>CM019150.1:100120660-100781085 GCA_009733165.1 Naja naja | reverse complement strand
AAGAGGGAGAGAGAGAAACAGAGAGAGGTGGGGGAGGGAAAGAGAAAGAGAGAGGGAGGGGAAAAGACAGAAATGATATTACAAAAGTTTTTCTTTTTTATTGTTGCTAAACATAATATTTCAAAAGCAGAAAAAAAATGAAGGGGCATAAAAGTGCAAATATCACATTTTGCTTAGAACAATTAGCTGAACTCTGCTTTTTTTATCATTATTTTAGGTAGTAAAACCTCAGTATTCAGGTTAAATTGCCATGTTGGCATTTTGTGATAAATAAGTGGGTTTTGGGTTGCAGTTTGGGCACTCGGTCTCTAAAAGTTTCATCATCACTGCTATAGTGGGACATAGATGATTATTGGTTTTGCTTATCCGGAACTTGGCAATAAGAAGAAAAGACACACAGAAAGCCACTCTTTTGCACAGAATCCTAAAGTCATGTCAAACGGTGAGTGAAAGTAATCAGTTTATGTGCTGTAAATCCGACTAGGCTTATTTTGCACATGTTGCGTGTTTATGGCTATGTACCTTCAAACCTCTCTGTCTGGATGATTGAGAATCTCCATTGACATTAATGAGACGAAAAATAGATTGCATTTGATCATTTGTAGAAACTGTGTGCATTTATTCCCTCTTAATCTTCCCAACTGCTTCAAAGCCAGCAACTCATTTCCTCCCTTTCCCTTCCTTCCCTTTCCCTTTCCTCATAAAATAAGGTCATAATCAATCATAAAACGAATCTTCTTTCCTTTTGGTTGTTTTTCCTATCCTTTTACAATCTGGATATCTGGTCCTTGATTCTATATTTTATCTATTGGTTGAGGCAAGCCATTCAACCTTTTTTTGACTAGAATAAATGGCAGACAATCTTACAAATTATAGAACAACAGATTTGGAAGGGACCTTATAGATCATCTAGTCCAACCCCCCACCCAAGCAGGAGATCCTATGCCATTTCTGACAAATGGCAGTCCAATCTCTTCTTGAAACTTCCAATGATGAAGCTCCCACAACTTCTGAAGGCAAGCTGTTCCATTGGTTGATTGTTCTCACTATCAGAAAATTTCTCTTATTTCCAGGTTAAATCTCTCCTTGTTCAGCTTCCATCCACTATTCCTTGTCTGGCCTACAGGTGCTTTAGAAAATAGCTTGAGCCCTTCCTCTCTGTGGCAGCCCATCAATTATTGGAACACTGCTATCATGTCTCCCCTGGTCCTACTGTTCACTAGACTGGTTCTTACCCTCTCACTGTTCTATTCCAACAACACAGATTCAACTATGAGTTCCCCCCTTTTCATAATATTATTGCATCTGCTGTAATTTGTCTACTAATGCAAATAAATATCAGACTCTTTATTATTCAATTATAAAACTAATGTTCTAAAATTAATACCAGTAGTGTTATCTCTGTCAATGATTCTTACAAAATTAAGTAAGGCAGTAATACAGTTGCTTGTGATTTTCAATGTGCTTTTGGTCCTAGAGAGAAAGATACATATGAACCATAAAGTAGCATTGCCCCATCTTGAGAAAGGAAACCCCAAAACCAAAACATAAGATATAGTTCAATAAAATCCATGCATGCTTATTTCAATAATGCAAGCATTTTAGGAATTCTGAATAGAAATGTTCCAAACAAATGGAAGATTAGAAAAGTGACTTCTAGATTTTCAACTTTCTGATATCGACAAATTGCCTTTAAAAAAAAGTTATATTTTACCAAACATGGAAATGTTCCAAGTAGAATGGTGAGTGCTAGAAAAAGTTGGAGTATAATCAAGGGTAGGAAATGTTGCTGGAAATGACATTTGTTTATAAGTAACTAAAATCTTAACAATTTTGATAATTAATTTTTTAAAAGACTTTAGACAGAATCCCGTGGCAACTGTCCATGGAACTCATCCCATAACATTAATTGTAATGCTATTAATTAGAAATATGAGAACGGCCCTAGGTGCTTTGCAAAATTTAACTCTTAAGAGAGACTAACTTAATGGAAGTAATATTTTCTCTTCTCTCTTCCACTAAGCAACCCTATAGGTCATCCTGCACTATTCAGCTATGAAGCTCTGAGAGGCACAAGTGACTGCAAAGGAAAGATAAAAGGATAAGAAACTCATCTTTTTGAATGTCCTTGATAATGAAAGCCTACATTTATTTGCCTATCAGTTCCAGAGCTTTCACCCAGGTAAATATTTATTATAATGCAAGCTCAGCTCATTTCTGATAAAGACAAGCCATTCACTTTGCTGAGATATGATCTCCAAGCAGGTCACTTTTTGACCTCAAAGCAGTTCTAGAAGCCCAGTAGAACAGGTAACTATTATAGCCCATTCAAGTAATATTTGTAAGATATAAGAAGATTGAAGAACTCTACTGTCTATAAGTTTCACTGTATCATCACCGAAGAACTGATCTTCGCTAGCAGAAATTGTCTTTTTATGATTGTTCCCACACAGTCTATTATGCAGGACCTATGAGGAACTTTAGTTAGTTTACTTTAGTTTAGTTCTTTAGTTATGTCATCAGTTAGACTTAGTGATGGAACTGCTTATCACTGTTTGTGAGTTGAAGTCTACCTTTAATCTATCCTGTGAACAAGACTCTTACTTATTTTAGAGAAGTTGCATGCTTACCTTTGCTATAACCAAACAAATACATCTTTGATACTATGAATGACAGAGAGGATTATTTTGGCCAAATATCAACTCACAGACAGAACTTCTAATTCCAGCATAACTTGGGGGCAATTACTGTATATCTGATATGTGAAGACATGACTGTAGTTTCCCCATACATACCGCCCTAGAGACACATGGTTAATGTTAAGTCTAATAATATATACTATTTATTGTATATGTAGTTATTTTAAAACTCCACATATTGAGACAAACAGATTTCCTACAACAAGCCATATGACAAAATACTTTCCAAGCAGTAGAGAACATCAGAAGAAAAAAAGACACCCACTTAAAAGCTGCTAGTGTCAAGCCATTCTTTTTTCTGCTTTTGCCCATATTTAAGTGATACAATCTTTGCTACAGAAATGGGGGGGTGGAAGTGAGAGTAAAAATTTACGTTGCCAGAGAGTTGCCCATAAAAGCTGGCCAAATTACAAATATTATGCTCAAGAATATGCTTCAGCTTTGAGATTATATTATATGTCCAGCTGGAATGCAGAAAGTATTAATAATAAAAAACTGTAGTAAAATTATGTATAACAATTTAGCTGTTGGAAACAGAAAATCCAAATGGATTCTTGTTCAGTTCTTGCTGGTGATAAAAATATAATTGGTAACAAGCTAATATATATAGTGATAGTTCCCAATCTGCCATCTTCATTAGGCTATCTCATTTTGTGAGTACTGCTTCTTTTAAAACATTTCCATAGGGGGTTTAAATTGTATATGTATAATTTGGATGGATGTCAGGATTGATGTCGTACACTTTGCCTAACAGATTACCAAGCACATTCTCTCTGTTCTTGTGATAATTATTAGTGAGGTCTTGGATCTTTGCTGTAGTTTCTTCGTCTATTTTTGTTGATAGATTATCATGAGAGCCCATTATCTGCAAAGACAAAACAAGGTATAATATGTAAAGTAAGCAGAAGCATTTATGCAAGTTTCAAAACAACTCATGTTCAAATCTCTGTTTGTGATTTGTATATTCTTTTAACAGCAGGATGCTGTTATTCAAAAAGTCCTTTCTTAGGTAGTTATCTCTCTTGCCACCTTGCCTCTTGTGGAGGTCTAGGATTATGGGATAGAGAGGCTTGTGTTGTGTATCTATCTCTCTGAAGCTGCCAAAGGCAATCGTTTTCTGTCCAGAAAAGAAGCAAAACAATAGAAGATAATGAAGTTGTTCTAAGTGTTAAGTTTGCATGAAGAGTCAGACGCGAAGAGCTTCAGTGAAGAGTTTATTCAGTGACTACAGCTCGAATGGACCCGAGTTGGCTGGGCTACGGCTGCCTCTTATAGCCTGCAGCCATAGTTGCCAGCCAATGGGAGTGCAGGGTTTCTTCCCGCACTATTTAAACCAATACCATTTAACATTTTACAAGAACAGTTCAAATAAACCAATAACATTCAAACCTACATACATAACACTAAGACTGTCTACAAAGCTAATGCACTTTGCTACCTTGTTCTAAATTATCAATGGTTAAATTACCAATTTAGTATCACAAGCTAAATTGGTTTCAGGGAATTACTAATCAAGGAACCACCAAGAACACTCCCACCAACACTGACAGGGCAAGCTACTAATACAAGGGTCCCCAACCCTCAGGCTGTGGATTGCCACCAGTCCACAGCCCACCAGGAACCGGCCATGCAATAGAGTGAAGGCCCCTCTGTACATATAGAAGATGCAGGCATCACGCGAAACCACACTCCTCCAGTGCACGGAAAAAACGCTCTCCACGGAATCAGTCCCCAGCACCCAAAAGGGCCACAGCATTAGTAAATAAAAAGAGAACCAACAAACCTTACACTCTTCTAGCACTTATGTTATCTAGTTGGGTAATGAAACATCTTCAACAAAACAACCAAGCTAAACAACCAAGCTCAGCGGTGACCAAGGATCCCATGTTTCAACCCTGAGTTACAAACATTCTCTTCTGTTAGTAAATTAATTCCATAATGTTCCTGGAAATAATTATTAAAGCAATGAGGTCAAGCAACTTAGGAAACTTTTGATATAATCATTCGGTAAACACCCAAGCCATGTACCTAATGTTCTAGTGTCCTATTCCATCTAGAAGGCATTCCAGTTTTGGTCATCAGTGGTTAATTGAACATTGATTGACATATATAGTGCTTTCCTTCAACTAAGCAACAATTTATGATTTCATTACTTCATCAGCATCAGTTAGTAAAATACGTACCCACTCATTGGAATAACTTATGCTCTAAATTCTGGCACATTTTTATATGTACTTTAACTCAAAAAGATATGTTTTGCCTGTCTTTTTTTTACAGAAAAGGATCAAATTATAAAATTTGAAAAATGGTGAAGAGGAAAATATATCCATCCTAATCTGCATATTAGTGTAAATAATTAACTTCACTACATCAAAATGTAGACTGAATTAAATCATCAGGCATCTTTTAGTGATATATAGTTTCACATTATAGCTTGAAAAATAAATAATGGGAGATATTGGTGGATTACTATTAGATTTCATGAAGATGAATTGACAAAAATAAAAGGCAATGGTATGAATGGTAATGATAATCAATCCTGTTGTAATGATGTTTCATTTTTTTCCAAAAACAATTATATAAATTAGAGGTGCAAATCAAATATGGACAGGTGTCTGAACCAGAGCCTTTGTATTTGTGTGTGTGTGTTTGATGACGATGTTCCCAAATTTTGACATGTGTTATACACAGAAGGGTTTATTATTATTACACAATTAACTATGCTGTTCTAAAACACTTATTTTTATATATAAAAAACCCTCTCATGTTGAAAACATATTCTGCTGCTTGTAATGTAATTTGGCAAGTTTGAGCCTATTAAAATGCTGTTCAAATATAATTTTGATTCTGTTGTTCTTCCATGCTAGACAATGAAATAATAAAAACTCTGCTTTAATCTTATTCTAGATTTGGAAACATGAGCGCGTAGGATTATTTGTGATTACTTTTATGAATGCAAGTTACCGATCCTTTTCAAGTATATAAATAATAAAGAAATCTACATGTTTCATGTCCATACCTACTATGTAAACCAAATCCATAGTTTCTAAATAATTGATGATGTGCCATCAGATCATTGTTGATTCTTAATTACAGTGCAGGTAGATCTTTTCCATGGCAATTTGCCCCTAACCTGGTACTTTCAGGCATACCAACAGTGCAGTCATTGCTACTGTAACTAAATAATACTAATTCTAATATTCTTAAGTAATACTAGTATAAATGTTAATGGGATCATAAGAAATGATGAATCTACTAAGGCAGGTACCGATCTTCATTCTTAAGCAAGATTTGAGTTTGGTTACATTTCATGAAGTCTGGCACTGTTCAGCCAGCTCTCCATTGCTTTTATCTAGTTTGAAGCCCAGAGGAAACTGAGACAGAGTTTGATGTAGTGGTTAAGGTATTGGAAACTTTTAGACTGTGAGGCCACAGGCATGAAAGTTGACTGGTAACTTTGGACAAGTCACTCTCTCTCACCCCAACCTACCTCACAGGGGAGGTGTTGTTGTTGTGGGGAAAATAGAAGGATGTATTAGGTCTCAACTTCTCTGCCTTGATTACTAGAGCATTTAGGTCTAGTTTTAGATCTCTGAGGGGCAGTGTGGTATAGTAGTTTAGTTCCTGGGTAGGTTCAGAGTTACTCAGGTTCAGATTTATCTTCAGCCATAGACACTCAGCTCCATTTACCTCACAAAGTTGTTATTGCAAGCAAAAAATAATAAGAGGAAGTACCAAGTATGCCACTTTGACCTCACGAGGACATAAAAGGTGGGACATAAATCCATCAACATATATACATAATTTTTTTAAAAAACTATACACAATGTAAGGGAAGTCTCTCCCAAGGCATCACATGGTTAATCTGGGTTGTAAAAAAGAATTTGATTCATTTTCCCCCTTGATATTTCATTGTGGGAATTGAGGAAAAGTAAAGGTGATCAGTTTATTGAATGAATATACTTATTGTGTGCAATATTATATTGTAATCAATACAATTACATTGTTACCTATTGGTATAGCCATCATTGGTGCAGAGATGGAAGAAGTATGTAACTGTATCCTGCTAAGCATGAATTTGCCTGAAGAGTATGCACAGGGTTGGGGTTTTAGGATTATTTGTTTTTAATTAACTAAACATTTGACAGATTGTGGTGGAAACAACATTGACCTACCATTTAATTAAATGATATTTCTATATCAATTGAACAATTTAGCAAGGTGATGTTATAAACAGATGCATACATTCCAAACGGTGACTCCTTTCTTTTAGTTTTGTGCTTCCTTTTCACACAAATTTAAATATTTTAACCTTATAGAATTCTGAATATAATACTTGGGAATTGTTGCCAAATATGTGGGCAAACCCCTTCATCATTCTTTATTTTTTCAGAGAAGACCTTCAAGAATGATTAATATGAATGATAATAGATATAAGATTAAATTTTCTACTCATTTCTTTAATGCATAAAAACAGTGGGTTCTTATGAATCTTATGATCCTCAGTCAGGGATCACATTGATCTTTGAGAAATAGGCAACCTAATTTCAAAAGCTCATTGTTTCAATCAGTTGAGGTGGCTGATTAGAATAGTCAGCTTCTCTCTGTAAGATGGGCCAGATCAGGAAATAGCCTCCACAAGAAGTTTAGAGATTGATGTTATTGAGATAGATTATAGTAACAGAATCTTGCAAATCTCCTAGTGTTTTACCTTCCCTCCTTCTTATACTCTCCTTGAATCAAGCAAGGAGCCAGGCTTGATATTATTAAGATAATATATTAATATTATCCCCTTTCCTGGGATTTCAGGAATGTTTTTGGAAACAACAACAATAATAATGATAATAGCTGTACAAGGAGATGCCAGAGTCCGACAAAAAGAACTAGAAAAAAATCATGAAATATTGTGACCTGGCCATTGAAACTATACGATTATGGATGAAACATGTAACAGTGATGCCGATTGTCATCGGAGCACTTGATACCGTGTCCAAGAATTTTACGAAACACATCAAGAAATGGCAGCTTCCTGCAATAACAGCCGCAAAACTGCAAAAAACTGCGCTACTCGGAACATTGTATATTTTAAGAAGATACTTGGTTGATACCTAGGATGCTGACAGCAACTTGCATCAACCATTAGCACCAGTCACTGGTATTTGTGAAACATTTTTAAAGGTTCAATTGACTGAGATTCATGTTTAATGAATAAAAGGGATAATAATAATCATCATCATCATCCATATTTTGTATTATTTACATAAAATGAGCATATCAGGCCTAATACTTAAGCTTGTTACTTTCTCAATAAAGGAATGTGTTCATTTCACACATTGTTTGTATAAATAGCCAATACATGTAATTTACAGTTATGGAAACATAATCACAGTAGGATTCAAGAATCTGAATTGTGATGAAAAGAAGGCCAGAGTTGCAGGATAGAGGGCCTTTTTCCCAGTAAGAAAGAGACAAAGAAGCATTGTATCTTTGATATGCGGAAAGAGAGTGAAGGCAGACTCCCCCTAGCAGTTCTCAGGGAATGTTTTGTAGTTACATGGATAAGCGCTTTAGTTTGGCAAGATTTCTGTCTATCAGCAAAGAACAATATTCTGAAGTAATTCAGCATGTTGTTCTTGGTTCTTCGGGCCTGACAGGTGACACAAAATGTAAAACAATTCTTAGTGTGTACCGTTCCTGCTTTTCCCAGATTGTGATTTCAGATACTTGATTTTCATCTGCCATCAGCCCTAGCCAGCATAGCCCACGTACTAGTCAGAAGAATTTGGAGGACTTCAAACTAGAGAGATTTCAATGATCTAATCTTCCCTTGATATTCTTACTTACTTTGGAATGCTTCCGTCTGAAATCCTTTTCTCTCTGGAGCCTATAGTGGTCTATCTCTGCTATGGCTTCTTCCTTGGCTTGCTTCAGTCTCTTTCCTTTTCCTGAAAAAACGAGTCATGCCATTTTAATGGGATTATTTTGTACGCATCATTTATTTACTGCAGAAGGTCAGACAAAATTAAAATTCAGTCCCTTCTTTAGCTCAAGAACACTTCGTTCATTATCCCCTTTCCTTCAGCACAACCCAGGCAAGAACCACAAACTTAACTTTCCTGCATTTCTCCTGCTTTCTCCTTACAGTAGAAGAAATCTTGCTGCCAAATTTGTCCTGCCAAGATGCGGTATATAACCTTATAACTTAGCTTTTAAAATTATACATAAACCTGTAAAGAGTCTGAATGCAATATAGTCAGGAATTATGCCATAAATTATTTTGACTTCTACTGGAGAGATTTGGAGAAAGGCATTACTCTTTTTTTATTCTGGGGATGGAGAGCTCTTTGTTTTGTTGATCACTGTTTAATATTCTTTTAAAAAATAGATCCCCCTGATTTCTTAGAATCTTTGGAAGCTTTGAATCGGAATGATCTCAAGGGCTCATATCTGTATCACTATCATCTTATATAGAATGACCCAATTTCCTTGCCACATTGTTATTTAAGAAAATTTTTATGGCCATCCAACTCATTCTTGGGCTGAGGTCCCCCAGCCTGTTGATAAAATTAGGTCTTAAGGGTCTTGAGATCCTGAGAAAGAGTGTCAAATTGGGGGCTAATTCATGAGGATGATATTCCATAGGGAGAGAGACATCACTCTTCTTGGTCCCGCTAGATGGTTCTCCTTAGGGGAGGGGACTCATAGCATTCCCTGCTTCCTTGTTTTAGTGCATGGGTATGAAACTCACAGTGCCACTTCGCCATCATGTGACGTATCATGAAGTTTTTCCTATTTGCAGAGCTTGGGTGGGCGTGGCCTGCATGTGACGTATCCAGCCCTTGGGCCGCCAATTCAACACCTCTGCTCTAGTGGGAGAAGTAGATGTGACTGGGAAAAGGTGGTCCTTCAAATCACTAAATATAATTGACCTACTGAGTTCACACACTACACTAAACTATAAACCACGATATACAAATCATGGAGCTAGATTCATACAACATGATATGTCCAAATTGGACAAATCATTTTATCGTCTTGAGCAATACTCTGCTTAGATACCCTATGTACACAAGAATTATCATCCGTCCCAAGTAAATTGGACAGCAAATGCAACTTGATGAACTAATTCTACTTTATTATAATGCCACATTAACAGAACCTTGCAAGCCTGAAAGAACAAACTTCCTGCTGCTATTTTTAAGCATCTGATTAATTAGGATGGGTTTTTCCCAAGTTTCTCTCTTTGACTGTTAAGGGGGCTTCTGCCTCTCTTGTTTGATTGTTTCTTAGACAGCATGCCTTCCCCTCATTCCCCAAGGTCACACACACATTCCATTACAAGCCTATTCATAATTCATTGCCGATAAAAAGTTAAGGGATATATTAAAAAAAAGAAAAGTAAACCCACATAAATACTCATATGCAGATTCAATTTTTTTTACTACCAGTTCTGTGGGCATGGCTTGGTGGACATGGCATGTGGCTTGGTGGGCGTGGCTTGGTGGGTGAGGCAGAGGAAGGATACTGTAAAATCTCCATTCCCACCCCACTCCAGGGGAAAGACACTGCAAAATCCTATTCCCTCCCTACCCCGCTAATTTGCTTTCCAGCTCCGTTTTCCTGTGCAGGGCAACAAAAGAAGACCCTGCCGATCAGCTGGGACTTGGGAGGCAGAGAATAGATGGGGGTAGGGCCAGTCAGAAATGGTATTTGCCGGTTCTCCGAAGTACTCAAAGTTTCCACTACCGGTTCTCCAGAACTGGTCAAAACTGGTCAGAAGCTGCTGAATACCACCTCTGCTCGTATGCATATCATACAGTGTTTTACAAGTGAGGACAGAACACTGTCCAAACGTCTCATCAGATATGCACATATCTCCATATCAGAATGCACATATCCATCTGCTATGTACAGCCATGAAATTAGTAAGCACGTGTGAATCTTGCATTTTGAGTCCATGTCTCTCTCTCTCTCTCTCTCTCTCTCTTATTTCAATCCAATCAAAAGGAATCTTACTTATTTGCCTAATTTATGCAAATCATGGACTTCTAAAGGAATGTATATATTTTCACAAAACTACTTTTTGAAGGTTATGGATAACCCTAAGGCCACACTTGCCTTAATTGCCCTCTTTCTCTGTTCTCTGTGTGCTAGCTATGGAGAGAACATTTACATTCATTTTGTTATATGTTTTTTATTATTATTATGTATTGACTTTAGGATCAGAAATATAGTGTTTGCTTACTCTCACATAAACAATCTAATGCTTCCAGATTTCCTTACTGAAAAACATTGGCACTGTCACAAAGCATTGCTTGTTGAAATGTGGACAACTTCTTATATGACTTGAACTTTTAATCAAGTATTTCTTTTTGTTTTTTGCAATAGTCAGAGAACAGATTGTAAATGCTGTTGTCAAGAAAAGGCATCATTCTCCAAGATTTGCCTTACTGATTTGCTGACAGGAACCCTTCAGTTTGCAACAATTAAATTTTGTTAAACTCCGGCATAAATCCAAACCAATATAATATTATATCTCAGATCCCTAAATTGCAATCTTTACATTTATTGAATTTCTGCCTCCCTGTTGCTATTGTTTGCTGGATGGAAAGGTGGGGGGGAATATTAAAGCACATTTTGAGCACTAACACATTGTAGACATGAAGGAAAAGGTAACATCAAAGTCTAGTGACTCATTTCATAATAAAGGTAATATGACAATAATGATATCCTGCTGATTTTTAAGTATTAAACTAATGCTTAATATCTTGGTCTTGCAAATTCCAGTTTAGTCAGGTATTTAGGTATTCATTAATTTATGTGGATTAATCATTCTACCTAAAGTTGAAGTGTTAAAATGAATTCTATGAGGTTTTTAGCTGCATATGATGTTCTCTTAGATATGGAGCTTCAGTACACAGAAGAGAAAGCCCTTTTTCAGATGCTAAAGGTGGTTGTACATTAATTTAGGAAAGTATTGAAGCAAGTAAAGGAGTAACTGTGCCTGGACAGGTTCTAGAAGACAAGCCAGAAGGAAGAGAATTATTGTTGTTGTACAGAGATTCCACTTCTGTCTAATTTAGATAAGACAAAAAGGGTGATGAGAACCATTCTGAAAGTATTCATTGCCCCCTACTTAAGTTATAATCACCTCCAATTCTTGAGCTTTGTCTACAAATGTATGTAAAATTTATAAAAAGCACCTTTCCTCCAATAATCACATCCTGAAGAAAAACAGTTTCTGAAGAATTGCAGAATTCTCACCCTTTAAGAATCTAGAATGCCCAGAATTTTAGAGAGATTGGCAGTATTCTATGTACTTTATAACAGCAAAGACCTGCCACTAGGAATGACACTCAATAGTTTCAAGTTTTCAACTTGCTTTGCAAATAGCCCAGACTACAAAGCTTTAAAGTTTCATACTATGGAGGAGGTGATAATGCAAGCATGCTTTTGCATTCCAGGCAACATCCAGTTGTGGATATTGGAATTGATCAGAAACAGCTATTTTGTGACAAAGCATATGAGGTAAGTTGTTCCAAGTTTCAGTGCTGTAATGAGGGAATTAGCCAGCATCTGCAGTTAGATGTATTCTGTGTCCTGTATTCACATTTATCTCTTTTGCCAAAATTTAGATTAGATGTTCCTCTGCTGAGGGGATCCTGTCTCCATAAAAAGGCAATACAGTGCTGTGTCTGGTGTCATGTCAATCAGAAGCAATGCCATCAAAAACAAGTTTACAGAAAAGCGGAGGAAGAGCTGTCATACCATAGTACTGCAAAAAGAAGAACCAAAACAGTTGGAGACAAAGACTTGGTTTTTTGGCATACTGAAAATGTTGCTTGGCTTCCTATTGCAGTTAACAGAAGTAAACTACCCATGGCATTGAAATGGAAGATAAACAGAATAAGAAATCAGCATAGCTTACTTTTCAAGAAATTGCAATATAATACTGAAACATTGTGGAATAGTGAAATCTATAGCATCCTTTAAACACATTCTTCAGCACTCTAACAGTTTATTCTCTTTGTCTTAAAAAAATAATAGGTGACTTTTGGTCTGGTGGGCAAATTTAGAATTTTTAAAATAATTTGTGGGCTTTTTCATAAAATGGCTGCCCTTATTCATAAAATGGCTGCCATAGGAAGTATGTCCTGTAAAAGAATGGCAGTTTGCCAGGAAGCAAACTGGTGAAGGAGATTTTGCCATTGTGGAATGATATCCAACTGTCCTAGTTTATCATGGATTTTTTTTTCTGTATGAGTGGGCACATTAAAAAGCAAAGCAGTAGGCTCTAATAACGCATTATTTTCTGCGAATGCCTCTGGGTTGATGTAGGGTCTAGAAACTTTCTTGGATATAAGCATTATGTTAGAAATTTCTTTGTAGAATTACAGCTTCTCTGAAAAGAAATAAAAAGAACCTTGGAAACAAAACCACACAGAAGCCAAATGTATATCAAAGGAGATATTTACTAACATCACATGTCCTGTTATGGTCTAATAATATGGCTACAATCCTTGCAGCTCACATGTCTTTTCTTCTACTCCCTTCCTCTGAAGAGAAGGTGCTTTTATGTTAACCACACTTAACAATATATGTAATCAAAACTATGGTTTAATTTATCTTTCTTTGGAAGAAGCATGCTGAAAGCACTTCAAAAAAGCCCTGGAGAAAAGTCTCGTGACTCCACTGTAATGTTAGAATACTTGAATATTGGAAAAGCTATTGGCAGCGGCCCCCAATCTCTTCATGCTGATTGTAGGAGCAATGGATATTTAAAAACAGGTAATATTGTGTGGAGGCTGAGAGGAAATGCTATAAAACCCAAATTAGAAGACAACCTTATAGTTTGGGATTCTCAGTCAATCCAGGATATTGTGATCACAGAAGATCACGGAAAGAAGAACACGCAGTCTCTTGATAGCCTGTATTGATTAGCAGGCAACCTTTCCTCCTAAATTAAGGGCCTGGGTGTTTCAGTAGAGAGCAACATTACTCTCCTTTAATAGTGGTATTAGAAATCATAGTGGCAATATGGTACATTCATAATATTCTAGATGCTATCTGATTATTGGAGGAGGTGAACTATGGACTTAATGCAATACTTGGCTCAAATTTGGGCCTTAACAAGCAAACATGGATGACTCAGAGTGCCTGTGTAATGTTTTCAGATACCCACAGTTTATTTATGTAATCTCATGCATACTCCACCCCGTAAATAATAGCTGTCTGAATTCATGCTTTGCATAGAACACTAATATTCGTTAAAAAGAAAGCAGGTCAAACTGAATTTTTCTTTCATCCTTACCCACTATTTTTTGAAATCGAGGAAGCTGTATATCCTACCAAGAAGATATCTAGCTATATTGAGATAGATTACAATAGGCACTGAAGAATCATATGAGTTTCAAGTAGGGGTACATCAAATGTTTCTGATGAGCTATTTCAGGGTCTCTTATTTTTCTCCTAATTCCTTAGATTAGCTTTTCCCGAACTGATATTCTGAAAACTGGGATGAAAGCTGGTTTCATTACTACAGGATATATAGTAAGAATGACACTCTATAAAAGTTACACATGTTCCCTAAGTAATATATGTTTTATGCATAATGCCCCAGATTTATTTATTTACAATTTTTATTAGACTATGCTACTTCAAATAATTCTCACATAATTAAGAATTTTATATGCAATCAAATTGCTTCTAAGTTAGACAGGACATTTTAAAACTATTAAAAATATATTATCGGTGACTACTGAAATTATTTACTAAAATACTGTAGCAATTATAATCTTTGTTACCAGACATTTGTCTCATAAAATGGCTTCTTCTCTTTCACTTTAACCCTGCAGAATCAAACTAGCTTGTTAATATGTATTTTCAAGTCCAGATTGCAGGTGACATTTTTTTATATTATTATTATTATTATTATTATTATTATTATTATTATTATTATTATTATCATCATCATCATCATCATTCCTATTCCCTATCTCTTCCAATTTATGACTATAACTGCTTGTATATTTACAATTTATATTGTTTATTTGTTCTCTAGTATGATTTGACTGCTTATTAGGAACTTATGACTATCACTAAGTGTTGTACCTTATGATTCTTGATGAATGTATTTTATTTTATTTTATTTTATTTTTTTCTTATGTACACTGAGAGCTTGTGCACCAAAGACAAATTCCTTGTGTATCCAATCACACTTGGCCAATAAAGAATTCTATTCTATTCTATTTTTGGGTTTCCCACCATGTCACTGCTCCATCCATTCCAATGGTATGTGGTTTCTCACTTCAGTTTTTGGGAAGCTGTGAATAAATCAATTAACTATTTCAGTATAATGGATAGTTTTCAATTACTAGCAATACTGTAGATATTCAATATCAAGTTGTGTAATAAACAAGTGCACCTGAAGCTAGAGCAAAACCTGTTGCTCACTCAAGTTAAAATGAAGACCTAATGGTTGGTTTGGATCCCAATAGTCTTTATTCCCCAAAGCCTTTGGGTTGTATGGTTTGGTCATTTACATACACAGTTGATTACAAGGATTGGGATCCAGAATCCATTGATTCATGGACTTACAAAGGTTTGAACACATTTAAAAAGCATACTCATGTTCTGAACTGAAATATGCCAGCAGGATAAGCCAAGTTGCAAATGATCCTTGTTCTGTATTTTGAAGGCATAGTGTAGAAAACAATAAATCAGATACTTAATCTTTTTCAATAGATATTTTCTATCAAGGCTTAGTTGAGAGATGAGTTTATAATGTTTTCTTTTTTAGCAATAATTTGCAAACTTGCTTACTCAAGACATAATCCAGTTTGTGTGTGTGTGTGAGTGAGAGAGGGTGGGAGAGGGAGAGGGAGAAAGAGAGAAAGAAAGAGAGAGAGAGAGAGAAATAGGCATCACCTTAAACTGGAAAAATCAATGCACACAAAGCTGGTTTTCAGCAGGCGGTGAAAGCTTTCTACATATCCTTTAGAAGCCTTTTGAGGGGCAGAATATGTCCTTTTACTTCTTCAGCACCAACAAGAAACAGCCCTATTCTTATGAATGTGAGAGGCACATTTTCAATTTTCCAGTTCAGGAAAGTCAAACCTGTTTCACATTGCAACTAAATCTTGCTGGTGGAAGAGCAAGCAGGGTGTACCTCTTCAAACTGGTACAGAGTGCCCTGGAACTGGAATTACCTGAAGTGCTTATGGCACAGGTTTGCATGCATGTGCCTATGAGTCAGTTTTGACTCCTGGCAGTTGCCTGGATAGGTCCTTGCAGTTTTCTTGGCAAGACAGAGAGTGACTGGCCCAAGGTGGCCTAGCTGGGTTTGTGCCTAAGTTGGTTCTAGAATTCATGGTCTCCCAGTTTCTAGTCTGGTGCCTTAACCACTACATCAAATTGTCTGTCTTAAAGGTAATCATATCCCCATCAACCTATAAAGATAGCTCAGCTTTTCAGAGTTTCACAAAGGCAACAGAATAATAGAGTTGGAAGGGAGGCCTTCTAGTCCAGCACCACAGCTCAAGCAGGAAGCCCTATAATATAATGAAATTCTTTAAATGCACCTTCATAGAAGCTTAAGGAAATCAATGAAGGAATGTAGGTGATAAAAGAGCTCTAAAAGTTAGAAGGAGTTAGATCCTGACCAGTTCAAGGTTGACTCGGTCTTCTATCCTTCCAAAGACAGTAAAACCCAGATTGTTGGGGGCAATAGGCTGACTCCATAAACCACTTAGAGAGGGCTGGCTGTAAAGCACTATGAAGCAGCATATAAGTCTAAGTGCTATTGCTATTGCTAGAAGAGCAATAGCATAACTTCATTCCATGGAAAAGAAACCAGTTTAATTGACAAAACAATTGGCACAGGCTTGCCAGTTGCTAATCTAAAGCCAGTTCAGCTACTCTTTTCTGGAAAAAAGAATGGGGAAAAATATCACGGCAGCTTGGAGTAGAGTTTAAAACTGCTATCTTGTTCCCTAAAAAAAATGTTAGGAAACATTGTTGTTTCTCTTTTCTCAGAGCTCTTGAGATTGTGTTCCCATTTGTCTTAATGTGCACCTAGATTGTAATTATATCATGTGTTGTATTGGATTCATTGCATTATTTGTATTAGATAGGTTTAGTTTGCCATTTTTAATGTTCACTTATCATTTTTATTCCTCTTTTTAGAGGTTTAAAGATTTTTAAACAGTGAACCATTAGGATGGGAAATTGATAAATCAGAATTTTATCTGAGATTTCAAAACGTGGAAGAAGGAAAAGGTGAAAACCTTGCTGAAATAATGACAGAAATACTGGCAGAAGCATTAGAGATAGCCAAAGAGAAGATGATGGATGGGATGGATGAAGTGTGCTGTGTCTATACAAGATATGCAATGAGAAACAGGTTACCAAGAGAAGTCCACATCAGATTTACCAAGAAGATTATCAAAACACAGATACTGCAGGTGGCAAGAGAAAAAACATTAAAGTATAAAGACAAAGAAATTGTGGTGCTGAAACAGGTACCAAGAAGAATAAGAGATGAGAAGAGAATATCTATTTCTGACTAAAGAGTTACTTAAAAGAGGAATAAACTACAGATGGTTGATGCCAGAAGGCCTCTTGTTCACTTGGCAGGAACAAAGACACAGAATTGATGCAGTTGAAAAAGCTGAGCTATTTTACTTAGAATATTTTAGAGGAAAGGAGGAAGAAGCAAGAAAAGAAGTCACTAATTGAATTTCAAGAGTAGTGTATAGCAGTAATTGCAAAAGAAAAAGAAGAAGGTGCAGTAGGTGGTATACCCAGAGAGCAACGAGAATTAAGATCTACTAGAGCAATAAAACCCTCTTATAAAGCTTAACATGGATGAAAGAAAATTGATTACGATTAACATAAATGGACTTAATTTGGCTACTAAAAGAAGGAAAGTATTCCATAAATTAGAGAAATTAAAATTTGATATAATTTGTTTAGAAGAAGTACATATTAAAAACCAACATGAATATATATTGAAACAAAAAAAAACCTAGGGAAATTAAATTATTCATGTCGTTGACACAATAAAAAAAGAGGTGTGGTCTTATATATTAGAGATACAATTTTGGCAGAACTAATTTATGCAGATGACGACAGAAGGATTTTGATGGTGGAAATAATGGACAATAATGTTAAAACACTTTTAATTGCAATGTATGCTCCAAACGATAACCACGAAGAATTCTATAGGAAATTACGTATGAAAATAATTGAATTGGACTATGTTAATATTTGTATGATGAGAGACCTTAATGGAATAATTAATGATCAGTTGGACTATAAAATGCAGAAATCAAGGAAATCTAGAAAGTTATTACCAAAATCTTTCTTTTGAATGATAGAAGAATTAAATTTAAAAGATGCATGGAGAAAGAGAAGTGTGGAAAATAAGCAATATACTTTTACTCAAACAGACATGCATCATGGTCTAGGATAGACATGATATGGATGTCAGCAGAATTACTTACCAACATACAAGAAATTGAAATTGAAACAAGCACTTGGACAGACCACAACCCAATGACAGTTATATGGAAAGGATATAAGACGAGATCTAGATGGACTTTAAATAATACGATACTAAAGGAAAAAGACTTTATACAGAAAATAGAGAAAGAACTGGTTTTCTTTTTTAAAGAAAATAGAAAAGATGATACATCTTTACAGAATCTCTGGGACACACAAGAGGTTTGATAAGAGATTATACAAGGAAAAGAAATATAAAACAGAAAAAGACTTTTAAAAAATTGGAGGATGACTATAAAAGACTGGAAAAAGAATTACAGAAGTCCCCACAAAAAAAAAGACATTAAGAATAAAATGGATATAATTAAACATAAAATGGGACTAACGGAAAAAGAGGAACTAGCACAAAAAATTAAAAATGCTAAACAGAATTACTTTGAAGATGCAAACAAACCAGGCAGATGGCTAGCCTATAAATTGAGAAAGGAAAGAGAATCATAAAGGGTTAGTCAATTAATAAATGAAGAAGGACATGTTTGTTATGGAAATGAGGAGAAGAAAAAAATTATACAAGATTACTATGGAAAACTGTATTTTCAAGACAATATTCAAGAAGAAAAAGTTAAGCAATACTTACGGAAAGTGAACTTACCTCAGATATCCAAAGACATTGAAACAATGCTAGAAGGGAACATAACGATGATGGAACTAACAGAAGCTTTAAAAAAATAGAATGTTGGAAAAGCACCAGGTCCAGATGGATTGCCAGCGGAATTTTATAAGATCTTTCAGGAAGGACCCAAAAGACCTTTGAGGACCCAAGATTGTTGGGGGCAATAAGCTGACTTTGTAAAAATGCCGCTTGAGGGGACCAAAAAAGCCCTAGTAATAAGCAGGCATATATAATGGAATGAAGGCTATTACTGAGCGCATTGGGTTGTGCTCCAAAAAATTGTAATCTGCCCTGAGTCTCCGAAGAAGGGTGGCATATAAATATGAATTTTTTAAAAAATATTAAATCTTCACCTGTTAGAAGTTATGAATGAAGTTATGTTAAAAAAATGAATACCCAAAACATGGTCAGAAGCATATATTACACTTATACCGAAGGAGGATACAGACCTGCAGCAAGTTAAAAATTATAGACCTATATCCCTATTAAATTCAGATTATAAAATTTTTGCTTCAATTTTGGCAGAAAGACTGAAAAGATACTTAAATAACTTTATCCATGTTGACCAAAATGGATTCCTGCCAAAGAGACAAATTAAAGACAATGTGAGAATAATTTTGGACACTTTGGAATACTATGAGGCACATCTGGAAAAGCAAATGGTCTTGATGTTGTTAGATGCACAAAAAGCCTTTGCAACGTGAGTTGGCAGTTTATCGTATTGCAATTGATACAAATGGGCTTTGGAAAAAAAATCCAAGATATTGAAACGATATACTATGAACAAACTGCAAAGGTTATGGTAAATGGAGAATTAACAGAATCCATAGATATAAGAAAAGGGACAAGCCTTTGCTGTTTGTGTTAACATTGGAAGTGTTGAATAGGAATATTAGAGAAGAAAAAGAAATAAAAGGAATGAAAATTAAAAAGGAAGAGTATAAATTGCAAGCTTTTGCAGATGACCTGGTATTTATATTAGAGGATCCATTGGAAACAGCACCTAAATTAATAGAAAAGATAGAAGAATATGGAAAAGTAGCAGGTTTGAAAATAAGGATAAAACAAAGATATTAACAAAGAACATGTTAGCAAGATGAAAGAAAGAGTTGGAAGAAGTTTTAGAAATACAGGTCACAAATAAGGTTAAGTATTTAGGGATATATATTACACCAAGATGTAGCACACTGAACGAGGACAATTATCTTAAACTTAAACAGCAGATTGCAACAGATTTGATAAAATGGGAAAATTTACAACTATCATTGATTGGGAGAATATCTGCAATTAAGATGAATGTATTGCCTAGAATTTTATATCTATTCCAGACAATTCCAATTCGATTAGGGAAAGAGTTTTTTGAAGATTTAAACAGAATTGTGCTGAAATATAATTGGCAGGGTAAGAAAGCAAGAACAAAACTTAAACTGTTACAAGATGCAAGAATAAGTGGAGGATTTGCCTTGCCCAATTGGGAGTTATATTACCAGGTGACAAGTTTGATGTGGGTAAACGAATGGATAACACTAAGGAACAGTAGACTATTGACTTTAGAAGGGCATGACTTGCAGCTGGGATGGCATGCTTTCCTCTGATATAAGGGAACTAAAACACGGGTACTTTAGGAGACATTATATTCGAGAGGCACTGTTTTTGAACTGGGAGAAGACAAAAAGACAATATTACTTAAAAATTCCATTATGGATATCTACCATTGAAGCTTTTTCCTATCCAGTAATATATAAAAAGGAACAAACAGTTAGATATGGTGAGATATTGAATGAAAAGGGTGAACTTAAATCTATGCAAACGCTGGAAGAACAAGGTGTAAAAATGAATTAGTTTTCATATTTGCAAATACAATCTAGATTTGATAAAGATTTTAAAACAGAAGGTATTTATGATAAGTTGACTGATTTAGATAAATTTTGATGGGTACTGATGGAAAGGTAATTAAAAAAACTTTATGGACATTTATTAGAATTTAAACTGGAAGAAGAACAAGTTAAAGAAACGATGGTTGCTTGGGGGGAAAATTTTGGATATGGGATTGATTTAGAGAAGTGGCAAAAATTGTGGTCTCAACATTATAAAATGACAATGTCAACTGCATAAAAAGAAAATTTGTACAAGATGTTTTACAGGTGGCATCTACCCCCAACGAGAATTGTGAGAATGTTTAAGAAAAATCGGATAAATGTTGGAAATGTCATCAGATACCTGGTTCATATTACCATATGTGGTGGACATGTTCGGGGGCAAAAAAATATTGGATTAAAATCCACACATGGTTGGAAAAAATGATAAAACAACACATAGACTTTAAACCAGAGATCTTTTTATTGGAAATTATACCGGAAATATACAATAAAGAGTTGAAATATTTGATTGTAAATGTTTTAACAGCAGCTAGAATTGTATTTGCTAAGAATTGGAAAAATGATAAAATACCTACGCAGGAGGAAGTTATTAAGAAAATTATGGACTGTGCTGAAATGAGTAAATTGACATTTGAAATTAGAGAACAAGAAGATAAACAATTTTATATGATATGGGGTTTGTTTTATCAATGGTTGGACAAAAAGACATGGTAATGTAATAGATTAGATAATTTTGTAATAGAAGTTTAATAGATTGATATAAAATATAATATAGACATATATAACCATTGGATGAAAGTATAATATAAATTTTAAAATAAAATTTGGAATATCCCATATAAAATGATGGAATAAATAGTTTAGTCATGGATGATTAATAACTGATAAATATATAAGCATATGTTAGCTTAACAATGTGAAAATTTATATAAATTGTGAGTAATGACTACAAAAGGAAAGCACAAAAGATTTGTAACCAACTGACACACTGTATGTATATAAAATGGAAGGTGGTTTTATGTTTTTATGTTTTGTTTGTATATGTTTGTCTTAAAAAATAAAAAATAAAAAAAAGATTTTTTTAGATTTTTAAAACATTTTAATTTAATTTTTGTATTTTAATGCTTTAAAATTCCTTGTACCCCATCCTTGTGATGCTGATCTTTGACCATAGTTAAGGTTGATGGTGATTAGTTTCTCCTGGTTTTGAGCTTTCTTATTTTGTATGGTGTTCATTAATGCTGTTTATGTGCCTGTGTAAGCCATGTAAAGGCTTTATAGGAAGATATCTTCACTGAACTTTAATGGAAGCTATTCATGAGAGAACTGATGCTTGCTTTTTCGTTGCTTGAACTCCCAGAGACTTCTCATATGTTTGTAATTAAGGTTAGTACTATGGGTGTCACCTCTGAGCCTTTATTCTCATTCATTTTGTTTGTTTTTGGAAAGCACCTTTTCTCTTCAAAGACATGAATGGTTCTCTAGATATTATTATTATTATTATTATTATTATTATTTTATTAGACTTGTATGCTGCCCTTCTCCCGAAGGACTCAGGGCGGCGAACATATAAAAAAAGGATATATACAATAAAAAGATATTAAAGTAAAAACAAGTCTAAATATTGCTGAACTATAACTCCTGACATTTCTCACTAGCTTGGTCAACTGTGAGGATGGTCAGAATCAGGATTTCAGTAGCATCTGCAAATTCACACGTTATGCAGTCATATAGTAATGGGCCAGTAACGCCTGGATAAAATCAACAGAAGATCGACATCAGCTATGATGGTAATTAGGTATGAATGAAAAGCTCATTCTGGCCAGATTTTGTATTAATTGATGATTTTCAAAAGGATTCTTAATAAATAATATAAGAACTTCTGCCTTGGGCAGGGATTGAACTAGAAGATCTCCAACATCCCTTCAGCCCTATGATTCTGTGAACTATTAAGGCAGTGCAAAGCTTTAGTAGAGTGCTTTACTGTATTCTGAAATTTATTATTATTATTTATTTATTTGATTTGTCAATAGCTTACATTGCTGTACCAAGCAATACAATCTCCCAAATTCAAAGAATAAAGCAAATCTGTCATATCACATTACGTTTTTCCTGGGATCCTTTCTGGGCCTGTAGTAGATAGAAAGGGCTTCTGTTGGAGATAGCACTCTAAAGTGAATTCTGAGGGTGTGTGTGTGTGTAAATCACATCATCCGTGCATCTCCACAAGACACACGGTGTCACCATTGCAATACAAAACTTCTACAGAACTGAGACTTCCAAACCCAACTTTTGAAAACTTTGTCATGAGACATAGCTTGAAAAAGTATCCCTTAATTCAAAATCCATATTGCAGAGTCCGCTATTTATAGATTTTTCTTTGAAATCCCCCCAGCAAATTCAGAGAAATGTATAATCCAAAAGATTATACTACATTTATATTCCATCTTTGTTTTATACAACTCAGGATGGTGCACATTATACTTCTGTTACCTAATTTTCCAGACAAAAAAAATCTGAGGTGGGTTGAGCTGAGAAAGAGAAACAGGCCCAAAATCATTCAGCTGGCATTCATGCTAAGGAAAGACTAGAATTCAATGTTCGGATTGCTAGGCCATCACCTTCCCCACTATGTGTAACTGTCTGCATTAAAGGTAATTATATCCCCAACAGCCCATTAGAACATAAAATAAAGGCAGGGCAGATTATCAGGGTTTCATAAAGATGGAATTCCTCAAAATACCTCTTTGTAGAAGCTTAAGGAAATGAATGAAAGACTTTGAAAGAAATAATAGCAAAACCCAATTTCATGGAAATGAAATCAATTTAATTGACAGAAATATTTAAAAAGTCCTGGTAAGAAATGCAGAGCTGCCGAAGGGACCCAATATAATAAGGAGAAAGAAATATAAGAAAACAAGGCATGAAATCTTGTGAAAGGATGAATAATAATTTATAGAAGCTGCTGCAGAATAAAAATGCATGTGGTTTTATGCATAATTAGACTAACAAAATATTAGTAGGTGGGTTAAAAAGTGATAACTAATGTTGGAAATTCAAACAAGTCTACCTTACATAGAAGACCTTCAAGAACCAGTGTTACTAACCATTGGCCTTTTTGGCTGAGGCTGATAGGAAATGTAGTGAATCAATAGACAAAGGGCAACAGTTCCTTTAGTTCTGAGATGCAGCCAATATTAAAGCATAGAACATTATAATGGCATAGTTGGGAAAAACTTATTCCATTCACACACACACACACACACACACACACACACACACGAATGCCACATATGTTAGTTCATGAATGTATCTTTTCTTTTATGTACACTGAAAGCATACACACCAGGACAAATTCCTTGTGTATCCAATCACACTTGGCCAATAAAGAATTCTATTCTATTCTATTCTGTTCTGTTCTGTTCTGTTCTGTTCTGTTCTATTCTATTCTATTCTATTCTATTCAGCCTCCCTATTATAAACCCAAAAGTGGAAGACACAATTCTGATTAGAGGACTAGAAAAGAATGTAGGTTGTAGAATAATTCCCCATAAGGAAATAGAAGGATGACTGTTGACTCACATTAATTCAGCTCTGAAACTAGACACCAGATTATTACAATGTTTGGAAAAAGACATTGGAGGTAATTTTAAAAATTAACCCAATTTTGGGGGGTGGGAATCAAACTACAACATTTAAATTATCCTTGTTGATGCCACTGTGATTTATCTGCAGTTACATAAAAATGACAAAAGTTTTCTGGAGATTCAACAGAATTCCAGCATAGTGCGCAACTTACTTTTTTTGGCTTCTTCAAGCTTATCTTTGGCCCGTTTTTCTGCCTGGAGAAGCTGCTGTATTCCCTGAGACTGGCTAGTCATTTTGCCTCTTTGAGTTCAGAAAATGCCTATGGCAATTGCAAAAGAGGAAGAAGGCTTTATGGCAGGACATCACATTTATTCAATGCTTTTCCTGTTGTGTCAATAATCAAACCATAAACTTTGCTCTGTCTCTTTGCAGGCTAAAGCCAGATTAAAACCATGGAAGAAAACAAAAAGCAGGTGCAAAGAAGTGGATCAACTGGTTTGAGGGAGTTTCTCCACCCCCCCAACCCCACATAGCTGCCCTCTTCCTCATAGCTCATATGCAACCATCAACATAAAAACTTTGATAGCTCTGTCTGACAGTGATATTTATGCAATGTTTAGATTAAAAATATCAAGGTAAACCCATGATTTGAGTAAAGCAAAACTCAGAAAGCACTTGGATTTTCCCCCCTTAATACTTGCTTGCATTGAGGTCTTTCCCTGTGCAGTAGGTGCCATTTATACAGGCATATCAATCATTGCTATTATATCACCACATCTTCATTTCATATTGCAGGCACGAGCACTTAGGCACATCAAGATCTCCAAGGTGATTACTATTACTAAGGTTAAAATCCAGGATATGTGGATCATGTGAGGACACGGTTTCCATTTTAGTATTTTATATTGTTTGCATAACTTTTTTTTATTTTTCATTTGTACCTATATATATATTTATATTTAGTTTATACCCTTGCTCTCTATTCATGAAACAATAATAATACAGAAAACAACTAACAAACATTTTTAAAGGTAAATGTGACTTTCAAAAGTGCATCAAAGCACACAAATATATGCAAATACTATGTATTTAGGCATTTTTGTTTTGTTTTTTGAAGGTCATAGTGATTACAATTATACATAGCTAGGACTAGTCCAATATGGAGTGATTTTCCTTCTCTTCCCTCCCCCATTACCTGGATCTTCTGCTGCCTGCAGAGCTCTATAAGGATTATACTGTGAAGAGGGTCTCAATAAATAAAGCTGTTCATAACTTTTTGTCTCCTTATGATAAACACCATTAGATTTTGATCAACTCTTCAAATTGGAGCAATATATAATTACCAACCCAGCACGGGATTGAAACACCTGAGCCACTTTGGTGCTGAGGTGGTGCTGAAGTCATAGCAGAAGAAAGAAAAAGTATATAGTATTTTATCCTTTGAGCTCCTCTCCACTGTCTTTGGGTACATCCAGACATAGTAGACATTGTGCTATTAATGTGACAGTCAGAACCACATATATGTAAAAATAGGGGCTTTGATATCATTATTTCATTCAACAACTAGATTTTTTTTTACTCTCCTCCCATAGATGTCCCTGATAGTTTAGTTTCCATATTTTGGAAGGATAATTGTGATCTAGTAGAACTTGGGGACTACAAAATAGGAGGTAGGGAGCTATATGTTGCATATCCTGACTGATGGAAGCATTTCTGAATGTTTGGATAAATAAATAAATTAGAATATGAAAAATATTTGTAGGCAGATTTTTGTACAGCTTCTTTATGTTTTATCTTTTGGAGTAGAATGTGTCAGTGTAAACTTTTATGGCAAAAATTGGCAATTTAACTTAGTTATCTGGTTCTTGTGGTTCACAAAATGTGTCAGAGAACAGACAGTAAGATCTATTTTATCTATTTTTATCTAATTGAACCTTCCTTCCTTCCTTCCTACCTACCTACCTACCTACCTACAGCGAAAGGGAGAATGTAGGACATCTAAAATGTTAAAACTGCTTTTATTTATTAGGGTTTTTTTTAATCCCACCTTTATCACTTTATAAGTAACTCAAGGCAGCAAACATACCTAATATTCCTTTTTTCTCCTATTTGCTCCACAACAATAACTCTGTGACCGAGAGGGGGCTGAGAGAGAGTGATTGGCCCAGAATCAGTCAGCTGGCTTTTCATGCATAAGGCAGGACTAGGATTCATGATCTCATGGTTTCTAGCCTGGTGCCTTAACCACTAGACCAGACTGGCACTGTTTAGCTATATAAGTTTTTCCTTACACTTACCCTGAGAACCAAAAATGCAAAGCAGCGAAAAAGAAAAGTGAATTGAAAATGATCTGTTTTCATTGGTCTACCAACTGATGGGCTTACTTTCCACATATAAACCTAGCAGCCCAGCCAAGGCTTTAGCTTTAGCTTTAGCACCCACCACCCTACCCTTACTCCTGCTCTCTGGATCCTCCCTCCTAACCAGTTTATCAGTACAGCTCCCTGTCCTGAAGACTGACTTCTCACAATTGCAGAAACTTTCTCCTACACACAGAAAGGCACCTAGAGAAAAACAACTTTTTAACCGCTTCCTATTCAGAATGCATGAAAGACAACAGATGCTCTGTGACATGCTTTTGCAGCATGTCAGCTGCTCCATCCCAGGTACAAATGGGTCTTGAACAATTGTGGTGTCTAACTGCAGCATTCTGCCAGGTGTTCTCTTCTCCTTCAGAGATTATTATCTTCTGAAGAGGATTGCAAAGGCCAAATAACAGACTCCATTCTGCTCAAGCTATTTTCACTCTCTTCCTTATCACTTAAGGGAAGAACACAGGAAGAAGACCTGTGGCACAGTACTATACCAACTAGAAGAAGAGATTTTAAAAAAATATATGTTTCTCTGGCTTCTTAGGAGTTAATAGGCTGTTGGTTTTCCTGTCCTTTGTTCAATTCTAAAAATGTCCCCTGTTAGAACTGGTTGCCAAGCCTGGAACTATGTTATTATTGCTGAAACTGGCAATGTGCTAAGGAGCAGATGTACCATTGCTTTGCCATTCATACCGTTTGCGTTCATATGTGTGCATGCGCACACAGAAGCACACAAACATAGAGTATCCCTCCCCCCCATTATGTTCTGTTTACGTGGCCAAGTAATCAAATAAGCATTTCAGCTTGTGGTAAACCTGAATTGTTTCCTTTCCTGACTTTATGCAATCAGGATCTCTGTGAATTCTATCTGTGAGCATCACATGAAAGTCTATCATTGCCCAAAGAAGTAGATTTCCCAATTAGCAGCAAACTGACTATAATTATAGTTTCTACAGATGAGAAACTGGATTATTAATCTGTTGTTGGCCTGACAAACCGATAAGAGATCTTAATTATCTAACACTTTTTGGAGAAAAGTACAAAACCAACAACAACAACAACAAAGGCGTATAAATGAACACAATTTTGTTGCTGGTCCATTGGTAGTGAAGTAGTGAGATAGAAACAAGCAACTATTTTCCTTATTAGCAAAACGTAGGAATCTTTAAAAAGATAAAAGGATGGATATCAATTTTTTTCCTATTCTTCAGTTCTTGGCAAGCAGGTTGAAAACCCTGTAGCTGTGAATGACAAGATGGAAAAATGACACAGATGGATAATGTGTATCACTAAGTAAACAATGGAGTTAGGATATGCCTAAATCACTGAGTAAAATTGGGGGTCTCTTCCTGGATGAGGAAAAGTGCAAATGGCACTTTTCAGTGGAAATAAGAAGTAATTTGTTCCTAAAAACCACTGATCCTGGATATCTATATTTGCTGTTGTCCCAATCCTTTCCTTTAGTTTTAGCTACTTTTTTAAAATGTGGAATTAACCAAGAGATTAAAAAAGAACAAACATTTTTTAAAATGTCCTAACCTGCATAGGCGATCTTTAGTTGCAATCTAACAAAAGGCTTATTCTGGATTTACACCTCTTTTTTTTTATACACATGTATTACATTTTATTACAAATTAACCAAACTTAGGTTTGCACAATATACTAAGTCACCCAAAAGGGAAAAAATTAAGGTGTAACCAAAGTTAATAGGACAGGGCAGAACCCATAGGTGAGTTCAAATTTCCATTTTAAAAAGGCCTCTGGATCTTCATAATCTGCCTCTGTCTTCTATTCCTTGGAACAGAGGATGTGTTATTCTTATTACTACTAGCTAACTTCTAATTTCAACCACATAACTACTACTTCTAACCTCCTTCTGCAATTCTGGCATACAGGGGGGTCATCCACATCCTGTGGGTTTTTTTCAATTACTAAGTCAAATTCTAAGAAAAAAAATATTATAGGACCATTTTCCAGAGATATGGCATTGAAGCAAGAGACTATAAGTATCAGCTCTTTCTCCCATGGAGATAAATGTTAATTAAAGAAAATAATTTTTGTAATTCAAATGTAAAACCCTCATTTCCTTTTAAATATCAAAATGCAAATAATCAAGGTTAAGGAAAAAAAATAGCTTCCTGAGCTGCCCAACATATAACTAGCACCTTGTTTTTATTAAAATATAAAATAAATCATAATACTCTACTCAGAACACAAATAGCTAATTTTACTGCTTTGAGTGGATTTTACAAGTTTCAGCTTATCATGGAAAAACAGTGAGATAAAGTCCATAAAACTCCAAAGCATAATCCAATCACCATGGCTAGAATATGCTATTTTACAACTTATACAAAGAGATAAATATAATAAACAATTAAAAATTAATACACAGCCCCCCAAATTCAAAAGACCTTATTGCAAGTGTCTGACAAAATATTTCTGTTACTAGTGAAATAACCTGCATTCTTGAAATGGGTGTTCTCACTTATTTCCTTTTACCTAGAATTCAATCCTTCTCCATGTTAGTAAATTTTAAAGTGAGCCTGATTAAAAACAGCACACTTAGCAGGGGATTCTTTGTTGAGAAAGTTGTAAAACCAAAGAATGGTTGTATAAAATCCCAGCGTGCATGTGAGATTGTAGGTATGAGAGTTCAGGGGAGGGTCTGCATTGCTTTTGTTTTAACTCAGAATCTTTCTAAAGCAAATTTAGGTGTGTTAGACAGAGAAGCAAATGTCACTGTTTTCACCTAATATATCAACTAAAGAATTGGTGGAATTTTTGCATTTTCGTTTTATCTTTCACAACAGCCTTTCTACCTAATTTGTCTTTCATGCCTTGTGTCACTAGCTCCTACCACATCCTGTTTGGTTCTTGGAATTTTTTTTTCTATTTCTTAGCATGGGGCTGAGCTCTACTGAGAGCTTCTTTATTCTATTGTAGAGTTGCAAAGGAGTTATCAGATCTGGGAGGTAAAATCCAGGTGAAGAATAGATGGCAGCAACCATTGATGGTTTCTGCCCATCCTACTAGATCTGGCAAGAGGGGAATACTCTGGATTCCCAGAGTGAAGTAGTGCTGCCCGGTGGGGTTTCATAAGCATGCCTTCACTGTCATGATGCAGCAGTCTCTCCTGGCAATACAGAGCCCTGACACTGTTGGCCTTTTAGGAAAGCAGTGAAGATCTGGCTCCTCCCCTCCAGCCACTGTGAAGATCTGGCTCCTCCCCTTCCCCAAGGCACTGTGAAGATTTTACCCCCACCCCAGCACTGTGTTCATAATGGGTCCATGTGTCTTTCACGCCATCCTCCAGTCACTGTGTCCATAATGTTGGTAGAGCTGGCATTGGGTGGTTAGTGAATTAGGGCCTCAACGTTATTTATTCTTTTAAACTCTTGTTTTATTGTATTGTGTTTTTATTCTGTTCACCACGAAGAGAAAAAGAAAGAAGGAAGACAGGAAAGATGGAAGGAAGGAAGGAAGGAAGGGAGGGAGGGAAGGAAAGAAGGAAGGAAGGATAGAGAAAAAGAAAGGAGGATAGAGATAGAATAAGAGAGAGAGAAAGAGATAAAAAAAGAACAGAAAGAAAAAACAGAGATAGAGACAGAGATAGAGAAAAAGAAAGAAAGGGAGTGAAAAAGAAATAAGTAGATAGAGAAAGGAAGGAACGAAGGAAGGAAAAGAAAGAAAGATAAAAAAGAAAGAAGGAAAGTGTTAAGTTTGCATGAAGAGTCAGACGCGAAGAGCTTCAGTGAAGAGTTTATTAGTGACTACAGCTCGAATGGACCCGTCTTGGCTGGGCTACGGCTGCTACTTATAGCCAGCAGCCGCAGTTGCCAGCCAATCAGAGTGCAGGGTTTTCCTGCACTTTTCAAACCAATCATATTTGACATTTTACAAGAACAATTCAAACTAAACCAATGACATTCAAACGTACATACATAACACCCCTCCCCACTAGGTTCAGTCCATACCAAACCCCAACCTATCTAATGTATTCTTTTAAATAGGTGGGGCTCTTACGTGTACGTTGAGACCTTCGTGGTTCAGAAGTTTTAACATTCTCACCCAGTGAGAGAGGAAATGTGTCTGCTGACATTTCCCTACTGGGACTTCCTGTGAAAGAAGACCCTGTTTGATTGTTAGAATCTGGTCTCTCCTCCCAACCCATCTCCAGCCCAATGTCAGCACCCAAGTCAGGTAGTGATGTGCAATCTTCCACTTCTAAGGATGGATCTTGGCATTGTGACAAGTTTAGGGATGGTTCCTGTCATAATGGCTCGTTACACATGGGATGGATTCTTGCTTGCTGATTATCCTCAGGTTCCTCCCCCTCCCCCCTAGAATTGACATCAGGTGAGGGAACTAGAGAGAAAACCTGGTTCCTGAGAAAACCTGGATCTAAGTTGATCAATGTGCCTGCTCCAGAGGACTCCATCCTCTGTTTGCACCCTGTAAGAACGAGGGCCTGTGATTTGAGTTATTTCAGCAGGAATCCACAAAGGTTCACCCATAAGGTTCTTAGCATAAACAGAATCATCCACACTGAATGTGCAAACTTTGGAAGTGGAATCTAGTGGTGCGTTGGGTGCATAAGTGGGATGAAGGCGGTCAAGGGAAGACCTAAGTTTCCTACCCATCAACAACTCTGCTGGGGATAAGTTATTAGATGGGTTAGGAGTGATGTGCTGAACACTAAGAAGTTTTTCAACTTTCTCAGTGATGTCCCCAGGATCCAATTGCTGAAGTTTCTCCTTGGTAAAACGTACCATGCGTTCAGCCCAGCCGTTAGCCGAAGGGTGCCCAGGGGCAGTGAGGGCATGTCTGATACCCTGTTGTGCTAAATAGGATTCAAAAAGGTTGGATGTAAATTGAGGGCCATTGTCAGAGACAAGAACATCAGGTAACCCGTGGGTTACAAAAAGTTTTTTGAGCTGCTTGATGACAGCATCAGTTGTGATGGATGCCATAGGGATTACCTCTAGCCATTTGGAATATGCATCTACTATAATAAGGAAGGTGTGCCCTCTGGTAGGGCCTGCGGAATCAATGTGAATCCTAGACCATGGGCCCCTAGGACCTTCCCATTCCTGTTTGGGGGCGAGAGGTGGGGCAGGCCTGACTACCTGACAGTTGGAACAAAATGCAACCCAGTTTTCAACCATTTTGTCAATACCTGGCACCATACATAACTCCTGGCCAATCCCTTCATCCTTACAATACCAGGATGACCCTCATGTAACATTTCCAAAACCTCTCTTTGTAGTTTTGCAGGAATAACCACCCTGTTACCCCACAAAATACATCCTCTTAATACAGATAATTCAGTTTGCCTGGACTTAAAAGGTTGGGCCAGGTGAGGTAGATCTTGAAGAGGCCAACCTTTCTTAATCCAGCCTATAACAGGAGCCAATAAAGTGTCTTTGGCAGTCTCTCTGGCAATTTCAGCAGCATGCACTGGAAGCTTGGCAACAGTTTCTAGGAAAAAGGTGTGTGTTTCAGGTTCAAAGTCCTCCTTGTGGCAAGGGAGTGGGCAACGACTCAGTGCATCAGCATGTCCAATGTCCTTGCCAGGCTTGTGGATAAGCTTGGATGAATAAGCAGCAAGAAATTCAGTCCACCTCAGCATTCTTGGTGACAGGATAGAAGGTGTAGGCTTGTCTCCTGCCATAATGCCTAACAAAGGTTTGTGATCTGTAACAATGGTAAATGTTCTCCCATACAAATATTCATGAAATTTCTTGATACTGCAACAATTGCCAATGCCTCCTTGTCCAATTGGCTGTAATTCCTCTCTGCTTTGGTCAAAGTGTGAGAGTAAACTGCAATAGGGGCTTCTCTCCCACTGGGAAGCCTGTGGCTCAAACCCCCCCCCCACTCCAAAGGGGGATGCATCACATGTCAGTACAACAGGCGAATTCTCAGAGAACTGTATCAGTACAGCATCAGATGTGATTAGTCTTTTAATACTGTTAAATGCTGATTGTTCCTTCCTCCCCCAGACCCAAACAGACTTTTTGTCAAGTAATCTGTGCAATGGTTCTGCAATGGTTGCCTTCTGAGGTAGGAACATGTGATAAAAGTTAATGAGTCCAAGGAAGGCTTGCAAATCTGTTTTGCATTTAGGTCTAGGGGCTTCTTTGATTGCTTGAACCTTGGCATCGGTAGGGTGGATGCCATGCTTGTCAATCATATAGCCCAGGAACTCAACCTTGTCAGTTTTAAGAGTGCATTTTTCTTCCTTGACTTTTAACCCCCTTTCCTGAATCTGGTAAGGACTTCTCTGAGTCTTTCTTGTAATTGAGTGTCATTTTCAGCAGAGATTAACACATCATCAAAGTAAGGCACTACCCCTGGCAGTCCTTGGAGCATCCTTTCCATAAGGCTTTGAAAGATGCCTGGTGCCACGCTTACTCCAAATTGTAACCTTTTACATTTGAAGGCACCTCTATGAGTCATAATGGCTTGGGCCTCTGCAGTGGCATCATCAACTGTTGCCTTGGTGAAAAGAGCATTGGTGGTGCAGGCTGTTAAATGCCTAGCACTTAAGTTCCAGCTGCTTGCAATTAGTGCAGGCTTGAATCCCACCAGGCTCAAGGTTGACTCAGCCTTCCATCCTCTCGGGGTAGGTAAATTGAGGACCCAAGATTGTTGGGGGCAATAAGCTGACTTTGTAAAAATGCCGCTTAGGAATAAGCAGGCATATACAATGGAATGAAGGCTATTGCTGAGTGCATTGGGTTGCGCTCTAAAAAATTGTAAGCCGCCCTGAGTCTCCAGAGAAGGGTGGCATATAAATATGAATAAAGAAAGAAAGAAAGAAAAGAAAGAACTGTTAGTTGTTGATATGCCTGGGCCAGATCCAATTTGGCAAAGACTGTACCCCTGCCAAGTGAATGTAATAGATGATGCACCACTGGAACTGGGTATGCGCTCTGCTGCAGCGCATGGTTCAGTGTGCCCTTATAGTCCCACACAGTATTCCCCTGAAGAGAAGATGACCCGGAAGACAAGCAGAAGAGCGAGATGGCTGCGCTGAACACCCCCCGAGCCCCATTCGATCCGGTGGCAGAAGACTGGGAATCGTATGCGGATCGCTTCCTGTTAAATTTGCATGAAGAGTCAGACGTGGAGTGCTTCAGTGAAGAGTTTATTAGTGACTACAGCTCATAACAGACCCGATTTGGCTGGTCTGCACTGCTACTTATAGCCAGCAGCCGCAGTTGCCAGCCAATCAGAGTGCAGGGTTTTCCCGCACTTTTCAAACCAATCATATTTGACATTTTACAAGAACAATTCAAACTAAACCAATGACATTCAAACGTACATACATAACAGAAAGATAGATAGAAAGAAAGAAAGAAAGAAAGAAAGAAAGAAAGAAAGAAAGAAAGAAAGAAAGAAAGGCCTAGGGCTGGTTTAGATGTTTGTAGCCCTGGTAGCTCTAGCTAGGTAAAATGGAAGATACAGAATCTGAAAACTTTTGGGACCTTAAGAGAATAATGCACTTCTTTTCATCCAACAGCAGAGGTCATTCTTAAAGAAGAATGGAAATTTAATTAGAATTTGTGATGCTGCCACTCAACCCAGGAAGGAAAGAGGAAAGGTCTCCCTCCCAAGATAGGAACTTGATGCCACCTGTTTCCTGGGACCAATGGGTAGAAAAACCAGTTGTAAATAAGGCAGAAGGTTTTTATGCTATAAGCTGAAGCTAGAGAGGCATGCAAAAACAAGGGTAACAGACCAGAGATTAGAAATGAGAAAGTAGGGTCTGGAATAGTATCAGCCTTGTAAAGCCTGCAGGGACAAATATTAAATTTCTGGAGAAGTTCAGTGCAAAATATGGAGAGCCAAAAGAAATAAATCAGAAGGAAGAAAACCTATACAGAAATAACATAGTTTCCTTCCTGCAAGAATCAACTCATAAAATGGGCAAGGCATAAAAAACAGACTGAAGAATTGGGAAAACTGAAAATGCTAGCAACACACTACTATTAAGAGTAACAATAGCTAGTCATGGTAGTATCTAGAAAGGCTAGCTATATCACAAATATTTCAGAACTGATTGATGATACAAGAATATCAACTTGAGGCAGCTGAACAACAGAGAAGGCTCCTGTCACTTTTCCCCCCAAAAGTCATCCTGAATCACAAGGACCAGGGATGTCTTCAGCCTTCTGCTTTCACAAGACAAGCAATCTAGCTCTGGCCATCTCTTCTTCCAGAAATAGATTAATCACTGAGAGTTAATTTAGGATTATTTGGCTCTGTACTTCCATCTGATTCCAAGATGGAATCCCATCAATTCCACTTCCATTTTCTTCCTCTTTTTTCCATGGAATGGAATGAAATGGAATGAAAAGAACAAAATAATAACAACAAACACTGCTCCTCCACAGTGGCAAAGTCAGGTTTGTGCCACTGCAGCCAATCTGAGACAGGGATAGAGGTTGTGGTCATGGCATATGAAAACCAAAGCAGCCTAGAGAAGCCCCATTTCTGCATGGATTCTCTTGCACTTCATCTTATATCATGAAAAGTAAGAATTAACCAATGTCATTAATTAATTAATTGGCGAATTAAACCTATAACTCCCATGGTATTGCTTAGGTAAGCCCTATGCATTATTGGATCTGTTCTGGGCTAAATCTAATTCTTTGGATACAGGTACAAACAATCCACATTTTCAACCACAATTGGACCTAGCAACTCCATCACTAAGTGAAGTGGTCACTAAGTGGGAAATCACAACTGTGCTTTACTTTTCACCACTCTTCTGCCCTTTGAAATGCCTATCCTATGCTGGGATAATTAGCAAGAAGAGAATTAATGTCTGTATTTACATTAATTGGAAGGAAAAGGATTAAAGAGAATAAGTAGGGACACTTACGGGGAATATACATTGAAAGCAATGCACTGGTGATATCCTCACTGTATGCCTCTTTACTCTCTTTTAATTCCTTCTTCTCCAATCGCTTTGCTCTGCTAAAGATGGGATGAGGTAAAATGGATCAGGTGTGGAAGAGATTGTTTAGAAATTGCTTCTTTTATGAGAACAAAACCAACGTATGAAGAATTAATTTAATATTGCTTTTATTTTGTATTAGGCATTTATTTTATATTTCTATGTGAATGTAATAATTGGTTTACCCAATATCTTCCTCAAATGATCTCGCGGATCCTCCTTGCTTTGTTTGTAAAATAAAATGAGTGAAATAAAATGGTGTGTTGCTTCTCTGGATTCATGACAAAACTTAAAAGTTAATGGGTCAGTGTGTAATCTGCAGCTCTCAATCATAAAACACATGACTCACAGAGTTGCGAGGAGCACTGATATACATGGAAGGTGAAAACAGTAAAAAATGCAGGGATTTTTATAGCAGTGTGTTCAAAGCTCTGCCCCTTTATACAGGTGAAACTCGAAAAATTAGAATATCGTGCAAAAGTTCATTTATTTCAGTAATGCAACTTAAAAGGTGAAACTAATATATGAGATAGACTCATTACATGCAAAGCAAGATAGTTCAAGCCGTGATTTGCCATAATTGTGATGATTATGGCTTACAGCTCATGAAAACCCATAATCCACAATCTCAGAAAATTAGAATATTGTAAAAAGGTGCAATATTCTAGGCTCAAAGTGTCCCACTCTAATCAGCTAATTAAGCCATAACACCTGCAAAGGGTTCCTGAGCCTTTAAATGGTCTCTCAGTCTGGTTCAGTAGGAATCACAATCATGGGAAAGACTGCTGACCTGACAGCTGTGCAGAAAACCATCATTGACACCCTCCATAAGGAGGGAAAGCCTCAAAAGGTAATTGCAAAAGAAGTTGGATGTTCCCAAAGTGCTGTATCAAAGCACATTAATAGAAAGTTATGTGGAAGGGAAAAGTGTGGAAGAAAAAGGTGCACAAGCAGCAGGGATGACCACAGCCTGGAGAGGATTGTCAGGAAAAGGCCATTCAAAAGTGTTGGGGACTTTCACAAGGAGTGGACTGAAGCTGGAGTTAGTGCATCAAGAGCCACCACACACAGACAGATCCTGGACATGGGCTTCAAATGTCATCAGAAGCGTCTTACCTGGGATAAAGAAAAACAGACCGGGTCTGTTGCTCGGTGGTCCAAAGTCCTCTTTTCTGATGACAGCAACTTTTGCATCTCATTTGGAAACCAAGGACCCAGAGTCTGAAGGAAGAATGGAGAGGCACACACTGCAAGATGCTTGAAGTCCAGTGTGAAGTTTCCACAGTCTGTGTTGATTTGGGGAGCCATGTCATCTGCTGGTGTTGGTCCACTGTGCTTCATTAAGTCCAGGGTCAACGCAGCCATCTACCAGGAGATTTTGGAGCACTTCATGCTTCCTTCCACAGATGAGCTTTATGGCGATGCTGACTTCATTTTCCAGCAGGACTTGGCATCTACCCACACTGCCAAAAGCACCAAAACCTGATTCAATGACCATAGGATTACTGTGCTTGATTGGCAAGTGAACTCGCCTGACCTGAACCCCATAGAGAATCTATGGGGCATTGCCAAGAGAAAGATGAGAGACATGAGACTGAACAATGCAGAAGAGCTGAAGGCCGCTATTGAAGCATCCTGGTCTTCCATAACACCTCAGCAGGGCCACAGGCTGATAGCTTCCATGCCATGCCGCATTGAGGCAGTAATTGCTGCAAAAGGGGCCCAAACCAAGTACTGAGTACATATGCATGCTTATACTTTTCAAAGGTCCGATATTGGTCTATGTACAATCCTTGTTTTATTGATTGCATGTAATATTCTAATTTTCTGAGATTGTGGATTTGGGGTTTTCATGAGCTGTAAGCCATAATCATCACAATTATGGCAAATCATGGCTTGAACTATCTTGCTTTGCATGTAATGAGTCTATCTCATATATTAGTTTCACCTTTTAATTTGCATTACAGAAATAAATGAACTTTTGCATGATATTCTAATTTTTTGAGTTTCACCTGTAATTGTTTTGCACAATCTAAATCTAAAATGGATTCACAAATTCTCTCTCTCTCTCCCTCCCTCCCTCCCTCTCCCTCTCCCTCTCTCTCTCTCTCTCTGAATACTTGCAGAAATGGGTGTACCACTGAATGCAAGTACTAAGCTGAAACATTTTTCTTAATACTTTTCGAAGAAGTTGGTTTGGGATGATAATGGAGAATGCAAAATCATGGGAATGGGTGATGACAGCAACAGACCAAACTTTAATCAAGACAAGATAGAAATATTTTGGGTGTGGAAAAAACTGATGACCTGGATAAAGGTCCAGATAAATGATTCATGTGGTATAGGATAAAATGCCACTTAAAAGAATCAGGTTCATAATTAGGGTTTGGTTATCTTCAAGACTACATGTTCCAATCTGCCTGTTTTGTAAGATGTGAGTAGGTAGCCCTCTGGAAGGGTCCCATCACCTGTGGAGTTCCATTTGCAGGGCTGCATAGTATAGTCCTCTCAGTGGTGGCACCCTTCCTCTAGAATAATGTGCCCCTGTAGGTACAGCATACAACATTCCTGATGATCATCTGCAGAGGGAGACATCATTTGGGAGATGTTAAATTTGGTATTTCCAGGCAGAACCTATTTTCTTTCTTTTGTTGGGGATGAGTGAATGTATTTCTTATTTTTCATTGGTTCATCCCATTTTTATACCATCATCAAATATTTTTAAAGATATAAATCATTTGTCACTGTAATGTTGCCTCATCTATAATTACAATTTTCTGGTTATATGTGTGAGCCTGCAAGCCCGCATCTCACTTTCATCCTCCAAAAAAGGATTCTCTCAGAAAATTCAGATGTCTGTTTATCTATCTTGGGAAAAGGTCAAATTACTAAATTTAAATCTTAAAACTGATTTTTGGGTGAAGGATCATATATATCCTTAAACTTCTAAGAAAGGACTGCTATGCTTGTTAGTATAATCCATAACTGCTTAAAAAGAAAGAAAGAAAGAAAGAAAGAAAGAAAGAAAGAAAGAAAGAGAAAAAGAAAAAGAAAAAGCAAGCAAGCAATTTAGGGTGTGATGATTTTAATTGGAAGTCAGACTTGGAGGAAATCAGAGGAGAAAACATTTGAAGCTTGTGGGGTGGAATAGCTTTCTCTCTCATGTCTAAGGCAAGGTGTCATTTGAGGTTGAACCTTTAGGACTCAAGATTACATGGAGAACTTCAGATGGAAGAGTAAAATGAAGGTTTTTATTTGTTTAATCTCAGGTAGGTGGCCTGCTTCCTGAACCAGCCATTTTTCTGTAGACATACCATATGTGTATCCCATATACACACAAGTATATACATTACATATGTCATAGGTGTATGCTTATATGTGATCCCTGCCGCTTCCTTCTTTAAAATGGAGAAGCGTAAATCTCTGTTCATCAGAGCTTCTTGAATAAAAGAATGCAAACATTGCCATATTCCTATATTCCTTCCCATTCTTTATTAACTGAGACAACTCAGAGGTGTGGTTGAGGAATCTGACACAGACCAGGATTCATGCTTTCATTTTCCCCAGGATTAACATTCACCTAGGGATGTTTTTTCTCTGCAGGGCAGGAGACATTTTGAAGCATCATTAGCATTGGCAACCCTCCGCCTCAGCAGTCAAAGATAGTAGCCACTATGGAGATTAAACCTTTTTCTGAGAGGACATGGCAGGTGATAATGGAAGACTTACAAAAGGAAATGGGCTGCTTTCAAAAGCTCCAAAGATTTCCTTTCTATCAAAAAGAAGCTTTAGGCTTATGGTAAAATAATATCAGATTTAAAAAAAAATGCCTGAACAATGCATGCATGTGAAATCTTTGCAAAATTTAATTAAACCACTTGATGTTTCCTCCATTGCTAGTCTTCAAATGGAAGGTTTTGTTCTTTACTCTTTCGTTTTCATTACATTATTTTTCCTTGTTCTCAGTCTCATGAACTAATACAGGTAGTAGCAAATCTGCTTTGAAAATATTTAGCAGGAGAATTCATTCCTGCTGGAGAATTCACTGGTCTCAGTTTATTGCAAAGAAAGCTAACTGGTAAAATCCCAAATCCTCTAGGCCCATACAAATCAGTCTTTATTCCATTCCTTTGGAGATTGGAAAGCTGATGAGGGCATGATTTGAATTCAAAGTTCTGTATTGAGATCTGAGGGCAAACTGACTTAAGTTTAAGATTAATGTTAAACAAAAGATTCATTCATAAACTACAAAGAAAAACATAATTAACAATCCTGACAATACTTCACATTTGGGGCAGAATGAAATGAAAATGAGACATTTATGGTTATAACATTAACCTTTAGAGTAGGGATGTCAAACTGGCGGCCTGTGGGCCGGATGAGTCACGTATAGTCCATGCCCACCCCAGTTCCATGAAGGGGGAAAAACATCACAAAATGTCACGTGACAACAATGTGATGCCGCGAGTTTGACACCTGTGCTTTAGAGCAATGTCTCTTAACCTCTTAACTCTTAAGATGTATGGACTTCAATTCCCAGAAGCCCTAGCCAGCATGCCTGCTAGGGAATTCTGGGAGTTGAAGTTCATGCATCTTAAAGTTGCTGAGGTTGGTCGATGCTGCTTTAGAGGACATTAACAATGTCACGTTTCAATGGTTTCACCACAATAAATGTTTGTATATATTCCTCCTCTTTTTAAGGCAGAGATGATAGGAATAAGGATAGGACAGCACAGCAGCATTTCCCCCCCACAAACAGCTCAGGTTTTGCTGATTGAACCAATGCAGAAAATATCCTGCTTAAATTTGGAAATATAAACTTTCAAAAACTAGAGAAATAAATGATTGGGTTTTTTTTTTGAAGCCAGGGCTGGCATCACACTGAAGAATACTAGTTGAATTGGCCTTGTGATAAAGCTTTGCTCAGGAGGATCTGCAAGGTGTGGCCCCAAAAAATCAAGGGGGCAGCCACTAAGTTGTGATCAAAACTCTGCATGTGCAATGCACATTTTTAAAAAAACAAACAAACAAGCAGAGCTTTGATCACCATCACCCAGAGGTGAAATTCAACCACCTCGGCTCAGGAGATTTGAATTGGCAAAAAAAATCACCCCTGGTTGCTATTATTATTATACCAAGCCAGGGCCACAGCCACAGAACCGGTAGGGAAAATTTTTGAATTTCACCCTGCCATCCCCATGGTCAATGTCTCCACCTTTTTGGACCCTATCCTGCAGACACCACTGGAGCCTTTGCTGCTCAATCAGTGGTAGGAGTCTTGCTGGCACAGTGGATAGAATTCAGTATTGCAGGCAAACTCTGCTCACTACCAGCAAGCAGTTCAATTCTCACTGGCTCAAGGTTGACTAGCCTTCTATCCTTCCAAGGTTGGTAAAATAAAGGTCCAGATTGTTGGGGGCAATATGCTGACTCTGTAAACTGCTCAGAGAGCACTATGAAGTGGTATATACCATAAGTCTAAATGCTATTGCTATTGTAGGATACTAGCAGTGATGGCACTGGCTTAAATGAGATAACAGGTTAGGCCACACTGATTCACAAACCTTGGCTAAAGCCAGGGGTGGGTTGCAGGGAGTTCACAGGGGTTTGAGAGAGCCCCTAGCTAAGATTCTGTGCAGTTTGGAAAAAACCCAGATCCCACTCCTGGCTGGCCCTGCCCACTCGCCCCTCCCAGGAGTCCCCATGTGGCCTGTTTTGGCTGCAAGTAAGTGCAGGGTGTGCATAGAGGCTCAGGAGGGTGAAAAACAGGCCTCCCTGAAGTTTGGGAAGGCTGGAAATGGGCCCATTTCTGGCTTCCAGAGAGCCTCTGGAGCCCAGGGAGGCTGTTTTCATCCTCCCGGAGGCTCAATCAAAGCCTCTGATACCCGGTGAGGGCAAAAACGCCCCCTGCCATGGAGACTAGGCCACGCCCACAATGGCCATGCCCACCCAGCAACCCTGTGCTAAAATTTTTGAAGCCCACCTCTGACTAAAGCTCTGATGCACCAGAGTTGGGGAAATCCTTTAAATCAATGTTCCCCAACCCTTTGGGCACCAGGAACTGGTTCTGTGGAGAAAGGATTTTCCACGGACTGGAACGGCCACAGTTTTGCTGCCTGCATTCCAGGTGGGGCTTCACTTGTTTCCGCAGCCGAGTTGCTGGCATGCTGTGGACCTGGACTGTGGGGGGGGGGGCACCCTTGCTTTAAGTGTGTTAGTCAGCAGAGGCAACTGAACAAATCTCTCATAGGGAGGTACTGTGACACAGAGATAATGGCATTTGTACCTCAATTCACATTTTGTCCTTCCAGTGAATTTCAGCAGTGAATCGTCAGAGATGTTGGTAATTAAATAATGATTTTTATTTAATGCCCATAGGGGTTTTTATATACAAAATGGCATATACCAGTATATTTCAGGAAGCTAGCAGTGCATAAGACACTGAACTAGAATTTCAATACAAATGTTTCTTCTGAATTCAAATTAATCATTGTGAAAATGCCCTAGTATAATGACACCAACCCACACATAGGGTTTTGTGAGTCATGAGAGAAAAGTTTCTATTTTAATTCTAAAATGTTTTTTTTAGATTTCTGAGATTATAACATAAGCCTTGAAATTTAGTAACATATTCCACCCATTTTTGTTATTTTTATTTGTTATCCTGTGAAGAAAAGTTGTAAAAAATCTTGCTGATTGTTGTCAAGGGATTATAATGCATCAGTGCATGCTGTTAGTGTATTGCTATCAGCTTATCAAGGCAGCCTTGCTGTATTCATTTTTGGGGACAGGCACTATTTTAAATGCATTAATTTATTTGAAAGAGTTTTTGCTACAGTGGAATATGCCTATGGCAACGCTTCACCAGCTTGTCTGGATTTGGTGAGGAAGCAGAGTTTGGGTTGGTTAGGTCTTGGGTGGAAGACTGCCAGTGAATTCTAGATTCATAAACTGAACTGAGAAATTGAAAATAATCTGCTGCAAAAAGGCAGCGACAAACTGTGTGGGAAAGTGACCTATTTTGCACTGCATATTAAACTCAAAGTAAATCTTCCACCTTAGGGCTTAGCTTTATAGGTGAGTCAGGTCAATAAAACAGTTGCACAATCTCCCTAGACATAGAAGGACTGTGGATTTGCTAAAACATTTTCCTTATTTCCAAACTAAGTTGCTCAACAATCTTTTTTGAAGACTAATCCTATAATTTGTTAACTCATCAAATTTGTATTATGAACCAGCTCTTCAAGAGTTTGAATAATGAGGAGCTAGGAATGGCAGATGTGGTGTCTGTTATTTCCTCACTTCCATCTTTTGGGAAAAGAAATCCAAATGCCCCATTGCATTATTTTTATTTTATTCCACCCTTGTCTTAATGTCAGTGGTGTCACAATTGGCACATACAATAGACTAGCCAGCAAATGAGTTTGATTTTATTAAAATGAAATAATGAATATTATATTCTACCTCAATATAATTTGGGGTTTCTCTCACCACTCTTCCAGTGAAATTGGTGTTGGAGGTGGGGGAGGGGAGAGGTATCTGTCCAGATATATCTACTTGAAGTTGTTGAATGCTTCATAAAATGACTGGCTCATCTTATCAAAAGGGCTTTAAAATAAAATTGAGAGGGGAAGAGGCAATCTTCATGACCTTTAGAACCTAATTCTAAGCAAAACCCAGTAGATAACCAATCACATAAGGAAGAAGGGAGTAAAGAGAAAGAAGAAATAAAAAGGACATAATGAAGTAGAGAGTGATGGAAACCCTAATTACAAAGTAAGAGATATAAAAAACATACAGACCCATAAAGGACTCAAATGCCTATACACAGCTGGTCATTTGCATCTTTTTAGAGCACCTTTGGGACAACCATGACCTGGATGACTGGGAACCAGGAGCACTACTCAGGTGACCTTGAGGACACAGATAAACCTCCAAGTGCTTTAACGATCCTCTAAAAGGGTGCAAATGACCAGCTGTTGGCAAAGAATATAAATCCTTCCATTCCCCACTATCCTGTCAGAGCTGAAGAAGCTTCTTGGATGAGAACAAGACCAGAGGTGGTATTCAGCAGGTTCTGAGCAGTTCTGGAGAATCGGTAGCAGAAATTTTGAGTAGTTTGGAGAACCGGCAAATACCACCTATGACTGGAGATTTTACAGTCTCCTTCCCCTGCCACACCCACCAAGCCACGCCCACAGAACTAGTAGTAAAAAAATTTGAATCTCACCACTGAGCAAAACATCTTCAAAGAAAAAAACAAGGAAGTCCAGTGGCCTCCTGAAAAAGCACCTTTGGGACAACCATGACCTAGATGACTGAGAATCTCTACAGACATTTGACAAAGTAGACCACAAACTACTTCTTGGTAAACTAGAAAAATGTGCAATAGACAGTATCAGCAACAGATGGCTATATAACTGGCTGACAAACCATACTCAATGAGTAGTCCATAATGGTACTACATCTACATGGAGGGAAGTAAGTAGTGGGGTACCACAAGATTCCATCTTAGGCCCAGGAGTCTTAAATATCTTCATAAATGACTTAGATGAGGGAATAGAAGGGGAATCATTAAATTTGCAGATGACACTAAGCAGGCAGGAATAGCCAACATCCCAGAAGACAAGCTCAGGATCCAAATAGATCTTGACAGACTTGAACAGTGGGCTCTATCCAACAACATGAAATTTAATGTGGAGAAAAGCAAGGTTTTACATCTAGGCAGAAAAAACCAAAGGTACAAGTAAAGTTTAGGTAAAACCTTGGAGTCCTATTGGAAACTTAATTTAAACATGAGCCAGCAGTGTGTGGCAGCAGCCAAAAAAGCTGATACAATCCTTGGTTGTATAAACAGAGGCATGGAATCAAAATCACATGAAGTATTAGTATTGCTTTATAAGGCAATACTAATAAAGACCATACCAGTGGTGGGATTCAATTATTTTTACCACCGGTTTTGTCGGTGGGCATGCTTCGCATGTGCACGCGCACAGAGGGTTTGCTACTGACCTTTCCTTGCAATCCTGCCCTCTCATTGTGTCTTCAACAGCTGACACATGGCAATCCGCTGTGCCGTGCAAAGCAGCTGAGCTTCAAAACCAGGAAATAAAGGTCAGAATAGAGCCGGGGTGGGCAGGCGGGCCCAGTTGTTGATTGTTGGAGCAAACTGGTTCGCTCACAGATGATCCTCGGAGCTACCGCTTTGGCGGAAGTGGGCCGAACCGGTAGAATACCATCCCTGGACCACCCCTGGAATACTGCATCCAGTTTTGGTTTGGTCCTGACAATACAAAAAAAGATGTTGAGACTTTGGAAAAAGTGCAAAGAAGAAGAACTGAGATGATTAAGAGCCTGGAGACAAAAACTTATGAAGAACAATTGCAGGAATTAAGTATGGCCAGTCTAGAAGTAAAAAGGACTAGCGGTGACTTGATAGCGGTATGCCATTATTTGTGGGACAAAGAAGTGGACGGGGGGTGTCAACTTATTTTCTAAAGCACCAGAAGGCAAGACAAGAAACAATGGATGGAAGCTAATCCAGGAGAGAAGCAAGCTGGAATTAAGGAGAAACTTCCTAATAGTGAGGACAATTAACCAGTGGAACCAGTGGTGGGATTCAAATTTTTTTACTACTGGGTCTGTGGCCAGGGCTTGGTGGGTGTGGCAGGGGAAGGATACTGTAAAATCTCCAGTCAGAGGTGGTATTTGCTGGTTCTCTGAACTACTCAAAATTTCCACTACCGGTTCTCCAGAACTGGTCAGAACCTGCTGAATACCACCTCTGAGTGGAACATCTTGCCTTCAGAAGGTGTGGGTACTTCGTCTCTGGAGGTTTTTAAGAAAACACTGGAATGATATAGAGTCTCCTGCTTGAGCACAGGGCTAGACTAGAAGACCTCCAAGGTCCCTTACAATAGAAGCTTCCAATTTCCTTTGTAGCAAATATAAGTACAAAATGATCTCTTACTCTATGATTATTTTTAAAAAACCCTCACCTTTTTCTATCAACCTTTTTTTCTAAGGTAATAAATACCACAAGTCAGAAGTTCATTTTTTCCATTTCATGCAAAGTCTACAAGGGATTTCCAGTTAACTATAAATGTAGATATTGTTTTTCTCTGATCAAAGAAGTTAATTTAGCCATCTCCACAAGTTGCATCATCTGCATCAGAGGAATCTCCATTGTGGGAAGCGTCAAACCTTTCCATTTTTTTCAGCATATCAGTAGTCTCGCAGCAGTTGTCGTACATGAAAACAAAGTTGCAGGATTTTTTTTTTCTGAGTTGCCTATCCATTAGCTCAAATGAAAAGTTTAGATTCAGTTGTACTGTAATCTTTAACATCTTCTGAATTAATATATGCATTTGTGTCCAATTTTTTATAGCATTTTTACACATAGAGAAATGCAAACATTTTAGACAATCTGTTGTGAAGTCAACTTGCATTCATATTTCATAATCATCCAGACTGTCAGGCACTTGTGCTAAATATAGAATGCATCTTCCTCCCTCTCAGACGTAGAGCCTACTTCTTCAAAATGACAAAAAAAGTAAGCTCTGAAATCCTGCAGAGCGGTGGATTTTCTGTAACTCTCCCCTCATGGCTGGAGAAAGAAAAGTTTCGATTCTTTGTGATCAATGGCAGGTGCTGGGTACTGGGGCTAGGAAAAGGAAAGAAATGCAGGTAGTCCTCAATTTATGACCACAATTCAGCTCAAAATCTCTTTGTTAAGCGAGTTTTGCCCCATTTTACAACCTCTCATGCCTCAGTTGTTAATATGAACCAGTTGCTAAGCATCTGGATTTTGGTCACATGATCATGAGGAGGCTACAAAGGTCATAAGTTTGCAAAACAGTCATAAGTCACTTTTTCAGTGCTGTTGTAATTTTGAATGGTCACTAAATGAACTGTTGTAAGTCAAGGACTACCTGTACAGCACGTTATTTTTACTAAGCCTCTGACTACAGGTTGAGTCTAGAAGCAACGTCCTTGCCCAAGCTCACCAATGGAAGCAAACAAGCTCCATCTTGTGGTCTGCCTGGAACACTGCATGTTTTTTCTTCCCCCCTTACGATCATTTCAAGTAGATAAAGTTTCATGCCTCTTGTACACTCACTTCTTTTTTTAAAAAAGTTTGCTTTGGATGATATCTTGTAAGATTTGTGTGTGTCACAAAAAGGGAAAAGATGGTTTGAAATACTGGCAAATATCGGTAGCTCAAGTGTAGGATGAGGGTGAAGGCTCGTTTTTGAGCTTGTGGGTTGGTTTCTGAACATTTCATTTTCAGGCTAGAAAACATCTTCAGTGAAGTTTAGGAGATGTCAGTGTCAGTGTTCTTCTGTTTATAAGGGCTTTGTGTGGTCAGTAGTTCTTGGGTTGACATCCTCGAAACTCTGCTGAAGATGTTACCTAGCCTGGTAATGAAACATTCAGAAACCAACCCACAAACTCAGAGAACGCACCTTCATCCTCAAGGTCTGAAATCCCTAGTCACACATTTCTATGTTACAAAATCAGAAGGAAGAATTATTAAAACAAAACAACAAATTAACAATAGCTGTATCAGGTTATGGTAGTTCTTCTGAGTTGTTTTGTTTTTGTTTTCATTTGCATAGATATCATTACCCTCCCCCCAATAGCACCTTCAATGCATCTGATCCAGCTGAATAATAAAATGACTGCAAATGAAAAACCAAAACCAGAGAATTCTACAATTCGAACAAGACATGTTTTTTCTTATATTCTTAAATCAGTTGAAACCATACTTTTATTTCCAGCAAGAACTTCAAGTGGGGTAGGAGACAACCCAATAAAACTAAGGTCCAATATTTAAGGTGAAGGTAAAAGTTCCCCTCACACATACGTGCTAGTCGTTTCCAGCTCTAGGGGGCAGTGCTCATGTCCGTTACAAAGCTGAAGAGCCAGCACTGTCCGAAGACGTCTCCATGGTCATGTGGCCGGCATGACTAAACGAAGGCACACGGAACACTGTTACCTTCCCACCAAAGTGGTCCCTATTTTTCTACTTGCATTTTTACATGCTTTCAAACTGCTAGGTTGGCAGAAGCTGGGACAAGTAACAGGAGCTCACTCTGTTATGCGGTGCTAGGGATTCAAACCACCAAATTGCCAACCTTTCTCATCGACAAGCTTGCCGTCTTTAGCCATTGAGCCACTGCGTTCCCAATACTTAAAGGAGCACCTAATTCTGAGCAAGTGTATCTATGAGTTATGACCCAGTTAATTCATTATACTTTATTTTTATTAAATTAACTATGGCCACCTAGTCCAAAAGATTCTGGATAGCTGTAAGGATGTTTACTGATGCAATAGCCTGAGAAAGTTCCTTCTTGGGCATTTATTTTGGTTGTGCCCAACTCCAAACCAATTCTGGATAGCTCATGACACAGCAAACAACAACAAAAAACAAACAAACAGATAAACAGATAAGATAGGGTCTGGGCACTCAGCAGAAAAATTCACAGAAACACGTCCAACAAGGGTCTCCATCCACTCTGACCAAAGCATGGGAGGAAAGCCACATCTTTGAGGTTCTCCAAAACATTTTTAGGATGGGAAACACATGGATCTCTAGAGGGATCTCATTCCAGAGCGCAGTTGCTGTGACAGAGGAGGCATATTTCCTAGGTCCTGATAGATGGCATTGTTTAATTGAAGCAACATGGACCCTCCCCAATCTGTTGATTCATACCAACCAGTCAGAAAACATGGAAATATAGGTGGCCGCTCTCTTCTTCTAAACTGTTGTGGGTGCCCTCCTAATGTGATTGTGTTTGTGGATAATGCCAATTCTTGGGGCTTTCCAGCACCAAATGAAGACTCATTTGTTGCCAACTCTTTGTTACCACATTACTGCGTTTATTGCTTCTGTGTTTCCTGTTATCGTATATGCTTGGTATTGTTTTGTTTTTAATGATTTTAAATGGCAATTTTGCATATTTTTAAAAATCTTGTTCTATACCCTTTTTAGGTTTATAGTTTAGCGATAAAAGCCCATGGATATGTACTAAGCGATCAATTTTCTGGCTGCTGGTTCTCTAGTAACTGCTGTAGTTTCATTTTCCAGCTTTTGAAAGCTGCTCACTGGAGGACAATTTCAGAAACCTTGCCTTTAATATAAAACTTGGAAGCATTTGTTCTGACTTTTTTTTTCCCCTGGTGAAATGTTCTGTATTCAATCCTCAGTAGCAGTTTCACATCAGGGAAGAGACCTCAGCAGAAAGCACATTTGTCTCTTATACTGCCTGTGAATGCGGGTTGCTGACGGTTGGGGTTACTGAATGCTGTAACAATGATTTCAAAGCCTCTTGCCTATCTCTCTTGCTTCTGTTTTGAAAACGGCCCTGGGCTATTCCTGCATAAAATGGGAGAGATGAAATAATAAACACCATAGTCCACATGTATCATAGTACAAAAAAAATGAGTCACTTTTAAAACAAATGATCAGAAAAAAGGAAGGCAACAAACATAAAGAATTTAGACAAACTTTTGGATCTATTGAAAGCAGGAGTCAAACATCCATTGATTGCAACAAGAGCAGCATTTCATCCATATGGTGATCTTTGTGAATTGCCTGAATGGAGCTAACTGTTCTCCTTTTCCCTTTCTTTCCTTCACTCTCTCTCTCTCTTTCATTTGTTCCTCTCGTATTCTTTTTTAAATGCATTTTTAAAAAAGGATAACAAAACATGCACTAGCTGGATATCCTAAAGAGTTAGAATTCTAATAAGCATGCCATAGGATACAGTTTGGCTATGCTGAACAGGAAAAAGCCTTTGTTATTTATTTGAATGTACCTGCAAATCTTCCCCTTACTCTTTGATTATTCAGGATATAACTCTAGAAATATTTCAGATCAGAATTGGTGTACATCTTTTCAAGAGAGTTTGCATGCTTTATTAATTTTATTTATAATTTATTCAAGTCATTGGGTTATTTATGGAACCACTTCTTCCTGGTTGTAGCTATCTGTACTATTCTATCCAACAGGAGGGGTTGGTACAGTACTGTTATTCAAGGAGTGGTGGATGGCAAAGTCCCATAGGAGAGGCTTTTCTACCATGGTGTCAGTCCTCTGGAACGTCATCCCATAAGATAATAAGTTGGCTCCAATCTTAGTGGCCTTCTGTGGAGTCCTGATGGCATGGTTCTGTGCTCAAACTTGGGGCTTCAGGTACCAGGTGGAATTGTTACCAGAAGGTATGCACCAGAGGTGGTATTCAGCAGGTTCTGACCAGTTCTGGAGAACCGGTAGCAGAAATTTTGAGTAGTTCGGAGTACTGGCAAATACCACCTTTGATTGGCCCTGCCCCCATCTATTCTCTGCCTCCCGAGTCCCAGCTGATCGGCTGGGTGTTCTTTTGTTGCCCTGCACAGGAGAACGGAGCTGGAAAGCAGGTTAGTGGGGTGGGGATGGAATCAGGATTTTGCAGTAACCTTCCCCCAGGAATGGGGAGGGAATGAATATTTTACAGTATCCTTCCCCTGGAGTGGAGTGGGAATGAAGATTTTGCAGTTTCCTTCCCCTGTCACACCCACCAAGCCACACCCATCAAGCCACACCATGCCCACCAAGCCACGCCCACAGAACCAGTAGTAAAAAAATTTGAATCCCACCACTGGTATGCACATGTATGTATAGACACGTACGTGCACATATCTGCACACACATTTTTGTTTTCACATTATTTTTAGCTCTATTTGATCCTTGTTTACTTCATTAACAAATAAAAGAATAAGAGAGAGTGAGAAAGGCCTCATTTTTAATTTACCATTATATCTTTTGCCAGAATGGTCTGATTTTTAAACTCGTCTGGGAGAAGGAAAAAAATCAGCCTTCCTACAGCTTTACAGACTCTCTTAAGAATTGATTCTGCCTTGCCTTATTCTACACTAAAAAGGTAAAAGAAAAAAACTGAAAAGGGGGCCAAGTTTTACCTTGGTTTGGAATCATGTATATAAGCAGTTTATTTTTAGAAGGATGGGGAAAACCTTACTATGTATAAGGGGGGAAATAGACTTTACGATAAAACTTTGTATGAAAGAAAATCTATTCTATTGTGGTTTTTGAGAGATTTTGATAATTATCAGCTTTCAAAAGCCAACAAAAAAGATACACGCAATTCTTCCATAGCCTATTCTGTATATGTTTCCATTGATGTACTTCATGGAAACCAATGTTGTATCACATCCCAACAAATTTGCAAGATGCATTTAGACCTGGCCTACCCAACTTTTGGCTTGCCTGGGCTGCATTGTGTGAAGAAGAATTGACTTTGGCCCTATATAAAATATATGACATAGTTAAAGTATATAAATAATAAACTTCCTTTATTTGTGGGGCTGCATTACCAGCTGTCCAGGGCTGCATGTGGCCCACAAGCCAAAGGTTGGACACCTGATTTAGACAGTGCAAGGAGTGCAAGAACAAAGAGAAAGCTGAACTAATTCTGTCATCCCTGGTGCTTTGCATCACAGGATATTCTTCTCTTGATAGTTCCTCTAGCCACCTGTTCTTCAGTTCAGCGTAGCCTACTGTACTGCATGGCCTTACTATCTAGGAACTGTGAGAGTCCAGTACTTCAGGAAGTGAAGTCTCCTTGATCTTGGTCCAAAATCAATGGTTAGCCTCCTTAGTCCCCCTTTTTCTTGTTTTACAGGTGAAACTCGAAATATTAGAATATTGTGCAAAAGTTCATTTATTCCAGTAATGCAACATGAAAGGTGAAACTAATATATGAGATAGACTCATTACATGCAAAGCAATATAGTTCAAGCCGTGATTTGTCATAATTGTGATGATTATGGCTTACAGCTCATGAAAACCCCAAATCCACAATCTCAGAAAATTAGAATATTACATGCAATCAATAAAACCAGGATTGTACATAGAACAATATCAGACCTCTGAAAAGTATAAGCATGTATATGTACTCAGTACTTGGTTTGGGCCCCTTTTGCAGCAATTACTACCTCAATGCGGCATGGCATGGAAGCTATCAGCCTGTGGCTCTGCTGAAGTGTTATGGAAGACCAGGGTGCTTCAATAGCGGCCTTCAACTCTTCTGCATTGTTTGGTCTCATGTCTCTCATCTTTCTCTTGGCAATGCCCCATAGATTCTCTATGGGGTTCAGGTCAGGTGAGTTCACTGGCCAATCAAGCACAGTAATCCCATGGTCATTGAATCAGGTTTTGGTGCTTTTGGCAGTGTGGGCAGGTGCCAAGTCCTGCTGGAAAATGAAGTCAGCATCCCCATAAAGCTCGTCTGTGGAAGGAAGCATGAAGTGCTCCAAAATCTCCTGGTAGATGGCTGCGTTGACCCTGGACTTAATGAAGCACAGTGGACCAACACCAGCAGATGACATGGCTCCCCAAATCAACACAGATTGTGGAAACTTCACACTGAACTTCAAGCATCTTGCAGTGTGTGCCTCTCCATTTTTCCTCCAGACTCTGGGTCCTTGATTTCCAAATGAGATGCAAAAGTTGCTCTTATCAGAAAAGAGGACTTTGGACTGCTGAGCAACTGACCAAGTCTGTTTTTCTTTAGCCCAGGTAAGATGCTTCTGACGTTGTTTGTTGTTCAGGAGAGGCTTGACAAGAGGAATACGACATTTGAAGCCCATGTCCAGGATCTGTCTGCATGTGGTGGCTCTTGATGCACTGACTCCAGCCTCAGTCCACTCCTTGTGAAAGTCCCCAACACTTTTGAATGGCCTTTTCTTGACAATCCTCAACAGGCTGCAGTCATCCCTGATGCTTGTGCACCTTTTTCTTCCACACTTTTTCCTTCCACATAACTTTCTATTAATGTGCTTTGATACAGCACTTTGGGAACATCCAACTTCTTTTGCAATTACCTTTTGAGGCTTTCCCTCCTTATGGAGGGTGTCAATGATGGTTTTCTGCACAACTGTCAGGTCAGCAGTCTTTCCCATGATTGTGATTCCTACTGAACCAGACTGAGAGACCATTTAAAGGCTCAGGAACCCTTTGCAGGTGTTATGGCTTAATAAGCTGATTAGAATGGGATACTTTGAGCCTAGAATATTGAACCTTTTCACAATATTCTAATTTTCTGAGATTGTGGATTAGGGGTTTTCATGAGCTGTAAGCCATAATCATCACAATTATGGCAAATCACAGCTTGAACTATCTTGCTTTGCATACAATGAGTCTATCTCATATATTAGTTTCACCTTTTAAGTTGCATTACTGAAATAAATGAACTTTTGCACGATATTCTAATTTTTTGAGTTTCACCTGTATGTAGTTCTTTCCAAAATTCCTCCTCTCTCCCCAGGCGTTTGAAAGATCTCTCAATTACAACAAAACAGACACAGTTTATGTGGCAGCAACAAATGAAAGCAAACACCAAATCTATAAATTTTAAGAAGAATATGCTGAATTTTCCCTCCAGTTGTTTCATTTCCAAACATCTGGTCCATCTGACTCTAAAGTTTTTTTGCCCTAGAAAATCAGGCAAGTATACTTTCATTTCATTACTTGGAATTATTTCACTAAGTTATTGAATCATCATCTTGGTAGTACTGTGTCTACTCATAGCTTCTACTCCAACTTCCTATTAGAAAAGCATTAAAAATGTTGATGTTTGGCATATTCTTTCCCATTGGGTATATATAATAAAATCATCAGCTTTATATTTCATTACAGTCAGGTTGTACAGCTGTGGTGTTCCTCTTTTCTTGTCCTAACTGAGATGCAAATTCATTTTGTTGCCTTAGTTTCATTTTTTATAATATTGCCCAAGATGGGCTAGTTAGTGTTCTGTGTTCTGTATGAAAACTTGATCAAAATTTTGTTTTAACTGGACTTACTTGAGACTCGAATTTCACCCAGAGCAAGGTGAAATTGGATGAAGCTAACAACAAGGACAGTGGTCTAAAATTGTAATTGTGAAGCTCTTGGATCTAGGAGAACTCTGAGGGTTTCTGCGTGACAGATCTAATTGTAAATAATATCATGACCATGTTTCTGTTTGAACCCAGTAGCTACTAAGTGATACCTAATGATGGACTAGGTGACTCAATTTTAAGAGTTTTTCTTATCTTAAGAAATTGTCTGGACCACTACAATGAAGGTAAGGGGTTGGCATTTATTTGGGTTAAAGGATTTGTTGTTGCATTTCTTTACACAGGTCTGGTGTTCTCCCATTGTGATCTATCACTGAGTGGAATTTACTAGGAAACTGAGAATAACATTGCCCATAGAGGAAACATCACTAGAAAAATTCTTTGCTAGCTTTGCTGAAGGTTGAAAACTCTCTGGCAAACGTAAGAAAAAAAAGCTAATTAATCATATTCATAGATGAAGTGAAAAATAAGTACTGTGGTGGCCTAGTGGTGAACATGTTCTCCTCCCACTCGGAAAGTTGAATTCAATCCTAGGTAGCAGCAGTTGTTTCTCTTTCAGGGTACAAAGATAAAATATCTGCTGCAAATTCCACGTGGTGTCAGGAAGGGCATCCGGCCAGTAAATGCTCAGCTCCACCCAGTCGCCCTAACTCTACCCTAAATTAAGGAACTAAATTAAGGGTCATTAAAAGGGAGTTTATAGATGAAATGAAAAAACAAATGATATTACACTCTGAGCTTCCTGTTCTACTTTGCCAGAGAGGATCAGCTTCAGCTCTTTCAGTTTTGACTTAGCTATATAGTTTCAGTTCAACTAAGTATTTAAAAAAGCCTAATTTCATCTGCTTGTAACAGCTTCCTATCTTTATTAACCTGCAGATAACAGTGTATTAAATTCAGATCCACATGACCCATCTAGGTTCTGCAAAAATTGGCAAAAGCCAAAACTACAATTAAAAGCAAGATTTGTTTAGTAAGTAAAATTAAAACTTATGTATAAACTCATTATAAAAGCTTGTTTTTATGTGAAATAAAGACTGGGTTTGGTGAAAGAGAAAACAAACATAAAGCTGTGGATGGAATTCCTCTTGTTATTCTTAGCCTGCATGCCAACAAAGTATCTAAAAAGAAGTATCTAAAAAGAAGAAGTGACCTTTCTCCAACACTCCACCTCATTTAAAAAAAAACCTTTCAAGTCAATATTGACTTCTAGTGACAACCTGAACAAGTCCCTGCAGGGGTCTTTTGGGCAAGATTCCAGAAATGGTTTGCCATTGACTTCTTGCAAGGACTGAGAGGGAGTGACAGTCAGCCAGCTGGCCTTGGGCGTAAAATGGGACTAAAACTCATGGTTGTCTGGTTTCTAGCCTGATGCCTTAACACTACACCAAACTGGCTCTCAGTGTTACATTATATGGTTGTTATTAGAACCATGGACTTTGACCCTTTCTTCTATAACTATTAATATTCAATTAATTGTCATCATTATCATCATCATCATCACCGTCATTGTCATCATCATGATCAACATCATCATGACACCAATGTTCAGTAGCATTCTTATAATGAGGAAAGCCTGCAGATCAGTGGTGGGATTCAATTTTTTTTACTACCGGTTCTGTGGGCATGGCTTGGTGGGTGTGGCAGGGGAAGGATACTGTAAAATCTCCAGTCAGAGGTGGGATTTGCTAGTTCTCTGAACTATTCAAAATTTCTGCTACCGGTTCTCCAGAACTGGTCAGAATGTGCTGAATAACACCTCTGCTGCAGATATGAAAGCATGATAAAAGAGCCTTGGTGGCGCAGTGGTTAGAGTGCAGTAATTGCAGGCTACTTCTGCTTACAGCCAGCTGCCTGCAATTTGGCAGATCGAATCTCACCAGCTCAAGATTGACTCAGCCTTCTGTTCTGACCAAACTGGGTTCCCAAAGAACAAACACAGACAAAGGCAGCAGCCCCTACCTTTTAAGATTTAATAACAAATTCTGTTCTGAAGGTTGCTTTCCACTAATTAGCTCCAACAAGAAAGAGCCTTGCCAAGTTGTTTGTCAAGGCTGCCAAAAAAACACTTTTTAATATAGTTTGACGAACTAATTTACAAGATTCTCCAAACACGAACTAAGATGTCCACCAGTTGAGCTTAAGAGCTTCTTTGCTGTCTGCAAAGAACACTTTTCCAAACCTGGCTTTTATCCTCTTGAGGGAGGGGCAATTACCTTGCAGCCTTACTCCCGAGTTACCTGTGCTGTTGTAATTGTTCTTTCCTCTGAGCAATCCTTCATGCATGTGCACTTGGCACAGGCTCCTCGGGAACCTCCTCATCACTGCTGCCAGCCCCCACAATCTCTGAAGGCAGCAGTCCACTCCTTGATGTTCCTGGCCCTTCATCAGAGTCCTCGCTCTCCTCAGCCTAGCACCTGCTGCCGGCTAACCATAACACCTTCCATCCTTCCGAGGTGGGTAAAAGGAAGATCCAAATTGTGGGGGCAATGTGCTGATTCTGTAAACTGCTTAGAGAAGGCTGTACATCACTATAAATTGGTATATAAGTCTAAGTGCTATTGCGATGTTGGTCTTCCCCTTGCCTTATTCCTTGTGCCTTCAATTAACAAAAACAAAGCCCAATAAAATACATACTGGAAGAGCAATGCAGGATAAAAGAGGGAGTGAATGGAGAAAGAACCACCTGTAGTTACTGCTATTACACAACTGCTATATCTTGGCTACAAAAATTTGAACTACTTCTAGATGGCAGCAAAGTTAACTTAGTTATCTTTTGGCCAACTACATTTTGACCTTCAAAGGACCTTCTTCATTTTTTCTGCTATTTCTCACTTGCCAGAGTGGTGGAGCTGAGAAGTTTGCTTTGAGGATTATAAAGCTCCTATTAAACTCCCTGTAAAATATAGACCTGACATTTATTTTGAACTTGATTAGTTCACCTTGAACTTTATTCTACATGTTACTTAAGTTGTCTATCTCAGCAGATGTTCAATGTATTTTAGGCTTTTTGAAACTTGATTGCTAAGCAAGCATTTTCCATTCTTTGGATCCCTTTGCAACTTTTTAATATAGTTTGATGAGTAAAATCAAAAGTAATCTTATAATCCACAAGAAGCCTTGGTAGAACATAGGGAAACATCTAGAAAGAGGCCTTCTTTGAGGAAGATGGGCAGTTAAGAAATATGAAATATAATTAAATGATTAAAATGCACCAAGGGCATTTTAAGATTGAATGGATTGTGGACTAGTGAATTTTTGTTCTCATCATTATTATAGGAAGTATAATTTTAGAGAAGCATAATGTTCTGTATATATGACATGATTTAGTCAGGGGTGTTTTTATCAAAGGTATCCTTCATTAATACTTGAGTCTACATTTGACTTCAAAAACAGAGTGTCTTGTTAAACTCAATTATAGCAAGTCCAGCTGAACAATTTCTTCAGTTTTTGCGACATTTCCTAATGTTCTGAAACAGGTCAGGAATTTGTAATGTTCCTGTGCTCCATAAAAATCAAAGTGTTTCAGATTATTAAATGTATATAAAAATTTTGGTGACAATTTTTAGTGACATAAACATAGGATAAGAAGATTATTTTACTTCTAGATAAACTGAGCCTTTATCTTTTCTGGTAAGAATAGAATAGAATAGAATAGAATAGAATAGAATAGAATAGAATAGAATAGAATAGAATTCTTTATTGGCCAAGTGTGGTTGGACACACAAGGAATTTGTCGGTGCAAATTCTCTCAGTATACATAAAAGAAAAGATACATTCGTCAAGAATCATAAGGTACAATACTTATTGATAGTCATAGGTTACATACAATAAGCAATCAAATCACACTAGGAAACAGTCAATATAAATTGTAAGGATACAAGCGACAAAGTTACAGTCATACAGTCACAAGTGGGAGGAGATGGGTGATAAGGAGTGATGAGAAGATTGACAGTAATAGTAGTAGAAAAAGTAAGTTTTTTCATTCAGTTCTATGTGCAAAATATGCCAACTGGTTTTAATTCAATAACCAAGACTAAAATTAACCAAACTTAGTTTCTTATGTAATTGCAATAACAGAATCCAGGCCCATACATTCACGTATACACACAGTCTGCACATACTAATCCCATCAGTTGAGGGAATTGATGGAGCGAGAATTGTAAAGAAATGTTAATGCAAGATGCTTCGTTCCACTGGATCATCTCTGTCTGCTGTCCAGTTGCCTGTTTCATGTGAGAATTAAACATGCAAAATGCAACTTAGAAGTTGTTAACCACTACCATCACACTCTGTTTCTCAAGAATATTGTGGTGGGGTGGGGGAGATAGTGGAGAAACAATGTGTTTTGGAGGAAGGAGAAAATATAAATTAAATAAAGTGATAGAAATACAAAGTACCACATGTATGTCTGCCTTAAACCAACAAAGAAACAACCTCCTCATACAAAGACACATACACACATTTGTACATCCAAATAATAAAATACGAAGCAACGCACACACAAAAATAGATGGATACAAATCCTGAAACACACATACTCACATAGAAAAATACTTAACATCCATGTATGTTAGGAGTAAACATCATCGTAACTGAGAATGAAATGCAGATATATACATTCACACAAACACAAATAGTAAATTAATAAATATAGAGTAAAACAACCACACACACACACAGACATAGATTTGAAGGCATTCATTTAAAACATGGGAGGAAATCTTGAGAAGAAAGCAACTTTGGTAGCTGATGGAAGAGTAACGGAAAATAGGAGGATAGGATGGGAACCAGAAGTGATATGGAGGGAAAACAATGGAATAATGAGATGAATGAAACATTAAAGAAAGAAATGGGGTGGGAAAGAAAAGTGGAGACCTTGATGAGAAGTGAAGGTAGATGTTGCATCAATGAAATGGAGGAATGATAAGACAAGGGGCAACCATAGTCTGGTGGCACAGATGGGGCAAAGATGCAGTAGAAAATGAAGCTATAGATAGTGGCATAGAAACTGGGTACAATAGAAATGATTTGGGACAATATATGTGAAGAACAGGACATCCTAACTAAAGTCTAGCATGAAATGGCTCTGTTGAAAACCACCTACTTCTTCAAGGCAAATGCTGTCTTGACTACTTGTCAGAGTTCCATTTTTCATGCAATAGTGTAGGTAATCCTTTGCACATATTTCAGATCACTGCAAAAAAGTAAGAAGTGCTGCATGCATGATTTAATGAGAAGATCCCCTGAATATTTTATCCATATTTAAATACTTAGTTGTTTATTTCTTTATCAATCAGTATTTACAATCCAGTTCAATTTGTACAGATTCTTTGTGGCAAACATCACTTCAATAGTAATAGTAGTAATAGCAAATTATCTACAATAGTCACCCAAATCCACTAACAACCAAAAAAGTTCATTGAATGGGTACAGATTTAATTTCCTTCTAGAAAGCAAAGAAGATTGGGGCCATCAGACTTCCAGGAGATAGGTGTTCCATAGAATGAAGAACCCACTCAAAAAGGCCATTATCTGCTCCAGACCTCCATACACTATGATATGGGAAGCTCCTTAGCAGATTTTCTTTAGTTACCTATATTGGATGGCAGAGTCTTATTGTTGGTTTGTTTTAAAATTCTTATAAACCTGTCCATCCCAAAGGACCCTGAAGACTGTGCAACATAAAAGAAATCATAAATAACTGAGTCGAAATCAACAACTAAAACAAAGCCTAACTACAAAAGAAAAAGAAAGCACACTGAAATAAAACAGAATTAATTTGGTTTGGAACTAACTAGTATGCAGTAGGCTACTTCCACATAGCTAGTCTGATATATTCTCCATTCCATCTCATTATTCACCGTTTTCCCTCTGTATCACTTCTGGTTTCCTTTCCATGTTCATATTTAACAAGATACACACTTAGCAACCATCAAATATATTTCACTCACTTCCTACAATAGTTCTTCCCACCTATATTCTAAAACTTTTCCTCTTCTAGGAGATTCATACCACTCAGACAGTTTTAGCTAAATTCAGCCTCAAATCTTAAATACAGCTTTAAATGGTCAAATCTGATCACAGCTCTCTAATTCCTCTTCTAGATTCATTCATTGATTAGGTCTCAGAATCAATTATTCAATTTTTTTAAGTTACTGTTTTTGGTCAAAAATCATTTCTAATCATCACAATATTTAGATTTCACATAAACTAATTTCATAAATATGAATTCACACTTTTGATTTCATAAGCATTTAGAAGCAAATAATTTTCAATAGTGAAAAAGATTAACAGAGCTATCTTCTTAAGGCATACTATATAACTCCAGTTCAAAAAAGGCTAGTTTAATTTATGTTATTATTAAACTCTTGTAATTTTCACTTTTTATTCCCAAACACTCTCCTAAAGACTCTTTTTAAAAGATCTTACTATGACCTGGTACAGCATTTATTTTTGCAAGTAATTGTTGTCCTGCATCCAGTGTAATGTCTAACCAAATATGAAGGATTATTTAAACATGCCTCTAACAGGTGATTCAATTCCAGGGAAAGCAAGATAGTTCTAATATGTTAAGTGTAACAAGTGCCCTTGTTTTTACCAGATGGCGTGATTCTCACCTCTTTGATCACCCAGTGAAAATAAGTCAGCACCCACATATGCATGCACAGGTATGCATGTATAGACCCACAGATACATACATCAGGAGCAAGAAGATTTATGAAAGAAGAACAGGAAACTTGTTTGCTTCGTCAAAAAAGAATGTTAGCATTCTAGAAGCATTCAATCAATTATGAGAGTATAATGTAGGTTGGACTGTTTTGGGGAAAGTCTATGGGATGTGTACCACATCAGGCTCCTAGAGAAAAACTTGGATATAAATAATACAATTGTATTTTACTGAGTCTGTAAAAAGTATAATTAAATCTCAAATCAATCCTACTTTCAGATTTCCTATTAACATTGTCAACTTACTTGAATCTTTTCTTTCTCCCTTACTTCTTTCAATTTTTTCCCTTAGTTATGTTCTTGGCTATTTCTGAATGATAACTTTAACTAATGTAAATCCTGAGCTCTTCATTCCCCCAAAATTTCACAACAGAAATTTTTGTTGTCTTTTAAAAAATCACTGTATTGCTGTTTGTTGTTTTTAGCCAAAGCCCTATAAAACTTTACAGGGAAGGCATCATTAGGGATATTATGCACAAATTTTAAATGCATCCCATTGTATAATAAGTTACTTTAACAACTACTGAGAAAAAATGTAAGTAATTGACAGCAAGGACTGCATGGATCTGGTATTTTCAATATTTTTGCTTTTCCAAATAATCATTCTTTCTTCAGCTGAATGTATTATTCACATACCCTCCCCCCAGTATAATTCATATACTGTATACAGACACAGATATACTGATCTACCTGTATCAATATTGTAATTTTCCTTCTAGATGAACTTCAAAGAGCAATTGAATAAAAGTGGGGATGATCTATTAGAGAAAGATCTTATGTATAAAAAATGACAATAATGATACTCAATTCTTCTCATTCATCCTTTAAACAATGTCTGATGTACTAGAAGTCGGTTAAAAGAAATAAAAAACAAGAATTTGCAGAAAGTTGTTGAAAAAGAGGCAAAGGGTACTAACAGCCATGACATGTTGCATATACCTGCTGGTTGAGGTATATGCAACGTGTCATGTCGTGGCTGCTGGTGAACTTGTTTTTCGACCCATCTGTTTCCTCTTTATTTCTCTCTGAGTTCCCTTCTCATTAAATATCTTTTTCTAGCCTCCTAATCGAGCCAGTTTCACACAACTCACACTTTTTCTGGTTGGAAAAATGGATGAGATTAAGATTATCATAGCAGAGATACCAACATCTGGATGACTAGAAGAAGAGAGGAAAGAGTTAAAAGTTTCAGTATCTCTTTGTTTGATCATCTGCATTTCTACAGCCCACATTTGATAGACCTAGACAAGCAGAGGTATTGGAAATGTTTGTTTCATGAAATTTCTGGCCAAAAACTTCTTTTAAGAAGAACCCTTGAAGGCATGTACCTAGAGCTGGCAAGATGCAGAAAAGCCATTCTACTTCTCTTTCAGAGAAAGTAAAGAACACATACCTAATTTGATAGATGCTAAATCTCTTAAGATGGCATGGCATGGACCCCAAGACTCAATGACAGACAAAATATCACTATCACTGACTTCAGACTAATTATGCACCTCTGTTTGATGGAATTGCCAATGGGCTCTTTGAAGCTAAGCAGCAGATAGATATACAGTAGGTGACAACATTTGCAGAATGAAGATGCAGATGGGAGAGCTATATAATTGCTAAATACTTGGTCTGTTATAAATAGCAAAAAGTATAACAGCTTTCCTTAAATGATCATTTGGCAAACACATATCTGTCTTTGTATTTTCAGAATTCTACCTATACTTGTGAATCATATGAGCAGCTGCTACTACATGTCTTTTTTGATATATTAAACAACATATTCAATTATATCATAATTGACCGTTGTTTCAACTCTTCCATGATGTGACTAATAGCAGGGAGGTTAGCTTTTACTAAAATGAGAACAAGTGGCTCTTCCTCAAAAATGGAAAGTTTGTTGTCCTGAAAGCTCATTACTTCTTTCCATAACTGGCTGATGCTCAGGCATTTGAGATATGTTAACACACACTTTACCATATTGTCAAGATTTGAAAAAAAAGATTGTGTATATGGGCTCTTGCAGTGGAAGTTAGCATATCTACACAATGTATTTTTTCCCATATAGAGAGCCTTATGAAACAGTTTTATATCCCCTTTAGAAATGGTTGAAGTACATGTTAATCAGTCAAAGGAGTCCTTGGGAGATTTTTATTATTCCACTTTTCAATATCTTCTTGCTTCAATTTTTTTTTCATTTTTTCATTTTTTTTCAATGTAGCATAAGAAGCTAACACCTGGAACAATGAAAATGCCTAGTGATTATATTCAATAGATAACTGGGGGACTCAATATTGTCTCCCAAGAATTTGGATGCCATGTCTGATAGCATCAGGCAGATCGTCTATTCTTTTCTGTCTTTCAGCACATATGCTGATGATACACAGGCCATTATGGAAAGAAATATTATGCCAGCCTATTCCCAAATCAAACCTCTTGTCAACTTTGTGAAAATTACTGCAGCTATCACCTTGAACAGGCTGAGGTGAGGTGAGGTTCGCCCCATTTTTTGGCTTTCCAGGTGGGTGTTAAAACCTGGCTCTGCCACTTAGCTTGGAGTGTTGAAGGTGACAGGCAAATTCACTGAAAAGACACTACCACTTTACCATCTTACCATTTTTGCTTCTTGTTTTTGTATTTAATGCTTTTTAATATATATTTTAATTTTAGGCTGTCCAGGGTTTCTTTTCAGAGTGAGATGGGTGGCATATCAATTTAATAAATAAACCAATACAATCATGGGACAGTTCCATCAGGGTTTATTTATATTTTACTAATCAAATTTATATGGCTGTCAATCTCATAGAAAATGACTCTACTTCAGTAGTTCTGCTGCTTTGAAAACTGCTTTAGCATAGGCTGACAGGGAGAGAGATTGAAAACTCCCACTTGTCCCCATAGTGACATATATTCTTTGTGCGTAAATGATTGCCAGTAAGGGAAGCAGAGGAAATAGGGTCAGTTGAGCTTTTTGATGGACCTTCCATGAATTGGTGTTGCACAGCACTCAGATCAACCAGTAAAAGAAATGCACACTCTTCATAGATCCCCTCTAGAAATTGTTACTGGACTATAAAAGGAAAGAGACATTAGATGCACACTAATATAAATATAATTATAATTACATTTAAATTTAGTTTGATTTCCCCCTAACCTCATTCATTTAAGGAAGGCAGACCTTCTACTACTACATCTTGAAGGCCCAAAATGGATCTCAGTCTGAAAAAAAAAGTTGCATACATCTAATTTAGATGAGTGATTCTTAAATTAGTACTCAGGCTAATTTCTTCTTATGTTGTTGCACTATAATGTCCAAAACCCTAGTTAGCTTCCTTGATCATGAATGGCAGTCGCAGCACAGTTACTTCATTTACTTTACTAGTGAGTAAAAATTATACAGTTTAGTGTAGACTTGTTTTTAAACTTGTCATTATATTATATCATGGAAAAGTTTGCCTTATTCTCTTTTTTAATAGCAGGATTTATTTTTCTTTGATCAAAGGCAAGAGTATTTAAAATTCTTTCAACATTCAATTCTACAGAAGCAATTGCTTCTTAAGTAGGATATCAGCACAGCACTGCAATAACTTTAGGGGGAAAAACTCTCTTTGTTACTTCCTGGAAACTGAAGAAAGAAGAAAAAGTGGTTTTAGAGAAGTGAGTAGAACTGACATCACTTTGCTGTAGAGTGTGACTGCCAGTAGTTAAAATTTTGCTTGACAGAGGAAGCTGCTTCTTGGATTATAAGGACGTGTTTCAATGTATGCGTACAGCCTGTTCTACACTTGATGCTGGGGATTTTGCATGACTTTCATAGAGAGCAATAACTTTTATTTTACTTTCCAGAGACAGACATCCACATGCTGTTTTGTAAGGATACACATAACCACTGGATATAACCATGTTTTTGTGGCTAGAACTCTTGGTGTTTGGCTTGGCTCTTGTGGACATGGAAGTTTTCATAAATGGTAGGTGCCTTCATTTGTTTTGATACCACGGGTTCTCTTGGTAATTGTAGCAACAGCAGCAATTGTTGCCTCAGTCTGATCAAATAATTAGCTCTAAAGTTGAAAGTCAGTCTCTCAAGCTTAGGTTTTATTTTTGAAGAAAGGTTGGGGTTCACCACAACCTTAAAAAGTCTTAAGCCTCTTTTTGAGTTCCACGATTCTATGATCATCAAGGACCTCAAACTAAACAACACCATTTGGCTGAGTAAAACTCAGGTACAGCCTTGAGTTATATAAACAAGCAGCATGCAGAAATGAGGTCTAAACACTCCTGCAACATTCAAGGAAGCAGAGGTGTCCACATGGAAGTAGTTTCCTTCTCTCAGGGAACTTTTTTTTTTAATCCCAGATAACTTCATCATTTGGGATCTGAACCATGTGGTTTGGCTTTTGTTTTTTTCACACTGCATCTGAAGCTGTCCACTAGGGGTTAAGGTCTTCCTTCATTGCCTATGTGGTCTTTGGGTTGTGCAAACTATAGAAGTGTTCACGCCACTGTGAAGGTGAAGCGACTTTTCCTAGATCTCCTTTGGAACAGATTTTGAAAAAAATGTTTTCTTTTTCAGTGCTTAAAATTTGGGCTTTTTTGTGAAGAATATTTAAGATTGCAGTCCTAGTACTGTTATACCTTAGTATGATATGTAACTCAATAGATTCACATTTGGATGTTACACAAGTACAGTTTTTTTCCACGTGTTGTTTAAGCAATAATGTTACAGTGAATTTCCCCTGCATTAAGATGGACTTCTGCATTACATTTTGAGCCACTCCCTAATCTCAGATCCTGTATTTAGTTCCTCAGATTTCAAGCTCCACTGCATCACATATTTTTGTTCTTCTTTAGTTAAAATCATCATCAGATTATAAATGATGTCAATATGTTGCACATATACTCCATACAAGTATTCATAATGGCTGACACATCTGTATCTTTCATTTTATGCTGTCACGACTAACCATTGTTTTTAATGATGTCCCAGATTAGAAATCTTATTTGATAGATGTTCTTCCACTGATTGGGTTACGTGGTTGAGGTGGTTAACAAGTCATCATGTACTGCACTGTCATTTTATTTCAACTGCACTTAACCAGGCTTGTGAACCATTTTGACTGTCTGGAAACCTGAGCTTATTGTACAGTATAACTCTCATTTCCTTGGGAACCCCAAAAATGACCATTTTGGATTCAGGCAAATACATAATAAGCCAAAAAGCTTATCATTCAAAGGAAGAAAACTGATTCACTTGATAAAAGACTTTGTGCATCTTTTATGTCTAGCTGGTGAGAGGATGCTCATGGCTTGATTTAAAGTGATAAAGAACCTGACCACAGGAAGGGTTGAACCTTTATCTATATCCTCTTCGAAAGGATATTTCTGCACGTTTTTGCAACCTAGAACTAGCAGCCAGTTTCTAAATCTGTTTGCTGCTGAACGTGTACAGTTTAGTAACAGTATAAACACTATATTACTGTATATAACACTGGCCCTCCATTTTTTAAGAATTCTCATTCCCATTGGTTAATTTCAACAGCTCAAGTGGTTAGAAAATATTGAGGCCCCACAGCCTACATTGTCTATTGTTGGTGGGGTTATGCTTTTCTTTCCACTGATGATGTCCAGCCTGATCACAAAAGTGCACTATCCATTTAAGAAACAAGGCAATGGGACACTTCAAAATTTACACCAGAAAGTATGTAAAGCATTAGCTAATAACATTCACAGCTTCTCATAAAATGCAGACTTACAAACAGTTCATTTATTTATTTATTTATTTTATTATTTGGTCTTATATGCCGCCCTCTCTCCCGAAGGACTCAGGGCGGCTCACATAAAAACAACCATACAAATACAAAAGTTAAAAAGGAATTAAACCAAATTCGACCAAATAATCATTAAAACCCATTTACAAACATTTAAAATATTAAAACAACACCCCCCATCCCTTAGTCCAGGCCGGCCTGTTCGAATAACCAAGTCTTTAGGCCACGACAAAAGGAGCAAAGGTCGGGGGCCAGTCGTAGCTCCAGGGGAAATTTAATGACTGTTCGAAGTCACAACGGCACTGGAAAAACTGACTTATGACTGTTTCCCACACTTACGACCATTGCAGCTTCCCGTAGTCAAAATTCAGATGCTTGGCAACTGACTCATATTTATGACAGTTGCAGTGTTTGAGTTTCAGGTGATTCCCTTTTGCGACCTTCTGACAAGCAGAGTCAAAGCCAGATTCATTTAAGAACCATGTCACTAACTTAATACATGCAGTGATTCATTTAACAACAGTGGCAAGAAAGGCAGTAAAATGGGGCAACGTTCATTTAACAAATGTCTCATTTAGCAACAGAAATTCTGGGCTCAATTGTGGTTGTAAGTCGAGGACTACCTTTATATGGACTTTTTTTAAAATCTTAATGTTACAACAAATGAGAGCAGATTTAATTCTGGAATAAATACATTGTTATGAGTTTTTATCTGCCTGGATATGGAAATCTAAGAGTTATAGAAGCTTCACAGTAGGTGACCCTGTATTGTAAGGGCCTCGCACAATCCATTCATGCATAAGCTGTTTTCCATCTAAAAGGCTAGTAGTGCATTACTCACTAATGATTCTTCATACAACAAGCCATTTTCTTCTTGCCAAATTAGTGCTATAAGGAGAGAATGAAGACTGCCCTCCATGTTTCTTTCTAATGCATAGTTCTGTCCAGGTGATTCTGCTTTGTTGTCTACAGCTAATACTAAGTAGATTAATTTAAACTTAATTTGCGACTTGATAAAATTGCTACAAAATATTAAAAAGTAGTTTGTTTATATCTATTGGGGGGGGGAGAAGGAGGAAATCTTATTATTCTGTGTACATTTACTATTCAGTTTAATTCACTTTTTAAGGTGTGAATGAAAGTGAAAAACATTTTTGAAATGTTAATATTAAAATTTAAAATATTAATATGTCAAAATAAAAGCACCATGATTCAACATCCATTAAAATGATCCATGTTTTACTTTTTTTAATACATGAAGGCTGTATTCTGAACTTCTATTAGTTTGTCAGCTGTGTTTCTCAGTATTTATGCCTGTTATATGACTGAATCTGTTCAATATTTTAAGATTGAAAAAAAAAGAGTCCAAAAGTCCAGCACTGATACAGCTTTCCTGAATAGGAATATCAGTATTGAATTTTCAGCTCCTTTTTTGTTTTTTAATCCTGTAATTTTTCTCCCTGCACCATTTTATAAAGATTTGCATGCAAATTTGTCAATGTTTTTTTTCAGTTTTTATTTTTGACAAAATATAATTGCATCATAAATTATAGAAAAATGAGAATTTTAAAGGAATTGTACTTACATACTAACTTAACAATGTAAGATTGGGTAAAAATCCCTTCTATGGGAGATGGGAGGCATAATAAACAAACAAACAAACAAACTGTAAACAGAACATTCCTGATGTTTTTGTCAAAATATTATTCTTTTATGCTTTTTAAAACAGCTGTAATGAGCATATGGCAGTAATAAGACTTTTTGTACCCATTGTGGGCTTTTTTGTTATTGCAAAATGGGACTGCCAAATTCAGAAAAGTATAAATTTCAAAGAAATCTGTTTACATATTGTTACATATTGAAGTTAGAAAATGAGCATTAAAATGTTTTCTGAACACCTTTCTTCCCAACGATCTTGTTAAACACCAATTAAATTGGTCATCTCCTTATTAAATTGGTCATCAAGAGAGAGAATATAAGGTATGAAAGCAAATGTATGCAATGTAGGACAAAATTGTTTTTCTTCTTCAACCATTTCTGTTGCTGATGCAGCCCAGTGTTTATTTCTGCAGCTTCCCTGTACTGTGAATTCATATAATGTTGAACAGGGCAAGATGTATGGCAATAATTTTCTTCAAAAACCAGATGGCAATCTTCTTTGGCTGCCTGACAGACATAGATATCCAAGATAACAATTGCTGTTATAGAAATGCTAACTATTACCTAAGAGTTAGAAAGCATGTTTCAAGATATATCTGCTTCATAACTGAGAAGTAAGGAAGAAAGTCTTTTTTCTTCCCTTAATTATCATTTTGAAAGGGAATAGTTGCATGTTGGTCTTCTCTTCTGTGATTGTACAGGTAGTCCTTGACATACAACAGTTCATTTAGTGACTGTTCAAAGTTATAATGGCACTGAAAAAAGTGACTATTTTTCACACTTATGACCATTGCAGCATCCCTATGTCATGTGACTTACATTCGGATGCTTAACTAACTCAGATTTATGATGGTTGCAGAATCCTGGAGTCCATATGATCCCCTTTTGCACCCTATTGACAAGCAAAGTCAATGGAGAAACCAGATGCACTTAACAACCGTTTTACTAATTTAAGAACTGCAGTGATACACTTAACAAATGTGGAGGGAAAAGTCATAAAATGGGGCAAAGCTCATTTAACTAATTTATCACTTAACAACATAGATTTTGGACTCAATTGTGGTTGTAGGTTGAGGACTACTTGTGCATCTATCACATCACCTGTTACTAGGATATTGTCTGTACTTTTCAGCCAGACAAGGTGCCTCTTTTTGTGAAAAAGGAACGCATGTGTTGCTCTGCCTGTTGTGCATATGAATAAATAGGATATACATTTCTGAAAATAAAACCAAAAGAGAGCATTCTCAGTAGTGGAGTACATAGAAATCTTCCCATTAGAGTATGTGCTGCTTTTCCCAAGTTCTCTTATTCTGACTTTCACTTCTACTCATGCCATATACATTAGTCTGAGAGATATTTCCTCCGTTGAGTAATTTATTTTTAGAGCAGAGCAAGGGAAACAAAAGAAAAATGCAATCCTGACAAGGCAAAAGGGCGCTGTAGGTAAATAAGGAGCTGCAGTCTGAAGCTCAGTCTGTCTTGAATGGGTTGTGTAGTCTCTGAAGGAGCAGCTATGTGGTCTGCCTCTTGATCCACAGCTGTTACTCAATTTGCAGGTAGCATCTGTGGTCAGCAGCACCTCTGCAGAATTATAGCTGGTGCAGTCTGTTTTGGCAAGAGTTATTCCCACTTGGATTACTTGTAACATGCTTACTGTGGGGATTATCTTCAAAAAAGGTCTTGCGGTTGATGTTGTTGATGCAAGATGGTTGGCTGCTATTGGGGATCAAGTAAAGACTGTGCTCGTTGCCAACTGCTTACTACATCGTTGGAATTGATCTTTAAAGGACTAGATGGTTTATAATCTGACTATCTTGGGACTATCTCCTTTCTTACAACCTGTCCAGACATTATGATCTGCAGCAGTGGTTCTCAACCTGTGGACCCCTGGGGGGGGGGAACAATATCATCACAGAGGTTCCACAAAGGCTTGAAGAAATGTTATGATTTAAATCTTGAGTTAGGTCTTGGAGGGGTGAGTCAGTGGCCATAATCTGTGGCCATAAAAGGTATTTAAAGGGGTCCATGGTGAAGAAAAGGTTGAGAATCACTGATCTGCAGGAAAGATCTCTTTGAAGTGATCCTGGGATCATAGGTTTCTTTTTGTGATACGTAACACACAGAAGGTTCTATCCAGTGTTACTCCATTAGAAAATGAGTGAAATGTACCTCTTTTCCCAGGCTTTTGTGACACTGTTATTGCCTGTTTAAATGTTAATTTATGGTTTCTAACCATAAATTCTATTTTCCTTTCCCTTTTAATTTTGTTAATCATCTTGAGCACACGTCGCAGTAGAAAGGCAGAGAAACCAAATAATCATTCAAAGCTCTCTCTTATCATAAAGTTACAATTGATAGCCTGGCACCTTACAATCCTTCTGAATTACCTAATTGTTTGCCTGACTACATTCATTTCAATGTTCTTCCTAACTATTTCTTAGATTTATTCATTTGTTAATATCCCACTTTTTCTTTAGGAGTTTATTTACATTCTTTCTTCCATGTTAACACAAGTTTGTGAGGGAGTTTGGAGTGAGAAGTGAGATCGGCAAGTTGATGGTGTCTCATTGAAGATATCTACTTGGATAGATACACCTCTTCTTGTGTTCTGAGTAAGACAGTCATTGAGTCTAGCTATTGTATTAATTTCCTACAATGCCCATGATGTAGGGTACATCAAGGCATTGTGAGAGCTTTAATGGTGGTGCTCTTCATAGCACTGTGCCCTTAGATGAACTCAGAGATTCCTGCCAGCAGAGAGAGATTTTCCACCAGAGTTTAGCTGCCCCAGGTCACCCTGCAGCCTACAGCTTAGTGGGGGAGTTTAGTTGGAATGAGATGTTAAAATGTACCAATAGAAAAAAAAGATTCTCACGTGTGTTGGTAAAAATGCTTCATGCTCTAAGAAGAGTAATAATAAAGAAGAAGAATGTAAGGAAATAACCATTCCTACTCTCTAAATGGGTCTCTATTAATTTAAAACCCCATAACAGATATATTTAATAAGGCTGTATTTCTTTCACCATTGAGAGGAAATAAACTTTGGAAAGATTGCCAGGTATAAAATTCAAGGAGGAAAAGGAGAACCTTTGTCTCTTTTGCCCTATGGATGGTCACTCATGCACTCGTAACTTCCTGAATCGACTACTGTAATGCTCTTTACATGGGACTGCCCTTGCAGACCACCCGGAGGCTTCAACTGGTGCAGAATGTGGCCGTGTAGGTTGTGATGGGAGTATCCCGATACTCCCATGCTGGTTGCCCTCCGGGTGAGCTTCAAGGTGTTAGTGATAACATACAAAGTCCTACATGGCTTGGGTGTGGGGTACTTGCGGGAGAGTCTCCTGCCAGCATCGACTTCCAATCGCCCTGTGCGCTCCCACAGACAGGGCCTCCTTGGGGTACCGTCGGCCAGACAATGTCAGCTGGCAGTGCCCAGGATAGATCCTTCTCTGTGGGAGCACCCACCCTGTGGAATCGACTCCCCTTGGAGCTCCGGTTGGCTCCCGACCTCCGTTCCTTCTGCTGCGACCTAAAGACCTGGTTGTTTCAACAGTCCGGCCTGGACTGAAGGGTAAGGGGTGGGTTTTTTTTTAATTACATTTATATGCTGCCCTTCTCCGAAGACTCAGGGCGGCTTACAATTTTTGGGATACAACCCAGTGTGCTCAGCAATAGCCTTCATTCCATTGTATATGCCTGCTTATTACTAAGCGGCATTTTTACAAGGTTTTATTCTTATTTTAACTTTTATTGGGTTTTAATTTTTATTGGGCTTAGTTCATTAGTTTAATGTATTTTTAATTAATTGTATTGTTATTTTTTATTGTAAGCCGCCTTGAGTCCCTAGGGAGAGAGGGCGGCATATAAGTCCAATCAAATCAAATCAAATCAAATATTTTCTAAACCTGCAGAAAACAACATCTTTAAAAGAAGTTGAAAACTGTGTTAGGCATTTTCTTAAAAAAAAAAAAAAGCAGGGATGCCACAGTCTTGTGAATATTTTCCTCCAGTTTTTACAATGAGAAGATGCACTCTATGGAAGCAGTGCCTTTTTCTTCATTGTTCCAGCCAAATTGCTCAGAGTTTTAGGGTGCTCCAAATTTCTTATGGATGGTGGTCAGGATATGAAAGTTTTCCTTGATGTATTTGATATACCAAATACAACCAAAGCCTTGGTTGATGTATTTTAGAATTATTAAAGCATTTATAGAAGACGTAAGAAAACTCTGATGTTCCAGATGTTACTAAAGTACAGCTTCAGCAACCTCAGCTAGCATGGCTCATCATGAGGGATGCTGGGGGCTTACAATCTAGCAACATCTGAAATGCTACAGCTCCTTCACATAGCAATACACTCATGCACTCGTTACTTCCCAACTTGACTACTGTAATGCTCTCTACATGGGACTGCCCTTGTGGATCACTTGGAGGTTTCAGCTGGTACAGAATGCATCCGTACGGGCGGTGATGGGAGCTGCCCGATACTCCCACATTACACCCGTCCTGCGTGAGCTGCATTGGTTGCCGGCTGCCCTCTGAGTGAGATTCAAGGTCCTTGTGTTAACATATAAAGTCCTGCATGGCTTGGATCTGGGGTACTTGCGGGAACATCTCCTGCCTGCATTGACATCCCTTCGCCCTGTACGCTCCCACAGACAGGGCCTCCTTGGGGTGCCATCGGCCAGACAGTGTCAGCTGGCGACCCCAGGGGTAGGGCCTTCTCTGTGGTAGCACCCACCCTATGGAACCAACTCCCTTTGGGGCTCCGATTAGCCCGGACCTCTGTTCCTTCCACTGCAACCTGAAAACCTGGTTTTTTCAGCAATCTGGCCTGGACTGAAGTGGAGTGGGATGGGTTTTTTAACTGTTTTTAGATTAGTTTGTGGGTTTTAAAATTTATTGGGCTTAATGTTTAATAGTATTTTATCTAACTTATTTGTATTCATATTTTAATGTTGTGAGCGGCCCTGAGTCCTCAGGGAGAAGGGCGGCATATAAGTCCAATCAAATCAAATCAAATCAATAAATATCCAGATCCTCTGAAATGTGAGTTGCTAGATCAGGTAGTTGGGTCTTAGACATCTCTGCCAAAGCCATTTACTTCAGGCTTTTGTTGGAGAAAATTATTGGTCCTGGAACTGATACTCAAGTATTACTACTTGTTTCCCCCTCCCTCCCATTCTGGTCAATTGTGTTTGATTCTCTGAGACTTGCCCAGACAAGTAAGTCTCTGCTGTTTACTTCGCAAGGTTTTTCAGAAATAGCTTGCCATTACCTCCTTCCTAGGGCCAAAAAAAAGTAACTGGCTCAAGGTTTTGCAGCTGGCTCTGTGCCTAAGTTGGAACTAGATCTCATGGTTTCTCAGTTTCTAGCCTGATGCCTTAACTACTACACCAAACTGGGTCTTGTACAATTAAAGGTCCACAAATGCTATCACAAATGAAACCAACACGATCCATATTTTTAGATTTTACTTCAAGAATAATATGTGTTGATTTCCCACCTTTATTATTTTTACAAATTAGGCAGCAAACATAACTGACACACCTTTCTCTTCCTATTTTCCCCACAATAACCACACTGCACTGAGAGAGAGTGATTAACCCAAAGTCATTTTTTAAAATGACCCTGGCTCAGATATTTTAAACAGAAGTCAAATCTGAAGAGGTACCCCTTCAAAATGAGACTACTCTGGGTGGTCTTCTAATGAAGTTATGAGCTAAAAGGAAATATTAGCTTCAAAACAATACACATCCTATGAGCCACTCTCCTTTCTCAGTAATATCTAGTGGCTTAAATAAGGATGAAATAATGGCTGCTTTCCAAGCTGTTAAGAACACCCAATGATACCCCTATCCTCTATATCAGGGGTATCAAACTCAAGGCTCGCAGGTTGGATCCAGCGCATGGGGTGCTTAGATCTGGGCTGCAGGGCTGCCCTGGAAACAGCAAAGGACCTACCTGTGGTGCCTCTGCCAGCAAAAATGGCCTATTCTGTTGCGGCCCCTGACCTCTGGAACCAACTTCCCTTGGAGCTCCGCCTGGCCCCTGACCTCCGCACCTTCCGCCATGACTTGAAGACCTGGTTGTTTAACCAATCCGGGCTGTGACCCTTTGGGTGGGGTGGTTTTTTATTTTTTGTATTTTTGTAATTATACTTCTTTGGGGCTTGTTAGTTTAATTCTTTCTTAATTATTTATTGTTGTTGTTGTTTTAATTGTGAGCCGCCCCGAGTCTTCGGAGATGGGACGGCATACAAGTCCCAATAATAAATAAATAAAATAAATAAATAAAAATGGAGCTCATGAGGGCTGTGCCCCACAAGCTCTGCTTTCACTGGCAGAGGGTTGCCACAGGCCCTCCTAGCTGAAAATGGAGCACGTGAGGGCTATGCATGCCTCCACGAGCTCCATTTTTGTTGGCAGAGGATTGCAGGAGGCTGTCAAGCTGAAAACTGATCTCGGGAGGCTGTTTTTGCTGGTAAAGCACTTGGGCCTCGACAGGCATCCCCCGACTTGACATCATGCTGGCCCTGCCCCCCACTTCCCCCCAAGGTCAAACACAACCCTGATGTGGCCCACAGTGAAATTGAATTTGATACCTATGCTCTATACTCAGCAGAGTTTACATGTACAAATAATGGAATGGAAATAGTGCCGATTGTAACTCTCAGTTTTGAACAAACTGAACCTCACCTAACTCTGGCTTTCATTTTTTTAAGTGTTAGTAACTGTGATAAAATGTATATTAAAACAAACCAGTATTTTTTATTTCTACATCAGATTCCATGGTATTTTTTATTTATATAATGTATTTTTTTAAAACACATTGCAATCAAGTCATAAAAAGGAAATAAAACTCTCAATCTAAGTCTTGATGCAAAGACCCAAAAATAAACAAACAAATAAATAAAAACAAAAACGGATAGAAAGTCCTTCAAGTTGAGGTGAATTTCTGGTGATGTCATGGACAAGTCCATGTAATTTTCTTGGCAATAATATGAAGTAGTTTTCCATTGCCTTCTTACAGGTTTTTTAAATTTTACTTTCTGTTCTAGCTTAGTCCTAGTGGTTTCAACTCCAAACACTAACAAGGCCCAACCAAGCTATTAACTTTTTGAGACCAATGGGGATGGTCTCTAGCTTTAATCTTGAGATTAATCTTAAATTTAGCTTACAGCCCTGTTAATTCTAGTGGATTCTGTTCAAGATTTAACCAGGTTTGAGGCTGCTTAGGTTTTTGGGAGGGGGGGTCAGCTTTAATTTCAAATTTGTGCAATTACAATTAAATACATAGTAGGAAAAGACTATATGAAGCATACAACTTTGCTTTAAAGCTAGTTCCTTGGCTAAAACTAAGTCTTTGTTTACCATTCTATGGCTAATGTTCTTAGAAAACACATCAAAATTTAATGCAACAGCAACAAATCTTCCTTAAATTTTCAGTATTTTTCTGATTATAATGAGTCTAAGTAAAATATATCTAACATTGCAAGTATGATTCCAATAATCAAAATTATATTTTGATTCACTACTTACTGCATTTGTTATATCATATAGGCAGATGTTAATTTTTTTAAAAAATATTTATTTGAAATCAAGGTGATAAATCATAATTATTCCTTCCTTCCTTCCCCCCTCTTTCTTTTCTTTTCTTTTTTTCTTTGCTACAGTTGTGAGCCTTCTAAAATTTTCTTGACATAATTATGACGGCTGGATTATTTATTGTTTAAATTGTTGATTTATAATTCAATTTATATGACCACCAACCTCAATTCATGACTCTAGACAGTTAACAATATATACATTTCAAAAAGCATTACATAATAATAATAATAATAATAATAATAATAATAAATAGACAATGACAACCTGTAGATAAACAGCAGTCAAGGTACAAAATAAACTCAGTAGTAACAAACCAGCATAACCAATATATGGTATCAACCATACCTCCTGACCCCCAAGCCCGGTAAAATAATTTAGGGTAACAATAGGAAAAAGAAGCAATTCAAACATATGCCCTATGTACTTTGTATATTGCAGTGTCTTTCTTTTTATTAAAAATCATTTTGTTTATTAACTTTAGAAGGCTTTTTAGAATTGACAAGAAAAAGGCTGTGATAAGAATGAAATGGGAAAGCACAGCTGGAGAATGAATTTCTAGCAGGAGATGCCATCTGCTGAGTTTCAGCTGCATATATCAATAGAATAGGACCCTTGCAAGCAGGTCATACTTACTGTCCTTTTAAGAACCACTAAGCCATTTATCTATTTTCAAGCATTTTTTTCATTCTTTCAAAAAAAAAAAGAAAGAAAGAAAGAAAGAAATCCTTTTGTGACTGTGGTTATCTAGATGTTTAAAAAACTAGCTATGATTCTTTCAGCATGCTCCACAAATATGTTCAAAAGAAAAGCAGGCTATGTTTTAGCTCTTTTTAAAATTTCTCCTTTCGCCCTTCAGGGGTAGCCATTATTCCTTCTGTGTCAACATGTCCTTAGTTGATATGCTTGCTTGATTCTTCTTTTGCCAGTTCAAAGAGTTTGTATCCTTTTACTCCTAATTCATGATCTTGTACCTCAATAAAGTTACCACTGTCAGCTAGATCTTGCATTGTACATACTTGAGCCAGAATGTTTGCCTGTTTTTTAAAAAAATGTAGATTCTGAGGTATTAAAATTAGTTTTGAAATATTCTTTATTTGAAAAGTGTGAAAATAATCATACTGACCGGTAGACAAGTGGAAAATGGAGTTAGACCAAAGCTGCTCTTGCTAAGAAATCTGTTGTTGCAACATTAGCAACAGCAAATAAGGTTCATGAAATGCATTAAATGAATTGCAGAATGTTGTTAAGGAAGATTTCTTCTGGATATAGTTTGTTATTCACAAAGGATCTGATAATGTAAGCTCTTGCAAACCATGTCAGATTACATTTATGAATAAAAAAAGGTTTTAGATAGGTATCATATATGAAACATGTATCAATTAATTTACGGGGAAGGTGACTTAATAGCCATTTATTTAACCACAGAAGTATGTATGATTCTATACAGAAGTCCTCTAGATATACTTTTATTTTATATAGGAAAAATGCAAATAAAAATAGGGTTAGGGTTAGCCTCCTACAATATGAAGATCTTCCTTATTTACATCAATATAAATAGTGTTTGAAAATGGACTCCCCTATCAGGCATACACATTCAGTTTCAGAATTTTGGGATTAGAAAGTTGATTATTGCTTCCTTTTTCCAATCTAAATGAACCAGGAAATGAAGATTTATCCCAAACCAAATAGATTTGAGGGGAACATGAGCCTTAATATCTCAGATATTAGATCTGCCTTCTCATTTTTGAATTTAATCCCCACATACCAGTGAAAATCAGGATTTTAATAAATTTGTTATATTCCGTTTCCACATCAATGGATGTTATATTCATCCTTTCCACATCAACTGTTTCTAGTGCAATCAATCAAACTAAAAGCAATGTGTGACATTGCAGGTAGTCCTTGACTTATGAACACAAATGAGCCCAAATTTTCTGTTGCTACCTAAGATATTTGTTAAGTGAGATTTGCCCCATTTTACAGCCTTTCTTGCACAGTTGCTAAGTGAATCACTGCTATAATTAAGTCAGTAACATGGTTGTTAAGTAAAACTGGCTTTCCTATTGACTTTGCTTGTCAGAAGTTCACAGAAGGGGATCACATGACCCCAGGATACTGCAACCATCATAAATAGGAGTCAGTTGCCAAGTGTCTGAATTTTGATCATGTGTTCATGAAGATAACGCAACAGTTGTAAGTGTGAAAAACAGTCAGAAGTCACTCTTTTCAGTGCTGTTGTAATTTCAGTCACTACATGAACTGTTGTAAATTGAGGACTACCTGTATTTTATATTTTTCCTTGTCTTTTTTTATTTTTAAAAGAACAAAAATGGCAAAAAAAACCTCCCAAAGATACAGGAAAATTATAAATGGAAGATGATACAGTCGTGATTCTCCCCAGTTCTCCCCAGCATCATAAAATTCCACAAATAAGGAAAGATGATTGGACATAAGAAAAAAATCATCTAAATAATCATACTCTAGAAATAAAGTTTTCTGTAACTCAAATAATGAAAAGTTTTTATAGAGGTACAATTTAAGAGGGGGGAAATAGACCATAGAGCTAGGTCAGGCTTATTATAAGTGGATGTGCTGCGAATATGCCTTTATTTTAACAATTTGATGTTGAAGAAGATGGTGTTATTCTTCTCTCTATTTCTCCAGAAAAGGTATGCTTAAAAAATGAGGGTCATGTTCAGGAACAGTCTGTTATTTTTCCACTTGAAAAACGTGTTCTCCTCTGCCAGGAGAAGGCAGCCTGACCTGCCATCTCTTCAGGCTCTATCCTGTATTACAATTAGGCTTGGGGAAGGCGGGGATGACTTCCCAATTTTTCAGATAGGATTTTTTTTTTCCAAACAAGATTTGAAACCTGATGCACGAATGAAGAAAGTGAAAATAAGTGAGTTCCATCTTATCCCACCATGAGCCAATCACCATTTTTGGAGAACAGGAATGTGTGATATCATCAAATTACCCCCAGCCAGCAGCTAAAACAACGTTCAGCAGTGTTTCCTGGTATAACATCAAAAGGAGCATTCTTCATTCTGGTCTGTCTCAAGCCATGAGGTCTGCTGTACGCACTGAGTTACAATTCCTTGTAAAAGCAAACTTCTCTATGTCATTTGGCTACTGTGGCCTGTGGAACAAAACCTGTCTTCACTCCATCCACAAGTTGTTATAGTCTGCTACCATTTTTGAAGGCAGGTGGAAGGTATGGAGGAAATGGCAGAAAGTAGCTTTTTCCCTCTTAAAGACAAAGTAACAATGATGGAAAGTGAAATGTTGGTTCTCTGGTTTTCTTTTTGCATGTCACAGAGGAAGCAGTACCACTGAAGTAAATAAATGGGGTTTGTTTCTGAGTAGATGCTTAAGACCAGGAAGCCAGTTTAAACTCTACATTTTAAAGCATCTAGACCATAAAAAGATTGTCTGCTTCACAATAATTCTCTGCTTGGGCTATACCCTGAAAACCAGCTTGCTTCACAAAAAAATTGTCCTATGAGATTAAATGTTATTGGTCTACATTTAATGTGTCAAAAACTAGGCACACTTCTTGTATCTTAACATCCAATCTGTAGATTGTATCAATCTTGCTTTGGCATGAAGCCCAAATTGAATGAATAGTTCTGTTTCCGCATTTGTTTTTATTTTTGTACTGTCCTTGGAATTACACAGAATATAATCTGAAGGCTTTACTCAAGGTTTAAGTAAAAAAAAATTGATTTTTCACAACAGGCATTTTGGATCATAGAAATAGCTTTTAATTTTGCTTTCTGCTCAGAGTTGCTTGTTGAAATGGATGACTATGCAGATGGAATGGATAAATAGCAAATAAATAACAATAGGATTGAATATCTAGGATGGGGAGTCAAACTCGTGTCGTCACGGCATTGTCATGTGACATATCACAACATTTCCCTCTTAATTAAAGTGGGTGTGGGCATGGCTAGCGCATGATGCATCTGGCCCACAAGCTGCAAGTTTGATAGCCCTGATCTAGGAAGAAGAGGAAAGTGGCAGGAAGAGAAAACAAAGTGATACTTGGTCATTTTGGGTGCAGTATTCAAATGCAGCAGCCAAGTCATCCTTTAATAAGTTCAACAGGAAGCATTTCTCTCTGGGTGTCACCAATAATGGAAGGATTGATGCCTGGAACTGATGAATAGCCTTATCTTCAGCTACATCCAGAACGTTGCATTTTCTAAATGTTGCATTTTCTGCATTGAGTAGTTCCTTGACCTTCTTTATCTGTTACAGGTTTCTGAAGCAATTTTGGTCTTAACTGATTTTTAGTGTGATTGATAACTCTTATTTGTATGAATGCTATTCTAATTCACAGAAATCCTAACCAAAGAGAGTTTAGCATGTTGTGTGAATGCAACCATTAGGCTGCATTTGGCAGTTAAAATAGCTAATTAAAGCATTGCTATTTTGTTTAATATAATATAAATGCTCAGCAACACATAATGTTATGTGAGCTTCCTGTCTTGTCATACTCTGCAATTATTCTCTGAAGGTTCTTTATCCTTTTATCTGTACTTCTAATAGCAAAATTCACCTTGTATACTGAACTGCATTAACAATTGAAGGATAGGATTGAATCAGTCAGTATAAAAGAACAAATTAAATCAAAACAGTCAATGAGCTTAATGCATTTAATTCTTTACTGATTTATAACCTCCATGTTAGAATTAAGATTGTTTTTCCCCATTGCTGAACTCTATTCAAATACAAAGTCTAGATAATTTTTTTTAAACATAGTAGAATAAAAGCTCAGCAATCATGTATTAAAACTTTGCTTTGTCAAAATGTAAAATAGCCTGAAGATAGAATGACCTGCGTAAGCCATAAGCATGACATATAATAAAAACTCTTTGAACCGATTAGATCACCATGACCTCTTAATGGTGAGAAAGAAGTGGGTGAAGTGGAAGCCACAAATATTATGGCTGTTGTTAAGGAATGCACACCATGTTGATAACAGAAAATTGAAAAAAACTTGTGGTATTGCAAATGCTCACAACTTAGGACATTCAGCCACCCAGTCTAATAAGGAGTGATTTCAGCTTCATGAATTTTCATGAAGTGAGTACATCATATAGCTTTTAAAGTAGAAAAGAAGGCAGTTTTATTACTGAGTATGAAAAATTGTTCAGCCATTTTGAATGCAACACAGGAGCTATGAAATCCATTGGCCCTTCATATTACAACATGGGAAATTCATTTACATGTATCTGGTCAGTGCTAAAATTGCCAGGATCTTTTTCTTTTTAAGAAAAAAAGATGAAAAAAAAGTAAATACTGAAACTTTATTTGTTTTTTTCCCATGATTAATGGTTGATTTCAAGATGTTTCAGTAATGATTCAATACCTGACCCCCTTATGTAGGTACAATATACAATTTCATGGTTTATCTGCCTCCCTATAGATCTAATCAATGCAGATATATTGATGGTATTTGCATCACTGTCAGCAGAATTAAAGACAATCTAAGGGGCTGTTTAGCCTAACAAAGAGACTTTAAGAAATCTTTTATGAACAATATAGGTGTTATTTGGAAGCAAGCTGTGTGAATAGGAATTCAGTAAGTAGAACACTAGTAAAATGTCTGTAAATAGAAATTTTCGCCTTATAAAATTAAAGATACTGTGTGTTTTCTTTGTCTCTGTAATACAGTAATTACCAGCTGCAATTTTCTAACTCTTCAGTTAGAACTAGCTTGGGATAGGCCAGTTTTGCTTTCATTCTATATTTTTTTGGTAAACTTGCTTCAAGACATCTTCTAGTTCATATATGTATCTGAAAAATATCCACATAAAAGTTAATAGACATTTTTATATATTCATACATACTTGCATGTATAGTTTTCCAGGTGGGCATACTTTTCATTAAGCATTTAAAAAACATATAAGATATAATGACTGTTATAACAACATGCAAATATAATAACTTTGCTCTACATTTGTGCCTATCTCTGCACTAGTATACACATTTTGGGGAATAATTTTTGAGTTATCCTATAAACTGTATCATGAAAGTTTGATAGGGGCTAATTTTGTGGGGCATATGTTTCATCTCAAGATTTAGGAGATGTGAATAATGTATATTAGCATAAACTTTTAAATAGATTCCATTTTTCATTCTTCCCTATTTTGGATTTCCACCGAAAATCCTTCTAGCATTCTAGGATTTCAGAGGAGGTAGGATAATTTACCAAAGTACAGCAAGCTCTCTAGAGACAAGTCTTAACATTTAGTCTTGTTTATCCTAAGTACATTCAACCTATTGAGTCTCAAGTTATCCAACAGACAGGTCCTTTCCATATTAATGTACAATATTGTAGTAAATATCATGAAATCTATTTTCAACTTTTGTCCTGAATATAATGTTCCTAAATTTATTTATTTATCTGGCATATGGCATATCATATATGGGCTGGCAATATTTATTAATATTTCACCTAGATTAGTCAAACACAATAAAATGCAGGTAGTTCTCAACTTATAACAGTTCATTTAATGACCGTTCAAAATTACGTCACTGAAAACATGACTTATGACTGTTTTTCACACTTACGACCATTACAGTATCCCCATGGTCATGTGATCAAAATTCAGATGCTTGCAACTGATTAATTTATTTACAAAGGTTGCAGGGTCCCAGGATTATGTGATCCCTTTTTATGACCTTCTGACAAGCAAAGTCAGGGTAAATCAGATTCACTTAACAACTGTGTTACTAACTTAACTGCAGTGATTCACTTAACAACTGTGGCAAGAAAGGCCATAAAATGGGGCAAAATTCACTTAATGTTTTCCTTAGCAGCAGAAATTTTGGGCTCATTTGTGATCATATGTTGAGGACTACCTGTATAAATGTTTAAAAATCTATGTTCAAATACCAATATCTAGGCCAGGGGCATCAAACTCACATCATCATGGCGGCATCACATGACGTATCGGGACTTTTTTATCCTTCGCTAAACCAAGAGGGGTATGGCCAACACTCTGTGGGCCAGGAGTTTGACAGCCTTGGTCTATGCCATCTAACTATATGCTCCTGGAATTGTAATTTGATCTGTAATTTGATCTCCCTTAAGTGGCCTAGTGGGACTGAGCTCCTAAAGGTCAAGTAAAACCAAGAGACAAATCTGTTTCCCATTTTCTGTCTCTTGGTTTTACTTGACCTTTAGTAGCTCCACTTAAGGGAGTCTCCTCTTTGGCTTCTGCTTTGTCTAAATGTGACTTCATTTTGCTTTTACTTTTGTTCCATGAAGAAGCATTCAGTCTTTTGAGTCTTGATCTACAATAAAATGTAGTACATCTCCCAAATGGAGCTTATCTGACTGTGGAATCTAGTTGTTACTTAATTTCATATTTCCATTATACAATAAAAACATGGATGAAAATGGAAAGCATGTGTATGACTCTCCATAATCATAACATTGTTGTCTCTGCAAAACCCTACATTTTATTTGCTGTCACTCATGGTCAAACTAATTTAGTTTAGGAGTTGGACTGGGAAGGGTTAATTCAGCTATTACATTCAGTAGGTGAGTTTCAGCTGTTTCTCAGTGCATGCTACCTCACAAGACTCTTGAGAGAATTAAAACAAGGGAGGATCCGTATATGTCAGACTGATCCAGAGGAAAAGTAAATAGCTATAATAAACAATAGCTGCACTGTTGTGACATTTACATGGCATCCTTATTAAAACAATGCGGTTGTCAAAGAAAGACACATGTTTTAAGAATCTAAAATGTAAAAACACAAACTCTCTTGTACTAATTCTTGGCTGATGGTGTTACCTCAGTTTTTCAAGTGAAATTAGAACTGGGTCAGGGATTATGAATGTATGTGACCACTCCCATCTATGCTGTATTTTGCTAAGTTCATTTCCTTTCCCTTTGTATTAAAATGTTTTTCAATGTTAAATAAATTGCACTTTCTGCAAAAACCCTAATCTTGCTGGGTTTTTTTAATTGAACTAAATAAGCTTTATTAAAAATGTGCTTATTTTACCAATCCTACCAATCCTCTTCTCTGTTTTATCCTTCTACTCTATTTTAACCTTTTAGTCTCTTCTTCATTCATCTGTGTTGATCAAACTGAATTTCACACTTATTCCAAGCATTCAGACACATTCTTCTCCCAGATCTTGGTTGTCTCCCTGAAGCATCTTTCTCAGGGTTGGATTAAGGCCAAGCAATGCCTTGAGGAACAGCTACACTAGTATCTCTTGAGAGAAGTAAAATTCTCATGCCATGGGATGAAAACAAGAGTGATAAATGATGATCCCTTCAAACCAAACTTGTAAACTTTAGTCATTCACCATGCCAAAGGCAGATTAAAGTTGAATTGTCCTTATTCTACATAAGGAAAATTACAAAAATCTGAAGTATAATCAAATATGGCAATGAAAGAGATAAGGACATGATATCTAAGAGAAAAGTATCTCTGTGGTGCTCTCCTTCTTTTGGTGCCCTAAGCATGTGCTTATCTTGCTTAATAGTTAATTCATGACTGATCATTCTCCTTTAGCTTTTTCTTTCTCAATCTATTTTGGTTCTTCAATTCTACTTCCTTTTCACTCTGCCACTCCTTATCCTTCTTACTGTATGTCTGGGGCATTTTCTCTTTCCTTCCTTCCTTCCTTCCTTCCTTCCTTCCTTCCTTCCTTCCTTCCTTCTTTCTTTCTTTCTTTTGCTCGTTCTCCCACTTTCCTTCCTCCCACTTTCCTTCCTTCTCTCTCTCTCTCTCTTTCTTTCTCTCTCTCTCTCTTTCTTTCTTTCTTCTTTCAGAAGTAGCATGTTGTACTGTATTCTAACACTGCACTACCAGAACCATGATGGTGCAGTGGTTATAATACAGTACAACAGTCTATTTCTGCTGTCAGCTGCCTGCAGTGTGGCGGTTCGAATCTCCCAGACTCAGCCGTCCATCCTTCTGAGGTAAAATGAGGACCCAGATTATTGGGGGCAATTTGCTGATTCTGTAAACCACTTAGAGAGGACTATAAAGCACTGTGAAGTGGTATATAAATCTAAGTGCTATTGCTTGCTCCTTCCTTCCTTCCTTCCTTCCTTCCTTCCTTCCTTCCTTCCTTCCTTCCTTCCTTCCTTCCTTCCTTCCTTATAACCAGTATTTTTAACACAGATTAACTAACTGGTCAATTTCTGAGACAATCAACTAACTATTTTTAGTTGATTAACCATATGCCTTTTAATAATTAAAAACGAATGAATTATGTATTCAATGTATAAAATAAGTGTTTTACTAGTATTTAAAGAAAGATTAATATTTAAATAGAATCAAAGCTACTATTGAGTTGAAGAAGCAGAAATTACTTTTAATGTTTATTCTATACATTTGATATGATTAAAAAAGTCAGGACCCATGTGGTCTAAATATTAAATATATCCTTGACTTAATTAGGAGAATTATAACTTTAACCAATTAACCATTTTAAAGTGTTCACTAGCTATGCTAGTGAGCGAATAAGAAATGACACCATAAAGCAACATAAGATCAAGCATGCTCATGGTCTTCAAAATAATAAGTCTGACATTGTAATTCTGAAAACCTAGAAATCCTAATAGCTCAGCCAATTTGGATGTAATATTTTATCTTGTTCAGTTTGAATTTGTTTTTGAACACTATGAGGAGTCAGTAGGAATGTTTCATGGATTTATTGTTTACATCTTAGTTCAAAATTATTTTGCGATGAACCTTTCGGGACCTAAGTCAAAGAGCATCTGTTGAAATGGTTGATCTTGCTTTAACAGAAAAAGTAAGGGATGAAAAAAAAGTCTTTCAACACTTGACTCTGTGGTGACTAGTAGCCACACATGGTAGTAAAATCAGAAAATACAGTAAACTAAAGCAAGCAGTAAGCAACAGTGCTCTACAGGCATGCATTTTTGTTGAATGTGTGTAGTGAAAAGAAAACAGAATGCATATTGTTCATTATCAGGACTTTTTTTAAATTACATTTATATGCCGCCCTTCTCCGAAGACTCAGGGCGGCTTACAATTTTTTGGGATACAACCCAGTGTGCTCAGCAATAGCCTTCATTCCATTGTATATGCCTGCTTAATACTAAGCGGCATTTTTACAAAGTCAGCTTATTGCCCCCAACAATCTTGGGACTTTGAGACAGACATATTGCCAAATTATTCAACAGTAGCATATATCAGGTCGAAGAGACCAAGAATGACACAAGGAATTACTTCAGAGTAGTTTTTTAAATTGTTATTTGCTTATAGACAGAAATCTTGCCAAACTAAAGCACCTACCTGCGTAACTATTAGATATACCTGTGAACTGCTAGGAAAGATACATCTTTGCCCTCTTTCTGCTTACCAAAGATTCCAAATTACACTATCTCTTTGCCCTCTGTGAAAAAGCCCCTCCCTTTTGCAGCTCTAGATTACATTCATCCACAGCATGCTCTCTTTTAAATATGAAATGGCAACATGCTGTCAATTGTGCATAAGGATGTGAAACTAATCTACACCAGTTACAGGAAACAGTATCAACCAGACACTTACGAGAAATTATTTAATCGATTATGCAGAGCAAAGATGCAAGCAAAACTCCAATCCTCACTTGCAAGGGAAAAAGCAAGGCTATACATCTTGACTGTGTCTTTGCTGTCTGGAGAACAATCCATGCTGATCCTGCCATTAGGCGCAATGGAATAATGGCTTTGGGCAGTACACTGAGAGAAGATGGAAAATTGCTACTAAGATCTGGTGCACATATTTCTGAACCTGCAATCCTGAAAAGCTGTACCAATTTTTTATATATATATATATTTTAATTACATTTATATGCTGCCCTTCTCTGAAGACTCAGGGCGGCTTACAATTTTTGGGATACAACCCAATGCGCTTAGCAATAGCCTTCATTCCATTGTATATGCCTGCTTATTACTAAGCGGCAATTTTACAAAGTCAGCTTATTGCCCCCAACAATCTTGGGTTCTCAATTTACCAACCCCAAGAGGATGGAAGGCTGAGTCAACCTTGAGCCTGGTGGGATTCGAGCCTGCAGTAATTGCAGGCAGCTGGAACTTAAGTGCTAGGCATTTAACAGCCTGCACCACCAAGGCTCATTAAATGACAAGTGTTGTTTAAAAGTTAAATCTCTTTCAGAATGATAAATTATATGTGTTTGTCTGCTTCAGGCTGGAGTCATTGTGCATTGAGCTGCATGGTTTGCAGTTCCATGATCTGCATTTTATAGGACCTCTGTGTACATCCTAAATGTACATCCATGTGCATGGGTCTTTTTCTCTAGTATTCTGCTGACCTGCTATTTGAGTCTAAAACCACTCTAGGACAATGTTTCTTCAGCTTGGAATCTTTATGATGGCTGAGGAATTCTGGGAGTTAAAGTCTGCATATCTTAAAGCTGTTTTAGCAAACTGACGGAGATACTTTCCCAAGTCTTCAGGTCAGACAATACCCAATTTAGAACATCACCTTGACAACTTGTTTGTGTTTAGGTCTGCCTATCTAAATATAAAACATATATTATACAGCAAATAGTTTAATATGTGTCACTTAATCTTGAGGGTAGATTCAGGCAGATATCTACCATTATAGTTCCAAAGATTTTGCTAGAAATATCTCCCCCATATAGTTTCCATACAAGAAAGTATTACCAGGAACACAAACAGCAATACTTACTGCTATTCAAGCTTTGTTTATACTTGCTGCTTTTCCTCTTTTGCATACCACATTACTTGTGAATTGATAATGGTTCTCTCCGTGCAATGTTTCTATATGATCCAAAAGTTGTGAATACTCCAACATTGGAAGTTTTTAAGAAGAGTTTGGACAACCATTTCTCTGAAATGGTATAGGGTTTCCTGTCTAAGCAGGGGGTTGGACTAGAAGACCTCCAAGGTCCCTTCCAACTCTGTTATTCTAATTCCCAATGACATTTTGTATCACATCCTTGTGTAGATATTTACATATTTAAATGTCCACAATACATATATAACCCCACCCAAAGATTTCAGACTTTGAAATTCCTGTATTTAAGAATAATCTTGTAGCAATAATTGCAGGCCTCCCTACATTTATATCCAATTTCCTTTCCCAAAGCTCTCAACTAATTTAATGAGTTCACATGCCTATTTTTATCTTACATTTTAGAGTGTTAAGTGATATCCGATTAATTTCTTACAGATCAGAAATTCTATTTTTGGATGTATTTTTTAAAAGTTTGAATGGTTAGGAGGACTTTTTTCTGGGCTGAAAATGTTCTGGACATTTGAAGAATGTGGATACAACATCAGACAAATAGACCTTTGTTGTTTCAAGAAAGTTCAGGTAGAACACATTTATATATAAAGTTTATTGACATATGTAGAAATATTCTAGAATCCATGTGGTATGAATTGTTTCGTATTTAAAATGTAAAGATCAGCACAGAGTAAAATGTAATTTTAGCTTAAATGAATACTCAGATTAAAAAAGAGTAATTTAGAAAATGTTTGAAAGTTTCAGTGACAACAGCACATATTTTGGTACAAAAGAAAGATTTTAAGGAAGAATATCTTACACTATTACAGGGAGAATAATTAAGTGAATTTAAGTGAGTCAAGTTAATTTTCAAGAAAGCAATATTATGCAGGACAAAACTGTGTTCAGGGCTGTGGCTTTACAAGCTTGACATACTGTACCTTATACCCTAATGTCCACTAAGAACACTAGGCTTCATTTTCAGCCATATGCTAGCCTTTCCAACTTGCTGCAGGATTAAAGTCTTACAATGCGATTCCAAATATCAACAAATAAAGGACAATAGATTGGAAAAATATTGGAAAGAATCATGTGAAAGAGCCAACAAGGGTCCAACTTTGTGTCAAGAACACACAGAGTTTAGTTAGTTCTTCCAAACTGCTGATGGGGCAATGACAAAAGATTGATTCTCTTACTGTATGTAATGTTCAAAGACTTCACACCTAGTAATGTTATTACAATTTCTTAAAGTGGGTCAAAATCCTTATCTACTTTCCCCCATGCGTTTCTGCAATGTTGCTTTTCTTCATTGATGCTCCTTCACTTCATTTACAAGAATCTGATCTTGGAAATGAGAAGGTTGCATCTGAAAGCGTAGGACTGAAACAGGTGCTAGCTCCCAGTGCAAAGTAAAAAGACTGTATGCTGAAGATAAAATTAACATAGCCACATCCGGTGCCAGTCCGTTGTTCAATACATCAAGTCTATGCCAGGAAATAAACTAATGAAATGCAAAAGGCCATATTTACATATGCACTGCTTGTGGGGTGGCCAAATGTTGGGAAAAATTCATTTCTTCGTTGTTGTACAAGAAGAGGGGAATTATTTTTCTCGTTGTGTTCCACACTACACTTGACTAGAATGTCTCCCTCATATTTCCAGTGAACGACTTCAACACTTATCATGCCCTTACTAAAGAGGGCTAAGCAAGCTGTGTGAATTGTCTAATGCTGAAATAATTACTGAGCTTTTCTCTGTAATTATTCTTTTTTCTGATAAAGGAAATATATTTTCCCCTTATTCTCTCTCTCTCATCTGCAAATGCTGTTGTGACCAAAGATATTTTTCTAAAGTATTTTTGGAGGGCTTAGAAATCATACCCAAGCATTGATCCTTGTGAAAAGCAAGAACAGAGCTTGAAGGACCACGGAGGTCTTTTCTGCTCACCTTGCTTATCTTTTCTGGTAAGCCTGTCCATTAAAAGATGATTTCAACTGAATTCCTTGGGAATACTTTTAGTTTCATTGTCAGGGAAGGAGGGAGGGAGGGAGGGAGGGAGGAAAGAAAGAAAGAATGAAGAAAATATATAGCAAACCATGAATTTTACAGGCTTCCATTTGGCTAACTTAAGATGCAATTTTTTTCTTTGGACTTTCAAAGAAACTTCACAAATTTCACATTGGACTTCACAAACAATGGACAAATTGATCTAATTGACAACATTTACCTCATGGTGCAATTGTGATGTCATTAAAGGTACTATACTGTATTTGGAAGGTCTACTAATATTTACAATATTTTATTTGTTTATTAAATTGTTATGCCGTCCATCTTCTCTACGAGGTGATCAACTTACAAGCAAGAAAAACAGAATTGGATTGTAAATGAAGGCTACATCCTATACCATTAATCCTTCTATACATAAAAATGAATGGAATTAACATCAGAATATTCTCCCCAGCTTTTGCTTAGGGTGGAGTACTTCTCTAAATTCCTACTGAAATTACATTGATAATTTGGTTAAATGCATTTAAAAGGTAACTTAAAATATACCAGGTTGTTTTGCCTTAATTAAGGCTTGCTGCCTTTTGTTGACTTATAGTTTTCCCAATAAGGATCAATTCTCAATGTTTCTTCTAGGTTTCTCAGTATGTTTGTTGGCACCATCTCGATTCTGTCTGCATTTCTTTCCTTTTGTTGAAATTTACATTTGTGTTCTCAGACCCCAAAACCAGAACTTCCATCTTTAATTGTTTACATCCCAAGCCAACAGGAAGAGCAAGAGACTTATCATTTCCTGAGTTAGCCTTTGTGTCCTGTGGTTTGCTATGTCAGCATATGACTTTAGCTATAAGGAACCTACTTCCTCATTGGATCTCCCTATGCTTGGTGTCACATTGTTATAGGAATTGAAAGAAGAAAAAGATGCACTGTACAGTCCAGACTCCACTATGCTTCAGAAAGAAATGTTTTGCAAGCCAATGAACTAATTTAGAAAATGGGCTGGCATCTTTAAAAAAAAAAACTTATACCAGGCCAAGCAGACAAATAGTACTGTACAATAGCTGAAATCTGTACAAAAGGTCCTCTTGTTTTATTTTTGGACAGCCTACTGGTGATAATACACACAAATCTACTGCCAAGCATTTATACTTGTGGAAACACACTGAGGTTGTTTTGTTGACACAACTAATAACACTGATGTCCTTTCCTTGTGATAGTTTGCTCTCTCACATTTTCTCTTCGTGTCTCACTGGGAATATTTGAAATGCCACCTTAGAAATACTTTGTTGTCAAGCCCAGAAAAGATGTTTACAGGTTGGCTGAATCCTCTGGCTCATGTTTATCAGAGAAAGGAAGAAGGGTTGGAAAGAGAGTCACTGGAGCATGTAATCACAGGTTTTCTCAACTATCACCCAAAGGCTTTATCTGAGGCCTGGAGCAGAGACTTTTAAAAGTCATGGCAGATTTTCAAAGCCTCAGCTTCGCTCAAGATTTTGCACCTCAACATATTAAACTAAAACCACACACACAAACTCTTTCATTTTCCTTTGCGTGCCAATTTTTCTCTGTATGATACCCATTAAACGTGTGGTATAAAATGAATAAAATAAATATTTGGGTGAAAGAGACAGCCAGCACAAGCTTTTCCTTCTTATTAATAGTTTTAGCAGCATTTTGTAAAACAGGTACAATGGTACACGTAACTACAATAAAATTTAACAAGTTTTTTTTTAAGATCTTTGTGGCTATAAACATTGCATTATGGAGACAAATGAACCAATCCTGCTAAATAGTTTTAATCTGAACGTGGAAATTACAGCCAGGCTTATAGTTCTCACTGAAATTTTAAAAAATGGCTTCATTTTGCTGGATCATGCCCAGTTTTATAAAAGTAAGACTCCAATCCTATACATACTCTAACAAAATTGAGTTTCAGTGCCACTTATATCTAGTCAGCCTGTTTAAGGTTTTACCATGAGATCTTAATAATAATTTAAAATAGTGTTGATCATAAGTATATATTTTAAGCATAACTCTAACATTTTAAAAATATTAGAAATATCTGGAAAAATATTCAGTGCCCATTAGTTGCAAAACTGAAGCAAAACATGAAGATTAACATTAACTTATATGTTTATAATAGGAACATGGTGGTTCAGTGGCTAAGACGCTGAGTTTGTCGATCTAAAGTTTGGCAGTTCGGCGGTTTGAATCCCTAGCACCGCATAACGGAGTGAGCTGTCATCACTTGTCCCAGCTTCTGCCAAGCTAGCAGTTCAGAAGCATGTAAAAATGCAAGTAGAAAAATAGGGACCACTTTGATGGGAAGGTAGCAGCATTCCGTGTGCCTTTGGCATTTAGTCATGCCAACCACATAACCCCAGAGATGGCTTCGGACAGTGCTGGCTCTTTGGCTTTGTAACGGAGATGAATACCGCCCCCTAGATCCGGAAATGACTAGTACGCATGTGTGAGGGGAACCTTTACCTTTACTTTTATACGTTTACAAAAAAGTGGATCTAAAATATAAGAGAGGAATGGGATAGCAGAGACTAAATGTAGCAACTTTTGTCAGAAAACTGTAATGCTGCAAGTTGTGCTGGCTAGGAATTTTGAGGGGGGAGTAATTCAATATTTACAAAATTTGAAGATAGCACTGAATCATAACACCGGCCAGTGCACAATAAGCTAAATAGATAAAACAAAAAGGAAACATGCAACCAAACACACACACACACACACACACACAAAAGCCCAAATAAATTTGTTCAATCAGGATCAAATGCACAATAGAACAAAAATGTCACTACCTTGCAAAGAGAAGAGGGAGGATGCTACACACATCTTGGGGAGAAACATGTTCTATAGTTTGAGGACTTCTACAGAGAAGGCTTGTGTTTTGATGTTATTTCCAGAGAGTTTCAGTAGACCCTCAAGATTTTTTAACAAGATAGGCAGACTTAAGATTGACAAGGCAATAGCAGATAAAAGATTGAAGTTAGACAAGTAAAGAAAGTGTCATATCAGGAAGAATTATCTACACAGACAAAATCAGTTTTCAGTGCTCATGGCACTGATTCAGTTCTTCATCATATCTAGGGTGCATACAAACGTTAACTGAGGGAGTATTCTTTTGCCATTGCTTGTAATTGCACACATTAACATAGAAATCTTCATGAAACAAATCAAGCAACAATAGTGGTTCCCATAAGGGCAATCAAGACCTTCTGAATCTCATTGCGCTATCCGTGGTTGCTAGAGTACCACAAGATATGTTCTTTGGTGAAACAATTCATCAACATGTTCACCTGTTATTTACCTCATCAGACATTTTAAAAGTTGCTGAAAACCTGGTTGTCCCAAATTTTTCTGTATAGTAAGTAGAGCATTCAAATCACTGTTGGGTGATGGTACCATTAATATAAATATGGAATATGATGCTGGATTGGTTATACAACTGTTACTATGATATTGTTTTATTAATATTGTTTGTGTGAAGATGGTGTTTTATAGATTTTGTTTTAGTAGAAATTTTTCAAAGATATTGTTGTGTGCCCCTTAGATTGGTGTGACTGACAGAGCTTAAAAGCACTTGAAAATAATTAAAAAAAAAAAACTCTCATGAGCTTACCAAATTTTATGGTGATTTTAAAAAAAGGTTTTAAGTTTTCTCCTCCTAAAGCAGGGGTCTTCAAACTTGACAGCTTTAAGACTTGTGGACTTCAACTCCCAGAATTCCTCTTCCCGTAATGTTAGCTCAGGAATTCTGGGAGTTGAAGTCCACAAGTCTTAAACTTGCCAAGTTTGAAGACCCTTGTCCTAAAGGAAGATCTAGGATCAAAGCTGATAGTGATTGCTCAGTTCTCAGGGCATCTGCTGTAACACAGATGCATCCCCAAACTTTTACATTCATTGGAATGGGATTTTGGATATCCTCATTGCCCGAATAATGATGACAGAGACAGAAAAATCATGTAAAATGTCTATTGATTCTTGCAATGACTATAGTTTAGTGCTCTTGGAAACTTTATAATTAAAATCTATAACAAGTTTATAAGGAGATTGATGTTGGTGAAACTGGTTTCATGTGCTACCATTTCTGGTGCCATCAAAATATTGCAAACATTGGAGAAAAGTTCATAATATATAATGCACTTCTAAGCATTCATATAGCCTCCTATAAAATTATTTTAATCAAAAGATCATAAGTACCTGCTCACTATCAATAAAAGTTGCCTACCATTGTACTAACCACAGCTGTGTGAAGAATTTGCTTATGATCTTTAACATTATTGAAACCCAATTTATGTTTCCGTGTGTATGTTAGATATATGTACACTGTTACTTCACTCCTGCAGGTCCTGGCTATATCACTGTTAGCAGGAAAAGACAAATTTTTGAGTACCAATCAAAATAAAATACTGGTTTTGGATTTATCCCATTTAATCAGGCAAATTTTTGAAGCTCAATAAGTAGTGTTTGTGGCTATATAATTAATTTCAAGGGCCAGTAATCTACTGTTTTGAGTTAACTCAGGACTGTATACAGAAATGATCATTCCGTGACTGTGTGTTGTGTGTATTTGAAAGAGAGGTGCTAGATTTATATCAGGCAGTGAGATTGTAGGTACTATAATAAGAAATTGAGTCTATGGCAGGTGAAAAGCATGAGCCACCTCTTAAGAGATCACCAGTTCTGGAAAGCCATGATAGCTGGATTTGAGATACAGAGATAGCCAAAATGACTGAAGAGCCAATTGAAGCACAGAGAGAGAAGGAGCAGAATTTTGAGGGACAATTTATTGGGAAACAAAGTTCTTGTACAAGACTTGCTGCAATAGAATACTTACTGTGATTTGAAGAACTTCAGGGTTGCTATGGTTAATCCAGATCTTTCCTAGCATTATAAAAGGCAGAGGACTGATGCTGCAAAGTACTATTCTGTGCAGTGCTGCCAGGGAACAGTAATATTCTGAATGTTTTCACTCAAAATGAAAACTATCATATTTCTATTAGGAAAGGAAAGGAAAGGAAAGGAAAGGAAAGGAAAGGAAAGGAAAGGAAAGGAAAGGAAAGGAAAGGAAAGGAAAGGAAAGGAAAGGAAAGGAAAGGAAAGGAAAGGACTGTCACCATGCAAAATCAAAGATCCAGTCTTTGAAATCAAGGGCTGAAATGATTTATTTATTTTATTTATTTCTCAAATTTATATGCCACCCATCTTACTGTCAAGTGACTCTGGATGGCTTACAATAGCATAAAAATATTTTAAATTATAAACTATGATCAATGTGTACTTCAAAAAAAGTATTCTTTAAAATGGTTTTTTAAAATGTATAAAATGCAATTTTACTTTCCAATTGAAATCAGGGCAGAAGTTGCTTTCTTTCCACAGTAACACAACAATGTATTTGGGAAGGCATTTGTTCTTTCCTCCTTTTATCATGCTAAATATCTATACTTTTAGAACTTAAAATGATTGGAATGATGTCAATCATATTGTTCTCTTGGGCTATTCATCCCCATTGTATATGCTAAAGACATTAATAAATTACATTTTTATAAACCAAGATAGATGTTGTTTCTAGCACCAGCCCACCTATATGTTGGACAATATATTGGACTATATTAAATCAAGAGCTAGACAACCAGTGAGCTTAGACCACAAATGCTAGGAAAGAACAGCAGGAATAGAAATTGTTTGTTGGGGATGCGGATTCCATTTTGTTCTTCAGCCCCAAAGTAAAATATTTTGGACAGGCCCTGGAAAAGGTACATACATACACATAAACACAAGGGAATATGCACTACGAATGTTCTTCAAGGTCCCAATCATTCTGAAAAAGAATTTGTCCTTTGACGTCACCAAGTTTTCCAGAATAGAAGAAGAGAATGTTTCCATCTTCCTTTGTTTTGTCTGATCGTGTCACAGGACACAACTTCTGACTAATTTTTGTGTAAGCCTGAGTAAACATCTTGCCATATCAGAGCAGTATCAAGTGGAGAACATCCTACTCAAAGCCACCCTTGTAAGTTCTGCTTCCCTATGAAAAAAAGACCAATCTAGTTGCCTAAGCTGCCCATTCTCTGGCCAAGACAGAATAGGAGATGACCCTACCACCTTCTTCAGAAATCCTGGGCTACTGCATGGCATGATTTTCATAGAAAGATGCTGTCCATGGCAATTCTCAGAGGCATTAAGTGAATGAGGTATTCATTTCAGCTGCTTAGTCCATCTATCTTCAAAGCCAGGACCTATTTTTTTAAAGAATAACTGGAAGAGATTGTCATTCATTATTGACAATATTAGATATCCATTTGGGGCTTTCTTAATGATTCTGGAGAATATGGAAAATCATTACTGCCATACAGAATGCAGATATTCAAAACCACAACCTATATCCTTTAATCTTAAATTCTCCTCCACAGCTGAGTCCTCTCCCTGAATATATTATATCAACATAAGGAGTCACAAGGCACTTAATATTGTTCCCAGTTGACAATTTTCGTTCCCTACCAGCTCACTTTAATATCCCACAGTTTACCTATAGCAGGAATTTTACTAACTCATAATGAGAAGAATGTCCATAAATGTACTGAAATTAGGTTAAGGCTCATTTGAATACCAGCTGATTCCCACTTTAAAAGTTTTTAGTGGACCATATCCTACATTTTAAAATTCCAGTGAAGGGAATTTATCCTGAAGAAATGAACCAGAATTCTTTAAAATGGCTTCAGATACCTTTGGTTGAAATCTTAAACAAAATGCACTAAGAAATCTTATTTTTCATTAAGACTGATTTATGATTCAGCACAGGACTTTGAATGAAAAAAAGTCCAAGATTCAATAAACTAAAATGAAAATTTAATTCATAAATCAGGTTTCAGCATACTGTAGTAAGAAAAAGCTCCCATTACTGCTCTATGCTTATCTCAAACTGGAACTAATTTATACAATTAGTTCTTCAATCAAATACAGCTTTATGTATTATGGTTATAGTTCAGTGTGGACCTACACCAAGTTAGTAACTACTAAACTTTTCTGGCTTCATGGACAATCATGCAACTTTGCATGTAGCGGGTAAGCCTCAAATAATGTATTTTTTTTGAGTAGCAGAAATCGCACAAGATTACAGAATTGTAATTTTGTTATCTAACATGATATTTTATGTATGATCTTGCCAAGATCATATGAAGCCCTGTCACTGAACTTTAAAATGTCATATTAGAATTCTAAAATTTTGCTATATTGTACATGGTCTTATCAATACTTTATCAAAAATATACACATAATTTTATATAGCCTGTGTACTGCTTGAGGACATTAGCAATGCTATGGTGTTCTCAACCAGACTCTAAAAACTGGACATATACTCTGGGAAATACATGCAGTTTGTGAAAAATTTCCAAAATGGTCATGAGTTCTTAAGATTTTCATCTTTGTTATAGATTTCTGGGACAGCAAAAAGATAGAAAAGTTCCTTTACTTTTTTGTGTTATGGGATTGGCCACTTATGTGTTAATGCATTGATGACATTTGAAAGTAGAATACAATGAAAGTTTACTCATTGCTTTAGATTAATGTCTTTGTATTTCTGTCTGCCAGGAGAAGCTAACAAAAAGGTCATGGTGAACCCAGACTGATTTTTCTTCTAGCACCATAATACTTTAATCAGTGCATATTCAGCCAAATAAATTGTAGCTGAAAATTCCACTGCCTTTTTTTCTCATAGGGAAGGACTTCTTCCATAGCATCCCTTCCCTTTCCCTCCCTCCCTCCCTCCCTCCCTCCCTTCCAATATCACCCATCTCACTCTAAAAAGCCAACTCTGTCTTTAGTACAATTATACACTATTTTTGAGCATCATTAGAAATGCCCAGTTGTAGCAAAGAGTGAGAATCAGGAAACATGACAACTGCACTGGAGAAGTTGTGGTTTAGCGCTCAGAGTGGGCTGAGACTCTGAGCCTGTTGCTGCTATGGAAACTGTTTCGCCACTTAGACAAGCTTATGTTCTAAAACCACAATGTGCTGCACATCCTCTTCCTTTTCTACAGGCTTCTGAAAAAGAAAAACAGAAATACGCATAGCGAAACCGCACATGTGTAACTAAGGACTCATTTGCTGCAGGTATCCTGTTTGCTGTACTTTTTCTAAGTTAGTTGAAGATCAGATAATGGGGGACCTGCAGCACACAGTGAATTACAGCTAAGGATTAGCAATTAACTGTATTTTCATTTCAGTGCAGATTAGCCTCCTTTTTATTTCTCAAATGTTTGCCTGAACTGGAGCAGAGTGGTATGCTGAATTTTCTAGATTTTGTGATGTACTTCTTAAGATACAGTAATGGACCTAACAATACCTGTTTTATGGAAGAATGTCTACAAAATGCTTATTTTACAGCAAAGGGTTTAATTATAGCTTAATTACATGGGTTAGGAAATATGCACATTAGTAAAATTGCATCAAAAGCCTACAAAATCATGTTTGCATTTTATGATGCAAGCAAGAAAGGGATCTTGAAAAGAAGCTGAGCCAAACATAGGGTGGAAAAAAGTTAGCCTTGGTGAAACTGAAATAGACCGGGTTGTCCATCCTTAGTCATGATTTCAACTTTCAATTCTGTAGGTGAGAATTATTTTAACCTTGCCACATATTGGGCGCAGAACTTTGATCAATTAATAGAAGGCTGACTTCAATTACTCATGTCTTCTTTCTTTATTATGTCTGATGAGTTTCATTCCTGATAAACTCTGCAGAAACATCTAAACTGATTTTTAAAAGTGTATTAATATTTTTAGTGAAGGCTTTGTTACATGTGTTTATATATGAGGGCATTCTATTAATAACTTTAAATGGTTTTATCTTAATTAAAACCAGAGGTGGTATTCAGCAGATTCAGATCAGTTCTGGAGAACCGGTAGCGGAAATTTGGAGTAGTTCAGAGAACTGGCAAATACCACCTCTGACTGGCCCCGCCCCCATCTATTCTCTGCTTTCTGAGTCCCAGCTGATTGGCTGGGTCGTCTTTTGTTGCTCTGCAGAGGAGAAGAGAGCTGGAAAGCAGGTTAGTGGGGTCGCAAGGGAATGGGAATTTGGCAGTAACCTTCCCCTGGAGTGGGGTGGGAATGGAGATTTTACAGTATTCTTCTGCTGCCATACCCACCAAGCCACACCCACCCAGCCACACCACACCCACCAAGCCACATCCACAGAACCAGTAGTAAAAAAATTTGAATCCCACCACTGATTCTGACCAGTTCTGGAGAACCAGTAGCAGAAATTTTTGAATAGTTTGGAGAACCGGCAAATACCACCTCTGACTGGAGATTTTACAGTATCCTTCCCCTGCCACACCCACCAAGCCACGCCCACAGAACCGGTAGTAAAATTTTTTGAATCCCACCACTGATTGAAATCCAAAATCCAAACTTATCCATACAATTATATACAAAAAGCTACAGGATGATGCTGGCTAAGCATGTGTGGCTCCAAGTCAGACCTCCATTTTTAGAGGTTTCCAAGATATGGTCAAAAAAAGGCAAAACTGAGGCCGTGAGGGTACGGTCTACTGCTGCTGTGATAGAGTGTCACATTAAAAACAGGCAGAGCCTGCATCATGCAATCATGGTTGCCTTCTTGACTTTTTAACCTTGTTCTGCATGTTAAAATAATGGAGCAAGAAAAAGGAAAATGGGACTGTTTTGCAGATGGAGAAAGTGTACAAAAAGGCTTTACTTCTTAAATCAAGGGGAGTCAAACTGGCAGCCCGCAAGCCGGATGCATTATTCACAGGCCATATCCACCCAAGCTCTGTGAAGGGGAAACCAAAGTCACAATACATCATGTGATGGCAACGTGACGCATGAGTTTGACACCCATGTCTTAGATCAATATGCTTGAACTCATGTCACTGTAGACCAGGTGTGATTTCTTGTTTGACTTAGAATTCAGATTATATCTGCCTTCCGCTCAGCAAAACCTGATCTCACACTCACATATTTAGCAAAGCAGTTTTGATTTTCAATGTATCCCTGTTTCAGCTCCACATGACCCTTCTTTTACAGCTTCTGCTGGTGGTGGGTGCTCATCAGAAGAGGCTTTAAGAATTTCCAGGCCTCTTCTCAATGTCAGCAGCACTTAGGAAGTTAATTGAAGAACTGTGCAGGTTGAATGAGCTTGCTAGCAATGTATGTTATAAGCCAATGTTTGCAAAGCAGTTACAATATTCATAGATTCTCCTGACCAAGCCAAACATATTTTTTGTCTCCTTGTGATGTAAGAACACAGCTTGAATTCCTGGACCATTCCATGACTTGTCACCAGTGGTGGTATTTGACTGGTTTGGTCCAGTTCTGGAGAGCCGATAGCAGTGATGAGCAGTGGAGACCGAACTGGTTCTCTCTGCCGCTCTGCTGTTGGGCCCACCCGGGCTCCCATACCCACTTTTATCTGCTGAATTTGAAGTGCAGCTGCTTTGCGCGGCACAGAATAGCGCTGCACGGCAGCTGCTAAAGCAACAGGGATCATGCAGGCTTGCAGGAGGCGAGTTAGAACGCCTATGTGCCTGCACAAAGTGCGCATTTGGCACATGTGTGCATGCAAAGTGTGTGCAGATGTGCAAAGTGTGCCCACCAAGCCACACCCACTGAACCAGTGGCAAAAATATTTGAATCCCCCCACTGCATGTCACCCAATGTTTTCTCTCCAGTTGCTACATTCATTTGATTGGCAATGGTTGGTGCAAGACTAGCCTTTGAATCTAGCAGTTTGATCACACTCTTCTTTTAAAGCTAAATGCAACAACAAAATGATTAATATTTAACTGAGTTCTTTATACCAGCTCTCTCTAGCTTCCATCCATTTCCCTTCAGATATTGTAATGGTAGGTGAGAAAGATCTTGGGAGACTGGGCAAAGAAATGCTGCCTGGAGAGTGATCAATAAGAGACAGCATAGCTGGCAACTTGATACTGGACAGGACAAGAGGCTCAAAAGAGACTCTCCTTAGCTTCTCAGACTGTAAAAGACAGGGGTGTCAAACTCGTCATCATGGCATCATCATGTGACGTATCATAACTTTTTCTTCCTTCGCTAAACTGGACCTGGGTGTGGCCAACATGTGACACATCCATCCTGCAGGCCTTGAGTTTGATGCCCTGGTAAAAGAGATGGAGGGAGAATTATGCTTTCAGAATTGCAATGTTCTGTTACTGTAGGCTTTACAATAAAGTAGAATTAGCTCATCTGGTCATACTTCCTGTCTGATCTGCCTAATAAGGTTGACAGATATGACTTCAGTTTGGATGTCTAGCAGGGGTGTCAAACTGGTGGTCCGCAGGCCAGATGCATCACATGCAGGCCACGCCCATGCCAGCTCTGCAAAGTGGAAAAACGTCATGATACGTCACGTGATGGCAATGTGATGCCACAAGTTTGACAGCCATGGTCTTAGGTATCAAAAATAGATGTACTATATAGACTCATTTGGATGTAATCAGAGAAGGGTTTATTTCTCTGTAAGCTTGCATAAGATGCTTGTTTTTATAATAGATTTGATTGTTGGAAACTGTTTAATCATCTTCCATGATGCTGGGCTGCCTGGATGAGCTATTATCAGTGGATTAGCATTCTGCATGCTTGGTGTCTGACATATAGGCACATACTACCATACAGTGTGGGATACATCCATGACAATCCTCTCCCTCTTGAAATCTCCCCCTTGAAATATATTTTGTATACATTTCAAAAGTTTGAAACCCCTTCCAATTTTGGAGGATTTGCTTCTGTGAACTGCAGAAAAGTTATTTACTGGCCTCTGAGGTTTATAGCCATTAGATTATCTTGTGTGAAAGATCCTTCATTTCAAGACATGTTACCGGCAGCCATCTTTTTTCTATTTAAGAAAGGTTTAGTACCCTGTAGAAGACAGACCACACAGGGGCTGGAAAAATTAGATGGGAAACCTTTGCTGCAGGTCACCTGGATTTTTGTAACCCAAATCTGTTGTGACTACTTGTAGGGGCAAACTGAAGTTTCTAAGGTAGTGACTTAAAACAAAAAACTGTGGGCCCTAAGATGATCAAATATCAGTAAAACAGTTTTTTTTGTCAAAAACATGCCAAAAGTTAGCAATGTTTTCTTACAAATATTATATTTATGTTGAAGTTCCAATCATATAAGCTTCCCTAGACCTCTGGTAACTGCGTAAAATATAAATAACTATCTAGATGTGATCACAGCCATAGGGTTTTAACATCTTGGTCTTTTAAAAGCAGCTCTCATCATCAATTGCCTGAGTGGCTCATAGCTACCTTGTTATAGTGAAACTGATTTCTACCACACAGAGTTTGTTAGAGTTTATTATGTTATGGTGCCATCTACTGATTTCTTGTTAAATGCTTTTTAAAAACTCAAGGATGAGCAAAGATAGCAAAAAGAATGACCTGATGACTGTCCTCTAGTTACTGTACCTTTCACAGATGAATAACGGTCATCACAAATAATACGCAAATCTTACTTATATGCATGTGTGGATGTATATACACAACACACAAATGTATCATCTATATTGCCACTCTGCCTCTGTCTTTCTATGCGGCTACTTTATTTTGTATCTGGCAGTATATGTGTGGGCCATTGATTGGGCTGGACTCATCTCTCATACTAAATCATAATTTGGTTTGTTTGTTTCAGGTTTAACATCTAGTAGGGGTTTTCAAACTTGACATCTTTAAGACTTGTGGACTTCAACTCCCAGAATTCTCCTCCAGTCATGTTAGCTCAGGAATCCTGGGAGTTGAAGTCCACAAGTCTTAAACTTGCCAAGTTTGAAGACGCTTGACATATAGCATGAGCCCAGTAACTGTGGTTCGTAGATTGTGAATTATGCTTTATTGTGATCTTATGAAGCAAATCATGAAAGGGCCTTGGTGGTGCAGGCTGTTAAATGCCTAGCACTTAATTCCAGCTGCCTGCAATTACTGCAGGCTCGAATCCCACCAGGCTCAAGGTTGACTCAGCCTTCCATCCTCTCAGGGTAGGTAAATTGGGGACCCAAGATTGTTGGGGGCAATAAGCTGACTTTGTAAAAATGCTGCTTAGTAATAAGCAGGCATATACAATGGAATGAAGGCTATTGCTGAGCGCATTGGGTTGCGCTTCAAAAATTGTAAGCTGCCCTGAGTCTCTGGAGAAGGGCGGCATATAAATATGAATAAAAATAAAAAATAAAAAAAAGATATACAAGTGGTCCTCAATTTAAGACTGTAATTACAATTTCAGTTGTAAGCCATCATGGTCATAAAGCCACGTGACCAGGCCTCTTTTACAGTGATCATTGAACAAATATGGTGGTTGTTAAGTAAATCCATTGTTTCCTTTGGGGCAGTATTTACTGGTAACTGGAAGTAAACATCATAAACATCAACTTCCAGCAAAAATGTCACAAATCACAGTTACAAGATTGCAGGGCCCTGCAAATGGCTGTAAATGCAGGTCCATTGGTGAACATCCAAAATGTGGTCATGCACAGCCTGGATGGGGCAGACACTGGAACTTTGAATCCAGAACATAAATAGATTTTTCAGGGACTGTCATAACTTCAAATGATTAATTGACCAGTTGTAAATTGAAGATTATTGATAGTACAACGAGCATATCAGTCTCTGTAGGTAACTTGTGGACATCCATTGTGTATACAATCTTTGTTTGTGTGAGTGGCTATTTTTTGGTGTATATGATGCACTTCCCCCCCCTCCAAAAAAAGTGGGTGGAAATGTCTGTGCATCTTATACAGAGAATGTTGCTGAGGCCCTGCCCACCCACTGGCTCCCACCATTCAGCCTCTGCCTCCCAACAATTTGCCCCCTTTCAGCAAACAGCAAACAACCTGGTCAGCTTCAGCACAGCCTGATTTAGTGTGAGCAGCTGATTGTTGGTTGGATCTACCTCCTGGAATATTGACAATCAACTGTTCCAGTCACCATCACCTATTGCCGCCTCCACACACCCCATTTTTGGCCTTCGCACATCCCATTTTTCAGCCTTCGTGTACCCCACAGGATGCAAGGAAGCCAAAACCAGGGAGTACAAAGGCCGAAAATGGGGCATGCAGAGGCTGAAAATGGGGTGGGCAGAGGTGGTGATAGACTGTGGTGATCCCTGCAGACTGGAACAGCTGATTGTCAGTATTCCGGGAGGCAGATCAAACCGAAAATCAGCTGCTAGTGCTAAATCAGGCTGTACTGAAGCTGACCAGGCTGTTTGTTGAAAGGAGGCATATTGCTGGTAGGCAGAGGCAGATTTTTCCCCTTGTTTTCCTCCCCCAAAACTAGGTGCATCTCAGTGGTGGCATTTTACAGTTCGGCCCTCCGTCCACCAATGAGCAGCAGAGACCGAACCGGTTCTCTCCGCGGCTCTGCTGTTGGGCCCGCCCACCTGCCCAGCTCCCATACTCACCTTTATTTGAAGTGTAGCTGCTTTGCACGGCACAGTAGAGTGCCGTGCGGCAGCTGCTGAAGCGACCAGGAGAGCGCAGGCTTGCAGGAGGTGAGTTGGAACACCTCTGCTCCTGCGCAAAGTGCACATTTGGTGCATGTGTGCATGCAAAGTGTGTGTACATGCTCAAAGTGCACCCACCAAGCCATGCCCACCGAACCGGTGGTAAAACTTTAGAATCCCACCACCGGTGCATCTTATAGTTCGGAGAGTCTTATAGTCCAAAAAATACAGTATATATTCACATATTTTTCCTTCCCTACATTCAAGAAACTAAAAACAGTTGATTAAATTACCATTTTCTAATCTGGAATCTGCTGATGTGCTCAACGGGCTCTTACCATGAAGTGTGGAAATTTGGAAATTTAGAAGGTGAAGTGTGGAAATTTGGAGGCTTTCACTATGAGTTCTAGGAGAAGTCATTATGAATGACACATTATTCTCTATAGACTCCAGAATGCTGTTTTTAGGTAATACAGTGTTGGTATTATTTAAAGCTGTCCTGTGACTGTCATCTCAACTTATTCCATTCAAGCAATACGACAACGTCAAAGAACCTGACAGGACTGACAGAGACTTTCCTAAACTTGAGATAAGAAGTCCTAAGTAAGGGACTTATTTTCCCCAGGAACACACAAGTGAATCCAGTTGGGAACCATCTCAAAACCTTGAGCCTGAACCAGTGTGGGTTTTCGTTTGCTAGGAAAGAAACAGTGCTGTTAATTCACTGTAGTGTTCTATTTAACTTACGTTTAAAAATTTTATTGTTTACTTTAAGTTTTGTTAGTCTCCATCTTTTTTTAAAAAAAACAGGATATAAATCAAATATATTATTACACAAGAGATGGGGAGAGAACTATCAACCAGTTCAAATAATCCTTAGATCCAAACTGGCATCTGAAATTAATAAACTTTTCAAAACTGCTTATGCTGGATGAGGTGGGCACCCTTTATTCCATATCGATAAACCTATGTTAGTATTTTTTTTAAATGTATAGACAGAGCTGGACTTGGTTCCCCGAAAACCCCCAAAGGTATTGTTGGAAGAAATATCCTTCTGGCTTCAATTCCAAGTGGGGAAGAAAGACACTGGAAACATAGTGACTGCTTGGAAAGATGGTTTAATGGTAGTCAGGACCACATGCCTTTGGAGCTCCAAAGTGAAAAGGAAGATCACATACTTCAAGATGTTGGGTGAAAGAAAAGAAAAGGGGCAAAATGCTGAGAGATCCTTGGTTTTATGCCCTCTGTGGGGATTTGAATTTGAGCTTGTATTCTGATTGGTTGTCAAACTCCCATGGGGCCATGCAGGGCAACTCTGTAGGCTGTCCTGAGTCCCAGGCTTTGTTGAGCCTTGCTGGATGATGATGTAATGAAAGGGCTTTGGGATTCCTATTATTGCTCTGCCCAAAGGAGGTAGATCTTTGTTATGTAGAGTAGACTGTCCCAGGCCTCAATGGCCTATTAACAAAGGTAGTGGTGGGGCTGAGTTTCTGCCTCTCTAAGTTTCTACTTCTCTTTTAGGGGAAATATTCTGCCTTTTTAGTGTATCCTAAAATATTTCATTTTCCTAGGAGCGGGTGGGTTTTAACTTCCAACAGTATTATGTTAGATTGAGGTCTGCTTATGTTAGAGTTCATTCATTGAATCACAGAGTCTCTAGTCTAAGGGCATGTCATATTAACAATTATGTCTCTCTCCAAGAATTTGAAAGAAGGTATGCAGCTGTTTATGAAAGTTACAATGTTGTCTTGCATGTCATATCAACATCATGTAATAATGAGGATTATGCAGAATACATCATTTGAATTACATTTGATATAATAAGATATGCCAATACTGAATACTAGGCAACACTACCCTTCAGTTACATTTAGCCATGTGGCAAGTACAGATTTCAAATAAATAATAAATATATTTTGTCCTGTAAAGCATTTTTCTTTCTTGTTAAAAAAAAATCTGTCAATCCTCTACTGGTAAAATATCTGGACCATTTTTTTCATATCACAATATATTCATGTCTCCTTTTTTCCTCCTTAGGCCAATCAACACCACCACAAACAACATCTATTATGAAAACAACAAATGGTAAGCAATACGTGTATTTAATTTGTTTTTCTGAAAACTTTGTTTTTCATGGGATATGATCTTATGCCACAATAGCCATTCATCAGCAACATCCTCATGAGAACAACCTTGTTAAGAAATGAGGTCAATAGAGGTGGAGATGTATCATTACAGCTTTGGAATCAAGTTGCTATAAAGTGACCAAAAACAGAAGAGGGTTTGCATTCTATCCTTATATAATTGATTTCATAACCATATTCAATGGTATTAACCTTTCAGCAGCGTGGTGGCCTAGAGGTTAGGGCACTTGCCTCACAATCAGGAGGCTGAGAGTTCAATCCTAGGCCAAGGCAGATGTTTCTCTATCAGGGCGCAAAGAAAAAATATCTGCTGTGTAGGCATCAGGAAGGGCATCTGGCCAGTAAAGACTTGGCTTCATTCAGTTGCCCTGACTCCATCCTGATGCAAACCCTTTTACAGGGTTGTCAAAAGAAAAAAAATGGCACTGACCTCTAATGATTAGTAACATTGCACTCTTCTCTCTACATTTTTGAGAAGTATTGGTTTAGTTTGTTTTCCCTGGTGTTGTTAATTTAATTCTGTTGTAGTACCTATGGACTTCTCTATACTTGTTTTCCCGGTTGTTGTTAATTTAATTATGTCGGTAGTACCTATGGGCTTATCTACACTGCCCAGTTGTCCCATTGCCAAAATAGGAAAACCAAAATAGACAATGCCATCCTTTATGGATTTCTGACTTATAAAAGCAACTTCAGGGTGTGATTTTCTGTGCTGTCTCTGAAAGACACTTTTCTATCTTATGTCACCTCAAGTGTTCTTATCTATTTAAACTAATTTATTGCCTTGGTGTATAAGTGTGTACACAAATGTACACTCACATACACTCATACACAACAGTGTAGATATTTGTGTATGTGTTTTTGCATGCATGTGAGCCCCAGAAGACCCACCCACAGAAGAGAAAATAATTCACAATTGTTTTTTGTAGAGAGAATAATGGCAAGGCACAGCAGCAGAGTGCTTGTCAAATGGAGGATGTGGTAGCTTATCATTTGATATCTTACCTATTTTGCAAATTGTTGGAAGAGTGTCTCAGTCTGGATAAGATTTTCATAAAATGATTTCATCAAATTTGCATGAGCCCAGTACAGGAACAACTGAAATGCGTGGATATGCTCTATGTTTGCATCTTATATTTTTTACTGGTTTTGTAAACTGCATGCAGAGATGTGGTTGCTGGATCATATGCTAACAGTATAAATCAGGGGTGTCAAACTAAAGGCCTGTGGGACAGATCCAACCCATGGGGTGCTTAAATCTGGCATGCGGGACCTACCTGGTGATATCAAAGCACTGGCCCTCAGTGCCTCTGCTGCCAAAAACAGGCCATGCGGGACCCCACATGGCCCATTTTTGGCCTCTACCACCTCCAGCAGCACTCTACCAGCCAAAAATGGCCACACAGGGCCTTGGGAGGCCCGTTTTCAGCTGACAGAATACTGCTGGAGGTGGTGGAGGCTGAAAATGAGGTGCGGGGGGGGGTCCACGCATGGGCTCCATGCCCCATTTTGGCCCATAAAGTGCTGCAGGAAGTGACCATTCCATCAACCCCTCCCCCCCATCAGCCCATGGAGGAGAACTACAATGCTGATCCAGCCCTTGAAGAAATCCCGTTTGACACCCCTGGTATAAATGAACTGTGTCTTTTCCCTCTGATATATGTTTAACCAGTTTCAAGAGGCAAACACTGAAAATTGTTCAATTTTTTTTTTTTACTAGCCTTTTGGGGTGATTTCTGTGACTTTTCTGATCAGTGAAACTACTCTTATTTTAACTTAATATATTTAATATTCTGCAACTTCCAGGAAGTCTAATAACAATATAGTTGAAGAATTAGAAGGGTTAAAAGTGTTAAAAATGTGCATTGTGGCTACAGTAAACTTTATCAGGAAATCAGTGTTGTATTCTTCTAAAGTGTAATTGTATTGAAACGTTAAACTGCCTTTAATATAGGCAGAATTGCTAAATTTAAGGATGGAAGTGATATTAGAGTAACAAAATGAGGAATGGATAAGTAGATTTGCGTTTTGCAATGTTTCATTATAAAGCCTCTGAGAAATAGTCTTAGGTCATTACAGGTAGTCCTCAACTTACAACCACAATGGATCCCAAATTTTCTGTCATTAAGTGAGACATTTGTTAAGTGAGTTTTGCCCCATTTTACAACCTTGCTTGTTGTTGTTAAGTGAATTACTGCAGTAAATAGGTTAATAACCATTCATTAAGTGAATCTGGCTTCCCCATTGACTTTGCTTCTCAGGAGGTTCCAAAGGGTGATCACATGCATTTGAATTTTGATCCCATGATCATGGGGATGTTGCAAAGTGAAAAACAGTCATAGGTCACTTTATTTAGTACCATTGTAACTTTGAATGGCCATTAAATGGACTGTTGTAAATTGAGGACTACCTGTACTGTGTTTCATAGAATTCTGAGTGAACCAAATCAATTTGTGGGGAATTTTGTTTTAATCTGTGTACAATAATGCTGATTTTTTTTCCCATTCCTTATCTGCCCTCCATAGGAAAAACAACTCCTGACTTTTCATTGACACCTTCACGCACCACTCCATTCTCACCTGCAAGCACCTTTGAAGCAAAGCCTGGTTCTCCAACCAACGAAACAGTGCTTCCTCCTGTTTCTCAGGCTGTTAATTTTACTGAAACCTCTCTTACCAAAGAAAGTGTGGCTTTCACTACTACTTCTGCTTCCCTCACTATCTCAGGTTTGCTTTAGCGATTCAGGCATAAGGAAACTGGGCTAAACCGAGAATTTCAAGTCATAAGGCCTAGTAAATATTGTCCGTTTGCAATGAGAAAGCTCTGTGTCTACATTGCAAAAGCTGAACTCCTTAGGGCTGGGGCTCTTGATTATACTAAGTTGCAATGCAGGAATGAAGTTAATGGTGATAGCTCTGCTCTCTGTCTGGAATGGTCAGTCTCTATATTAGCTTTCCCCAATCTGGTGCCTCTCAGATGTATTAGACCAGGGCTGTCAAACTTGCGGCCCGCAGGCCAGATGTGTCACGTGCTGGCCACGCCCACACCTGGTTTAGCAAAGGGAAAAAAAGTTGTGTTACATCACGTGATGAAGCAAGTTTGACGCCCCTGTGTTAGACCCATAACTCTCCAAATTCCCATAGACTGGGACTGGTATACTGGGAATGCTGGGAACTACTCCTCTGAACCCCTCTGGATGGCATCAGGCTAGCAAAGGTTGTTTATGTATGTAGCTAGACAATGAAGTGGGAAATAAGACAGCAGTACTTTCTGTAGTGTCTGAGATGTAAATACAGGGAAAGTGCTGAAGGGGATGTATCTCATCAAGGCACAAGCTGGCCTTAGGTCTACTTTGTTTTATGCACCAGCAAAGGTTGAACCTCTAGGGAGCCTCCAGCTAGCCTTGTCTGTTAAGTGATATTCAGAACTACCTCCTCCTCCTGCTGCTGAAAATTTTGAGATTCGGGAATGTTAACAGTGTGGCAATAAGTGAAACAATTAGTGGGACTCCTGTGCTATGACTATGCCCTAAGATAATCAGATAATCAGATGCTTGGGCCAATATGCAACATTATGCATCTGATTCAGAGTGAGATGGATGGTATCTAAATTTGACAAATAAATCAAATGTTATAAAATATTCATGCATCTCTGTTCGTACACACACACACATACCTTTTGTGTGTCAGGTAGACATTTTCCATTTTATGAGTTAACATAGAATTAACATGTTGAAAGTCAACCTCTATTTGTTTTTGGGATTTTTTTCCTACAAGCTGAGGCATAAGTTATAGGACATTGATCATCTGAATCTTACATCTTCCTCATCTAACATCTTCCTTTTTCGCAAAATTGCAAGAGAGCAATATTTCAACCAATTGTGTAGTTGCCAAAGCTTGGCAAGTCCCTTTGACTTTAGTGAAACTTATTCTCAGATAAGTATACATCGCAATCTTGCTCAGCCTGAGCATTCTTCTGATGTGCTGGACTCCAACTCCCAGGATGCTTAGTAATCTATCCTTTAACAATGCAGGCTGGGGGAATTAGGGGAGCTGGTCCAGCATATCTGGAGAACATCACATTGGGAAAGGATGGCATATAAAACTGCTATTTGATTAAGTTGTGACATTCTGATAGACAAATTATATTTTTGTGCTCTGACCATGGAAGGCAAGACTTCTCAATCTATGGATTGAATCCCCTGGAAGTTTCAAGCAACTTGTGTGTGTATGTTTGTGTCTATCATTTTGCATACATATGTATGTGAGTTGAAAAATTTGATTGGACTGATGCAGGAAGAATAAACATGCTGTGAAAACATGCTATGGGATTTGGTCCTGCTTCTGTCTGCAAAACCTACAGTGAGCAGTTGCAGTACCACAAAGTTTCACAACCCTTATGTTATTTAGATTAGCATATTAATAGATTAGATATAGATTAGCAGTGGTATATTTATTATGATCCTTGATCAGTATTCTATTATTTTTTAAAGATGTTACAAGGTCAAGGACAGAAAATTTTGAGATGTTTAATAGGAATAAATTAAAAAAACATAAATAGTAAAAGAATAATAAAAGTCTAAACCCTTCAAATAGCTGAAAGAAAGAAAGAGATTAACATTTGATTATTAAAACATAAGTGGCATGTTATTTCTTGTCCAACGCTAACATCAGTGTGACTGTTAATTTTTTTAAGGCAAAGTCTTATAAATTAGCACAGGATATTGTAGTACCAGGGAGTTAGAAAATCACTGATTCAGTAGCATTGAAATCAATACATTATTAAATTCAAAGTTTACAGATTAATATGGGTTGCACAATTCTGCTTATATTTCAGTGTAAAAACATTATAGCATTTAAACATCTTTTCTAATGTCTTCATGACTGCTCTATTAAGTTTGTGACATTTTTCTTAATAGCTTGCTCCTTTATAGCAAGCCATGGGGTGGGAAAAAAAGACTAATTTTACCCTAATCTGATTACCATTATGACAGACCATTGTTCATCATGACCCCTGATGCAACCCCTGAAAGTTGTCACAATCTCCAATTAAGTAGGGGAAGGATTTCACCTTAAATTAACATTAGTTGTACGCATGTTTGTTCAGAATGTAAGCTCTGTTATTGCAAAATATGAGTGTAGCATGTAATACCTTATAATGGGCAGTTCTACTTTTTTCCTTCAATTATATTTTTCTACTTTTGATTTGCAAAAGCAACACAGCACATTTTCTTTCCTTTCAGCTTTAAAATTGTTTCCCTAGATGGGAAATATATTAGCAGTTATTTCTGGATGTGATGCTAACATTCTGTTTATTTCTTGGCAGATGATGGGCATACTTTCTTTACTCCAACCACTGGCACTGCAACAAGCATCTCTTCAGCTCTCCCAAACACCACCTCAATAGGTGACAAACCTGCACCCATTTACTTACTGCACATGCAAAGTTTTGAATACAAACCACACTTTAATCTTAAAGTATGGTTTGATCCTATGAACGTTTGTTGAAAATGTTTTCCTGTAGAAGTCAACTGAATTGAATAGGGATTATGTAAAAAACTGTTTCTGAATCCTGCATTCAGCCCTATAATCTGAATGAAGAGCTAAAATTCATAAAGTACTTGATTCAGGGGTTGTTGTTGTGTCTCTTTGAGTCAGTGTTGATTCCTCAACAAATCACTGGAGCTTGCTTGGCAAGATTTACAGTAGTGGTTTGCCTTTGCCTTCTTCTTAGGGTAGCGAGAGAGTGACTGGCCCAAGGCCACTCAGTTGGCTTTGTGGCAAGGCAAGACTAGAACCCTTGGTTTCCTGATTTCTAGATTGGTGCCTCAACTACCACACCAAGAGAAACATCTTCAAGGAAAAACAAAATATTAAGGTTACTCTCCCCTTTTCAAGTTCCCATCCTAAAAAAAACCCCTCTCTTCATGCTTGCTAAGAAGAAGAATTAGCTATATTCTGACAAATCAACTAGGCCAGATCCTTGCAGTTTGCTTTATTGTACTGGATGAAGAGATACCCACGTATGTATCTCCAAAAACATGAAGGAGCATTGTGACAATCCAAATCTATGATTACTCTAATAGCGGCATTGCATTTCTGCATGCTTACTATATGGGTCTCAACTGAGTACACAGGCAACTATAACACAAATCATCAATTAAAAACGGTGAGCTTTACAAGCTTCCAAATATGTTTCAAGTACAGTCTTAAGATTGAAGGTTGGAGTAATGCAACTCAATCTTCAATTAGCTTGAGCAATGTTTTCAAAGGATGATCTAATCCTATTGCTGCTGTTAAATAGACAGCAGAGTCAGCAGAAGAGGCCAGTTGAGTATAAACTGGTTCACTATGGTGTACCCTTCATGTTGCTGTGATCTGTACATAAAAATTCTCAAATGGCACACTGTAGATGTAATGTTGAATGACAGCTGGAGATGTATGGAGCTTTGCAGTATATTGGAATCTGCTGATACAGCATACATTTCCCACCAAATTAGCAGATTACTCCCAATCACCAGCTAAAGATCATACAGCATTGTGATGTCTGTCTTCCACTATAATAAAAGGAGGTTATAGGATGGTATGGAAAGTGGAATGTTGTTGCCTCATGTGACAAGGACTGTAGAAAGCAACAACTATGTTCTACTGTGCCTCAACCTTAATGAAGTTTCCAAGCACATTTAATTTCCTTCATGTTGAAAAACTTTCTGAAAAAAGAGGATGGTGGACCTATTATTTATTATCTGGCTCCCATTCAATGTAACTAAATTCTGGTCAGCTCTGCTGCATGTTTGGCAAAAGGTTTCCTGAAATTTGCAAAAGGCTAGGTTACAATATGGTAATTCTTGATAAGCTCGTTTGCATAGCATATTGGGCAATTACCCAGTTATAGGAAGTCCTTGACTTAATGACAATTTGTTTAATAACGGTTCAAAATTACAACAGTCTCATAAAAAGCGACTTATGACAAGCACCACATTTATGACTATTGCACCCTCCCCTGCAGTTACATGATCATAATTTGGCCGCTTGGCAACTGACTCACTTTGCAACCAGTTGCAATGTCTGTAGTCATGTGACCATAATATACAAACTTTTTTTTGCCAGTTTCGTATCAAATACGGCAAAAAATCCCACTTGAGGAAGCTGTGACCAGTGGTGGGATTCACCCAGTTCGCACCACTTTGGGAGAACCAGTTGTTAAGTTTCTGAGCAGTTTGGTGAACTGGTTGTTGGAAGAAATCATTAGGGCAGAGAACCGGTTGTTAAATTATTTGAATCCCACCACTGGCCGTGATCATGTGATTCTTTTCACAAGACCCTAACAATTTCATAAAACGGGGTTTGCTCACAGGTTGACTCAATTTGATTGTAGTGACTTACAACAGAAATTCCATTCTTAATTCTGGTAAACTGAAGATTACCTGCATTTAGTTTAAGCGCTGTGAAGCTGTTAAAAACTCTGCAACTGATTGGAGCAGTCCAACTAACTTTATCCAATATAAGGGTCTGGGGCTGTTTGATACAGCCAAGAGTTACTGAGGTAACTCTACTGAAACCTCAGAGATAGATTGTATTCTGAAATTAAGCTGTGCTTGATGTCTGCTGAGGTCTGGTGTCATTAATGGGGCAGCACATTTCAGCACGGTTTGTGAGCCACTTCCTAAAAATATAGCAAGGTGCTGAATATCCAATTATTGTTTTCATGAAATTATGAAATGATTCTATTAAGCAATGCAACATATTAAGTAATTTTCATCTTCTCAACCAGAACACAATGAAATAATGTACATAAATATGTAAATCCAAGATATTAATATTAAATCAAATGCTTTTCCCCCTATTAGAGGCATTTGCTACAAATGACTTTCTCTTATTTTTGTTTTTTTCTTTGCAGATACACAAAAACTTTGTGGTAAGTTTTTAATTCTTCACCCCACCACCAGAAGATGGAATATAATAACCATTTGAATAAGAAAGAAGCTCCATCAGTTTGAAAGGCTGCCTCCACAGTTCTTATGCATACTCTTGTACCATCAAAATATACATATACACATGCCATATAAATTATTATACCTTTAAAAAAAAAGAGCTTTTGCTGGAATCTTTAGCATACATGTCTATGGAGTTTCTCAGTCTTCCAGGTTATGGTTGTCCCAAAGGTCCTTTTTCAACAGGCAACTGAACTTTCTCATTTTTCGTTCACTTCTCATCCAAGAAGCCTCTTCAAGCTCTCAGAGAAGAGGAAGCTTCTTGGAGGAGAAGCAAAATGTCTTCAAAGAAAAACCAGAAAGTCCAATTGTCTCTTGAAAAAGTATCTTTCGGACAACCCTTAGCATAGAATCATTTTCATGGGCTGTTCATCCATATTTGTGCATTTGGTAACAAATACAGGTAGTTCTCGACTTGAATTGACAACAATTCAATTAGTGACCATTCAAAATTACCACGGCACTGAAAAAAGTGACTTATGACCATTTTTCAAAGTTACGACCATTGCAACATCCCCAAGGTCATGTGATTTACATTCAGAAACTTGATAACTGACTCACATTTACGATGGTTGCAGTGTCCCGGGGTCATGTGATCCCCTTTTGCATCCTGCTGACAAGCAAAGTCAATGGGGGGGGCAGATTCACTGAAAAACCGAGTTACTAACTTGAAAACTGCAATGATTCACTTCATGACTGTGGCAAGAAAAGTCATAAAATGGGGCAAAACTCACTTCCAAATGTCTCACTTAGCAATGTAAATTTTGGGCCCAGTGTGGTTGTAAGTGGAGGATTACTTGTAGGCTGCTTAATGAGGGTCCCCAAACTTGGCAACTTTAAGACTTGTGACTTCAACTCCCAGAATTCTAGGAGTTGAAGTCCACAAGTCTTAAAGTTGCCAAGTTTGGAGACCTCTGGCTTAATAGGTAGCTTTCCAGCTATATATAGAGGATGACATCAGCCTTCTGAGGACTCCCAGCTCTTCTCCTCCTTTCTATCAAACTCCAAGAAAACCACTACGGTTGGTAGTGTCCAGTATGGCCTTGTCAAGAATGGGCTTGATGATAAAGGAGATAACCAGACGGACAAATTATAGTGTGCTGCAAATGGTACAAACTGGTGCAAGAAGTGCACACTGTTTCAAAATTTTTAGCCAACCTCCTGATGAGTGCAAAGAGCAGGGATCATATGATGCACCTACAGAAAGATCTGCGCAAGCTGCCAGTCAGCCATGAAGCACAATTTAAAGTGTCTACAGAGATTCTCCAGATCATAGTTGTCCTATAGGTTCTTTTCAAAGGCTACTGGACTTCCTTTGTTTTTTGGATTTTCCAAGAAAAAACGGCAAAGAAAATCCAGTTGTATTTTGAAAAGTACCTTTGGGAGACAATTTAAAATTTTGGTGTTGACCAGTGGTGCGATTCAGCTGGTGTAACAACCAGTTCGGTGAGCGCGCATGTGCCAAACATGGGTTTAAAAAAAGCCCATTTTCAGCTCTAATACTTACCTTCTACTGCAGCCCCTGTGAATAAAACAGCTGAGGTGTGGGAAAGCGCTCTGCCATGCGAATCAGCTGTGCTCTAAAACAACGAAATAAAGCACAGGAAAGAGCAGGGGTGAGTGGGCGGGACCAAATGCTCACCAGAACTACTGATTCACCCGAACCGGTCTGAATCCCACCTTTGATGTTGACTCTAGAGCCATAAATGCCTGAGGGACTGAATAGTTGAAGGACCTCATTGCCTGCTATGAAGTAGATGGTTACTCAGATCAGCAGAATAGATCCTTTTAGCAGAAGCTCTGGTATTAGCTTGTGGCTCTCAAGTTACTGAAGATTTTCCCCAGGAATGTCTGCTTAAATAAAGGTGATCTCTGGATAAGCCACATTTGACAATGTCACTCTAATAGTATCAACTTCGAACTAGGGCAGTGTTTCTCAACCTTGACAAGTTTAAGCTGTCTGGACTACAACTGCCAGAATTAATTCTCAGCTAAACATACTGGGGAATTCTGGGTTCTGAGTTGAAGTCCAGACATCTTAAAAATAGCCAAAGTTAAGAAACACTGTTCTAGAGTGAAAATGTTGCTGAACTACCCCTCTATCCTCTACTAGGATAGAGTATAAAACTATGTAAGGTAAGTGCCTTTCTGTTTGAGAATGAAAATATCCAGAAAAAGTCATTTGGAAGCATAATTTGTGACTTTGGTCTGTTAGCCTCTGTTGAAGTCAGAGGCTATGTTGTATGGTCTCAGAGACAGCTTTGTCCCATCATTGTTAATGCTTGAACTGATAGGCTGCAAGGGGGGAAATGGCTATGTTTTTTTTCTCCCAAAGAATTAAATCTATCTATAAGAACTAAATTTCCATAATTTATTTTTAATCACTATCTTAAGCAGTATTAGGAAAACCTAATCCAGATTGAGTAAATACATCAAGAATCTTGAAGAATGATTTGAGGTGGCCTTATAAATCTAACCAGATTACACTGATTCTGGAGGCTTTGTTTTTTAGATGAGTAGAATCATTGCCATAGAGCAGATGTCGAATCCTCTGGGTACTGAGTAGTTTAATTAATACAGGAATAAAACTGTATCCTTATGATTTACGTATTTTATTATTTCATTTGTGGCCTTCTGTGGATTTAATTCTTTTATTTTAAAGTTTCAGAATGATTACATCCAACTTTGATCTGTTTATTTGTCTTATAGACACTATTCAGCATTCTGAGAACTTTACAAAGGATCGTCATGCTGCAAATCTTGCGTTTCATGGATCATTAGATTTGCTGAATGTTACCTGCAATTCTTGTGATTGGAAAAAAGAGACCAATACTTTGTCTCATCTGACAGAATGCCAAACCTATAACATAACCGCAAAGTTCAGCAAAGATTGCAAGAAATCTTTTTCCATTAATGTTCCCATTTCTGGTAATTATAATTCATCAAAACAAAATCCAAATTATTCTTCTTAAGTGTTGTTTTCTGTACTCTGTTAAAACCTGCATTAAACATCATTTTTGGGTGAGGGTGTAGGTAAATCCTAATGTGCTTCTTGGCAATACATAGTACAAATTGATCAAATTTAGCTAAATGAGATGGACTGAATAGACCTGCTTTAATGCTATGGGAACCAGACAGACAAGTTGCTTAACAGTTATGTGGGGCTCATGTACTGATGGCAATCGTAAATGTCAACATTGTCATTGTAAGTCAGCACAATCATGTGGCATCATGCTTTACAACTGCATCAATTAGGGATGGAGTTGCTGATCCCAATTACTGTCATTAAGCAAGAACCTGAACTTAGCTTTACTTTGACTATCAGAATTTTCAAAATTATGTTTTCATCCTTATTAGCACTAAAGATGCCTTCCTGAAATCCTAGTGGCTCTTGAGTTTGCCAGCTAGGTGGAGCTGGTAGTAACTCATCCAAAAGCTATTTTCTGAATAGGAAACACCCCCTTCTTGTTTGCATGTGTTACCAAGATTGCATGTGTTACCAAGTATCACTCCCCCTTTAAAGAATATTTGTGCAATAAATTTAAAACAGGAATGGCTGAGGGATTTTGCTTTTCAAATGTAAAGCTGAAGATTTAACAATCTTCAGGAAATTTATCCAGGAATTCCCACTTAACAGCTGAAAACCAGAAACTGGTTTCACTTTGATATTCCTGCTTCCCTCATCCCACAACTTGTATCCCAGCTTCCTAGAAACTGTGGTTGGTAGGCAGGTGAAGATTTCAGTGTGAGAAACATGGGAGAAACTAAGACAACTCTGACTAGAAATGGCATTTTATGCGTTAGTCACATTGGGAGAGATAGGCCAGGCCTATCAGCCCATGGGAGAAAAAGAGGTTCCAATGTTGTGATCAAAATGTGAGAAAGGATTAATAAGGAACTGCTCATCTTTGCAATTACACTTCTACCTTTCTTTTTCCTCTCTTGTTTGTTGAAAACTTTGTTCATTTTTCCTCCAGTGTACAGTTTTGTAACCCATCCATTGTATGTAGGAGGTAATTTTCGAGCATTTTTTTAAAACATGAAAAATACTTAAATGAATTCATTTTTCTCTCTCTCCGTCTCTTTCAGATAACAAGCAATTGAATGCAACCTCCACTAATACTACAATAACTTTATTTTGGGACACAGATGATAATTGTGAATTGAAATATTCATATTGCTGTTTCCAAAAGGGTAGGATTTTTTTTAAGCAATCAGTTGGCATTTGATCTAAAATTAATGGGGAAATCAACAAGTACTTTGTGTATAAGCACTTCACTTTATAAATGATAAAGGCAATATTATAAAAATGTTTAAAGAATTTGAGTTTTCATGTATGCTCTTATAAGAAGTCCTCATTGAGCAACTGACTTGTACAGAGATGAAAAGTGACTTTGTGACCAGTCCTCACATTTATGATTTTCAAACATATGTAAAGCAAAAGAAAGCTGAAGAAAGATTATAAGCACAGCCAAGGTTTGGTGGTGCAAAGAGCCTTGGTGGTGCAGGCTGCCTTGGTGGTGCAGGCTATTAAACGCCTAGCACTTAGTTACAGCTGCCTGCAATTACTGCAGTCTCGAATCCTACCAGGCTCAAGGTTGACTCAGCCTTCCATCCTCTCGGGTTAGGTAAATTGAGGACCCAAGATTGTTGGGGGCAATAAGCTGACTTTGTAAAAATGCCGCTTAGTAATAAGCAGGCATATACAATGGGATGAAGACTATTGCTGAGCACATTGGATTGTGCTCCAAAAATTGTAAGCCGCCCTGAGTCTCTGGAGAAGGGCAGCATATAAATATGAATTAAAAAAAAGGTTTCACTTAGTGACTCCTTCATTTACCAATTAAATTGTGGGTCCCAATTATGGCCACTACAGGAGGGGTATCTGTAGTACTATTATTTATTAAGCAAAATGCAACCTTTTGGCCTTTAGAATGATTTCTATTCCATTGTAGATCTAATTTTTTCTCTCCTTGGAATACCAAATAGTTATTTCCTTCTTTAAAAATCAAATCAAAACTCAGCATACAGGTCAAAATTCTCAACCCTGGATGTTCCTGAGCATTTAAATTTACAGAATTCTCAGTGATGCTTATATGGTTTGGGAATTCTAGGAGTTGAAGTTTACAAATTGGGAGGACAATTATATCCAGGTTTGGCAAGACTATTAAAGATGTAGAATCTCCCAGATGCCTGGATTTCAGGGCAATCATTTTTGTTATTCCTTACAGGTAATGAGTCTAGTCGCATTAGTTATGATTTGTGTAAGTCACAACCTCTGTTTGAAGTGCTTAAACCCAACACAAATTACAAATGCAATTCAACTTTTAAAGCATCACGTTTTCTTAAGACACCAGTAACTCGTACACTTGAGATAACAACGGACTATGGAAGTGAGTATCACACCATGATTTTTTAATATTTTGTTACTTACTACTTACTGAATTTGCCCAGAAACTTAATATTTCTACATGTGTTTAAACAGGAAGAGATATGTACTGAGATCCTGGTAACTGATAACTGGTAAAATATATCAGATTATAATGCTAAATCAGCCAAGTTCATTATAAACAGCCAGGTCCATAGGGAAAATGGAGGCAGAGTTCTCAAGTCTGGTCATTCTCCTCAGCTTGCATTTTAGTCTTACTAGCCAACTTCTGAATAATTTTAATGGAAACTAACTGAACTGATTCATGTCCTAAAAAGACTTTTTCAGAACTGTTGAATCAGACTCAAGGATTACACATCTCTGGTAGGATATGCTTAGAATCCTGTGAATGTTTCCATACAATGGATGCTGTAGAGATGCTGTAGAGCAGGGGTGTCAAACTCCCAGCCCACGGATGCGTCACGCACTGGCCATGCCCACTCCCGGTGTACTGAAGGGTAAAAAAGTCCCAATACATCACGTGACGCTGCTGTGATGACGTGAGTTTGACACCCCTACTGTAAAGACTTCATAGATATCTGGAAAAGCATGACTTTACTTTTGCCTAGCCAACAGCAAACCAACACAAAGATGGAAAACTCCATAATTAAAGGCCTCTGACTAAAGCATAGGATGGCTCTTTAATCTCATTATCACAGGATAATGAGATTAAAGAAAATTAGCCCAAGATGAGATAGCCATTAAAGATAGGAATAGCACCAGTTTCTGATTTCCTCCTTGTGTAGGTAACTTACTTCTTTTCAGGACTAAAGAAATCATGCATATTAAGTGTGAATATGCATTCGACATTTAGCTTGGTCCAAAGCTTGCAAAGCATTTCTGTCCATGGTCATCTAAAAGATGATGTTTAATGCTTAGAATCTTATTAATTTTTTACTCCTTCAATTTTTTTTGTTTGGTGCAACAGTATAAATAGTATATGATTAGCTGATCTTGAGAACATTAGTAATCTTGGGACTTTAGATTAGATTGAGAAAAGCCTGGAACTCAATGCCATTAATTGTTGCTGAGAAAATTAGACAGATATGTCCATAGCATCATAAGGAGTCAAGCTGAATTTGAAGGAGTCATAACCTCAATTAACAAGAAGATTGTAAGTTACTTGGAGAATGTAGGTCATTTGTATTTTGATTTTCCAAAATCCTCAATAATTTGAAGATTTTGTTGTTGTTATAAATTCTCTCTCTCCCTCTGCACACAGGCCACAGAATAATTGCACATATTTACATCCCTGTGCCACAATTAGCATAGGGTTGACTGTTCATCTCATCCAATCAGAAGTAATTGAGAATGATTAACTGTTCTTATAGTCACTAACAAAAATCTGACCAATTAGAAATGATGAAAGTTAATGATCCATTGTTCATGGGCCCAGCTGACAGACTAGAGACCAATATGTGATTTCTAAAGAGATGTATTTTGTGGAAAGAGGAATTTAGTGTACTTACAAGCCACCCAACTCTCAACAGGGGCTATCACCATATATCTTATCCTGAACCTAAGGAATAAATATCACCTTTGGGCCAAGTAGAAGTTATAAAAGCAGAATTGGAATTGAAGTGGTCGGTCTGTGTGGGTAGCTGACTAGCCTCACGTAGGACTTGCCGGTCTTGTATTCTTACTCTGTTTGGAGTTGATAAACTTTTCTAAGACCTGAAATTCCTGACATTTTCTGGAAATACACAATGTTGTACAAATACCCAATCTACTGCTTGACACTGGTTCTATTTCCCTTCTGTAAAGTCATGGTAGCATGGTTTATATTGCTCATATTCTGTTTATTGTTCTCATGTCCCAGAGATTGTTATTTTATTATTACTTGTTTTTCTGTTAATTTTTGTATCAGTACCAGACCAACCTAAAAGCTGTTTACCAAACTCAACTAAAGAAAATATAACAGTTGCTTGGAGTGCACCACAAAACCTGAGAAATGGCCCTATTCATGGTTATAACATCCAAATAAATGCTACAATTAGTGGTATGTAAATATAATACTAATACTATATATATTATATATATTATAATATATAATACTAATACTACTATTGCTATGTACTACTGGTATGTATTTCTAATTGTTTGAAAGCACCTACTCATGCATATTCAGGATTTTAAAAAAATTTCAAAATTTTCTGGATGGATAATTGTAATAACCATGGTAAGTAGCTGCTCTTGTTCATATCTTCTCCTAGTAATAGCTTTCGTCTATTGATTTCTGTTAATTTCAAGGATATTTTCAGAGTAGTTTTCTAATCTCTATCACAAACACTGAAAATAGTTTGATTTAGTATTGATTTCTCCAAGTGGAAGGAGTTTTCCTTTCTTTAGACCCCATGTATCTTGAAAGTATCAACCCACTGTTTCAGTTAGCAGACAGACATGGCAGATATGGGTGGAGCACAGTGGTTACTCCTCAGCCACTCGTTCTGGACCTCAAATTATATCCTCTCTCTTAGAAGGTGGGGCAATAGATGCAGTGGTGGGATTCAAATTTTTTTACTACTGGTTCTGTGGGCATGGCTTGGTGGGCGTGGGCAGGGGAAGGATACTGTAAAATCTCCAGTCAGAGGTGGTATTTGCCAGTTCTCTGAACTACTCAAAATTTCCACTACCGGTTCTCCAGAACTGGTCAGAACCTGCTGAATACCACCTCTGAGTAGATGCCACTCAACTACATCTCAGATATCTTGGCAGACTGAACACAGCTTGTGTATTGTGTCAGTGCCAGTATAAAAGTCAGTTACCACTCCAGTTTGTTTGTTTGTTTGTTTGTTTGTTTGTTTATTTATTTATTTATTTATTTATTTATTTTTATTATTTGGTCTTATATGCCGCCCTATCTCCCGAGGGACTCAGGGTGGCTCACATCATAAAAAAACACACAATACAAAAGTTAAAAAAAATTAAAAACTATTAAACCCAATTCAACCAAATAATTATCTAAAACCCCATAACAAGACATTTAAAACTAAGACACCCCCCCTCAGTCCATGCTGGCTTCCATTAGACTTTACTGACTTCTTGTTTTTCTTGGGGGGAAGGACAACATTTTAAACAAAGGAGTAGACTAAAATATCAGAGAGAGATTATTTTCAACTGCAAGTAAAGCTCTATCATATAGACTGATATAGAAGTAGAGGAAAATCCAGTATTTTGGTTAGGAGTTTAGCAGAGGGAAAGAACAGGAATTTATCTGTCCATCCATCCATCCATCCATCCATCCATCCACCCACCCACCCACCCACCCACCCATCTATTTATCTATCTATCCATCCATCCTTGCATCCATCCACCTTTCCATCACCTCCACTTAGGAGACTATTTTTTTTCCACATCAGAAGCATCAAAGTGCTTCTGTGGCAAAAGGATTTGACAGTGAGAACATTGCTCGGGGACACCCAGTTGAGGGTTCTTTTTGTGTCCCCGTGAAGTTGCTCACTGAAGTTGCTCATTAATCTAGTCATGGTTGCCCACTTTCGAACTGCTGGGTTGGCAGGAGCTAGAGTGTGTGATGGAACATACCCCATCTGCTGCAGCAATGGGTTTTGTTTGTTTTGTTTTGTTTTATTTGGACTTATAAGCCGCCCGCTCTCCCGAAGGACTCAGGGCAGTGTACATAAAAGACAGAGAGTACAAAAGTTAAAAGAAATTAAAAAGATATTAAATTATGCCAAATAAACAATCAAATTAAAATGGGTGTCGAACATGAGACAGCCAATTGTCAGCCTAGAGTTCTAATCTCATGATCCACTATGTTTTTTAGAAGACTAATTTCCCCAAGTAGATAGACAGACAGATAATAGATAGAGCTAGAATTTAATGGAATGAGATTCTCAATCTTCCAAAGTCCAGCATTAACCCAATAATAATTGCCTCAATGTTTACACACATTTGAAGTAAACAATATATTGTTACCTGGGGGGGAAAAACCTTGTAAACTACAATAAGGTAAAAATCAATTCAGGGTAAATTAATTGAAACAAAATATTATTCTGGGATAAGGTAAGAAATTTTAGTTTGCATTGGAAAGTATATTTACTTCTACATCTAATTCATATTAATATAGAACTTGAAGCTAGTTAATATTCAAACTGCACCATTTTAGTTTTCTAATTTTAAAAGACATATTAGAGAAAGATCTATATATTTATTTAAAAATGTTCATAAATAAATTGTTAAAGAAAATTGCAATAACTGTCTAATACACAAAACTACAAATGAAATGGATATGTTTGAAAAAAAATACAAATAAAAATACATAAAATGACAAATGAAAGTTGCTGGATTCAGAAAAAAATAGATGTTCATCCGTCTATGCATATTTTGGCAATCTTAATGGGAGATTGGTTTCCTTCTATGAAAATAAATGCCAATAATTATTTCTGAATTTGTGTCTCTGCATCAACATTATTCATATTTGAATGTATTTATGCTTTTAACATTTCCAGATTCCAAGGTTCCACAACCTATGAGAGAAAATAATAACATGCAATATACATGGATTGGTTTACAACCTTACACAATGTATACAGTGAAGGTATGGGCATACACAAAGAAAAAAAATAACGAACTACTTGAGGGGGATCCCTGTACTTATTCTATTAGGACTCTGCCAACACGTAAGTTGTGAATATTTAATTGTGAATATTTAATTTAGTTGTGAATATATAATTATGGGGTAAGGTTATAATCACAATAAATATTATTATTATTTATTACATTTATATGCTATTTGACTCCCAGTGACTCTGGATGGTAATATATAAAAAGTGCCATCATGTGTACTTCACAAGTGTACAAATGGGGCACAGAACTCAGGACTGTTGGCTGAACAACCAGGGTCAGCAGCTGCAGGATTACTAAAAGAAAAGGTGTTTAAAGGTGAAGGTTTCCCCACTCAAGTTGTGTCTGATTCTAGGGGCAGTGTCCATTCTGTTTCTTAGTCAAGGAAACCATTGTTGTCCAAAAAACATTTCTGTGGTCACATGGCCAGCATCACTATATGCCAAGGTACATAAGTCCTTCCTGCCAAAGTGGTCCCTATTTATCTATTTACATTTGCATGCTTTCGAACTACTAGATGAGGAGAAGCAAGTAATGGGAACTCATCCCATTGAGCAGCATTCAGTTCTAAAACTGGGCTGTTATTTTCCACCTGACAAGCTCAGCATCTTTAACTGACCTATTGCACCCCCAAAGGGGTTTACCTGTTGCAAATATACAAGAGTTTAAAACAAAATGATGATGATGATATCCATTCAGTTGTGTCCAGTGGTGGGATTCTAAATATTTTACTACCGGTTCTGTGGGTGTGGCTTGTTTGGTGGGTGTGGCTTGGTGGTCATGTGGCCAACTGGGCAAGGTGGTGCGGTACCTTGCTGCGAGTGACATCGAGTTGGCCATGCCCACTCAGTCACATGACCAATGCTCCAGAGACAGGGTGATTTCCCATGTACCTTCCCCCCCTCCTCCGCCCTTGGGCTGACAAAAAAAAAGTCCAACTAAAGATCACGACTGCCTGCCGAGTCTGCCTGCTGAATGGGTTTTGTTTTGGGGTGGTTCTTGTTTTGTTTTTTGCCAGAACAAGAAGCCCCTCGGAGATAAATTTGCACCACCAAATCTTACTGTACCTCACTACTGCGGTGCTGCCTGTTGCTGCTGCTGGCACTGCTGCGGCTGCCTGGCTGCCCAAGTAAAGAACCACACCAGCTCAGGGTGACTCTGAGGAGCAAGAGGGGAAGCCAAGGTGCTCACCTCATAGCAGTCAACTTCACTCTCTCTCGTTCCAGTTAGGCGCTCCCGGCATGCACAAGAAGCATGAAGGAAGATTTCTCTTGAATTCAGGGGCTACACGTCTCCCAATGATGAGTTGGCGGCGATCTAATGAAACGTCTTCCAGCTCTTAAAGATCGACTTTAAGAGCACCCCCATGGAAGAAGCTGAGAACGAGAGCAAAAGTAGCGGTGGCGGGGGTGACAGGGGCATGTGATGGGTCCCTCCAAGATCCCCTCCTGGGTGACAGCCAGGGCTTTGGCACCTCCTCTTTTCTTTAGAGGCATGGTGTCTGCCTCACTTTACACTCCTTGTGGAGGGACACACACAACTGTCACCCCCGCTGCCACTACTTTTGCTCTCGGTTCTCAGCTTCTTCCATGGGGGTACTCTTAATGTTGACCTTTAAGTGGACCCAGGACATCTGCCTACCTGCCCGGCGTCCTCCCTCCCAGAGCACACTTTCTTCTTTCTCCTGGAGGACACTCCTCTTCCAGCCTAGCCCGGCCAGCCACCAAGTGACTACATGTCGTGGGGCTTCTCTCCCTGCTTGTCCTGAGATGCCTGCAGCTGCTGCGTGGTTTTTTTTGGTGCAGCTGCAGTTCAGCAGCCGCACCGAAAGAAGCATACCCTGTTCTATATGCCGAGCCTGGCAAGTCCAAGCAGCCGGTGCATAGAATAGAGCTGCGCCAGACCATTGGAGAAGCAGAGCGAAGCTGGAGATTAGTAGCCATCTCTTTTGCAGCACAGAAATCCTCCCTGAATCAGCTGGCTGGTCTTCTCTTTCTCCATCTGTTTGTTATGTATGGCCGTGGGGAAGGAGATCAGCCAGCCAAAGGGGCAGCTGCTGGAGGTGACTCTTTTTCAGTCTCCAGCCATCTCTTTCGGGCAGAAATCCTCCCCAAATTGGCCAGCTGGTCTCCTCCTCCTTGGCCATAGCTGCTTGCAGCCACACAGCTGGGAGATAGGTACGCCAGCAACAGGCCCCACTGACCTCCTGGGCCCCACTTCATGAGGAGGAGCTCACATCTGCCTATCTGCAGGGCAGTGATCTCCATTGGACATAAGGTCTCCCTGATGACAACAGCCACTCCCCCACCCCTACCCCTGGCCCTGGGCTGGTGTAGCACCTGGAAACCTGGCAGGCACAAGTCCACCAGAGGGACACCTCCCTCCGGGCCCAGCCAGGTCTCCATGATGCAAGCCAGGTCCGCGGCCTCCTCCCCAATCAAGTCATTGAGGAGGGGAGCTTTATTAACCATGGACCTGGCATTCACATAAACCAGCCCGAGCCCGGGTACCTGATCTCCCGGGCCCCCAGGGGAACAGGCAGATACATGGGGGTCGGAGCGCACCACTGCTTGCAAATAGCGGGGGCGTGCTCCCATTGCATAATATGGCCCCCGACCTCTTCGCCTCCCACCACGTCCAATCACCACCGGTATCCCAAACCCCACCCCATCCCCCAGAGCCTCCGGGTCCCCGAACCCCACCCCCTCCTGCCGTGATCTGTTTCTGGCCCGAACGGAGCCAAGGAATGACTAGGCAGAAACCCCCCTGGTTTTCTGCTCAAGTCTATCACCCTGCCTCCTCCCTAACCCCTTTAAATAATAAAAAGTTATAAAATGTAAAAGTGCCCCTTTAAAACCCTTAACCTTAGAAAAATTTAAAAACACCTTCTTCTGGCAGTGCCACCTCTCGGGATCCCAGGATCCATCATGAAGGCAGGCTTTTGATAACCCGGCAGGCCACACCAAGGATAGGAGGACCCTCCTCAGGGCCTGAAGATCTGCCGATATATAGGTTATGATCATAATATCGGACCACGAAAGAGCCTAAGGAAATAAAGCTAGATGTTATATCCAAGGTCTGGATACGTAAATCAGACATCAACAGGGTCCTGCCCACAGACTCTCTCACAGTCATTGTGGGTGCCGGAGTAATCATCCACAGCACTGGACTCCCACTCCGGTAGGCTCCTTGAGTCTGAAATAGAGATGACCACACAAAAGGGGGGAAATATCTCCTCTAAACCCCGCTGTTCTCTCACCACAGCGGGGCAGGACCAGAATAAAATTAGGTCCCGTAAGAGAGAAAAACTAACCACCCCTAATCCAGACCAAAGGGGGAGTTGAGCAACTATATAACAGTAGCAATAGCAATAGCACTTAGACTTAAATAGAGCTTCATAGTGCTTCCTAGCACACTCTAAGCAGTTTAGAGAGTTAGCATATTGCCCTCAACAATTAGATAGATAGATAGATAGATAGATAGATAGATAGATAGATAGATGATAGATAGATGATAGATAAATAGATAGATAGATAGATGATAGGTAGGTAGGTAGGTAGGTAGATATAGATAGATAGATAGATAGATAGATAGATAGATAGATAGATAGATAGATAGATAGATAGATCGATCAATCTCCACCTTTCAGGGTAATTCAGAACTGTGAAAAATAAAGTAAAATATTAGCTACATTTTATAATTTGACTTAATGTCCCACAAATTGATTTGATTTGTTTCTCACCTTTCTGCTCAAGGTAGCAGATGAAGTGTAAAAACAATCTAGACACTTAAAGATGTTTGAATTACCTTTTGCCTCCAAATGTTCCCTGAAACCAAACGATGCTTACATGTGCCACATAGGGAAAAAAACCCATGAGGTGGAACTTCTATTGTACCACTTTAGCTGCCATTTTGACTTTTGTAACACACCTCATCTGCGCAAAGCAAAATGAGGATCAAATTGAGAATCAGTGAAAACCAGGATTTTATTTTGAAAAATTATTTTGGTGATTTTCCTAAATTCTTTAAAAATGTTCTTCCTAAAGCAGGGGTGTCAAACTCATATCGTCATGGTGATGTCATGTGACGTATCGGGACTTTTTTCCCCTTCATTAAACCAGGTGTGGGCATGGCCAGCACATGACGCATCTGGCCCACAAGCCGGCAGTTTGACAGCCCTGTTCTAAAGTATCAGCCAATGAAAAGCTTATAATTAATATACTGCTAATGAAGTTTTGGAGCATTTTATGGATTACATTCATCATCATTGTTTGTGGAAATAAAGTTTAAAAGGGAGGAAGGAATTCTGTGTCACAAAGAATATTAATATCTGAGTATATAACCCTCATGGCTAGGAAAAAAACGTGTGTTTTTGTGGGGTGAAGAGGAGAAGAAATTATTGAAAATATTGGTTTTATGAATCCTAGTGAAATAAAATGAATCCTAGTGAAATAGTGAAAATATCTAGCATCTATAATTAATACAGGTAGAACCAGGACAATATATTTTATGTACAGATAGTCCTTGTTTAGCAACCGCCCTAGACCATTTATAAAAGTGACAGTAATAAATACTAGTAAAAATAATCATTTCCCAACCAATGCACACATTTAGGACAACAAAAATATCCGGTGCAAAACTGATTATGGTCTTGTCAGTTTCAGACAGCAGCAGCCAGTGACCCAGAGTTCTAATCAACTAATTAAGGTCACGGAGCTGACCTTGTCATTGTGGTTAGTACTTTTTATGGAACTGCTGCACTGCAGAGAAAAACAACTCAGAAAGACGTACAGGTAGTCCTCAAATTATGACCACAACTGAGCCCAAAATTTCTGTTGCTAAGTGAGGCATTTGTTAAGTGAGTTTTGCCCCATTTTCTTGACACAGTTGCTAAGTGAATCACTGCAGTTGATAAGTTAGTAACCCAGTTGTTAAGTGAACCTGGCTTTCAGTAGTGGGATTCATTTTTTTTTACTACCAGTTCTGTAGGCATGGCTTGGTGAGCATGGCAAGGAAAGGATAGTGTAAAATCTCCAGTCAGAGGTGGTATTTGCCGGTTCTCCAAACTACTCAAAATTTCCACTACCAGTTCTCCAGAACTGGTCCGAACCAGCTGAATACCACCTCTGCTGGCTTCCCCATTGACTTTGCTGGTCAGAAGGTTGCAAAAGGTGATCATGTGACCCTGGGACACAGCAAGTGTCATAAATATGAACCAGTTGCCAAGCATCTGAATTTTGATCCCATCATCATGGGACTGCTGCAAAGGTTGTAACTGTGAAAAACGGTCATAAATCACATTTTTCAGAGCCATTGTAGTTTTGAACAGTCACTAAACAAACTGTTGTAAGTCAAGGACTATCTGTTGCTTGTTTAAGCAATCTCTCTGCCCTTGCAAGGGAACAAAAAAGGGGGGAAATGGGTCAAACACAGGACACTGTATAAAAGAATTTTATTTGAGTGAAACAGCAGCAACCAATGAATTTCACAGTGTCCATCTCTGTCTCGCTCTTAGTCACATCTTCACATATTGATGATTTGGCTTAACAGCTGATTGCAATCATTAAAAAAAGAACTACCTGAAATTGCTGAAGCATTCTGATTCCTGCGCTCTTACACTGCTTATTTTCTTTTAATAAAAACCCTTTTCATTTTCAACAGAACCAAGTCCTTTGAAAAAACTTGAGTTAAGCATATCCAGTGATGGAAACAATGTTGTAGAAGTTTCTTGTGCGGGACCAGATAAATTAAATGGACCCCACTTTCTCTATACATTAACATGGGATAGCGGTGATAAACAGAACTACAGCAGTTGCAAATTCAAAGTGGACAACCTTTCTTTTTTGAAAACATACAATTTTGAAGTAAGTTGCATTGTTCTAAACTTGAGGCTGAGATATTTCACTCCCCCCCTCCCAAATACATTATATCTATCTGCTTATTCATCAATCAGTGAAGTCAAAATTTTGAGAAAATAATGAATTAAATTGATGGTCTGAATCAGTCCTTCAGCAAGCTACCGGATTGGGTACAGGCTGACATGCCCACATGTTGTTGCCTGCTGTTTGTGTTTGGTTAATCTGGTGATTAAATGCAGGACACACTGTTCTGGAATGGATTACTCCAAAATTATAAGAGCAATACTTAGCAGTGCTGGGATCTATCATTGTCATTAGTAGTTGTCAATTGACAAGTAGTTTCAAAGACCAAGTGTATCTTTTATCCCTTTGGACAGATGTAATAACTACATCCTTATCTGGCCAGGGGCACCCTGCAACCATTTTTTAAACAGGTCTAAATCGAGTACAGTCAAATTGCTAATTGAATATATTAATTAATTAACAGCCAAGCATCCTCAGCCATTTCCATAAAATTAACATGTGTCTGGCATTGAACAACTGACAGCTTCTCCTTTGCAATTCTTTTTTTTAATATAGTATCAAAGCTTTCATCTTCTTCATAAATGAGGGCAGGGTGAAACATTTATTTTCTTATTTCTATTTTGCATTTTTGAGCTGATTCTTATAGCTCATTAAGACATTTATATTCTTAATGAAGGTTTCATATGGTATAGCTTTCATAGAAGTTTGTGCAAGAGTTTGTTTTTGCTGCATTTCAGGTCTCTGCATTTATTGTGTCTTCTTCTTACCAGGTATTTGTTTTCAATGGACATTATTTTCAGAGAAAATATCAGGAAAAATAACCACCAAGTGTATGTTAACATTTTAAAAATTCCTTTTAATTTACTGATTAGTTTAATTTGATAACAAAATGTTGACATTTCCTAAACTCTTTGTTTCATTTCATTTCATTCTACAGATGATACTAAAGCCGTCATTGGATTCTTGGCATTCCTGATTATTGTAACAGTTTTGGCTTTACTTCTTGTCTTGTATAAAATATACATCCTTAACAGAAAGAACTCAAGGTAAGTTTGTGAAATGCATTCTCTTCCTCGCCTAAGTGTGTTGACAATCATACGAAAACTGCACCCTGGTCTGTCCCATTACATATGCCTGGAAGAGAACACTTGGGCAGCTTCTCTGTTGCAAATGAACTGTGCAATTATCATTGTCATTGCATTGCAGAAAATCATAGAAAATTTTGCACAAAATTATAGACAGAATTCTTTATTGTTATCACAATTACAGTTAGTTGCATTCAAGGTAGAGAGCAATGCCTTCCAGATTTTAACTACAGTACTTACACTTACGTGTGTCTCTCTCTCCTCAGTTGATTGATTTATTTTGATTTTATGAAAGTTCATTGCAATTCCAATTTTCTGAGGGGCATGGTTTTATACAGATAGTCCTCAACTTGCGATTGCAATTGGGACCAGCAGAAGTGGTATTCAGCAGGTTCTGACCAGTTCTGGAGAACCGGTAGTGGTAATTTTGAGTAGTTAGGAGAACCAGCAAATACCACCTCTGACTAGAGATTTTGCAGTATCCTCCCCTGCCACACCTACCAGCCACGCCCAGAACTGGTAGTAAAATTTTTTAATCCCACCACTGAGGATCAGATTTTATGTTGCAAAACATGGTGGTTGTTAAATGAGTTGCACCCAATTTTATGACATTTTTGCTACGGTTGTTAACTGAATCATTGCAGAAGTGAATCACTACAGCTGTTAAATACACAATCATTAGATGCATCCAGCTTTCCCCATTGACTTTGTTTATTGGAAGCCAACTAGGAAGATCTCCAACTATGATCACATGGCCCCAAGTGCCAAGTGCTTGGTTTTTGATCACATGACCATGAGGATGGTACAACAGTTGTGATTGCAAGGACCAGTCACAATTCATTTTTTTCAGCACTGTTGGAACTTCAAACAGTCACTAAACAAACATTTCAAGTTGAAGACTACCTGTATTAATATTTTGGCCTTCTTCATTTAGCTCTTAATAGTAATATTTTCTTTTTAGAACTTATTTCTCATTAACATTACTTGCAATTGCTTTTTAGTATCTTAAGTAACTTTTGTGTACTTCTTTCATTTATTTACCTTTTCTTTTGGTTTTTATTCTCCTCGGAACTCGATAATTTTATATTTATTTTTTAAAAAAGGTCAATGACCATAATGAACGTGTACTTAGATTGAATATTTAGATAGATGCTGGTTCAGTTCCAGCCAGCAAGTTTGAAAGATGATCTTTTCTTTTTCTGTCTTCCCCTCCCCTAACTTTTCCCCAATAAGTATCCATTTTTGTGCATTAATTATGTATGTGCAATACATAGACCTTCCTACTAATTCTTGACACCAAGTGTCCAGATAGCTCTTGAATTAAGTGCCCTGCCTTAACACAATAATCATATGGAGGTTTTGCTGGTTCAGACCCTGGTAAAAGGATCTGAGCCATGCATTGAAGCTATGCCTGTCTTATGGTCTGCAAATAGAGTGAAACCAGTTTCAAGTGGGCTCCAAGGGAATCAATTAATGACATTAATTGATCAATCTAATGACATGTAGATCAGGCATATGCTCAGCGGTACATCAAGGGTGAGTCTGTCCTCATGTTTGTCTTTTAAAATGTGGCATTTGAAATAGTTGTTAATACGCACACTCTACTGTGCTGGGTCTTGTGTGAGCAGGAGGGAAACCTACTCTTTTTCCAAGCTGGAGTAACAGAATTAGAAAAAAAAGGCTTACTATGCTCACAGTCAGACTACATCGTGTGCATACTCATTAATATCTATTGAAAAAGAGTAATATTTTGTTCTCACCATTCACTTTTATCTCTTGATGTTTTTTTGCAGAGATGAAGAAGAAGGAGTAAGGCTTGTAACAAGAGGTAAATATTTAAAAATTCTAAAAAGTACAGGGTTCTTGAAATGGTACTATGAAAGGTTTTTTTTTCCAGAGGTTCATAAACCCCATTGCTAGATGGAATTCTCTACCCCGATATAGGTTTTCCTGCCCTGCTTCTGAACTAAGGTGCAACAAAATAAATTCTAAACACAATGTTGTCTCTTTCATCATCCCTTCTTACATCAGTGGATACGTGGCCTACATATCAATGGAATTAGCATGCCCTCATTATTACTGTGAAAATAACCGTGAAAAGCAGGGGCCACTCTTTATTTTATTTAGTTTATTCTCTCTCTTTTGCTCAGAAATGAAGTTTTAGCTTTGTTATGATGTCATTTTAAGCAGTGAATCTAAACTTCATTCAGAATAATTTCACATTTCTTTAGAGCCTTTTCGAGAGTTTCTAATACAAAGAACACATGGGCTAAAGTAGGTACTTTAAAAGACTTTTTTTTCCTTTGTAAATGAGGACCAACTTTAATAAGACATAAAAGTCATCTTGTTCTAATTCAGGCTGGATTGTAAATAGAATGTAGCCTGATTAACATCACAAAAACTATACAATATGTGGGAAAAGACTAATTCTTTCCTGATCCTTGATCAAAACAAATTTCAAAGCCCTTGTGGTTACATATGGATTTTTTAAAAATGCAATTAGCACCATTGAAGAATGTTAAAAACAGTATCTAAAAGTAATACCCATGTATAACTTTTTTTTCCTGAAAAAAAAGGAATAAGTACAAGAAAAATGCATGCTTCCTTCATCTCAATGTTCTCAACTTTGGCAAATGTAAGGCTCCAAAAGGAAAGATGGAAGAACTGTTGTTATAAATTACAGTTGCATGACCATATTAATTTTAGGCGCTGTTTTATTCATTTCTCTAGTGTTACCGTGAAGGCTTAAATGCATATGCCATAAGTGAATTAAATGCCCTTGGATTGAATAATTTGGTAGTAAGTTTTAAAGCTTAGCTCACTGAGTTCAGGTAGCAAACCCATTCAATAATTTTGACACATATGCTCAAGCATGTATTGAATTAGAGTTTCATTACCCATATTAGAAGCTATGCACATATGCTTATCTGGAAGTGTTTTTACCTCTTTTAAAGATGATGAAAGACACATGAAGAACATAGACCCAATCCCTGCGGAGTTATTGTGGGAAGCTTACAAAAGAAAAATAGCAGATGAAGGAAGGCTTTTTCTGGATGAATTTCAGGTTAGTATCCCAATCGAAAATCTAAGGAGGGTTTATGTATGGTCTTGGTGGTTACTTTTTTAGTAGATAGTTCCCACCCTAAGGTCTCAACATTTTAATTCTTTTGCTCCCTTTCAATATCAGGGATCAGCATGGTGACCTAGAGGTAAAACTCTTGCCTAACAAACAGGGGACTGTGAGTTTCATCCTAAGCAGATATTTCTCTCTCTGTGCGTAATTAACAATTGTCTGCTGCAAACTCTGTGTAGGCATCAGGAAGGGTGTCCAACCATAAACACTCAGTTCCAATCAGTTGCCCTGACCCCACCCCAAAGCAAGGGATTGCAGGTTCATTTAAAAAGCCTCCTTTTCAATATCAGGGAGATTAGATGTGTCTGAATAGGGCTATAACAGTCTCTTCATAATAATCTGAAGTACATATATGGAAAATGAAGATAAACATCTTTATGTCTCCATTCAGATTACATTATTTATTTAGTAGGCCTGAATTATTGTTATTTTTACATAGGTTTATTTAGAAATATATCCTGCTGATTGATTTGGATCTTATGCTAAACAAATGGAAATAGAAAACTGGATTCAGAATAGCCAGCAAAAAACAAAACAACAAACAAGGATTCATCCTCTTTATCTGAGTTTATAATGTTTTTAACCTAAAAGTTTTTTGGCTCAGATGGATATTGTCTTTTGCAGAGCATTCCCAGAGTCTTTGGTAAATACCCCATAAGAGAAGCACGCAAGCCTTACAACCAGAACAAGAACCGTTACATCGATATCCTCCCTTGTAAGCATATCATGCAAACATGAACTTTTCAACTTCTTTTTCCTCCACCCGCTTTCAAAAAATTATACCAAACTAACAATATTGATTGATTGACATTCTTGATCTTGATTTTTTTTTGTTTCCATATGAAAAGATGATTACAATCGTGTGGAGCTTAACACAAGCCCCGGGGAGCAAGGATACGACTACATAAATGCAAGCTATATCGATGTGAGTGACTTTCATCTAAAATGTGCAAACTCATCATACTCAGACATTATTCAGCATCTTCTAACTCTTAGACTGTACGAATATCTTTTTTTCTTCTGAGCCTGTACTTGCAGGATAATAATATATGACTTTCTATCACAGGGTTTTAAAGAAATGAAAAAATACATTGCTGCACAAGGTTTGTATTATCTTCTGACTTTGAATAGCACATAGAAATGAATTAATACTGTTAAGTTTGCATGAAGAGACAGACGTGGAGTGCTTCAAGCTCTTAGTTTATTAGTGACTACAGCTCAGAACGGACCCAATTTGGCTGGGCTGCGGCTGCTACTTATAGCCAGCAGCCGCAGTTGCCAGCCAATCAGAGTGCAGGGTTTTCCCGCACTTTTTAAACCAATCATTTCCAACATTTTACAAGAACAGTTCAAACTAAACCAATGACTTCAAACCTACATACATAACACCCCTCCCCACTAGGTTCAGTCCATACTCAAACCCCAACCTATCTAATGTATTCTTTTAAATAGGTGGGGCTCTTATGTGTACGTTGAGACCTACGTGGTTCAGATGTTTTAAGGTTCTCACCTTGTGAGAGAGGAAATGTGTCTGCTGACATTTCCTTACTTGGACTTGTAGTAATGGTAGAACCTGTTTGGTTACTACAACCTGGTCTCTCCTCCCAATCCATCTCCAACCCAATGTCAGCACCTAAATCAGGTAATGATGTGCAATCTTCCATTTGCGAAAATGGTTGTTGGTATTATGATAGGTTTTGGGATGGTTCCTGTCTTGTTAGCTCGTTACACATGGGGTTGATTCTTACTTGCTGATTACTCTCATAATCCTCCCTTCCCCTAGAAGAGGCAGTAGGTATGGGAACCAGAGAGGAGCAAAAGCGATGCTCCTGAGGCAATCTGGATCTTAACTGATCAATGTGCCTGCTCCAGAGGACACCATCCTCCATTTGTACCCTGTAAGACCTGGGGCCTGTGATTTGGGTTATCTCAGCAGGAATCCATAATGGTTCACCCATGAGGTTCTTAGCATAAACAGAATCAGCCACAGTGAAAGTGCGAATTTTACTAGTGGAATCTAGTGGTGCGTTGGGTGCGTAAGTGGGATGGAGGCGGTCAAGGGGAGACCTGAGTTTCCTACCCATCAACAATTCAGCTGGGGTTAAATTAGTTGAGGGGTTGGGAGTGATATGCTGAACACTGAGAAGTTTTTCAACTCTCTCAGTGATATCCCCTGGACCCAATTGCTGAAGTTTTTCCTTGGTAAATCGTACCATACGTTCAGCCTGGCCGTTAGGGCATTTCTGATATCCTATTGTGCTAGATACGATTCAAAAAGGTTGGATGTAAATTGAGGGCCATTGTCAGAAACAAGCACATCAGGTAACCTGTGGGTTACAAAAAGCTTTTTAAGCTGTTTGATGACAGCTTCAGTTGTGGTGGATGCCATAGGGATAACCTCCAGCCATTTGGAATATGCATCAACTATAATAAGGAAAGTGTGCCCTCTGGTAGGGCCAGCAAAATCAATGTGAATCCTAGACCATGGGCCCCTAGGACATTCCCATTCCTGTGTGGGGGCGATAGGTGGGGCAGGCCTGACTACCTGACAGTTGGGACAAGATGCAACCCAGTTTTCAACCATTTTGTCAATACCTAGCCACCATACATAACTCCTGGCCAATCCCTTCATTCTGACAATTCCCGGATGACCCTCATGTAACATTTCCAAAACCACCCTGTTACCCCACAAAATACATCCTCTTAATACAGATAATTCAGTTTGCCTGGATTTAAAAGGTTGGGAGTTGAGGTAGATCTTGAAGTGGCCAACCTTTCTTAATCCAGCCTATGACAGGAGCCAATAAAGTGTCTTTGGCAGTCTCTCTGGCAATTTGAGCAGCATATACTGGAAGTTTGGCAACAGTTTCTAGAAAAAGGTGTGAGTCTCAGGAACAGGGTCCTCAATGTGTGAAGGAAGTGGGCAGCAACTCAAAGCATCTGCATGCCCAATGTCTTTACCAGTTCTGTGGATCAGTTTATATGAATAAGCAGCAAGAAATTCAGTCCATCTCAGCATTCTTGGTGACAGGATCGTGGGCGTTGGTTTGTCCCCTGCCACAATGCCTAAAAGAGGTTTGTGATCTGTGACAACAGTAAATGTTCTCCCATATAAATACTCATGGAATTTTTTGACAGCTGCTACAATCTCCAAGCCTTCCTTGTCCAGTTGGCTGTAGTTCCTCTCTGCTTCAGTCAAGGTGCGAGAGTAAAATGCAATAGGAGCTTCCCTCCGCTGGGAAGCATGTGGCTCAAAACCCCCCCACTCCAAAAGGGGAGGCATCACAAGTCAGAACAACAGGAAAGTTCTCAGAGAACTGTATCAGCACAGCATCAGACGTGATTAGTCTCTTGATATTGTTAAATGCAGCCTGTTCCTTCCTCCCCCAGACCCAAGCAGATTTTTTGTCCAGCAACCTATGTAGGGTTTCTGCAATGGTTGCCTTCTGAGGTAGAAACATATGATAGAAGTTAATGAGTCCCAAGAATGCTTGCAAATCTGTTTTGCATTTTGGCCTGGGGGCTTCTTTGATTGCCTGAACCTTTGTCTCTGTGGGGTGGATGCCATGTTTATCAATCATGTAACCCAAGAATTCCACTTTATCTGTTTTAAGTGTGCATTTTTCTTCTTTGACTTTTAACCCTGCTTTTTGAATCTAGTTAAGACTTCCCTGAGTCTCTCGTGTAATTGAGTGTCATTTTCAGCAGAAATTAAAACATCATCAAAATAGGGCACCACCCCTGGCAACCCTTGTAACATTCTTTCCATAAGGCTTTGGAAGATGCCTGGTGCCACGCTTACTCCAAATTGCAATCTTTTGCATTTGAAGGCACCTCTAAGGGTCACAATGGTTTGGGCTTCAGCAGTGGCATCATCAATTGTTAATTGTTGATATGCCTGTGCCAGGTCCAACTTGGCAAAAACTGTGCCCCCTCCAAGAGAGTGTAATAAATGATGCACTACTGGAACTGGATATGTGCTCTGTTGTAGCGCATGGTTCAATGTCCCCTTGTAGTCTCCGCAGATTCTCACAGACCCATCAGCCTTGACTGGTGTGACTATGGGTGTCTCCCACCTGGAGTGATCAGTGGGCTCTATAACCCCTTGGGCTATTAGTTTATCTAATTGTGCATCAATTTTTTTCCTTTAAGGCAAATGGAACCCTTCTGGGTTTTAAATGGATTGGTTGTACCTTGGGATCTAGGTTAAATGTGATGGGGGTCCCCAAGTATTTGCCTAATCCGTTGCTGAAGACCTCTGGAAACTCAGACTTTAAGGCCTCTTCCCACTCAGTGTTGCTCACGTGATTGATGCCAGTCACCTCGATGCCCAACGGGTTGAACCACTCAAGGCCCAGCAGACTTGGGCGGTCCTTGTCCACGATTGTCAGTGGTAGGTGTTTGGTGTGGCCCTTGAATTTCACGTTGAATTCTCTTGTTCCAACTACTGGAATCTTGTTCCCTTGGTAGTCTTTAAGAGTCAATGCTTGCTTCTTGAAGTGCTTCTTCTGGATGTTGGGAAGAAGTCTGTGAATAGTGTCCCATGACACCATAGATAGGTATGAGCCTGAGTCCACTTCCATTTGGCAAGGCCTTCCTTCAATAAGTACCTTGACATGGACTTTTCAGCTTCTTAAAGGTGATGAATGACCAATAGTTACTGTTTGATGAGTTTCATTCTTCCCATTTGCTTCTGTGCTGCGCCCCATTACTGAGATTGTTGGGCCTGAATTCTTTGTCTTTGCTTGTAGCAAACTTTCTTCTGTTGGGTGGAGTTCTGGATGATTTGCAGACTCTTGCTAGGTGTCCTCTTTTATCACAACGGAGGCAAATGGTGTCTAAAAACTTGCATTCAGTGCAGGGGTGGCTTCCCCCACAACCTCTGCAGTAGAAATCTTGCCTCTTTCTTCCCAGGTCTTTCTTTTTCCGCTCCATTCTGAGTCTGTAAATTCCTTCCTCCACCTCACTACAGTCTGACTCAGAATCTATTTTCTCACAATGAGTTGTTGTGGACTTTTCCACATCAGGATGGCTTGTGGCCTTGTTGATTTTCTTCATGGCTGCTGCTGAGGACTTGGTAGCTTCTGCTGAAGAGGCCTCTTCTATTGCTTCCTTCAGCGTGATCTTAGGTTTCAGTAATAACTTGCTCTGAAGCACCTTTCTTTAAGGACCAGAACAAATCGATCTCGCATGGCCTCTTCTAAATTGTTAAATTCGCATGCACCCCCAATGTCTCTTAAACTTGCCACGAAGTCGTTTACGTTTTCGCTTTCCCCTTGATCACGATGGTAAAACTCGTGTCTCTTAATGAGGCATGATACTTGTGGCGCGTAATGGGCTCTTAACAGTTTTTCTAAGTCAGGCCAGTCCATTACCTTCATGTCTGCAGCTCCTGCCAATGCCTTCGCCATTTTGAAAACTGCCGGACCACAGTGCGTGAGAAAGACCGCCCTCTTCCGCTTCTCGGAAATGTCGGCAAGATCGTTTCCCTCCAGATACATTTGGAAACGATCTGCATACGACTCCCAGTCTTCTGCCGTCGGATCGAACAGGGCTGGGGGGGGTGTTCAGCGCAGCCATCTCACTCTCCTTCTGTTCTGCGTTGCCTTCTTCTTCAGGGGAATCCCACCTTCGTCGCCAGTGTTAAGTTTGCATGAAGAGACAGACGCGGAGTGCTTCAAGCTCTTAGTTTATTAGTGACTACAGCTCAGAACGGACCCGATTTGGCTGGGCTGCAGCTGCTACTTATAGCCAGCAGCCGCAGTTGCCAGCCAATCAGAGTTCAGGGTTTTCCCGCACTTTTTAACCCAATCATTTCCAACATTTTACAAGAACAGTTCAGACTAAACCAATGACTTCAAACCTATATACATAACAAATACAGTCATTGCTGTCTCTATTTTCTCTGATTAGACCACCAAGCAGAATGGTGGTGCTGTCGTTCTATATCAGAAAACAAATTGGGGTGGAAGTTTCCTTCTCATTCTATATCACAACTCATCCATCCATCAATGTCTTCCTTATGTGCATAAGAATGTGGAAAATAATACACTTTTTGAGTTCCATAGATTTACCTTTAGCTGGTTCATGGTAACCATCACAGGGATTAATCTATTTCAATTCCATAGATTGTACATGATCAAATAAGTATCGAACTAGTTGTCACATTGAAAAAAAAGTCAGGTTTAGTTGGTTCTTGTTAACAATCTCTAAGGATTGATTGATTCATTGGTTTGTTATGGCAACCCATTCCAACAGGCTGTTGGTAGCTTACAAAATCTAGAAAACAATTTAAATCATTAAACGCTTTAAAAAAATATTTTCTGATTTTTTCTTAAAAACAATTTTAAAATTTTTAAAAAGATATTCAATTTAGTAGCAGTAAATAGTAAATATTTTATTTTAGCAATAAAGGAGAATATTTGTAGCTCAGGGTTCCTTGTTATCAGAACTTGGTTCAGCTCAGAGAACAGCAAGGAACCATCATATTTTAGTTTTTTTTTTACTTGCAGTATCGAGTACACACACACACACACACATTCTTACTCCATATTCCAAGTGAAATATATTTGTGTATTTGTATGTGTGTGCGTATGTGTGTGTGGAGTATGTAAAAATAATATATAAATGGGAAAACCTAAGCAATTTAAGAAAAACATAGAAACCTATTTTTTTAAAAAAATCTTTTGTTGCATATAATTTTTGTTATGCAAAAACTGCCAATATTTACATTAGGTTTTACTGAGATGTTGGTCTCTAGGTAACTCTTGATAATAAATGCCATTTTATCTTCCTAATTTCGGTTCTTTAATTAGACATTATGCTTGATTAAAATAAATGGAATTGAGTGAAAACAATATAAAACAAATAGAGAAGAATAAAGAACTCTTGTCTGTTAATTGATACAAAATTAGTTCAAAGGCTGAGAGTCAACAAATTTTATTTAGCCAACTTCCAGAATGTAGTACACAATCAGAAAATACTTAATTGCCTAGATTTTGGAGCCCTATATCTAGAAGGCACATAAAAAGCTATCCAAACATTTCAGTACAATCTACTTAAAACAGTTCCTGAAAGAACTTTGCAGCAGATTCTGCCAAATATCATTCTTCGTTCAGATAAAATATATACAGTTACTGCATAATACGTATATCAGAAACAAATACCAACTGATTGGATTGACCTATGAGTCCTGTAAATAAAATTAAATACATATGCATGGATATTAACGAAAATTCCTTCTAAAACAAGCGTATATTAGGAAAAAATGTCATCCAGAGTCAGGTGGCATACCGATTTAATAAATGATTATTATTAAAATATACAAAAATGCATGACTATATGAATATTTGCATGTGTGCTTCTCTCGTGCTAGTTCAGTTTGGAGAAAGTAATATTCTGCTAATCACAGAAAAAGAACGCTTTTGCAAATATTCATGCTGAGGGAAAAACAAACCAAAGTAGCTATGGGATGCAATCCATTTAGGGCTGGAGAAAGGAAAACTCTGTGACATTTCAGTTGACAAATTAGCCCATCCTTAATTATCACCTTGAAATGCTTCACGTGATCAAAGTAATATTTTTGGCAGGTCCCAAGGAAGAGACAATAGATGATTTCTGGAGAATGATCTGGGAGCAAAAAGCAACCATTGTTGTCATGGTGACTCGCTGTGAGGAAGGCAGCAAGGTGAGTGGGAAATACCTATTGTGTTGTTTATTAGTTCCTTTACTTAGAAAAAAATTTCCACTTTTAAACCATCCATTATTTTAGTGTGTCGATGGCTACTTGAAAGCTGACACAGTTTGCTTAGCTGATTAATTTAATAGGAAACTTCTTTGCTATAAGCTGCCTGAAATGGTACATAATGGTCTTGTAGTTTGCCATTTGTTTTATTAAGTGTATTTTAAGCAACTTAATCTGTTTCAGTGAAAAGTGGTTACAAAACTGGAATGGGAGAAACAAGTGTAGAAAATTGTTCTTTTCTATGCTAATGTTAAATCTACACTGGTATAGGGCCATAAAAAAGATTTGATTTGATTAGTTTTGAACTGCTGCCATTTTTTTTCTGGTGTGACCTGTTTTTTATTCATGCTACCTAGAAGGAATAAAAGGGAACAACTACTTTAGTGTCTTCACCTGGCTTTGGCCAAGTTTGACATGCAGCATACACCCATCTACCAATAGCAATAGTCCTTTGACTTATATACTGCTTTACAGTGCTTTACAGCCCTCTCTAAGTGGTTTACAGAGTCAGCATATTGCCCCCAACAATTTGGGTCCTCATTTTACCAACCTCGGAAGGGTGGAAGGCTGAGTCAACCTTGAGCCAGTGAGAATTGAACTGCTGGCAGTTGGCAGAATTAGCCTGCAATACTGCATTCTAACCACTGCAGCACCACAACACTTTTTAATTGAAATATATTTTGCTCTAGTTCATTGTGTAAAGATGAATGTGTATCATTAGTGTGATATACTCACTAACAAAGACAAACTGAAAAGCAGAAAATATGTGTTCCTTCCTGCTGAAACAATTGAGTACCTTTATATTTCCATAGGTCAAATGTGCCAAGTATTGGCCATCAATGGAGGAGGAGACTGCATCTTATGGGAACATTATAGTAAGCATAAATGAATGCAAAGTGTGTCCAGATTACATAATTCAGAAGCTGCATATCAACCATGTAAGTAAGAACACCAAAACTTGTAAGAGTTTGCTCAATAATTGTAGAAAGTAAGGGGGGTGACCTTGTCAGAATATGCAAGAACTATTACTTAACTGAAACATTCTTCAGGTACTGAGAAACAAGATAATGCCTGGAAGGAACTCAGGCAAATGATTTCCTGATTTACTGGACTATAACTAATAGATTTGGAACTATATCTGCTATTATAGCTATATCAGTAAAGTATAATTTTAGTCTTCCAGTGGAATTGATTTTCTCTCTAGTCTACCTGGTGGGGATGACAGAACTAGATATTATCTATGAGACAGTTCATGTATCATCCAGATGATAGTTATAAAATCCAAATGCCTAAAATCACGAGATGTGAACTTGTGGTTTATTGATTCATATCTCCTTTTCTTTATTCCACATCAAAATATCTACTATGTAAATTTTGCCTGGTTGATTAATACTGGATTATCCTGAAGAAGTCTTAACAAAAGTCATTAGGATGAATATGGCATTTCATAATCTTGTTCGTCTCTGGCCTATGTCATACTAATCAATGATTGCTACATAGACTTTCTGATATTTATCTGACTTTTTTTTCCAGAGAAGAGACAAATCAGCAGGAAGAGATGTGACCCACATTCAATTTACAAGCTGGCCAGACCATGGGGTACCCGATGACCCCCATCTTCTGCTCAAGCTGCGCCGCCGAGTCAATACTTTAAGCAACTTCTTTAGTGGCCCAATAGTAGTCCATTGCAGGTAAAATAAGTTTCATTCAATAAGCTTGTGCTCAATGGATCTTCCTTTACACATGCGGTCAGATGATACCGATAAAACCTGCATAGTGATAAGAACACACAATTTTTACTAAACAATTTAAGCAATACATTTGCTTAAACTTTACTTAACAATTTAAACCATAAAAAGGATGTTATAAGTGTATAACTAGAGGAATAAATTTATTGGACATCACAATCTCTGTGAGTTCAGTTGAACTGATTTAAGGGCAAATCTCAGCATGTTCTCCGTAATCTGTCAATCTTAACAGCAGCAGCTTGAATGATGCTTGTTGTATTTTTTTTCTCTTTTATTACAATTATGAAGTGCTGGTGTAGGACGCACTGGAACCTATATTGGGATTGATGCAATGCTGGAGGCATTAGAGGCTGAAGGACGAGTTGATGTATATGGCTATATTGCAAAATTACGGCGTCAGCGATGCCTCATGGTTCAAGTGGAGGTATATTTAAAGAGTTTGATTAATTAGCACTGCCTTTCTATAATGTATGAGATAATTACCTCCTTTGTTATATTATGATATTTTACTTCACTTGCCCACAATTGTATATATTTCTGCAAAAACAACCATAGAATTCAAAGGGACTTATCTCCAGCAAATTCTTTACAAATAAGAGTTCAGGTCCATTTAACATATATGCTACAGGCATTTTAAAGAATTTTACTTCAAATAGAATATGGTGGTACCTTGGTACTCAACTGCTTTGAAACTCGTCTAATTTGGTACTCAATGAATTTTTAGGTGAAAATGTTGTCCTGGCACACATCATTTGTTTGGAACTCAGTGCACAAGCTAGAATTTGTTGATATCACTGCCTTGTGACTCACTACATTGGGCCTGTCAAACTGGTGGCCTGCAGGTCAGATATGGCCCATGCAGGCCAAGCCCACCCGGCTCCACAAAGGCAAAAAACATCCTGATACATCATGATACGGCCCGCAATGTGACCTGGTTTGACACCCCTGTACTACATTATTTTTTATGGGGGAAAATTGTTTGGTACTCATCATTTTAGATACTCATCATGCCTCCCAGGATCAATTAATGTTGAGTACCTAGGTACCATTGTATTTTATTTTGTGCTATGTTCAATTGATTCAATTACCAGTCCCATTTTTACTGCAACTTTCCATTTCTGCCATTTACAAAATCTGCAATCCTTGGACCCATTAGGCACAGTACATCTTGATCCATCATGCTCTGGTTGAATATGTCCAATTTGGCGAAACAGAAGTCTTTGTTTCAGAACTGCCCAACTATCTCAGTCAGATGAAGAAAAAGGATTCTCTCAGTGATCCATCTCTGTTGGAAGCTGAATTTCAGGTAAATAGAATTTCTTTCTCTGGCCATACAGAGACATCCAGTCTAGTCTAGTGGTTAAGGCACCAGGCTAGAAAGCAAGAAACTATGAGTCCAAGTTATTCCTTAGCCAGGAAAGCTGGCTGGGTGACTTTAGAACAGTCACTCCTTTTCAGCCCAATCCACCTCACAGGATTGCTATTGTGGGGAAATATGAGGAAGAAGGTGTGTTGGGTATGTTCGCTGGCTTGAGTTATTTCTAAGAATAATAATGATGATGATGGGATATAAATAAATGAGGAGTGCAGTGGCTTAGCCGCAGGAAAGCCAGCAGCCCAGGTTCAAGACCTGAGCACCCTGCAATGGAGTGAGTTCCTGTCCTCACCTGACCTCAGCTCCTGCCCATCTAGCAGTTTTAAAGCATGCAAATGCAAGTAGATAAATAGGTACCACTTTGGTGGGAAGATAACAGCACTTAGTGATGTCATGCTGGCCATGGGACCAGCATAACATGGCCTTGAAACAATGAGAACCACCTCCCTTAGTCAGCATTGATTAGCAGAGTAAAATCTACAGGGACTCCTTTTTTATAAATAAATGAATGAAATAAAATAAATACAGCAAATGACTGCTAAACTAACACTTTAATTTTAAGCAGAGGTGGGAGTGTTGCCATTTGTTTCTGCTCACTTTAGTTGATTGGCATTTAAAATTAAGTAAACATAGCATAGTGGTGAGATACAGTTTAGCATTTCTGCTTAACTATAACTTTTCTTTGGTATGTCTGTTTTTTAGCGACTGCCTTTATACAAGAATTGGCAGAATCAGAAAGCTGGTAAAAAAGAAGAAAACAGACAGAAAAACCGGAGTGCCACAGTAATTCCATGTGAGTTTTGCAAGGGGAAATCTGCAGATCATATATTCTGAATTTTACTGTTCTAAATGATCCATGGAATTTTAAATAATATTACATTTTTAAATAATTTGTTTAGACCTTTTGTAACAAACTGCATGGAAACTTTCTTTCTGCATCTTCTGCTCCTGTGGGAAGTTACACATTTCTCTAAGTAATTTACAGAAGTAGAAACCCTTAAAAATATTAGCTTTTGCCTCAGTCATTTAAGCGATACAATAAATTTGGGGAAGGGGGTAAAGAAATATAAGATGAATGAACATACTTTTAATTTCTTTGTAATTTTACAACTCCAAGTCCTTCCAATCACCTTTATTTGTTAATTAACTTTATATCCACTTTTTATAAGGACTCAGAATGTTGTACAGATTATTTCTTCCTCCTGGTTTTTTCCCAGAGTAACAACCGTGTGAGATGGGTTGGGTTGAGAGTAAAGTGGCCCAAAGTTATTCAGTGAGTTTCCATGGCTAAGGATGAACCAGGACCTGGGTTTCCCCAGTGCCTGTCCTTCTGGCTTCCCCATTGACTTACAGGAAGCAATCAAAGAGCATTGGAAATGACCACAGCTGACCACGGCAGTGTGACAGCATGGCAGTGATGAAGTGGGCACAACATTTCCAAATTTCAATCCTAGATTTTGGATGCATTCTGCATTCTGCATTCTGTAAGTTTGCCCATTTAAGGTTCAAAAACTGTTGCCTTACAATGCATCATTGCATCCAATTGAAGGTTATAAATAGACAGACACCACAGTTTTAGCAGTATATAGATAAATTAAAATTAGCATTCTAAAGTTCACATGGAAGCCCAGGAGGAACCAACTCAGAGCTTGCAATATAAATACTAAATAGCTATGCTGACCCTTGTTTGCCAGCAGGTGGGCTGCTTCTTTTGTACCCAATGAAGGTGTGCATTTTCTGAAGTAGCCCAATGAGATTGAGTGGCCAAGGAATGCATATTTAATGGTCAAGGAATGCTGATCGACTGCTGTAGAAGACAAGAGAGAGGGAGAGAATGAGAAATAGAAAGAAAATTAGAAGAATGGAAGAGTGGCATGAAATATCATAGACTCAAGTAGGCAAGGCTGCCACTGGAACACCAATGAAGATCCAGCTTGCATGATTATAATAATCCTTTGTATATATTTTTCCTAGACTAACAGGACTGATAAGTTGCCATAGCTTTTGTAGTGGTTTATGAATAACTGAGATGTGCTATTAACTTCTGTGAAACTATTTGACTTTCATGTTCTAACTATCTTGTGGTGCAGATGATTACAACAGAGTGTTATTCAAACACGAAGAAGAAGGGAACAGAGAGAGTGAACAAGATGTTGATTCATCTGATGAGGATAGTGATTGTGAAGAGGAACCCAGTAAATATATCAATGCTTCCTTTATACCCGTATGTGTACTTGATTCATTTTGCCCCTGCCATAGGTCTTTGAAGTCAGAGTTATTTTCTAACTTTAAAAAAATAATAATATTGTAAAGGCATTTTTCATGACATAAAAACCTAAAATGTCCTTATAAGATTTCTTTGCATGGAGGTAAAAAGTATTTGATTTCTTCCCCTCCTACTTTCAATGGATATTATTATTATTAGCATATGGCATTGCTACAGTAGTCAGGAGACCATAATGCTATTGCAGAGTAGTCATTTGGCTTGCCAAGTTACAAGCCTGATAAGAAATGCTTGCATGCTTCCGAAGGTGCACCACAGGAGGGTGAGCTGGCTTTGCACCAGAGAGAAAGACGAGTGGCTCTTCCTGCGGTGTCAACCAAGGCCCCCTCCCTTCCTGGAGTTGCCTCGCTAATGGATGATGCAACCGGGAAGGTTCAGAGCCATCAAGAATATGACTGTCTGGACAGAGCACCAGCTCATCTCCCTGTCGAAGTGGTACTTATCTATCTACTTGCATAGAACATGCTTTCAAGCTGTTAGGCGGACAGAAATGGAGGCAAGTTTCAAGAGCTCACCCTGACAGATAATGCTTGGGCTCAAACCACTGGAGCCAAGAGTATATATTGCTTTCTTGAACTTTGTATCAGGAATTAAATAAATCAACAGAGATTTGCCCCCTTTTTTGTTTTATTTGATTTCTCCCAATTACATGGATGATCTTTAAAGAAAGTTACCAACTTTTAAACTACGTCAGACAGTGATTTATCTTTCCTTTAATTTACTATATATTCCATTTATGTGTACTGGTATATCTTACTCCCTACATCTTTTCATACTATTGGTTTTTAAATATTTCATTTTTCATTTTTCAATTATTTAACAGAGTTACTGGGTTCAAAATGGAATTATAGCAACCCAAGGACCACTTCCAGAAACAATAGGTGACTTCTGGAACATGGTTTATCAAAGGAAAATCAAAGTTATTGTTATGCTGACAGACAATCAGGTGAGCAAATTTATCTCTCTATAGTCATACTGTGATGTTTCTGTTATAGAAAAATACCAATTTCAATTCTCTAAACCAAACGCTGTAGACACACCCTGACTGAGAGCATATCCATTAGGAAACAAAATATACTGATTGAATCTAGGCTCAGTGGCACCTACTCCTAGGTTGAAAGACGTGATTGTAAGTATTTAAGTGATTTATCAAGAAATATGTGTTTAGAAAAAGATCTTCAATATGTTGTAGTGTTGAGTGCATATATTAGTTTGAAAATGCAAGGTTAATTTAAAAAACTAAATGAACTTCTCCCTTAAATATCATCCACAATTAAGCATGAAATATCCTGGAGCTACCTGGCCTTTCACATTAGGATTTACAAGAATTTATGAAAGAAGCATCCATACATTTCATCCAGGCAATTCATTTATAGTTTTCCTCAACCTGTTTTCCTATTTCTCATCATACCACTAGTTTTGCATGTCTAAATAATAGGTCTGTGCACACATAAGAGTAGGGCTTCATGCTGCATGACTAAATTATGTTTGAAAAGATCTTCAGTGTTTACGTCTTATGATCCACTTTGACCTTATTCACGAGAAAGTAAATGGCCAGTTTTTTTTCTCAATGGAATACCAAGTACAGGTAACCATCAAGTTATGACCACAATTGTGACTAGAATTTACCTTGCTGGGTAAGGTGGTTGTTATGAGAGTTGCACCTGATTTTACAACTTTTTTTTTTGCTATGGTTGTTAACTGAATCACCGCAGTTGTTAAAGTGAACCAGGCAGTTGTTAAGTAAATCTGGCTTCCTCTGCTGGCTTTGCTTGCTAGAAGCCAACCAGGAAGGTTGAAAATGGCAATTACAGGTAGTTCTCAACTTAGGATCACAGTTGAGCCAATTAAGTGAATCTGGCTTCCCACCAACTTGCCAGAAGGTCGCGAAACATGGCCTTGGGACACAGCAACGGTCATAAATATCAGCCAATTGCCAAGCAGCTGAATTTTGATCACATGATCATGGGTCAAAGGTCATAACTGTAAAAATGGTCATGTCACCTTTTTCAATGCTATTGTAACTTCAAACAGTTGCTAAACAACTGGCTGTAAGTTGAAGACTACACACCTGATCTTAGCCTAAAGGCTGAGAAGCCTACCTATATATTGCTCTGGGTTCAAGGCAACTCATTTTATTTTATCCATACTTCCATGTATACTTCTTCCACCCTGATTTGGTTTTTCTTCAATTCTAGGAACTCTGTGCACAGTATTGGCAAGAAGGAAAAACGACATATGATAATATCACTGTTGAACTAAAAGACAGCAACTGTAGCCCCAGTTATACCATTCGTGCCTTTGACATAACTCATGTAAAGGTAAAAGGACTAATTATTCATCCTCATCTACTTCATCTCTGGCTTTTGATTGCACTTCCAAAGTTTTATTTTCAAATTCCTGTTTGTTTCTATATATTATTAACATCATTAAGCAAATCTGGGATTATTTTAAATGCTACAGGACTACAGATATTTCCAAATATTGAACTGATGGAGATACATAAACATTTATTTTAATGCACACAGCTTGGAGACAAACTATAGCTATTCAAATGATTTAAAGTAGCATGTAGGAAGAAAGCAAATTTAAATAGGATTCACATTCATAGCAATCTTTCTCAACTTGAAGCTCTTCAGCTGTGCTGGACTTCAACTATTAAAATTCAGCCAACCTGATGAATATTGACCATGTTTTCTGGGGATTCTAATGATCTCCAACTACTAGAAATGTATCTTGAATTTAAACCAGGATGTAGACTCCCTTCCCTTCCCTTCCCTTCCCATATGTATGTATGTATCAGGCAAACTCTACATCTTTTGAGGATCCTTCTCTTTCTTTAAATAATCTTTATAAGTATGCCTATGTATGATTGTTTTTTGCAGTAATTTTATTTTTATATTTAAACATTTTCTTTTGTTGTAACTTTTTCAAGTATACCATTTCAATATGTTTGAACACAAGAATGGAAATAGAAATGATAACAACAAAGCTGTGAGGCTTGACTAGAGAGAAGGAAAGTACAAAGCAACAAGTATTGTAGAAACAGGATCCAATCTGGGCTGATCATTGAGACCGGAGGTTTAGTCTTCCAAATTTTCGGACTCATGTTAGAGCCCATCCTCAGGGAATTTCTTTATAACTTCTCTCCAGCACATTCTGCTGGAGAGAATCTCCCTAAAGATGGGCTCCAGCATTAAACCTCTGGTCCCAGTAACCGACTCTGATTAGATCCTAAAACAATATCCTGGGACATATATATTTGCCTTCATTCATTGTAGAAATAGGGATGTCAAAATCAAGGCCCGGGGCCTGGGTCAGGTCCATGGGGTGCTTAGATCTGGCCCATGGACCCATCCTGGCAACAGCAAAGGACCAGCCACAGTGCCTCTGCCAGCGAAAAGGGAGCTCAGGGAGGATGTACATGGCCTTCCAGAGCTCTGTTTTTGCTGGCAGAGGGCTGCACAAGGCCATCGTGGCCAAACACGGAGCCTAGGCAGGCCACACAGCCTCCCAGAGCTCCATTTTTGCTGGCAGAAGGCTGCAGGAAGCCGTCATCGCTGAAAGTGGAGCCCTGAAGGGCTGACACAGCTGAAAATAGAGCCTCAATGAGTGACATCGAACTAGCCATTCCCACCCTGGCACATCCTTCCCTGCCCTCCAGAGGTCAAACACAACCCTGATATGGCCCTCAAGGAAATCAAGTTTGACACCCCTGGCCTAGTCAATGAGATATTGGAGAGCAGGTCTGTGAGTTAGTGCTAAATCCCTCTTAACAGTTTGTGTCATTTACATCTAATTGCAGGTTGGTGTTTTTCTTTATATTAGGAGCATTTGGATAGAGGAGAATTCTGTCTCTATTGCAGGCAGAAGATACCGCACATAGCTACAGAAATTCATCTCATCATGACAATGTTGTGACAAACTGGAGGAAGGCACTAAGCAATTCAACACTTTCATAATCTCAGTAAAGAAGCTCATAGCTCCTTAAGATTTTAGGTAATCTTTTGAGGAAGCATTAGTGAGGGTTTTGTTTTTTGCTTTTTTGCTTTCACCAGCAAAAATCATCATTTGGGTCAGCATTATGACAGCCTTTCCAGGTTCAGTATTTTAATCTTTGTGCATTGTGCAAGTAAGGATCCTCAGCTCTAAACATGTATAAATTGTTTTGTTCTATCTGCATTTGTTGCAGAAGAAAGACAGCAGGAAAGTGTTTCAGTATCAGTACCATAAATGGGATAGTTCTGCTCTCCCAGAAACCCCCCAAGACTTAATCACCATGATCCAGAATCTCAAACAGAAGTTTTCAACCCAAGATGCAGCTGAAGCAAATGTGACCAACAAGAACAAGAACATTTCACTTGTTGTCCATTGTGGGTAGGTACCACTTTTAGAGTATTTTGACATGCTTTGAGGTGTGGGCTAATGTGCCTGTTGCATCTATAATATTTTCATCTTTATATTGGAATAGGTTATGTTCTATAGTTCTTGATCCTGAGGCAGAGTACAAATTTATAGTATCAGTCTCATAAATAGGAAAGCTCTGTCCTTGCTTTAAAAAAATGTGATAATGTCAGGCCCAAGAAACAAGTTTGACTTAACAGTAATTTCATGTATTATTGTTCACCTATAGACAGAATCTTGCCAGACTAAAGCAACCATTTGCATAACTACAATATACTCTGGGAAAAGCTAAGAAGGAGCCATTTTAATCCTCTTTCTGCCAACCAAACTTTCCAAGGTCCACTGCCTATTTGCCCTCTGGAAAATAACCCCTTCCTCCTGAGAATCCACACCACATTGTTCAACAGACAGGAATGATAACAAACCTCTATGCTATTATATAAATCATTTGTTCAAAAAAGCAGCATTATTTATTGCTGAATTAAACAAATTTATATAGTCACCCATTTAACAATCAAGAAATTCTGGGTGGCATAGAGCTATGCTAAAAGGAGTTAAATTATCCATTTTATATCCGTTTTATAATCCTTACTGGATCCTACTCAAAGGAAATTTTCTATAATGCTTTAGTCTAGAGCAGAGATGTCAAACTGGATTTCTTTGAGGGCTAGATGAGTATTGTAGTTCTTCTCCGTGGGCCGGCTGGGGGTGGGTGAGATGGGACGGACCCCTCCTGCAGCATTCTGCTGGCCAAAATGAGTTAAGGCTTCAATGATTATTCCAGGGTTCAATACCGATCCTTGGAGCTAATTCCAAGACAGCCAAATTTAGGAACCACAGATTACTGTTCTGAATTCCCCCTTGTGTTATTCTTTGAACTGTTAATTCTTTTGAATGTTCTTTTTGTTTCTTCACTTATTTCAAAAATGGTAGTAACATTTGTTTTAATATCAAAGTAAGTTGTTTATTTTTTGACCACATTTTAAGAACTTCTAGTGACCTTTCCAGTTAATTTAGGATTTAGCAATTCTTTCTCATTTCTTCTATAGTAGTTGTAAATATGTTGTAGAGGTATTCCTCGATGTACAAGTTCACTTAGTGACCGCTCAAAGTTACAATGACACTGAAAATAGTGACTTATGACCATGTTTCATGCTTATGACTATTGCAGCATCCCCATGGTCCCGTGATTTATATTTGGATGCTTGACAACTCACATTGACAGTTGCAATGTCCCAGTGTCATGTGATCACCTTTAGCCACCTTCTGATAAGCAAAGTCAGTGGGGAAACCAGAATCACTTAAAAACTGTGTTACTAATTTGACTTAACAACTGTGGCAAGAAAGGTTGTAAAATGTGGCAAAACTCACTTAACAAATTTCTCACTTAGCAAATCAGTTTGGGCTTAATTGTGGTCATAAGTTGAGGCCTACCTGTTCTATGTTAAGCTTTGTTGGTCTTTTCATTTTACTGCTGCTGTTATCTAATATTTTTGATTTCATATATATATATGTATATATTTATAGTGATGGTTCTAAACAAACGGGAGTATTTTGTGCTTTGCTAAATCTCTTGGAATGTGCTGAGACTGAAGGTGTAATCGATGTTTTCCAAGTGGTGAAAGCTCTTCGTAGAGCCAGAACAGAAATGGTTTCCTCTTTTGTAAGTAAATTATATTAGTAGTTAATTTCTTTTATTTTCTTTTTTAAAGTCTATCTGTTCTATAGAAATACTTCCATTGTGATTGTCATTCAGTAGGCAAATGTTCAGAATCCAAAAAATGATTGCTTTGCTGGTGTATTTGCCTTTTGATTTATTTTGGGTGGTCATTTAATTCTTGAATATTGAATATATTTGCTAATAATAAAGTAGGAGACACATACTTTGTTGAATCAAAGAAATAACTACTGAGTAAATACGGCTTCCATTCTGTGTATATTTAAGGCAGGGAAAACTTTCCTGTCCCTGTGTTGGGACTCTCTGCTATATCTCTGTGCTATAGCAGGGAAGGATGGTAAGTGATGGACAAGCGACAAACTATAGTTTAGGAAACCTTGCCAGTGGTTACCCATATCTTCTATTTAAGAAAAGTCTTCTTCTATTTAAGAAAGTCTTCGGTCCGATCTAAGTATAGTATATAAAACCATACATTGTAATGTCCTACCTGTCAATTAATACTTCAGCTTCAACCATAACAATACAAGAGCACACAATAGATACAAACTCAAGGTTAACCGCACCAAACTTGATTGCAGGAAATACGACTTCAGCAACAGAGTGGTCAATATCTGGAATACTCTACCTGACTCTGTGGTTTCTTCCCCAAACCACATAAACTTTAACCTTAGACTGTCTACTATTGACCTCACCCCTTTCCTAAGAGGTTGTAGGGCGTGCATAAGCGCACCAAAGTGCCTATTGTCCCTGTCCTATTGTTTCTTTTATTTTCTTATATGTATCCATGACTTTATAACTATGTTTATACTTATACCTATTATCTTGTAAGCAATTGACTAATCAAATAAATAAAATAAAATAAATAAAATAAATAAATCCTTTGTAAAGGCTTCCTGTATTCATGAAAACCAAGCGTGAGAGTAGCAGAACTTTATGAACACTGAAATATATTAACTAATTAAGTCTAGGCAGCATAAGTAAAACTACTTAGGGAAAGAAAATACATGATGGATTTGCACATATGCTAACTCTCTCTTTTTAAATGCCATTTAGGAAGGTTATCAGTTTCTTTATGATACTATTGCAAGCCTGTATCCTGCCCAGAATGGAAAGCTACAAAATGCTCAATGCCACGAACAACTCATTAGCATCCAGAATGAAGTCAAGAAGGAAGAAGAGAGTAACTCTTTGGAATCCGATATCCAACCTATGAGTCAAGAAAATGGAAATGATGCTGAAATATGCGATGATTGCAAAGCCACGGATACATCTAGGGAAGCAGAGAGTTCTATTAATGGCCCTACAAATCCAGTTTTGAGTGACATGGCTTAGAATTTGAATTAATCCTCTGTCCGTGCCACAGAGAATCTTCCCACAAAAGAAAATTGAAACTAGAATATTAGAAATGTCCATTCCTTTACAGAACACATCTTGTAAAACTCAAAGGATTATTTTCCTCCAAGGAACAACATGGAAGAATGAGGAAATTTTGGATAAATATAAGAAGACTGTGAATTTTGTATGTGTGTTTTAATCACTTAGCTGTGATTTGCACTGTTTAATATTTTTGAAAGTACAGCATTTTTTTTAACAAAGATCTTTTCCATAGTTCCAAAAGAAGAGAATTGCTCTTCTCTTCCTTCTTGTTGTTGTTTTTAACAGGAAAGAGGAAAGTTATTCATACACAGTTTATATACAGGTTTGTCTGTGAAAATATTCAGGTTGGTATCCAAAAAGAAAACACAACTGATTCTGAATGCCCAGAGTATGTAAAAAAAAAGAGATGAGGCTTTAAATATAAGCTTGTAGTCACCATCTTGTGAGAACTACTAGACCCATACTTCTAAAATGGTTTGAATTTTAAAATGCATTTCTGATATTGCATGAGAGTTATTGATAAATGTCTTGGAATGGGGACCTAACCTTTTCACCTTTGGTCAAGATCAACAGAGATTATATGCTAATTTTATAGGTCAATTAGCTCATTGGTTCTAGCAATCACAAAGTGATTCCAATTTAAATATGGAGAAAGAACGCAAAATGTTCACAGGAGTCATAGGACATTAAAATGAATTGAACAGGTCGTAGCCTTGCAGGTTTACATGGTAATAATGAACTGAGACAACTTGGACAAACGTTAACAAAACAAGAGAGATTTAAATTAAAGTTTGTGATCTGGGTTAGTATCAACTTGGTCATACAAACTAAGCAAAGAACCTTAAAAAGTTTTTAAAAATTCTTTGACTTGAGCTCAGCTAGTAAAGGTATGATTGATATCCTTTTCTCAACAGTAATGTGGAAGTGTTTTGCCAAAGCACAACTTTCTAGTAAAAGTTTTTGAATTGCAAACCTAAACTTAGCCTCAAGATGTCACCATACATACAGGAATTCCTCTGAATCACCAACGAGTCTAAACTAATGAATGCTGAAAGCTGCATAAACTTAATTCAACTAATGTTTTTTTAGACATGTTAATACAGATGTTCTGTTTTGTACTATGTTTCTATGGCTTGAACAGAAGTTTTATTTACAAGATGCTCTATTTTATTCTTTATAGTTTATTCCTTTGGAGTGACTGCACTTTGCATTAAATTTTATATGCAAAACCGTTTCAGATATTATATTTTTGGACCATTCCTATTTTAAAATGAAAATAATGTATAGGATATTGTTATAAAAAAGAAAGTAAAATTATGATAAAAACTTCAGACAATGTGAAAGGCTAAACTTGCAATGCATTATAAATGCATATAATTCATGTTTATGTTTTTAAATGATTATCAATTATCAACTACAACTACTACCTATAACCTGGCTCTGAAGTTCTGATTGCTGCTCTACTCCCATGGCCTATATTTGTACTTTACAACCAATCCACATTTATGGCCATTTGCAGCACTGCAGAATCACACGACCCACATTTTATAACATTTTTGTCGGAAATCAAATCTACTTCTGGGTTTTTAGCAACCGGTCAATAGTGAACCATTGATTCACTTATGACAGTCAAGTAAATGATCATTGAAAAAAAAATTAGTCATAAAATTGCACTGGTCACAAGGGTAACCTGCTCTACAATTGTCATGACTTATGACCATGATGGGCAGACTCTATGATGGTCGTAAGTCAAGGGCTATCTGTAAGGAAGCTTCTAAATGAGGGTTTCAGAGAAATTGGAAACAAAAAAGGTATGCAATTTCCACAATGGAGCAAAGGGAGAGCCAGGAAATCATAAGGCTATATGAGGCGTCACATATTGAGGGCAAACCTTGTTTTCAATGCAGAGAAACAGAGATAAACTGGTACAGCACCTGCTGGCAATTCTTTAAAATAAATGCAACTTTTCTCTGGATCAAAGGAGCTGTGGAGGACAGCTGCATGACTCAGAGGAAAACTACAGCTGCTTTAAAGAGTGCCATATGAGTGTACATGACCACCTCCACGGGTTGGTTAAAGATTACTTGCAGTGATGATAAGTAGGGGGTGGGGAAACTACTAGGAAAATATACATAATGTAGAATAGTGTTTTTCAATCTTGGCAATTTTAAGATGACTGGATTTGAATTCCTAGAATTCTCTAGCCAGCATGTTGCAGTCCACTCTTCTTAAAGATAACAACTTTGACAAACATCAGTGTACTTGCAAATGGCTCCGGTCTGGCTATTGCTTGGAAGATGTTCCTGCCAGATAACTATGTTATTTTTGCATTGCATAACCAGGAATATTCTCTCTCTTAACACTTTTGCTGTTCTTTTTATTACTATTTTGTTATTCTTGTTGTTGTTTTAATTTGCATATGTGTATGATATCTTAAATGTAGAGTCATCTGTCTGGGAAAACTATGTATACCAAGTGGACTTCAAACAACCCTTTATTAGGTTGGGGGAAAAGGCTGAGCAGCCCAGCTTCTCTGTCCAATTCTGAAAGAAAAGGTTTCTATTGCACTTCATTACTTGCCCACCAGGTTGTGCTAAAATACTTCTAATGTATTGCCTCTTTAAATATTCACTGAAGCAAATATAGAAGGATGAAAAAGCTATAAACCTGATTATTGATGAAACTAATAGTGTTTCTAGTTCAGGTGTTTTTGATAATATCCATTCACAGATATCCAAACTGATGTTACTGCTGAAATGAATCAAGCGTGCAAACAGACCTCCCACCTTCTCATTCCTCCTTCCAATTTTTATTAACAATTTTAATTACAATAGTAAAATCTAATACACACTAAACTTACAGTCAGAAAAAAGAATGGGGAACAAAAATGTGCAGGCAAAAAATGAAAGAAAAAGAAAAGAGTACAATAAAGAAAAAGAAATATATAAAGAAATTTCTTCCAGCCTTTATCACAACAGGTATAAACAAATTGAGTAATTCTTCAACCTATGAAATGTAACAGATATTTCTTCATTTTATGTCTCATCCCCTGTTTATAAATACATCCATAAACATCAAGTTTTCCAAGTGTTTTGGTGTCTGCAAAAAGTCCATCAAGGGTTTCCAGAACACTGCAAAAAGAAATGTCTTGATAAAGCAAACCAACTTTATATTCCTTACTTTTATTTCTAACAGGTTTAATCTTTAAACTCAGTCAGATATTGTCATGGGATACAGAAAAATTGAACAGAAATCAAATCCTATTGCACAGGTTTCTTCAAGATTTTAACAAACCATTTTTGTAGGCCCAGTAAGAGAACATTTTCCAGCTCATTGACTTGGTTTATCGTTTGCATTTCTTTTTTAATTTTTAAACCTTTGGCCAATTTCTTTTGCATACCCACTAAAGTGTCCTTTTCCAAATCATTCTCTTGGCATCTCACTTGTAATTCCACTTCAAATATTTTTTTCTATTTTATTAGGAAAAATTTGTTCTACATCTATCATTATTTCATTAACATCTTTTAGACATAGTTTACTCATAGAAGCAGACATCATAACTGACAGTGTTGATATTGTAGTTAATAATTTCTGCCACCATTCTTCAAAAATCTCCTTTAATATTTCTGATGTTATGTTTTGTGTCATTTTGTAAGTACCAATATTAACTGACATTAAGATCAGGTTTCTAATTGTTTAAATGATTTTTTTGTTTCTTCTAGTGTCTAATTTCTAAATTTATTACTTAACTTCATTTTGTTTTGACTTACAATACACAGGATAGCCAAAATAAGTCTGCTTCCCATGCAAAACTACTTATTTCAATTCCAAAATCTTACAGTAAAAGCCAATATTCCAAATTTATCTGGACCCTTAATCCATGTGTAACTATTTTTAGTTCAGAATCTCAGCTTTTTACTGTGTTTCAAATTCTTTAAAATCCCAATCTTACAATTTTTCTTTTGGTCAGAGGGGAAGAAAAACTCACCTCATGACTTTCCAAATTTGTTCTGAAGGTCAATGGCTTTAAGATGGTTAGTACAGCGGACAATTTCTGACAGTGATTAGAAATTGAGGTTTTCAAAGTAAGTGTCCTTTCAAAGACTCCCCTGCAGTTGTGAGTTGAGGAATTATGCACAGTTAGACTTTTGTACTGCCATTCTCAAACATATCATTCTATCCATATTGTTCTCTTCAATGTCCTGTCTCTCTACTTGTAGGGTTATTGATCTTTTTCTTCCCAAAAATTTCTGCTACTCTCCCAGGCTGCTTAAGTGTGTTTGTACAGGTCACAGTAAGGCAATTCTTCTTTAAAACATTTATGCTTGTTAATAATGCTATGTAGTATCATAAACTTTTTTACCTAACAAATTTGATTCAAAATGATGAAAATTATTTGTTTCTGAAGCAAGAGAAGGAAATAATTTCAGCAAAGTTCTCATAGCTGGAGTATTATACTCATGCCCTTAGTTTACTACAAGGTTCCCAAGTATGTGTATAAATATCTTGGGTTTTTTATTTCTTTCCAGTAGCCTTGATCAACCTGCTTCTCCCCTTTCAAATAATCCCCAAGAAGACATACTGGATTTTTATAGCTGGGATAAGTCAAGGAGGCTTGGCTCCTCAGGGTGCCGTCAGCGACTCAATGTCATTTGGCAGTGACCCGGGGGAGGGCCTACTCTATGGCGGCTCCCACTTTGTGGAATCAGCTTCTGCTGGAGCTCCAGCTCCCAATCTTCGCTCCTTCCGCCACGATCTAAAGACCTGGCTATTTATGCAGTCCGGGTTGTGCTGACCTTCTGGGGGGGGGGGCTGATGGGTGTTTTAGTTTTGGGTTTTAAACTCATATATTTGGCTTGCTTTGTTTAATATGGTTTTAAGTAATTATTTATTGTTGGGTTTTTAGTTGTGAGCTGCCCAGTCCTTTTGGAGAGGGGCGCATACAAGTCAAATAAATAAATAAATAAATAAATAAATAAATAAATAAATAAATAAATAATATTTCAGCCTTACCAGATGGACCAGATGGGAAACACAGGCTGATGAGCTAATTCTATTTTATTGTAAAATCCATTAAAAAAACCTTGGAAGTCTGAAAGTGCAATGCTCCTGCTGTCACCTTTACAGCCTGAGAACTTAGCAAGGATTCCCTTCCAAGCTTCTTTATCTGCCCACTATGCAGCTATGGGCTATGTTGTCTCATATGACCATTCCCTTTGCCCTGTCCCCCACAGTAATTCCCATATACACTTACAGAGAGAGTGGAAAAATCTATCCACAGCCCATCCAACAATACATCATGCTCAAAAGCAGGGTGGGAATCAAAAATCCCAGCAACTGGGCATGCCCATTGTGGGCATGGCCTACTGGAACTTCCAGGAGGGCCATTTTCACCTTCCCAAGGGTCCAGAGGCTCTCCTTGCACCTCTAGGAGGGTGAAAATGGCCTCCCTGGGCTCTGGAGGCCCTACGAACTTCTGGAAGGCCTGTTTTCCTCCTCCCAGAGCTTCTGTGTGGACCCTGCACTTATCTGCATCGAAAATGGGCTGCATGGAGACTCCTGGGAGAGGCAGGGTGGGGTGGGAGGGGCCAGCCAGTCAGTTCAAATACCAGTTTGGTGAACCAGATGCAAATTTAACATCCGCTTCACTTGAACCAGTCTGAACTGGTAGAATCCCACCCCTGCTCAAAAGCACAATCAAAAGCAAAAAATAAATAAAAACAAAAACCCAGAATTCTGTTTCCAGGAGAAAAGAAAAGAAAAGCAAATATTGCAAGATGTGCTTTATCAGAACTTTAATCCTGAAATAAAATGAAATGCAAACTTTTTTTAAAAAAAGGGAAATGACTATATTTTGCAAAATGTAACAGCGAGCAACATGCTCAACATACAAAAGCGCAACACACAAAACTAACCACTTTTATTGGCAAATGTTTGCAATTCAGCACACTGAAGGATGATGCTCTTCATTTGGAGGCTTGATACAAAGAAACAGTAATGATTTCAGGCATTTGGAAAGAGCAGCTTAGGATAAGACCACACAAGAAAACAGAGTTTAATAAAATATAAGCAGAAGTACAGGGTATAGATTGAGCCTGGCAAGATAGAAAGAAAGAAAGAAAGAAAAGAAAAGAAAAGAAGGAAGAAAAGAAAAGAAAGAAAGAAAGAAAGAAAGAAAGAAAGAAAGAAAGAAATCAAAAAGAATTTCTGTATGCAGGTGTGCTGGTGTTGACCTACCAGGCCTCTTTGGAGGAAGTGGGCATGCCAAATTAAACATTGTATGTTGCTGCCAAATGTGTGCTTGTGAAATTTCCTTCAGCAGAAGCTTATGGTAATGAACTTACAACTTTTTCCTGCCAATTCACATGGTAATTTTTTTCTTCATCATATGGTCAAGTGTGAATTGCATGTATCTACCTTCATGACTTAGTGATTTTGGCATCTGCTCATTATTTTTATTTATTTTATTTATTTAACAAATTTATATAGGCATGCAACTCACACACAGGTGACTCCAAGCAGCTTCCAGCATTTTAAAACCCAATGTATAACACCTCCATTAAAATCCCCACCCCACCTCCATGGGAGCAATAAAGCAATCAAATCAAACACTTGATTGGCTCTATCTCTATTTTCAATTCCCAGACCCACTAACACAACCATATTTTTGGGTCCTTTCAGAAAAGCAACAGCTTTTGCCAATGTTTGTATTTATTCAGTCCTGGGTGATTTTCTTCAGATACATGCACTGGATCAGGCCATATCCAGGTTGATTAATCCGTATACTTGGGTAGTATTTGGCTAGATGCACACAACAACTCTCATAATGTTTCTATTCTGGTGAAACTTATGATCTAAAAAAAATTATATGTAACTATTGTTTTAGGCATATCATTCACTGATTAGATTTAGATTGGCTGCTACTTTAAACTTCTGCTGGGATGGTGGATCAGAAAAGGCTTACTCTGGGTATCTGATGGATCTAAATGGCTTCCCCCAAAAATATGGGTTTTCCTGCCTCAATTGCCAGCTAGCTGTGACTAATCTACAAAATGCCACAATGGCTTAAGGAAGCCACCTGTATATTGATATTTTCTTGCTATTTTCTCCAAAAAGATAAATTACTAGAAGTAGTATATGAATTGGGAAAGGCCACCTGGGAACTTTCAGTTCTTTTGGACTTCAGAGAAAATAGCAAGGAATTATGAACATTCTTTTCCATATATGTTCATTATATTAGCCAAATATAATGAAAAAATAAGAATTTTCTTGCTACAGACAATTAAAACATGAAATGGAGAACAGTCAGTCAAAGGCCAGGCAAATTAAATTAGCTTATTCTGAATTACTAGGCATGTACATTATAAACAAATGGGGGAGGAGTGTAAATTGCAATTTGTCTTTTAGTTAGAGTTAGCAGGCAATGCTTTTCTAGATAGACAATAATTTGACTCATCAAAAATTACCCTGGGCTCAGTCACTTTAGAATCTAAATGTTTTTAAAAGAACAAGCTTGAGTGGACTAAAGTCCATTTTTAAACCCTTTGTTTAAAATGGAAAGAGCCCTTTATCAAAAGAACTCAATGAAACAGTAGAATCACCAATTTTATCCTCTTATTAGTATGATAGGGTACAACATATCCCTGAGTCCAATGACATGCCTAGCTGGCCAGTGAACCACAATGGGGTAAAATGTTTCTGGAGGGATGTAAAATGTTTCTGGAGGGATTTCTATATATACAGACTATCCCTGCTCTGTTTATCCTGATTTAAAGCTAGGTGCTCTTAATGCGAATGCACACATCAGGCCTACTTAAATACTCTCATACATAATTATTAAACTTGTAAAAGAAACTTCCAAATGAATCTACCAAATGACCAGGCCAAGTCATTAGGAAGCATGTTTTATACCATGGTTTGACTTAAAAACAACAACCTATGATCAGTACCCATAAGTTTGATTCTCACGTCAGATAACTGTGGAATGACGCTGTAGTTAACATAATTAACTAGGCTTATTTCACGTTTACCCTAAGACCAGGAGTGGGCAACTATGGCCTGTGGACTTCAATTCCCAGAATTTCTGAGCCAGCTATGCTGACTCAGGAATTCTGGGAGTTGAAGTCCACAGGTAATAAAGAGGCCATAATTGCCCACCCCTGCCTAAGACAGTAGTCTTTGAACAAAGAACATCTTCATTCAGCAAAACATCGCAAGCTTTTCCTCTCCTCCCTGTGGCAAATATCGTGGGTGTGAGGAGAGAGGATAGGAACATAACAAGGCAGGGGTGGGATTCTACCAATTTCCTTACCGGTTCAGTGATCACGCACTTTCTGTGTACACGCGTGCACCTAAGGTGCACACAGCTTTCCAAACACCAGCTGAGGCTCTGCTGCGCCAATCAGCTGAGAGGAGAAAGAACAGAAAAGTGCAGGGGCAGGTGGGAGGGCTGATCCTGCCCTTGTCACTTCTTTCTCCTCTCAGCTGATCATTGGAGCTTTTTGTTTTACTACCGGTTCAGGTGAACCGGGCCAAACCAGTAGCATTTCACCACTGCAACAAGGGTTGACCCAACACATTTGTTAAATAAATTGCTTTTTGCCTTTGCTTCTATTCTCTCTTGCAAATTCCCTTGTGTGAATCCTTACTCTGATGATGTTTACCAAGAACCTTTGGTACTCATGAGCGAATTCTTCCCTAACAGAAACTTTCTGCTCTTCATTCACACCATTCTCTCTCTCTCCCTCTCCCTCTCTCTCTCTCTCCCACACACACACAAAAATGGAAAACTGATGTTCCAAGGAGTCAGAGCTTCTCATTATGAGCTTATCTGAGATGACTGAAGGCAGCTGCTGAGTTTCAGCAGCTAACCTCATTAGGAGTGTGAGAGCTTGTCTGCAGGAGAGAAATATGGAGGGGAGACCTGAGGGAAAAGCTTTGCATAATTTCACGGCACCTTTAAGGAAGGATAGACTTTGCGAGAGGGAAGGTGTGAACAAAGGTACAGATAGACAAAGTGTGGAATTAAACACAGGCAGCTGCAAGAAATACAGATAAAGGAGGAAAAAATGAACAAAGGCAGAAGAAAAAAACTTAGCTGGACGAACAAGAGGACCACTAAAGATGGGGCTGACAGGATTCCTTTGGTGTTCTGAAGTCTTGTCAAACCACATGGGAAAAGATACATTGATAGAAACATTGATTATAGCTAATATGTTGTTTATTTTGTCTAGAAAATGATTCTGATAATTTGTAATGGGTTGATAGTAGGCATAGGATGCCTGTTCCCTTAGAGAAAATGGGAAGATGGTGCCTACAGGTTTTTAAACTTCCAAACAGATGGATAAAAAGAAATGGAGGGGAATGCTACCATTTATGATCATTTTTGTAGATACTGTTGGTTGAATCTGACTGTATTCACAGAAGAACACCAGACATTCAACTTCTTTTGTTCCTTCACACATCCAATTTGCTGAAATCAGTATGAAGTAGCCAAGAGTGGTGTTCCCATCCTTTTGTCCTTCTCTTCAGGAATTCGTTTTGCTGGGATTAATAATACCCAAATCATTTTCAGACAATCAACCATGAAGTTTCAGAAGAAGGACTCTCCAGTCATATCCCTGCAATCTCAAAAGCTACACAGGTGTAGGCTTGTTAAACCTCTAGATTGTTAAGGCCACAAATGCACTTTAATAAACCTCCAGCCCCCAAATAATTTGAATTCACTCTTATGTAGTTCATGCTTGCTCTTCCTGTATCTCAATTTTTCCACCCCCAAATCCCTTAACATGCTTTAAAGAAAGCTTACAGTAAATGTGTAGCTGCATTGTGTGTACATAGTTCCTTCAGATTGCCTTAGTGGATCATCCTGTCGTGGAAGGCTCAGAGGAAGCCCTAATAAGAAAGCTTGACAAGAACTTTGTTTCATCTTTAAAAAACAGAACACTAGAAAGAAATTCCTGGCTTAACATGTATATTAAGTCAGTAAACATCATTATGTACCAATAATCTAATAACAATATTCACATATGGAGAGCTGTCCACAAAAATCCTCGCATCTAGCAATTAACATATATTAGGTGGAGTCTGGCTGTCCAGCAACAGATAATAAGCTACTTTTTGCTCATCCCACCTTATCTGCAACTGAAAGAAAGCCAAAAATGAATAACTGTACATTCTTATCTCATGTTATGCATTTCAGCAAGAAATATTGGCTCAAATTTATCTAACACAGCACACTGAGCATTTGATTGTGGAGCCATGATGTTCACTATTTTTCCAACCCATGTGGTTTTTTTTCCTGAAATACATAGAAGTATTCTCAGTCTCCCTTGCCCTCTCCTAAGTGTTTTGATCCATTCTGTTAGGATAAGTACAGAGTAACCATTGTATAACAAGGATATGTACATGGAAACATTTATGAGAACAGTTATGAATAAATATACAGCCACACAGAGTTAAATCAAGTTGTGTTAATGTTTACTTGAAGAAATAGCACAGTTCAATAAACAGTCCATGTCATAAACATTTTTAACAGTCCAGAAATATCCAGTTATAAAGTCTTCTTACCGGTTTCACGTCTTTTACAGCAGACAAATATCAAACCATAATACAACAGATAACCTTTGATATCAACAGAATATCAAAGTAAACAGGGTTAGTCAGTATCGGTCCGTAGTCAGTCAGTATTAGTATCAAGAGAGATCATTAGTGAGAAAGAGAGAATTAAACCATGATCTATAGCTCCCTCTTATGGCAACTTGCAGCATAATCCACCAACCAGGACATAGTATAATACATTACAGTATTTTTCCTTAAAGCTACAAACATATATATTTGTGGTTTATATATTGTCAACCCAACTACGTTGTGTACATATACATAACACATTCTACTTTTTTTCATATCCTTCAAGATAGATTTGGACAATATCATAATGGAAGATGGCATGTGGCATCACAAAGCATCAGTTTTGGGATTCACTTCCAAGATCATGTTAGAAAATACAAATGGCTGCATTCCAGTGTTTGCTTACAGAAGTGCCATCTTATTCAGAATATATATACATGAATCAGTGGTGGGATTCAAAAAATTTTACTACTGGTTCTGTGGGTGTGGCTTGGTGGCCATGGCAGGGGAAGGATACTGTAAAATCTCCAGTCAGAGGTGGTGTTTGCTGGTTCTCCGAACTACTCAAAATTTCTGCTACTGGTTCTCCAGAACTGGTCAGAACTTGCTGAATACTACCTCTGACATGAATGAGTTAATAGGGTGTGTATTAAGAGCCAGAAAGTATCAGGGAGCAATTTTCTGGCTTTGAGTTTGCTAACTTAATGATTTATAACTAACATTAGTTACTGCATGAATGGATAAACCTCACTTCTCAACAGCAACCATTTTGTTTGATGTACTCACAAAATGTTAATAGCAATAGTACTTAGACTTATATACCACTTCACAGTGCTTTACAGCCCTCTCTTTACAGGTCTCTTTACAGAGTCAGCATATTGCACCTAACAATTTGGGTCCTTATTTTACCGACCTCAGAAAAATGGAAGGCTGAGCCAACCTCGAGCAAAAGATTGGGAATCCCAGATTTAAATATTTTTAAACTCCTTGTTTAACTGCAAAACCATCATGTGCATTACTATCAAGAGTGATCTATGGAGCGTTTTTAGTCTGAGAGAATTGCTATGAGATCCAGTACTATAGTAACTTTGATCAAAGTAATAGTGAAAAACATTAAAATTTTGCTTAATAGAAAATCATCATAACTATGAGTTACATCTCTTACTGAAATTCTGAGTAGCTTCATAAGATAGTGGAATTGAGAATAAAGGGATTTCCAGATGTCCAGTAAGCAGCTAATCAGTGTAGAACATTCACATCACATGGTAAATCACATTGAAAGGTTGCACTGGTGACAAATTGCTTTCATAGCAACACTCAAGGAGTTGATTTTAATATTTAAGGCCTTATAAGGAATCATCGGTATAAGGAATCATTTAGTTCAATATGAATTTACATGAAAAATTATGCCATCAGAAGCTTACATAAGGATGCTTTCAATTTTTTTCTGCCTGGGAGCTAATTATTTATATGTGATGATGTCACCAAAGTGGGGGATGGGGCACAGCTTTTGGCCCAGTTTTTTTGCACTTTGGTGGGAAAAGGGAGAGATTTTAAGAAAGAAAATGGATATGAAGCATTTACAAGGCTTAAGGTACTGTTTTTCAAACTTAAAACTTTAATGTGTAGACTTCAACCAGCTCCCAGAATTCCCTAGCCAGCATGAGCTGAAGATCACACATCTTAAAGTTACCAAGTTTAAAAAACACTGCCCCAAGGCATCGTTTTGCTACTTAAAAGTCCTATAAATTCCTGTTATGTATGCAGGTTTGAACGTCATTGGTTAAGTTTGAACTGTTCTTGTAAAATGTCAGAAATGATTGGTTTAAAAGTGCGGGAAAACCCTGCACTCTGATTGGCTGGCAAGTGCGACTGCTGGCTATAAGTAGCAGCTGCAGACCAGCCAAATCGGGTCTGTTAAGAGCTGTAGTCACTAATAAACTCTTCACTGAAGCACTCCGCATCTGACTCTTCATGCAAATCTAACACTGACGACGAAGGTGGGATCCTTCCTGAAGAGAAGACAACACGGAAAACAAGCTGAGAGAGATGGCTGCACTGAACACCTCCCCCAGCCCCGTTCGATCCAATGGCAGAAGACTGGGACTCGTATGCGGATCGTTTCCAAATGTATTTGGAGGGAAACGATCTCGCCGACATTTCCGACAAGCGGAAGAGGGCGGTCTTTCTCACCCACTGCGGTCCGGCCATTTTCAAGATGGCGAAGGCATTGGCGGGAGCTGCAGACGTGAAGGTAATGGACTGGCCCGACTTAGAAAAGTTATTAAGAGCCCATTACGCGCCACAAGTATCATGCCTCATTAAGAGACACGAATTCTACCGTCGGGATCAAGTGGAAAGCAAAACGTTAATGACTTCGTGGCAAGTTTAAGGGACATTGGGGTGCATGTGAATTTATCAACTTAGAAGAGGCCATGCAATCGATTTGTTCTAGGCCTAAAGACAAGGTTTTGCAGAGCAAATTATTAATGAAACCTAAGATCACGTTTAAGGAGGCCATAGAAGAAGCTTCTTCAGCGAAGCTACCAAGTCCTCAGCAGCAGCCATGAAGAAAATTAACAAGGCCGCAAGCCATCCTGATGTGGAAAAATCTACGACAACCCATTGCGAGCAATTAGATTCTGATTCAGACTGTAGGTGGAGGAAGGAATTTATAGACTCAGAATGGAGAAGAAAAGGAAAGACCTTGGAAGAAATAGGCAAGACTTTTATTGCAGAGGTTGTGGGGGGGGGCACCCATGCACTGAATGCAAGTTTTTTGATACCATCTGTCTCCGTTGTGAAAAAGAGGTCACCTAGCAAGAGTCTGCAAATCATCCAGAACTCCACCAAGCAGAAAGAAGTTTCCTGACAAAGATTTCAAGCCTAACAACTTCAGTGAGAAAATGGGGCACAACACAGAAGCAAATGGGAAGAATGAAACTCATCAAACAGTCACCATTGGTCATTCTTCACCCTTAAGAAGCAGAAAAGTACATGTGAAGGTACTAATTGAAGGAAGGCCTTGCCAAATGGAAGTGGACTCAGGCTCCTATTTATCTATGGTGTCATGGGACACTATTCACAGGCTACTTCCCAACATTCAGAAGGAGCATTTCCAGAAGCAAGCACTGACTCTTAAAGACTACCAAGGGAACAAGATTCCAGTAGTTGGAACAAGAGAATTCATTGTGAAGTTCAAAGGCTACACCAAACGTTTGCCCCTGACCATCGTGGACAAGGACCGCCCAAGCTTGCTGGGACTTGAGTGATTCAATCCACTAGGCATCGAGGTGACTGGCATCAATCACGTGAGCAACACTGAATGGGAGGAGGCCCTGAAGTCTGAGTTTCCAGAGGTCTTCAGCAACGGATTGGGCAAGTATATGGGGACCCCTATCACTTTCAACATAGATCCCAAGCTGCCCCCAATTCGCTTAAAGCCCAGAAAGGTCCCATTTGCCTTAAAGGAAAAAATTGATGCACAATTAGATAAACTAATAGCTCAAGGAGTTTTAGAACCCACTGACCACTCCAGATGGGAGACACCCATAGTCACACCAGTCAAGACTGATGGGTCAGTGAGAATCTGTGGGGACTATAAGGGGACATTGAACCATGCGCTTCAACAGAGCATATCCAGTTCCAGTGGTGCATCATTTATTACATTCACTTGGCAGGGGTACAGTCTTTGCCAAATTGGATCTGGCCCAGGCATATCAACAACTAACAGTTGATGATGCCACTGCAGAGGCCCAAACCATTGTGACTCATAGAGGTGCCTTCAAATGTAAAAGGTTACAGTTTGGAGTAAGTGGCACCAGGCATTTTCCAAAGCCTTATGGAAAGGATGCTCCAAGGACTGCCAGGGGTAGTGCCTTACTTTGATGATGTGTTAATCTCTGCTGAAAATGACACTCAATTACAAGAGAGACTCAGAGAAGTCCTTACCAGATTCAAGAAAGCGGGTTAAAAGTCAAGGAAGAAAAATGCACTCTTAGAACTGACAAGGTTGAGTTCTTGGGCTATATGATTGACAAGCATGGCATCCACCCTACAGATGCCAAGGTTCAAGCAATCAAAGAAGCCCCTAGACCAAAATGCAAAACAGATTTGCAAGCCTTCCTTGGACTTATTAACTTTTACCACATGTTCCTACCTCAGAAGGCAACCATTGCAGAACCATTACACAGGTTGCTTGACAAAAAGTCTGTTTGGGTCTGGGGCAGGAAAGAACAATCAGCATTTAACAGTATTAAAAGACTAATCACGTCTGATGCTGTACTCATACAGTTCTCTGAGAATTTACCTGTTGTACTGACTTGTGATGCATCCCCCTTTGGAGTGGGGGCGGTTTGAGCCACAGGCTTCCCAGCGGGAGGGAAGCCCCTATTGCATTTTACTCTCGCACCTTGACCAAAAGAGAGGAATTACAGCCAATTGGACAAGGAAGCATTGGCAATTGTTGCAGCTATCAAGAAATTTCATGAGTATTTATATGGGAGAACATTTACCATTGTCACAGATCACAAACCTTTGTTAGGCATTGTGGCAGGAGACAAACCTACACCCACTATCCTTTCACCAAGAATGCTGAGGTGGACTGAATTTCTTGCTGCTTATTCATACAACCTTATCCACAAGCCTGGCAAGGACATTGGACATGCTGATGCCTTGAGTCATTTCCCACTTCCTTGTCACAAGGAGGACTTTGAACCTGAGGCACACACTGTTTTCCTAGAAACTGTTGCCAAGCTTCCAGTACACGCTGCTGAAATTGCCAGAGAGACTGCCAAAGACACTTTATTGGCTCCTATTATAGGCTGGATTAAGAAAGGTTGGCCTCTTCAAGATCTACCAAACCTTGCCCAACCTTTTAAATCCAGGCAAACTGAATTATCTGTATTAAGAGGATGTATTTTGTGGGGTAACAGGGTGGTTATTCCTGCAAAACTGCAAAGGGAGGTTTTGGAAATGCTACATGAGGGTCATCCTGGTATTGTAAGGATGAAGGGATTGGCCAGGAGTTATGTATGGTGGCCAGGTATTGACAAAATGGTTGAAAACTGGGTTGCATCTTGTCCCAACTGTCAGGTAGTCAGGCCTGCCCCACCTCTCACCCCCAAACAGGAATGGGAATGTCCTAGGGGCCCATGGTCTAGGATTCACATTGATTTCGCTGGCCCTACCAGAGGGCACACCTTCCTTATTATAGTAGATGCATATTCCAAATGGCTAGAGGTAATCCCTTTGGCATCCACCACAACTGATGCTGTCATCAAGCAGCTTAAAAAGCTTTTTGTAACTCACGGGTTACCTGATGTTCTTGTCTCTGACAATGGCCCTCAATTTACATCCAACCCTTTTGAATCCTTTCTAGCACAACTGGGTATCAGACATGCCCTGACAGCCCCTGGGCACCCTTCGCTAACGGCCGGGCTGAACGAATGGTACATTTTACCAAGGAAAAGCTTCAGCAATTGGGTCCTGGGGACATCACTGAGAAAGTTGAAAAACTTCTTAGTGTTCAGCACATCACTCCTAACCCATCAACTAACTTATCCCCAGCAGAGTTGTTGATGGGTAGGAAACTTAGGTCCCCCCTTGACCGCCTTCATCCCACTTACGCACCCAACGCACCACTAGATTCCACTAGCAAAGTTCACACGTTCAGTGTGGGTGATTCTGTTTATGCTAAGAACCTTATGGGTGAGCCTTCATGGATTCCTGCTGAAATAACTCAAATCACAGGCCGTTCTTACAGGGTGCAAACAGAGGATGGAGTCCTCTGGAGCAGGCACATTGATCAGCTTAGATCCAGGTTACCTCAGGAACATCGCAATTGTTCCTCTCTAGTTCCCATACCTAATGCTGTTTCTAGGGGAGGGGAGGAACATGAGGATAATCAGCAAACAAGAATCAACCCCATGTGTAACGAGCCATTATGACAGGAACCATCCCAAAACCTGTCACAATGCCAAAATCCATCCTTACAAGTGGAAGATTGCACATCACTACCTGACTTGGGTGCTGACATTGGGCTGAAGATGGGTTGGGAGGAGAGACCAGATTCTAACAATCAAACAGGGTCTTCTTTCACAGGAAGTCCAACTAGGGAAATGTCAACAGACACATTTCCCTCTCACTGGGTGAGAATGATAAAACTTCTGAACCACGAAGGTCTCAACGCACGTAAGAGCCCCACCTATTTAAAAGAATACATTAGATAGGTTGGGGTTTGAGTATGGACTGAACCTAGTGGGGAGGGGTGTTATGTATGCAGGTTTGAATGTCATTGGTTTAGTTTGAACTGTTCTTGTAAAATGTCAGAAATGATTGGTTTTAAAAGTGCGGGAAAATCCTGCACTCTGATTGGCTGGCTGCTGGCTATAAGTAGCAGCCGCAGCCCAGCCAAATTGGGTCTGTTATGAGCTGTAGTCACTAATAAACTCTTCACTGAAGCACTCCGTGTCTGACTCTTCATGCAAATTTAACAGAAAGCAAAATGCTTTGTGTTTTTTCTCAGCAGAACTTTTCTTCAGTTTCTCTGAAATAGTCTGGGAAAAAGAAAAGAAAGAGATGAATAGCAGAGATTTCTTTTTTAAAGAAAAGAGATCCTTGGAGGGAATAGGAGTAAAATTCGGAGTAAGATAGCAATGTTCTTAAATGCAGAAATATCATATTGATAATAAAAGGATTTGTCATCAAGACCATGGCTTTCTCAGAGGTAACATAGATCAGAAAGGATTACTAAAGAAAAAATAATGCCGTTTTGTGGTGCGGGAGAAAATCTTTATGGTGCTGAGAATACCTTGAATTGCAAGAATAATTCTTCTCCTTCTCCTTCTCCTCTTCCTCCTACTCATGTCCCTGAAGTTTTATTTTTGTTTTTGACGAGATTTTAAAATGGTTTGTCACTACCTCCTTCCAGGGCTAAGAAAGAAGGATTGGCCCAAAGTCACCCAGCTGGTAATTTACCAATCTAGCAAAAATCCTACTGAGCAACTGCACCAGCATATTAAAAACAATGGCTGATATGTCCACTATGGTTTTCCCATATAAGTTTTAAAACAAGCTTGCTGTTGTTAGAGTTCAGATCCTTCAATTGGAGACATAAAGTCCTTGAAGCAATTTTTCACACATTTCCATTACAGTTACCAACTACTAGGCGAGGCAGGGGTGGGGTGGGGATGAAAAAGAAAAAAGCAAGCAGTTAGTTTTCAAGAATGGTGCCTGAGTGTCTCAGAAGCTGCTCGTACATTGCATGTTAGCAGACAGCATGACTGCAAAAAAGTAAAGTGGGGGGGAACTTGCTTTTTTAAAATCACTTTCATCTCTAAATACCTAAGTTACTCACCAACCAGTGTATCTTTATGAATTACTCCAACACAGCAGGAAATACGATTAAAGCCACTGCATTCCAGGCCATAAATCAAAAATTGCCTGCTTGTTAGTCATAACTGTACAAAGTCTATATTTTATAAGGAATGCAATTAAAGATACAAACATATGTCTAAGATTACCAGAGATTTTACTATAAAACCTATTAACGGAATCTTCAGCTCCATCAAGAGACATTTACTTAAAGAATCAGCATATTTTGCCTTGTTTAAGAAAATGTACCTATTATATATGTTCCCAAAATAAAAGGTAAAGTTGTTAAAGTTCTCATCTAGGATAAGATGCTGAATTCTGCATGTAATGTAATTTTTTTTTTAATTACATTTATATGCCTTCTCCGAAGACTCAGGGCGGCTTACAATTTTTGGAGCACAACCCAATGCGCTCAGCAATAGCCTTCATTCCATTGTATATGCCTGCTTATTACTAAGCGGCATTTTTACAAAGTCAGCTTATTGCCCCCAACAATCTTGGGTCCTCAATTTACCTACCCCGAGAGGATGGAATGCTGCGTCAACCTTGAGCCTGGTGGGATTCGAGCCTACAGTAATTGTAGACAGCTGGATCTTAAGAGCAGGCATTTAACAGCCTGAGCCACCAAGGACTGTGCTTTGTGTGTAGTGTACATAATATTTTTTGTATGATGTAAAATTTCTATTTCTTGTTTCCACAGTTTCTATATTCTGTACTAACTAGCTCTATACCCATGCTTCACTACAAAACTATGTGATCGAGGAAAATAGGTGGGGGGAATTGTGCCTCTGCCTACCAGCATCCATCGGTATTCATCTGGCTAGCATCCTGTCAGTGTGCGAGAGAGTTGAGGGCTGTTTGGAAACTGAAGTAGTATTTGCTGTGTGAGCAAGAAGGAGAAAGCAAGGAGCCTGGGCGTGGCTTAGCTCAACTGTTCTGGACTAAAGCTGGTTGCTGCTGTGAAACTAAAACTGAAACTCCTCTCCTCTGCTTGTGTTTTGCATTTGGAACAGATTTCTTTTCAGGTGGGGAGGGGGAGTAGAACTCCTTAGCGTGTTAATAATAATATATGAAATACTAATGATCTGATGATCATTTTGAAAAATCCTTTCTTAGTGAGCACCTAGAAGCCAAGAGGAACATACATGCCAAATTTCAAGTTTGTAAGCTTTACGATTCTGGAGATTTTGTAATGATGTGTGCATGGTATTTTGCTTTTATATAGTTAGATAGATTGGATGAAGACCATAATGAGCCCAAGAGCTAGTACCTTCTACTTGGTTTTCAACACTCATAATTTTCTTTGTAAATAAATGAATAAATAACAATGCAAGAAAAGAAGTTATGGTGCCTGTGAGCTATAATAACAACTATTATAGGAAGATAGATTTGGATATAGTGAACGAATTATCCTTTCTGCAAATAAACAGCAATGGTTAGCATTCTTTTATTTTATTCAATGTATATGTCCACGATGGTCAGGGGCAAACGTTTGGTGTGGCCTTTGAACTTCACGATGAATTCTCTTGTTCCAACTACTGGAATCTTGCTCCCTAGGTAGTCTTTAAGAGTCAGTGCTTGCTTCTGGAAATGCTCCTTCTGAATGTTGGGAAGTAGCCTGTGAATAGTGTCCCATGACACCATAGATAAATAGGAGCCTGAGTCCACTTCCATTTGGCAAGGCCTTCCTTCAATTAGTACCTTCACATGTACTTTTCTGCTTCTTAAGGGTGAAGAATGACCAATGGTGACTGTTTGATGAGTTCCATTCTTCCCATTTGCTTCTGTATTGTGCCCCATTTTCTCACTGAAGTTGTTAGGCTTGAAATCTTTGTCAGGAAACTTATTTCTGCTTGGTGGAGTTCTGGATGATTTGCAGACTCTTGCTAGGTGACCTCTTTTTTCACAACGGAGACAGATGGTATCAAAAAACTTGCTTTCAGTGTGGGGGTGCCCCCCCCACAACCCCTGCAATAAAAATCTTGCCTCTTTCTTCCAAGGTCTTTCCTTTTCTTCTCCATTATGAGTCTATAAATTCCTTCCTCCACCTCGCTACAGTCTGAATCAGAATCTAATTGCTCGCAATGGGTTGTCGTAGATTTTTCCACATCAGGATGGCTTGCAGCCTTGTTAATTTTCTTCATGGCTGCTGCTGAGGACTTGGTAGCTTCTGCTGAAGAAGCTTCTTGTATGGCCTCCTTAAGCGTGATCTTAGGTTTCATTAATAATTTGCTCTGCAAAACCTTGTCTTTTAGGCCTAGAACAAATCGATCGCGCATGGCCTATTCTAAGTTGATAAATTCACATGCACCCCCAATGTCCCTTAAACTTGCCACGAAGTCATTAACGCGCTTTCCACTTGATCCCGACAGTAGAATTCGTGTCTCTTAATGAGGCACGATACTTGTGGCGCGTAATGGGCTCTAAATAACTTTTCTAAATCGGGCCAGTCCATTACCTTCACGTCTGCAGCTCCCGCCAATGCCTTCGCCATCTTGAAAACAGCCGGACCACAGTGGGTGAGAAAGACCGCCCTCTTCCGCTTGTCAGAAATGTCAGCAAGATCGTTTCCCTCCAAATACATTTGGAAACGATCTGCATACAAGTCCCAGTCTTCTGCCATTGGATCGAACGGGGCTGGGGAGGTGTTCAGCACAGCCATCTCTCTCGGCTTCTTCTCCGCGTTGTCTTCTCTTCAGGAAGGATCCCACCTTCATCGCCTGTGTTGGATTTGCATGAAGAGTCAGACGCGAAGTGCTTCAGTGAAGAGTTTATTAGTGACTACAGCTCATAACAGACCCGATTTGGCTGGTCTGTGGCTGCTACTTATAGCCAGCAGCCGCAGTTGCCAGCCAATCAGAGTGCAGGGTTTTCCCACACTTTTTAAACCAATCATTTCTGACATTTTACAAGAACAGTTCAAACTTAACCAATGACATTCAAACCTGCATACATAACACTTTCTATAGTATTTAACCATTAAAAAATTATTTCTGCTAATTAGTTTGGCCAAGATGAGGTTACATTATGCTTGGGAATGCTGCAGATATCTCAGAAGCTGTGTTGTCACAAAATGTTCCACAACAGTTTAATACCTATGAGATATTCAATTAACACAATTTTTTGAATTGAGTTGAAGTTCACATAACTTTCTGTTCAACATTTAACCAACCATGTAACGCAAGTTTGGAAAAAAAACATGCTAAAGTTTGGAGAACTAGTTTATTTATTTATGAAATTTGGGGGCTGCCAACATGATTCAGGCCAGCTTACATCAAAAGTAACCAAAAAAAAGAGAGAGCCTAATACAAGTTTTACTTTCTGCTTTAGCAGAATTCTAACGTTCTGTGAATTTTCATTTTGGTTCACTTCCCCCCACCCCTTTTCTATATTTGTTGCAGCGATTCCCAAGGCAATTTAGTTTTCTCTAATATCAATCAACAACTATAATTATAACCCTTCAGTCCTGGAAAAAAACATGTTGATTAAAAATATAAATCAACCAAATCACAGTAATATCAACCACAAAACATAGCATCTAAGTAGTAACTAATAATGCCTGGACAACTTTAAAATGTAAAAAATATTTGAATGACCCTCTTGAAAACCAAGTTCTAAAAGAGGAAACTGAAGGATAAATGTAATCTTTAAAACAAATCTGAAGAGGGGCATTCCAAACTTGGATGTGAAGAGAATTCTACAAGCTGGCCTCATCTGTGAGAGGAATATAACTGGATGGGGAATTCTGGGAGTTGAAGTCCACAGGTTTTAAAGTTGTCAGGGTTGGACATCACTGCACGAGGGCAAGATTTGTCAAATTACGAGGTACCCTATATCTCCCTTGGGATGGAACAGATGAAATCCAGGGGAACTATGAAGAACCTTTTAATTGCACATTGTTACAATAAATCCACCTGTCCCAATATTTCATTGTATTGTTTTTATCGATCATTTGCATTCATTTGGATAGGCTATGTCAGGGGTGGGCAAACTTTTTGACTTGAGGGCCACAGTGGGTTCTTAAACTGGACCGGAGGGTCGGAACAAAAGCATGGATGGAGTGTTTGTGTGAACTAATATAAATTCAAAGTTAGATTACTTCACGTAGCCTTCTGGGAGAGCAAGAGAACCCTCCGCTCTTTCGGCTCTGCGGGCTGGATAGAACAGCCGAACGGGCTGGATCCGGCCCCCGGGCCATAGTTTGCCCATGGCTGGGCTATGTACATTAAGATTACACTAAAGCAAGGTATGATAGTAAAAAGCTAAGAAATCCCTGCATGAGGGTAACTTAAATGGATTTAAAGCCACAAGGGTTTATTTGCTAAGCATGAATTAAGTATACATTAATATATGACATTAAATTATTTAAGTATTTAATTAATATTAATTTGGACATTATAACTTATTCTTTAAATCAATCTTTACCAATATTATATTTTCTTAATTATTAATTAAATCACTCATGTCCCAGTTATCTCACATTTGGACAACTACAGTGCCCTCTACACAAGGCTACCCTTAAGAGTATGTGGAAGTTTCGGCTGATGCAGAATGCAGCCATGTGTATTTTCAGAGTAGGCTACGTACATTATGTCAGTTCTAGAAGTCCGTAAGTTGTCCTAAGTTGCCTGAGCTGCACTGATTACAAGTCTGCTTCTGAGTCCAATTCAAGGTGTTAGTTATGACCTTTATGGTGCAGATCACTTCGGGAACTATCTCACCCCAATGGGATTGGCCTTCCCCACTCATTGTAGCAGAAGGTGGGTTCTGCCCCAACCGTCTTGGCCTTCCATAAGAGCCTCAAAAACTGACTCTGCCAATTGGCCTGGGATCCTGATGAGGACGTTCCATGTTGGAGATGTCTATTGCAGTAGGAAGAAGATCCTACCTCTACTCTATCCTACCTCTATTTTAATATTTAATGTTTGAATGTTTTGTATCTTTGTTTTTATGAAATTTGGGCAGCATATTAAATAAATATAAATAAATCAACCACGAATTGAAGGGAAGTCTAAATGCTTCCAATATAGCTACACCAAATGAAGTGTCACATGTGTGAGAGGCATGGTTGACATTTTCTGGACTCACGGCAATATTTGAGCTTCTTTCAGGGACATTCATGAGAAACACTTTATAGTCATTTGATCAGGATGTAACCTTTTAATTTCAACAAGGTTTTTTTTTAATAAAGCAAACTCTCCAAAATGGCCTTACATATTTGACTGTAATTCTCTAAGCTGCTAAAATTAGATCAGATGCAAATAATTAGAGAGAAATTCCAACACTGTAATCAGGATCCTGTTCCAAATTCCTGTATGGTAGATTTACAAAGTAATTAAGAGGTTTTTCTATAGGGAAAATTTGCTGGGCCAAATGTCATAGGTAATTAGCACATAGTTAAGTAAAACTTGGTGTTTCCAGTTCAAAGGGAATTAAAGGCAAATTCCAGCTGCTTTAGCTGATCAAAGATGGTTATAAATTTAATTTATTGTGTATCAGTGCTTGAACAGGAAAATACATTGATACTAAAACCATGATTTCTCCCCACAGAATCATTCCTCACCTCTCCTAATGATGCTAGTGAGGAAAGTTCCACTTCTTGCATATACATAGAAGTGTATTTAGCTGTGTAAACAGAACAAACATTTAGCACATGCCCTTGAGAGCTCAGTAGCTTTTAATGTCAGGACAAACTAAAACAGTTCTCTTCCAAAGTTAATACTATGGAGCAGCGTGATACAATTTATATAACAAATTTAAATGCTCAAAGCACACATACTCTCTCTTTGTGCATGTGTTTGTGTGCTAGGCCTATGCAGTACTTCTTCATTATTCAGGCCAAGTATGTGATCTTCAGATAGCTTTCATAACTGGGATCAGAATTAAACATTTTTTTCCCATGTGAAAACAATCGATGGCCTTTCATATATGGCTGAACACATGACATTAGATAAGCTAATAAAGCTTTTCCTCTGGGTTGCAAGTTCTAATTCTTCTTGGTCTCTCACTTGGTGATCCCAGTAGTTGACTATTAAAAAAAAAACAAGCTGAAAGGCAGCACCTGTGTGTCATTTTTAAAAAATGGCTTAACATTTCTCTCTCTCTCATCTTTCTCTTTTGGCTGAGCACTAACAAAGACAGTTATTAGAGCAGAAAATGCTCCCCTCTGCACAACTTTTGCCTCTTTTCTGTGATCTGCACAGCTTGAGCCACATAGAGAGATCAGGATGTGAAAGCTCTCAGGATTGGCACAACAACCTCTCTGTTTTCCTTCTCATAAAGCTCTGCAATGAAAGTGGAGAAATGTATAACTGGAACCTTTACAATGATAGCCCCAACAGCACCTGCTGTAGGCTGCGAGTACTGTATCTACACAAGAGATCTCCCTTTCTTGTGGCATCTGAAACAGATGCAATACCATAAATTTGTCTGGGATGAATAAACTGGCATTGCGGGTTGGTTTCAAATTTCTCATTGGTTTCAGGCATAGGAATATTGCCTGCATCTTGAAGCAATGGCTGCTATGCCTCAGCAGAATTCAGTATTTTCAGGAAATCCTTTGCATGTTGAATATTGAAGGAAATTCACATGATGCTACCACAGACACTCTTGCATCTTCCAGACGTTTCTGGAATACACTTGAAATGCAGAAGAAGTATCACACCAAAATGTTGATTTGCATGAAAAGAGAGTTTTCATGATCTTCTAACCTTTTGAATGCAGGACCCATCTTTAATCTACACAGCTCCTATTATTTATTTTTTTAGTAGATACCTGTCATTCTCTGTCTTTTGAGAGGTAGCCAGTGGTGGGATTCAGCCAGTTCGTACCACTTCAGGAGAACCGGGTTTTAACTTTCTGAGCAGTTTGGTGAACTGGTTGTTGGAAGAAATCATTAGGGCAGAGGTTGTTAAATTATTTGAATCCCACCACTGGATGTAGCACTGCCCTTGCATACCACTAGGAGGCTTCAGCTGGTGCAGAATGCGGCCACGCGGGTAGTGATGGGAGCTTCCCGATACTCCCATATTACACCCCTCCTGTGCGGCCTGCATTGGCTTCCGGTTGCCCTCCGGGTGAGATTCAAGGTTTTGGTGTTAACATTCAAAGTCCTACATGGCATGGGTCCAGGATACTTACGAGAACGACTCCTCCCAGCATCAAATACCAACCACCCTGTACGGGCGCACAGACGGGGTCTCCTCGGGGTGCCATCCGTGACTCAATGTTGCTTGGCGGTGACCCGGGGGAGGGCCTACTCTGTGGCAGCCCCCACTTTATGGAATCTTCTTCCGCCGGAGCTCCGGTTGGCTCCCGATCTCCGCACCTTCCGCCACGAGTTAAAAACCTGGCTGTTTCTACAATCTGGGCTGTGCTGACTCTTTGGGGTTCATTTATTTTAACTTTGGGGTTTTAATTCCAATTTGGCTTATAATTTGTTTAATATGTTTTTAGGTAATTTATTGTTATTGTTGTATTTTAGCTGTGAGCACCGAGTCCTTTCGGAGAGGGGCAGCATATAAGTCGAATAAATAAATAAATAAATAAATAAATAAATGAATAAACAAACAAATAATGGCATAATGAGGAAATTTAAGCAGATATAGTTTTAAGATGTACCTAGGACTTAATTTCTTCCTCTGCCATCATCAACCCAATTGTAATGGAATCATTTTGTACCAATAGAAATATATATCACAGGGTTGAACTGAAGAGTACTTGGTGCTTTCTGAGCTTGTTTGCAGATGGTTTGATACTTGACTAGGTAACAACTAACATGAAGTGAAGATATTAACCTAGTCATAAAACATCTGCAAGCAAACAAGCAAGCTCAGAAAGCACCCAGGATTTTTCTGTATCACTCCTCTCCTCTCTCTCTACTTTATATTGTGTATTTTTTAAAAATGTCAAGCTGGGTCATCATTACTATGACTTGCCTTAGAATAGCTAAGCACAACTCCATTCTCCACAAAGAAATCTTGTGTGTAGAGGGGATTTACAAATGGCTACTTGGCTATGGAAACAGCTTGGGTACCCCAGAGTGAGCCGGAATGGGCCAACTTGGGCCACCAAGGCCAATCACCATGGAACAGTTCACTGCGGGACAATTCAATTTATTTATTTGAAATAATTTTTAAAATATTTTAATTTTTGTCTTTCACATTTTATTTTGTCCCTCCTTTGGCATCCCTTCTTTAATGATTCTATTCTACTATTTCTTCAATATTAGTGTAACTCTTCTCCCATGGCGAGTTGTCCTGTGGTAAGTTGGCCATGGCAAGTTGGCTGCAGCAAGTTGACTGTGGCAAGTTACTAATTAGGACTCTTCAGTAAAAGCAGTTTGTACAATGAGGCCAGTATTGTGTATACCCTTTCCCCATCATTGTCCATCAGTATAGTTTTACCTATTGGAGTAAATTGCATTGGAGAGTGGAAGATGGTAAGGAAAGTTTAACTGAGAAGTAGCACACACACATGCCTGCATAGATAAGCAAACACTGATCACTTCATCCTATACTGTCAAACTCTTAGCAATCTGAAGTACTAAGATGTATTTTATTTCAGCCACAAGTGTAGGGCCATGATAAAGTGCACCCCTTCTACATAGATGATCCCAGTTTCCCACATCTCTAATTAAGATCCAATTAATCTCACCCACCAAACTCAAGAAGGACTTCAGTTTAAAACCCCTAAAATCTTTTGCTGATATATAACATTTCCTTCCGTTATCTTCTCATGCAGGATTTGAGTTTGTTTTTTCTAATGGCCCTAGAGTCTTAATTTGCGTGCCTAGTTTATTCATGATAATTATATGGTCATTCAATTAATAGATTGTGATTTAGTGTGGCTAGCATAGGATTACAAAGAAAATGCCCATATACATTCAAGTAAAAATAGAAAAACCTTCTTAGTATGCACAACCTTATACTGTTCCATATTGCAATTTATAGAAAAAATGATTCATCTAGACCAGGGGTGTCAAACTCGAGGCCCGCGGGTTGCTTAGAACTGGCTCACAGGACCACCCTGGAAGCAGCGAAGGACCAGCCCATGGTGTATCTGCTGGTGAAAATGGCTGTGTGCAGACCCCCTGAGCTCTGTTTTCGCTAGCAGAGGGTTGCAGGAGGCCGCTGCAGCTGGAAATGGAGCTTGAGAACCTGTTTTCGTTGTCAGAGGGCTCAGGTCTCCAGAGAAGCCCTTGACACATGAGACGTTGAGCTGGCCACACCCACCTTGACCACACCAGTGCTGGCCCCCCAAGGTCAAACACAACCCTGATGCAACCCTCCGTGAAATGGAGTTTGACACCCCTGATCTAAACTCTTTCAGCAATCAGTGGTCAAGTGGTCAATCATTCTGACCACTTTAGATACACTTCAGTGTTCCTCTGAAAGATAACCATTGTCTAAATTGGTCTAGCAGAGTACAGGTGATATCTCTTGTATCAAGAATATATGTATAGTTTCACTATATACTTGATCTATCTATTCCAGTTCAGCAGGGGAAAAAAGTAAATTATACACTTCTCTTACTCCTCCAAAATATTTTTCTCGAGCCATTTCCACCCAGTGATAACTAGTATAATGTTATGGGACTTCTGGCTGCTGGATTAATTCTTCAGGTTAACTGATTCAGAAGAAGATGAGAAGAAAAAGCTGGGGAAATAGTTTTGTGGTGTTTTCACTGCAGCTGCAAGCAACTCAAATCTTTTGACATTTGGGATTCCACCCCCCATCTTCTGAAGGGCAAGCTGTAGGCACCTTTTTCATCTACCTGTTTCTTATCAGAGTAGCTTTGCCTGTATCTGGTGTTTCTAAATGACATTTTTGTCCTGTTTAATTAATGGAATTTTATCAAAAAAGATACTTCTCCCAAACAACAATTTCCATTTCTAGCCCTTCTTTTTTCCCCAAAATATTTCTCTGAAAGTGTCATTAAAAAAGAAAGAAAGTAGCTTATAATACTGGGCAGTGGCAGGAGTTATTTGTCTGGAAGGATCTTTATTAAACTTCAACCAGATTAATCTGCTTAAATTACAGTTACTGAGTAAGTTTTAAAAGATATGACTAAAAGCACCCCAACTATGATATGGTTATCAAAGGATTTCCATTCTGAAGCAATGTTGGGACATACGTAGTTGACCTGGAGTTATGGGGGAAGCTGATTAGTAATCCAATCAGTAATGATGCAGTAGGTCTTCAATCTCCATTAACTGTGCCTTGCATCAGAATTTTTTAAATGTAAAAAATTTAATTATCCAAGTAACAGATCAGATGGAAGCTTCTGAGTATGGCTAATTATACAGTGATGTAAAATGACATGAAAACCAAAGGTATAATTGTTTGTTGTAGGCCTCAATTTTATTTCTAATATTACTCTGAAAGATGAAAACACTGTTTTTTTTTTAATTTTTGGCGTATTTTGTCTTAGTAAAAGAATACATAACCCCCTTTACCCCATTATGGGGATAAATCTGAATTAAATTCCAAAGCATTTATTTAATGTCCCTGTATACCAAAATCTAAACATGACCTTCATCCAAAAGTTAATTTAATGTTTTCAGAGACATACAAACTATAAATAGGAAGCCAAATTGCATGCAGCCAAAAAGAAACAAAAAGAAAAGTGAACAGATAAACAGTAGAGAACCCAAACTTCCAAGTTCACTTAAGCCGAAAAAGCAGCAGTTACAGGAAAATTACGGCAGTTCTTAAAATTCTGATTGTTGTGAAATATTTTTTCTTGAAAATATACATTTCCATACAGTAGCCTACCATATACCTGGCTGATTAACAGTTGCTTTGCAAAACATCTATTCAACTGTAATTTATTAGAGGCTTACTAGATAGTTTCTCAGATGTAGCTGGATTCCAAGTTCCCAGAAGCTTATCCATTACTGATAATGAGAGACACTGGAGTTTCACCATTTCACTAGAGAACTTCTTTAAAAAATAGCAGAGCCTTTCCCTGTTCCATTAGGTAATTACCTACAGAGGATTCTAGAGGAAATGGTTTATCTGAATCTGTTTGGACCAAAATGAACAGTGATTAAAGTTATTGTGATAGATGACTGGTCTTCGTTGAGATCTAGATCTCACGTGCCAGCTTGTGTATCTATTTATAGTACTCTTATGGTCATCCAGATTTTTATATCCAGTTATGGAAACCCTATTTGAAATGGAAGACTAACCTTCAATTCACTGAGAAATTAAAGTAATAGAAATAAAGAATATTAGCTTTCCTTGGTAGATGGGATGTAGCCATAGGGGTGGAATGAAAAATTCTGGGTCTTCCTTTTGTCTAAGTATGGTTATTCTCATACATCTTATCAGTCATGGTAAGTGAGCTACCATGACTTCCTGTGTTCTAAGTTCTGTAACAATGCAATGAATAAAAAAATGACACAAACCTAGGGCAATGAACCATTGTCATGTTTTAAGTGTGTTGCTGTTATGAATAAACATGAATTTATGAATGGCTATTTGAAATACAAAATTAATTAAATATTGCAAATATGCTATTAATACAGAATTTATAACAAAAGCAGGGATGTTAAGAATACAGAGATTGACATAAAATAGTATATGGACATATTGAATAATTATGATTGATATGAATTAATATCAAAATATGTAAGAAAGCCAATAATATCAATCTGAAATTATTGTCATGTTTGTTCTAAAAAGTAAAATAATTTGGAACCATACTGCTAATGTAATGATAGGTATATATAATTTGTTGAACATTGCAAATGTGACTATTAACACAGAATTTATGATAAAAGAAGGAATGTTAAGAATGTAGAGATTGATATAAAATAGTATATGAGAATATTGATTAATTCAAGATTAATAATATGCATTAATATCAAATGATGTAATAAAGTTAACAATAATAACGTGAAATTATTGTCATGTTTGTTTTAAAATGTAAAACACCCTGGAACCACACTGTTCACACAATGATGTGTTTATAGGAATAATAATAATAATAATAGTAATAATAATCATCATCATCATCATTTGCATAGAATGTTTTGCTTTTTTAATTTAGGCCTAGAAATTCTGATTACATATATTTATATATTCTCTCCCTTGACCAGGTAAAGAAAGACAAGTTCTGAGCAGTGGTGGTATTCTACCGACTCAGCCCGATTTGGCTGAACTGGTAGCTCCGATGATCATCTGTGAATGAACTGGTTTGCTCTGATGATCAGCTATTCGGCCCTCCCACCTGCCCTGGCTCTATTATTACCTTTATTTCCTGCTTTTCAACCTCAGCTGCTTCGTGCAGCACAGCTGATTGCCCCACATCAGCTGTTTTACACATACAGCTTGCAGTAGAAGGTAAGTTACAAACATTGCGTGCAAAGCTCACACTGAACCGGTAGGAAAATTTTTGAAACCCACCACTGGTTCTGAGTATTTATATCAGATGCTTCTCTCACTAGCAAGACATAGTATACTATTTCCTTTAACCCGATAAAAAGCTTTGACATCTGAATGTCATTTGTACTCATTTTCAGTATTAAGGTTTAATTGCATGTCATCCTTAGACTATATTCATATGACACACTGGACTACAACCAAAGTCAGCCTGGCACGTGCAAACCTGTTTCGCGTGATCAGTGTGACACAGAAAATTAAAGGAATAAATCATGGTTAAGTATCTACACATTGTAGTTAGGCCCCTTCCTTTCCTTATATGAATTACAATAGATAATGTAGTGTGTGAACATGGAGACTTTATTTTCTTTCTTAGACAGGATTAAGGCCCCAGGTGACCCTAAGTCAGGGATTGGCAATCTTAAACCCCCAAAGAGCCATTTGGACATGTTTCCCACAGAAAACACGGGGAGCCACAAAACCTTTTTGACATCTAAAATGAAGATAACACTGCATATCATTTTTTACCATTATGCTATGTATAAAAAAACTATAGTATTTGTGAAATAAAAAGCCGAATTTAAATTATCCACCTGCAGCAAACCAAAAATGCCGTCTGCTTCTGTGTGCCATCATCCTCAATAAATCACATGCCAGCAGGTGTCACACATTGGCAGATATGATGCATATTTTGAGCGACAGGGAGCTGCAGCAGAGGGGTGAAAGAGCCACATGTTGCTCCAGAGCTGCGGGTTGCTGACTCCTGCCCTAAGTGATACTAACCAAGACTCAACTGATAGATTGGTGTGCTTTTAACTATCTTTTGGAGCTACTCAAGACCACACCAGTCTTATCTATACCTGCAATTGTTCGTATAGCTAGAGTAGCTAAGATAAGGTTAAAATCATTCTGTAGGAGTGAGTTTGTCATTGTGCCTTATTTCAGCAGAAATGCATCAATTAGCACTGATTGTACTTGATAATTAAAGTGATTTACACATCAGATGGTGTTATTGACATTTGGGGCAACCACCTGTGCCATCTCCTGTAGCCAGAAGTGATGAGATTTGTAGTTCCTTTCCCTTCCTTCCCTTATCATTATAATATGGGGAGAATAAGTACTTAATTTAGCCTTTTTCTTTCCTCTAAATGGTAAATTAGCTCAAGATAATTCCTTTTCCTTTGACAAAGCTTTTCGTAAGGTTGGAGCTTGGGCCTTTTGTTACTGAATCTTTTCCAGCTTGGGAAAAAAAGGTAGTGCTGACATGGATGTTTCTTTTTTTCAACTTTATTGGTTTATATGTCTAAAAATGTGAATGTTGGCATCCGAGGCACAAAATCTGGCTCAGTCTCAACTCTCATCTCAGTCATGGGCTTCTACAGAGAATGTTCAAGCTTCATTATAAAGACAAGTTGGGAGAAATTAATGGCTGCAAGACTGTAATTTTGACAAGGCTGTTATTGGCAATGTCAGGATTTTGTCACTCCCTCTCTTTGCTTCCGTTGAATTCCCCGGTGTATTTATTTCAGGGTGAAATATTCTCAGTTCATTCGGCAATTCTGTAAGGACTGCTTTCCATAGTTAAAGAGGTCTACTTGAAATAAATCAGAATACAAATAATTAAGAACTTTTAAAGGTACAAGCATATGTCCCCTCCTACTTCTCCAGGCAAGTAACATTTGTCAAGGAAGTGTGTATTAAAGAAAACATGAATAGCATAAAAAGGAGCAAAATTAGCAAGGAGCTAGTTAGGTAGCTTCATTTTTTTCCCCTCATGCTTTGAATTTGGCAATAGGGAAAGTACAAGTCAGAGAGTCTAAGTGAGTAGGAATGAAAAAGGTTCATATTTTCAAAATAGAATTTTTATTGAGTCGTATTAGGAAACAATCCTGGAAATATGATGAGAAGTCTAGCAAGTTACTGGCTTTTAGATGTTAAAGATACCGAGCAATATAATATTTTTATATGAAGTAATTCCTGGAGAGAATATTCCCAGAAAATTCATTAAAAATAATTTTTATGGAATGTGAAACTCCCACAGCTATCACAGTTCTGTGTCCTCTTTCTCAAAAAATAGTGGGTCATACAGATCGATCTGTGACATTGACTTGATGAATTAATTGTTGGTTGCTGTTATGTCTCTTAGTTGTGAAGATTTTAGTGAGATTTTATATCATGGCCCTTCCCAAAAACAGGGATCAGATCCTATCCTACCTATAGATATCCAAATGTAGACTTGAGGCTGGTATAAGTCCTCCAAGGGACATTTAACTTCATCTGAGGCTTGGATGCGTATCTTGCTTCTAAGCACAACGGCACACTGAAGCTGCTACGCCTCACTTTCTCATAAGCTACTGTCACTTCACTCATGTGTTTGGAGCTGAAGTGGCTCCAACAGCCATGGTAGGCCCTGAGATTTTCACTGCTGCTTTATCATATATTATCCTTTTTAACAAAGTGCATGCAGTTCTGACTGTCCAGGTTCTGATAGTATTAGCATCTTACCTGATATACAAACCTTCCAACTCAAAATGGATGGAATTCAGTTGCTGTAATTTCTATGAACGTTTTGAGCACTTTTGAAATCATTTCTAAAGGTCAATTTTGAGATATTAACCACTTTGGGTGTTTTGCATCTTAGGGAAGCAAATACAGGTAGTCCTCAATTTACAACCATTCGTTTAGTGACCATTCTGTTACAACGGCACTGAAAAAAGTGACTTATGACTGTTTTTCACACAACCGTTGTAGCTTCCCCAGGTCACGTAATCAAAACAAAACACAGATGCTTGGCAACTGACTCATATTTGATAGTTGCAGTGTTCCAGGGTTTTGCAACCTTCTGACAAGCAAAGCCAATGGGGAAGTCATATTCACTTAACAACCATGTTACTAACTTAACTGCAGTGATTCACTTAACCATCATAGCAAGAAAGGTCATACAATGGGGCAAAACTCACTTAACAAATATCTCAGCAACTGAAGGTTTGGGCTTAATTGTAGTCGTAAATCAAGGACTATCTATATTCATCTGGTCCCCACTATTTAATCTCTAGATCAGGGGTCTTCAAACTTGACAGCTTTAAGACTTGTGGACTTCAACTCCCAGAATTCTTCCTCCAGTCACGTTAGCTCAGGAATTCTGGAAGTTGAAGTCCACAAGTCTTAAACTTGTCAAGTTTGAAGACCCTTGCTCTAGGATCATGAGTTTTTAAAGTTGTATTCTGATTTTTTTTTAATCTCAGTATATAATTTCTAGATGATTTCTCAGTTGGTAAATGTAAACATTGAGATAAAGGAAACAAAGATTAAATAGATAATCCAGAATATCCTTACAGAACTGGAAAAAAATACAGTAAATATTATTAATGCGAGATGCATTTTAAAGCTGTTATATTGTAAAAACTCTTTTTTATTCATTCCTATTATTTTCAGTAAATCATTAGTACTAAACAACTTTATTTGGCAGAACTGTCCTTTGAAATTTTCATGCAGAGTACAACATAAAATGTGAATTTTCTTCACTTCCAAGCTTTTTTTAATTATTTAGCTTGGCTTATAAATTAACTGAGAATTTTAGAATGTGCTTCTATATTAGGCTCTGTTGCAGCACTTTATAAAATTTGCAGAGCATAACATTAACCTTAATTTACCTCAGAAAGCTTCTTGGCAATTAATTCAACCCAAGCACTGCTACTTAGATACTGTAGTGCCTTTGCTCTTTCTGGATTTCCTCATTTTGGACATCTTTTTGAGAAAACTCTGACACAAGTTTCTTACATTGTTTTGTAAATGATGCAACCTTCAAACCATTTTAGGCAGCCAGTTCATATTTTTAACTGTTGAGAAAATATGGTTTTACTGAAAGGTTAGCATTTATATAAAACTGAAAGTTGAATTTGCCAATTGCATTTTTGTATACCTTACACTTTGTTGCTATCATTATAACATAGATGAAGCAATGGAATTTGCAGAATGAACAATGGGAACCAGAAGGCAAGAAACGGTGTCATGGCACTGTAGCGTAAGCCCCTTCTCTTTTTGATGCATTATGGTATTATAAAGGTAAAGGTTCCCCCTGCACATACGTGCTAGTCATTTCCGGCTCTAGGGGGCGGTGCTCATCTCCGTTACAAAGGCAAAGAGCCAGCATTGTCTGAAGATGTCTCTGTGGTCATGTGGCCAGCATGACTAAACACCAAAGGCACATGAAACGCTGTTACCTTCCCACCAAAGTGATCCCTGTTTTTCTATTTGCATTTTTACATGCTTTCATACTGCTAGGTTGGCAGAAGCTGGGACAAGTAACAGGAGCTCATTCCGTTACACGGTGCTAGGGATTCGAACTTTAATTTCATATTAGCAAAGAGCCAAGAAAATATGCATGCCTCCCACAATATTGCTGTATCAATCAGAAGCCTTTCCTGGATTGTCACCTCTTTTAACCTCTGCTAAAGTTCACACCTTTGGCAAATTTCTTTTTCATAAGTTCCTCTAAAGATTCTAAATTTGGGATTACTATGTTATTCTGACATTACTGTGGACCCATGGGTTTAAATGCCACAAACCTACCTGTGGAGTTTAAGCTGAAATTCAGTATCTGCCATCTTGTTCAGGGTCCACTTTTCAAACTTTTTTCATACTGTGAACATTATCTCTCAATTATTTACTTTATTTTACGATTTAATCCTGTCCCCCCCCCTCCTCCAGCACAAAATGGAGATGGCTTTAAAGCAAGCATTGCCTTTGGCACTGATTCTGAATATATTTTGCTGCTTCAGGGATAACCTGAACTCTCCAAAGGTCCTCTGACCTGCAGTTAGTCTGCATACAGCTAGTACATCCCTTGCTGAAGTACCCACCGTGCAAATGGCAATTGCTGCTGAGTCCTCTGGCAGAGTAAGTAAAAAATAAACTGTGCTGAGAAATTGTAAACATGTTCCCCAGCAGCTCTAAGGACAGGTTGTCCCTTTTCTTTGTTCCACAATAATGAGTATTTCATTTTAATATTATCATATATTGCAGGAAATACTATGCAGCTTGAGACATAAATCACTTGAAAGGGTAATATTTTAAATATTTAGTTGGTCAAATAAAATGACAGAATAAAGAAAAAATACACATTCTTTTTTAATACACTTTTAAATTCATAACAATCTTTATGCCCAGAATTTTCCTCCTAGAAATTGAACTATTGTCACATATCAGTATTTCAATCTGATATTCACTTAGCTAACATTCACTTAGCTATGCAAATATTCCTTTTCTTAAGATGTCTCAGTGCCTGTCTTTGATTCCTTTACTATGATAAAAAAGACATAATTAAAAATAATTGCAACTGCATGAGTGTACAGTAGGTTATTTTTGTGGTAATTAAAATCATATGTGTTATGTTCTGAAATTAACTATCTTGTGTGCTAATTTGTTATATTCACTTGGAAAGTATTGCTTTGAATCTTACAAGAACAAAAAGATCTCATGGGTTTTTTTAAAGAAAAAATGTCTTTTGGCAAGGGTATATTGTTGTCAATAGTCTAATGAAAAAGAAACTGGCTGTTGCAAAATGAGGAATCTATATTATTGAAACAAAATATTCAATAGAAATTAGAATAATATGCAGATGCAAACTTTTGATGCCTAGTACATGTAAGTTGATCTGTGAATTTCAAAAAGGATGTAATTATAGAACAGAATTTAAATAATCTTTTGTCATAGAGATTCCAAAACTCCAAGGTACTAAATATTTTTCTTTGTTTTTTCAGAACTCATTTGTGTACGTCTGTCCCAATCAAAAGGCTTTACCATACAGCTGAACATTCACTATGCACACCAAAGATCCCATGTTCATCATCTTAGTTCATCAAGATGTTCAAGCCAGTCTTAGTACTATATCCTGGCTAAAATCCCTAATTGAAAGGGGCTTCTGAAAATCAGTATCATTCAATGAAAAAAATTGAAAGATTTTGGCATATTATCAGGTTCAGAGATAAGCAAAAAACAAGTTAAAAGTATAATTACACAAGATCAAGATGTTTTGTTGAAGAAATCTGGCTTTAAACTGATGAAAAGGGTTAAATACTTGGGGGTTTCTTATAGTGCTAGGGACAGTATGTTGTTTCAAAATAACTATGTTAAATTATGGAATAAAGGTAAAAAAAGACATGGGGAAAAGGGAAAAATGATAACTGTCATTGGGAAGAATTTCTGTGATTAAAATGAATGCTTTACAAAATTATTTTCATTCCAGACAATACCTATATTTACAACTTTTAAGCAATGTGAAAAAGGTATTTCTAAATTATTTTAGAAACCGAGAATTAAATATACTTACTTACTTACTGTTTAGTTTGGGTGAAAGAGTGGTGACTTTAGTGGTGACTTTAAGAAATAGGAGGGTTTTGGATATTGGAAGACCATTAATTAAGATTTGAATGGCATGATTATCTGTGGTACAACAAACTTAAAGTGAATGTAGCTTTCAAAAGTCATATTAGATGTGCCATATTGAGAATCTAGAATAGGTGTAAGGCAAAATTGTCTCTTGATAGTTGTGTGTTTTTAGTGTTTTTAGGAGTGGGAGGATAATTAAATGAAAATGGTGAAGTTTTATGATTTGCAGAACTTTTCCCAATGAGCGTTATTCTTAAAACAAAGGAAAACTGGGAGTTAGAAGGTTTTACATGCCATTTGGTTTCCTTACATTCAGCTAAGGGAAAGAATTAAGTTGATAAGGATTATAAATTTGAAAAGGGTAAAACTGAGTTTGTTGCAGAGCTATGTACAAATGATGATCATGATTGCTGAGATGTACAAACTTTTTCTAAAAATGGAAATACTAGTCGTACAAGTTAAAGATTGTATATTAAAATGGGCAAAAATTTTGGGATATAATATACAGTTGGACCAATGAGAGAATGAAAGGATCAGATTTACATTGAATTACAATCTTAAAGATAATTTTTATAAAATGATGTATGGTTGATATATGACACCAGATAAATTGTAAAAATGTATAACAGAATTTCAACTATGTGTCAGAAATATAATCAACCTGAGGGAATATTTTTTTTCATTTTTGGACATGTAACAAAGATAGAAAATATTGGGATCAGGTATGTATTTTGATGCAGAAGATTTTAAAAATCAATGTATAATTGAAACCAGAAGCTTTTCTTTTGGGCTTAACAGACAAACAAATGAAAAATATTTTATGGAATTTTGTTTTTTATATATGATAATGACAAGGAGACATTTATATGGTGAAGGTGGAAAGATTTACAAATATCTTCAATGGAAGAATGGTAGAAGTTGGTAGAATTGATAGAGATGGCTAAATTGACAGCCTTGATTAAATAAAATATTTTAACAATATTTATTTCTTCTTGGAAACCACTTTTGGACTTTTTGCAAGAAACAAAAACGAAAAGTTGAGTTTAGCAATAATCATTTGTCTATAAGACTTACTGGGATACCAAAGTTGGATAAATTCATTTTATCCCTCAATTTGACATGTTTTCTTTTCTTGTTTAGAAAATCTGTAACCCAGCTAACCATGAGTAGAGAAAAAGAACATACTTTTTGGCTGTATCATAATGAAATCCCACAGATAGTATTTTGCATTTCCTGACTCAGTAACTTTGTCAGATAAACAAAAACAGAAGCAAATATTTTAAACATACAGCTGGAAAGTAACTCAGTATCTTGATCCAAAGCTTTGTGTTAGAGACATCCACTTCAGGTGCTATGTTCAAAAGCAATGGGATTCTTGGCTGGGATTGTAAAAAGTGGGGCCACAGTTGCATTCATTGTTCAGTGAGCTTGTCCACAAAGTTAAACCCACCGACAGCAATGAATGTTGATTGTGACTTTTTTTGTGGATCTACGTTAAATTCTGCAAGGGAAAACACAAACAAATCATCTTGGGTGTTTGCTTTATGGCTGTCTTCAATGAAATTCTGAAAGCATGGAGTAATGAGGAGGATGGTTAGCTGGAGGGTACAATCAACGGTCGATGGTTTTCACTTTAATCCCAAACTCACCGACAGCGTTGAATGTTCACTGAAGCAAACAAAAGAAGGAGAACTCCAAAGACTTCATAAGTATCCATCCTTAAATGTCTAAAGCGAAGGAAAATTAAGAAAAGGACATTATTTTCAAGTTGGTAGATTAATTCTGCTTTAAAAAATCACTGTTTCCATAACATTTATTCATCAAATCCATCTACTGAGGAATTCTCAACAAAGCACTCCTGCACTATATATAATGCTGAGAAAAATCTAAACTTTCCCTGCTTGGGTACTTAAAAACACAGAGAAAAATATCCATAAATCCCTGAAGAAAAATATTACATTAGAGCAATGTGTCTCTCTATTAAAAGGGTCGCTGGTCCTAACCTGATAAGACCTTTCTCTTTGTGTGGAGATAGCATTCAGGATTGGGTGATCAGTCTCTGCCTGTGATTGGACTGAGTCTGTCAAAATCTTTGATGACACTCCCTTTGCTGCTAGGGTCCTCCCCAGAAATTGGCGAAGGAATAGTGACAGACTGACGTGTTCTCCTATAAATATAATACACACCATTACATTCGGAACGCACCACGAAAGGGTGGGACTGAATGCTATCTCCACACAAAGAGAAAGGTCATATCAGGTTAGGACCAACGACCCTTCTCCATTGTGGTGGAGATAGTATTCAGGATTGGGACATACCAAAACCGGCTATCCTATGGGTGGGCCTAGTGCGGTCCGAGTCCCCTATACAGAATGGACCTTTTCCATCCAAAAGCTGCCTCAGCAGAAGCAAATGAGTCCAGCTTATAGTGTCTGATGAATGGAGAAGGAGAGGCCCAGGTAGCTGCCCTGCAAAGCTCCTCCAGAGAGGCCTGGGTGGCCCACACCGTCGATGTTGCCGCACTTCTTGTTGAGTGCGCTGTTATCCTTGGAGGAACTGCAAGTCCCTGTGTTTGGTAGGCCTTGGATATGCAAAGTCTTATCCATCTCCCCACAGTCGTTGGAGTAACTTTGCAGCCCATGGTGGAAGGTTGAAAGAAAACAAAGAGGGATTCAGACCTCCTGAAGGTTGATGTCCTCTTGATGTAAATCCTCAACGCCCTCGGAACGTCCAGAGTATGCCATCGTCTTTCTAACGCATGCACAGGATGCGGACAAAAGTCAGGTAAAATTAGTTTTTGGGATCTGTGGAACCACGAGTTCACCTTTGGCATGAATGAAGGGTCTAGTCTTAACACCACTTGATTGGTATGAAACACACAAAGGTCTTTCCTGACAGACAAGGCTGCCAGGTCCGAAATCCTTCTGGCAGAGGTGATCGCTACCAGAAAGGCTACCTTACAAGACAAAAACTGCAAGGGAATTGACCTCAGTGGTTCAAATGGGGCCTCAGTCAGAGACTGCAGTACTTTAGAGAGGTCCCATGTTGGATATCGATGAACCACTGGAGGCCTCAGGTTTGTAGCCCCCTGCGATGTCTAGACAAAGATTCCACTCCCCCTCAAGGATAGAACAGAGGACAAGGCTGCAACCTGCCTCCGCAGAGTGTTAGATGAAAGCCCCTAGTCCAGGCCCTCTTGGAGGAAGTCCAGCACCTGAGCAATCGAGGCCCCAGAAGGGACAATGTCATACTTGAAAGCTTTCCAGGTTGCATCGTAGATGTTGGTGGGGGTCTCCTGGAGGCCTGGATAGTTCTTATTACTCTGGAGGAATAATTGTCCCGGATCAGAGATCCCCACTCAATCTCCAGGTGGCCAAGTGAAGCCACTGGGGCTCTGGATGCAAGACTTGCCCCTGGCTGAGCGACACTCTGTCCTCCGGTATCCTCCAAGGTCTGGAAATGGAAAGGTTTACTAAGTCTGCAAACCATGGCCTCCTGGGCCAACGAGGGGCTACAAGGATAAGCTCTGCTCTTTCCACTAACAGTTTCTGGATGACCCTCGGGATCAGGGGCAAAGGAGGAAAGGCATACAGGAGCTCCTGTGGCCAAGGGCTGAGTAAGGCGTTCGTTCCCTCCGCCCCCAGAACTGCCAACCTGGAATAGAATCTCAGGAGTTGCGTGTAGTCCTGGAAAGCGAAGAGATCCACTGCTGGGCATGCAAAGTGCTCCGACAGCTCCTGGGGTGCAAACGCCACTCTGCATGGTCAATGGTGGCCCTGCTAAGCCAGTCAGCCTCAACATTGGCCACGCCTATAATGTGCTCAGCTCTGAGAGATACCTGGTGTCTCTCTGCCCATAAACAGAGCTGCTCTGCCTCCAGCATCAGAGACCCTGAATGAGTCCCCCCTTGGCGCTTAATGTGTGCCTTGGTAGACACATTGTCAGTCAAGATTAGGATGTCCTTACCTGAGACCACGTCCTCTGTCTCAGGGCCAGATGGACTGCCCAAGCTCTACTGTCCTTGAAGCACCCTGGACCATTGCCCAAAGCTCTATTGTCCTTGAAGCACCCTGGATTGAATATGGGCATCCCAGCCGTGAAGACTGGCATCTGTGGTCAGCACTAACCTGTCTGGTTCCTTGAACAGGAGTCCCATGGAAAGTGCCTCAGATGACCACCATCTTAAAAGATTTAAGGACCAACTGAGTTAATCTGACCTGTAAGAGGGAACAACTCCTACCTGTCTTCTGATGAGGTAGAAGGAACCATTGGAGTGATCTGGCATGCAGTCTAGCCCAGGGCACTATATTAATGCATGATATCATTTTCCCCAGGAGCATAGAAAGCGTAGCCAGGGATACTCTAGGTTTAGATCTCACTTGTCCAATTAACTCCCTGATACTCTCTTGATGTTCTTGGGATAAGGACACCTTGCAAGAAATATTATCTATTACAGCTCCCAGATGGAGTAAGGTATTGGTGGGAGTGAAGTGGCTTTTGGCCTTGTTGACAGAGAAGCCATACTCTTGGGGCACCTGAATGGTGATTTCTAAATCCTCTACAGCTCTAGATGAGGAAGATGACTGGACCAGTATGTCATTGAGATAACACTGGACCCTAACTGGTGTAGCCCTAAAGTGGGCTGCCAGGGCTGCCAACAGCTTAGTGAATGACCTGGGGGCTGAGGAAAGTCCAAAGGGCAAGGCCCTGTATCGGTAGTGCCTCCCATTGTAGCAGAACCTGAGGAATTGTCGATGAGCAGGGATAATAGGGACATGGAGATAGGCCTTCATTAAATCAGTGGAGGTCAGGAAGTCTCCCTCCCTAATTCCCTCCAGGATAGACTGGAGTGAATGCATCTTGAACAGCCTGTATTTCACCCGGTGGTTAAGGCGCTTCAAATCCAGAATTGCCCTCCATCTCCCGAGGCTTTTGGGATTACAAACAATATGGAATAGAATCCCATGCCTTGTTGACCCTCAGGCACCGGCTGAATAGCCTGAATCTCCAGCAGGTGCTGAATAGCTGTTTCCATAAGTTTCTTCTCTCTGCATTCCTAGAGATAGGGCAACAATGAAAAACCTTGGGGGCATAGAGAGGAATTCTATAGACAGTTCAGAGCGTACTGTCTCCAGGACCCAGGTGTCAGTGGTTACTTCCTCCTAATGCTTGGCAAACAAGGCCAGACATCCCCCAATGGGAGGGTTGGTCTCCATTTTATCTGGGGCGTTGGAAGGGATGACCCCCAGCCCCTCAAAAGGGCTGTTTATTGTTAAAAGGACGATTTCTACCTGTCCTGTCCTGGCTTTGTTCCTGCCTGGGGGTGAAAGACCTCTGGGGTCTGGGGAATCCCCTTCCTGTTTCAGGGGTCCTATAATAGGACTGTCTGGCATAGGGAGTTGGTCTATAATCACTTTTTCTGGACTTGGACGGCAAAACCTTCCCTTTGTCCTTGGAGTCCACTAGGACCTTGTCCAGAGCCTTTCCAAACAATTTATCCCCTTGCTGCCTTACTGCCTCATTTAACATAGCCTGCATATTAACCTGGAACTCAGGTTCCTGTGCCCTAACTGGTCTGATCCCAGCTGATATGGGAGTAAAGGTTGCTTCTGGAGCCATTCTGTGCCTCTGATCAGTAACTGTCAGTTGCTCTGTTGCTGGGCAGATAGAGAAAAAGTTTCTGATCTCAGAAGCCTCAATAGATTCCTTCTCTTCAGCTCCCCTATGGCGCTTCTGCTACTGCAGTCCTGTCAGTTTGCAGCCTCTCTCCTCTTGATAATGGCCGTTCCTCATTTGGGTGGGAAATTATGCAGGACACCATTTCCTCCTCATTTTGCTCTTTCCCTCAAGCCCACATTTTATCCAGCGCCTTGTCCCTGCAGTGCTCGTCCCTCTCTGCTACCTTGGAGCCCTTTCGGGTTCTGCAGCCTTGTCCTTTGGCTTGGGGCTGTAAAATGAAGCCATCTGTTCTGGGGCTGCTGGGCTTAGAGAGCGTGACGGCCGTCGAGCCACCCCCTCCACTCTCCTGACATCGCGGCTAGCCTTTTGTGATTCTGCCATCTCTGACTCCGACGATCTTACTCTGGAGTCACCCCGATCACACTGCAGCCTTTCACTTTCCTAAATCTACTCTCACTATCTGTACTCTTCGCTGCAGGTTTCTGCCCCTCTAAAGGTTACCGCGGTTAATCTCAGTGTCTCCAATGGCCAAAACCACTGGGAGCCTCCCAAGCCAAAGTGCGGGAAGGAGGTGAGGGTGGTATTCAAACTCCTCCTGCAACCAGAACCTTGTTGATCGGCCCTCAGCAATCCAACATCCAACGACCGGGGCAGAGCCCTGGCCATGCTGCAGTTTGACAGCTGTCAAAGCAGTAGACCGGTTCTGGCTTGCAATAGAATTCAGGATCAGTGTTTTATTCCTATTCTTCCAATCAATTTGAAAGGATTTGTTAAATTTGCTAGGAGAACAAATTAACATGTTGTCCAACAAGCTGACTGAGTCAATTTCTGGGGAGGACCCTAGCAGCAGAGGGATTGTCATCAAAGTTTTTGACAGACTCAGTCCAATCACAGGCAGAGACTGATCACCCAATCCTGAATGCTATCTCTACCACAATGGAGAATAAACTAAATCAAAAGTAAACTCAAAATTATAAGTTGTTTGATCTAAAAAAACAACATTACTGCCAAAATACTGGTTCCAAATTGACACCTGTAACTCTTGTAATACTTGTACATTTATTCTTGTATATACATTTTTGCAATAAATATTTGACAGTATTATTATTGCCTAATAGAGGACTGGAAGCTAAAACATAGAAAGTACAGTTGCTGGAGTTGGGTATGTCTAGTTCAATGAAAAGATGGACAAGAGGTGACATGATAGCAGTGCTCCAATAGCTCAGGAGTTGCCACAAAGAAGTGGGAGTCAAGCTATTCTACAAAGCATCTGAAGGCAGTACAAGCAGCAATGGATGGAAACTAATCAAGGAGACAACAACTTAGAAATAAGGAAAAATTACTTTTGTTAGAACAATTAATCAGTGGAACAACTTACCTCCAGAAGTTGTGAATGCTCCAACACTGCAAGTTTTTAAGCAGAGATGGGACAAACATTTGTCTGAAATGGTATAGGGTTTCTTGCCTGAACTATGGGTTGGACTAGGTGACCTCCAAGGTCCCTTCCAACTCTGTTATTCTATTCTGTTAGTTATGCTTAAGGCAGATGTAAATTTGAAGGCAATGTGCTTGACACCTTACAATAATTCTTTCATACTTAGCAATGTCATAAAGCTCAACAATTCTGTAAAAGATTAAGCTAGAATGAAACAAATCTTAACAACTGAATTCCCATTTCAACCTACAAATACTTAGTAAGTTTTAACAAAACATTTTTCTTCTTTGATATATGGAATTAGCATTTACATATAATTGTTGCAAGGACATTACATTGCTCTTTCTGGAAAAGTCACTGGATCCCTTCAATGGAAGAATCTCTAGTCGATTTCTGGGAGTATGCTTTGATGTCTAAAATAATTGTAAATTTGATACAGATTTAAATTCAAACTGGAAACCATCCATATATGTACTGTATTGGTATCATATCAAAATTTGAGTTTATCTTTGTATAGAATTAATATTTCAATTTTATGAGCTATGTAAATCAAAACAGATTCTTAGTAATATGGATTGAACTTACAAAGTTATGTCAGCAGTTTAAGAATGATGTATAAGGTATTTAAACTTTACAAATAGTTTCTAACATTTAAAAACCCATAGGCACTACATTTTTAAATGCTTGGCTTTTGAATAATTTGTGATATTTTATTTCCTGCTTTTTCCTGTTCATTTTCTTTAAAGTGTCCAATGAAAAATAGGTTATTTTTGTTCCTTATCCAAAATGAAACAAAATAATTTAGCCTTCCCTAAGAGATTAGGGAGAGTTCCTGATCATTTTTTTCCTCTCTTGCTCTGATTACTACCAAGACTACATTAATCAGCTAAAGAAACAGACAAAACTTTTATTTTTATGTGTAGGGTTTAAAATGTACCTTGTATGTATTCACCAAGAGCCACATGAATAGATCCCGATTCATAGTTATCACTACTGACATTTGTAAACTGCTGAGAGAATGCTGTAAAGCACTATAGACTGATATAGAAGTCTAAGTGCTATTGCTATTATACTCTTTCTTTCTATATTTATTTTTATTTTCTTCTTCCTATAGTTTCTCCCTTCCCCAGTTTATTATTTTAATTCCATGATATCAATCAGAGAATGAGTTCCTTAGTTGTCGTTCCTGAGATTGTATTTCCTAACAATAGAGCTGGCTGCTTTTCGTTTCAATTTCTTTTTACTAACAACATACTTGAAAGCTCAGTATTACCATCCATTCTTCTGTTTATTTCTCACCTTGAATACAATCTGAAAATCTCTACTTGCTTCTAAACTTTCAGTTCTATAGTCTGCATTTTATATTATTTATTGGTTAAGAGTGACTTTCGCCCCTTCTGCTTTCATCATCTGGTTTCCATCTTCTTTTTTAAAGAAACCCTGTGGATTGGCCATGTGTGCCTTTTGCTAGTCTGTGCTACAAATGCCAGATTTATTTTATGTACATTTCGTATCTCTAGGCTTCTGAGAACATTCACAGTGGCTGAAACTTCTTCTTTTCTTTACTTAAGGTTAGTAGGTCATAAATAAACCAAAACACTTTTCCTTGCTCTGAGCAATTTGCTCATAAGAGTACATGAAATATCACTTCTAAAAATCAAGCAGCCTAACATGATTTGACAGGAGTACATGACAAAGTAGTTCATTGTGTTGCTTTAAAGGCCATAGGGATTTCAGCTGTAGAAGTTGTCTGTCTTAGGAATAGATTAAATATCTTGTCTGATGACCTGAGCTTAATTTAAGTGGTTGCCTTTGCCAGCCCTTCCAGAGGGCGTATATGTGAATTAGAGCATCTCATCTTCCATCTTCGATTCTTTTCATCATCCTGATAGTTTGACCTAAATTGAAAACAGGAATGCTGTATGGTACAGAATATTTAACAGTTATGCCAAGTGGCATATTTAAGCCTGTTAATTAGAAGGAAACAATCTTTACATAGAAGGCTGAAGGTCAAAATGAATACTATTAGTTTATTTAAATATGTTTTGATTATCTTAGTATAATAAATAGAATGTTTGCTAATGTTACATAATCAAAGCAGAATAATGATGATGTCATAAATCTCTATCAGTATCTAGACATATTATTTAATATACTATGCACATTAGATGAGGATAATTTGTTCTAGCCAAAATTAAATCCAATTGATTTCAGCAGAACTGAGAAACAGCTTTTTAGGACACTCATACTGAAATCAGTCTATCTGCTGGATGAATCATGTTTTAGCACAACTATAGGCAACTCATAATACAGTAAAATTTAAAAAAAACAGAAATCTCATAAAAACAGAAATTGGGACTGATACATATGACACCCACTTGACTCTGTAAGTGTAATAAACCTGTGCTTGCAAAGCTTTCAGTGTACCTGTCATGAAGTTTCTAAACAATGTTTCATTAGAGTTACAGCCGTACATCTGTTGGTAGAAGCTCCTCCTAATTTTTGCGAAGTATCTGGAAGGGGTTAAAATGAAAATCAGAAGTAATACAATTATTAATTTGGAATGATTTGAAGAAATGCTATATTATTAAGTCTCATAATGACCAGAACACAAAGACATCTTGAAACATTTCTTGGAGTCATGCATGGCTTAGATTCTACTCAAACATGACAACACATGATGTCAAAAATGTAAATTTATCTTAATAAAATTTGCATTAAAGAACAAGAAGCATATATGATGAGCAAAAGAAGTATAGTCCCAATATAGGGTGGCATCCCACGGACAATTAGATACATTGGTGTCTGCCTTTGTGGTCAGAAAAAAAAACTATCCTTGGAGGAAGAAACCTGATATCAGATCCTTTTTCCTTGTCAGTGGTGAGATTAGCTTTTTTTCTAAGGTCAGGAAATTCCAGTTGCCAGAAAGCTTCCAGACATGTGCCTAGGGGCAGGTCTGGCTAAAGTAGCTTAGAATCTAATGCAGCTTCTCCATCTCAGCAAGTTTAAAATATATGAACAAGTTTAAACTCCCAGAATTCCTCAACCAGCGGGCTGCCTGGGGAATTTGGGGACTTGAAATCCACATATCTTAAAGGTGCTGATATTGAGAAACACTGGTCTAATGGATCCAAAGTTCCCTCTGGTTGGCTACTGTGTCCGTGAACTGAGTTGGAATGTACATCAGCTGTTTGCTCTCTGTCCCTTCTCACTCCTTGCACCAGAGAGTAGCTTTGTCCAAAAGTACACAAAGAAACAATTTCATAGAATATGGAAAGGACAAATGTCTCTTTGTCCTTATTTTTGTTATGCAGGCCAGCAGTGTAATTGTACATGTCAGAGCACTCCAACCTAAACTTAAGCTTGCTCTGTTAGGTACCAAAATATTAAAATAATTGTTATTATTTTTGGGTTACTGCCCCATTTCAAGAATGGGCTATATTTTGATATTTGAAAACAGTGTGGTGGAAAGAAATAGGATTATGTGTGACCAGAAAGAAAACCATCTTTGAGTAAAATAGTGCAACATCTAGATTTTTAAGTGGTTCCCTTACTGTGCAAAAATTAGAAAGCATAGCAATTTCATAACTGAAGTTGTTCATTGCAATGAACTCAAGAAATACCAGCAACAGTTCACCTAGTTATAAAAGCTCATTACAAACTAGAAATCAGGGAAAATATAAAATAGTAGTTAGTTTACTTGTAACTCATGTGCTTAAAATATCAACAGATCCTAATAAAATATCTTAATCAGATGAAATTTGTTAGGTTTGTCAATCTGTCAGCAGCACCAGCTTTCTAAACTCTAATCTGATATTGTGGTATAGTTTTTTTTTAAATTGAACTATATACTTTTAACTATTCCTATATCAGACTCATTATGGCCAAGTCCTAACAGAAACTTTTTACAGTTGTCAGCAATTCATCACAAAACATTATTCTGATCACCACAGGTTTCAGCATCTCACTTCAGACTGTCCACAAAGTAAGATGTGCGATTCTTTTTCAAACTCTGTACTGACAGTATTGATAGCACTTTCCTATGTCTCATGTATAGTTTTTAACTACTAGATATGCTGAACTAATTTTCTAATGATATATAGAAAACCAGGTTTCTCCAGATGAACCTGTGTCACATTTTTACAAGTATTATCTCAAAAAATAACTGTGAAAAGGTTATGATCAATATATACAGAGTTTCAGTGTTAATCTTTCTGACAAATGTCATGTTACATCATGAACACATGAAGAAACGATTCATTTAAAGTTCCACCCTTACAGTTGCTTGAGAAAAGTGATTAGGAATCTTGGTTCTGATATTGTATTTCTCACCATTTTATTATTTCAGCAGATTTCCACTGAACAGCTGCAGATTTGGTATGGCCAAGACCTTTGGACACAGATGTTTGAGATATTGCTATTAAATTTGGTGAGAAGTCAAAAGTAATTCTATTCTTTCATGAATTCACAGCTTGTGGTACTATACTACCATATGCAGGAAGCCAAAAATCACAGCATGGGATATGTAGTCAGCTTTCAAGACTTTTAGCACATTTGACTTACTTTCAATGTCAAAAAACAGGAAGCTGAAAAGGAAATTTTAAGAAAAACTGACTGAACTGCACTGATAAACAACTATAATTGTGGGTGAAAAGAGTAACATTGCTTTTCATAAGGTAGTTACATTAAGAACATACAACCTATGACAGAAATTTTATAAGAGCATACATGCAATTTTTTCAGCTTTTTCTCTGTGAAGGTGAAGAAACAATTATTTACATTTTCACAGGATCAGAAAATTAGTAAAGCAGGATGTAAAATCCACATTACATTGCACATTATATTTTTACTATTGACTGATAACTTGGGAACAAGAGGAGCATGGTGGCTCATGTGGTTAGGATGCTAGGTTGAAGACTGGAAAGCCATGTTGGAGACTGCATGGGGCAGGGTTGAGCTCCCATCCTTCGCTCCAGCTCCTGCCAGGGACATGAAAAGAGCCCCCAACTGAGTGTCCCCAGGCAATAGTGATGTCACTGGCTAATCCTTTCAGCCAGAAGCATGCCTTGATGCTTCTGACACAAGTGAAAAAACCCCATGGCAACATAATACAGGCTGCTCTTGAAAATGTCTGGTTAGAAGAATGCAATACACAACTGTGTTTACATGCATGACACTATCATTAACACGTATGGTAATGCTGGGAAGTTATACCCCTAAAATGTGCAATTCAAAAATATACATATTATCCTACACCACCATTCATTTGTTAATATCTTAGAGTAAATTATTTTTTCTCACATTTTTCACAATTTCTATCATTCATGTGATGATTTTGGAAAGAGGCCACTATTGCTAAGCAAGGCTGATTTGGGGTTGAACTACTGAAGAAATATGCACAATGAAGCATGTGTTTCCTATCAAAAATAAGTAAGAAATGAGAACTAGTTTTAAAATGTTTGTGGACTGACAAATGCATCTAGTGCCCCTATTTAAATTCTAAATGGACCAGCTCCATAGCTACTGGTTGGTCCTCCAAAATTTAATGAGAATTTTGAACACAATGGAGGTAATATAACATTTAAAACAAAGGAGTGAGACCATTTTTACACACACACACACACACACACACACACACACGTTTAATTCTTTCATTTTTCAAGAAAGGCTGTGAAGCTTTGGTCAAAATGTTTTTGTACTTGGCCATGATTGATATGGTGACTCTAGATAGCCAAGGATTTTTTAAATAGATATTTTATTCTTAGAATGCCAGTTTGGTGTAGTAGTTAAGACACCAGGCTAGAATGTGAGAGACCTTTAGTCAGCTGGGTGACTTTGTGCCAGCCTCTCTCTCTCTCTCGGCCCTAGTAAACGGACAATGGCAAACCACTTTCTAAAAACTTGTAAAAAAACTGCAGGGACTTGTCCAAGCAGTCATCAGGAATCAAGAATGACTTGAAGGCATCTATCTATCTATCTATCTATCTATCTATCTATCTATCTATCTATCTATCTATCATGGTTCTTATAAAGAAAACCATAGCAATTCCTATTGAATTTGCTGAATATTTCATTAGATTTGATTTTGATAAGGGTATATCTAAATCTCCATTTCCTTAACTTGAATGAATAAGAAAAACGAGCCTGAAAAAGTAAGGGGGTTAGGTGCCTGTGTGTATTTTTCTGGTTGAATGCAGGAGGAAATAAATTAATCTACAATCATGGCATTTAGAAATAGAGATGGGAAATTTTTAGTCAAATACATATTTTTTAAACTACTTTATGTTAATTGGAAGAGTTTTGCATTATAGTTTTTAGCTCAAAATCCATACACAATAACATGTATATTAGAGAAACTCACATAAAGCATGTGCCAAGGTTATATGAATATTTCTGTATACAGAATTACTTATAATATTTCAAATTCATAGGCTAATGGAAATTGGAAAAAATGTTACAAATATGCATATAGAAAAATCCTGAATAAAGAAAAAAATCATTTTTAAAAAATATTTAGAATTTTTAGAGAAAACAGGAAAGCATACAAGGAAAATTAAGAATGATCAAAGAAGGAAAAGCAAATTGCAGCTGGTTTGCAGACAAATATTTTTGTACTAGTCTATCTTTGAAAGCAAGTAAAGATAAATCTACACTACCTTCTTATTATTTTTTAAATATTTACCATTGTCCCTTTTTTCAGCTCCTTTTTCAGCTCTTTAAATCATTCTCTTGTACTTTCCCAAAATATTATAGCTTGACAGGCAATCTGTGGAAATAAAAATATCTTGTTACAAGCCTAGTACTAACAACCATTGACCATTAAACTTCTTTTCACTAGTTACATACTTTGTTCAATCATGTTTGAATCAGAGCATCTTTTTGGTTCAAATAAGAAAGAAATCTAGCATAATTTCTTCTTTACTCCTGACAGGAAGGTTGGGACTTTCCATAGGTCTGCCTAATACTCAGTATCTTCTATTCTTTGATTCTGGGTTTGTTTCACCTGTCCATATATTGTAACAAGTAAGGAGGGAGAGAAGCCTGGGATGGAGACATTTAGATACAGCAAGCTTAATCTGGATAGGCTGAAAATTGTCCTGAAGAATTAATGGCACTAGGCCAGAGGTGGGCAATTATGGCCCCTTTACAACTTGTGGACTTCAACTCCCAGAATTCCTGAGACGGCACAATCATGGCAATTCCTGGGCTTGGCTGGGACAGGAATTCTGGGAGTTGAAGTCCACAAGTTGTAAAGGGGCCATAATTGCCCACCTCTGCACTAGGCCTTGAGGATAAAAGTTAAGCTTTAACCCAAGATTTGTGACAGCAAAACATGCTCTTTTCTCAACTTTTATCATACCTAATTTTGAGACCTACTGAGTTATCTGGAGAGTTGCTCTGAAAAATTCTGATTATACCCCTTCAAGGTGGCAAACCAAAAACCTGGAAGGCCAACCAAAGTCCCAGAGAAAAACTGGGCTGGTATCCTAGCCTGAAAAAGCCTGGAGTGGTAAAATTTACATTGACAGACCTTTGTCCAAGGACATATTCACCATTGTATACTATTCCTAAGCACTTGAAGTAGTTTACTTGCTCTATCCTGTGACCATTGATGCTCCATGATGGGAGTGCTGGCCTTTCGGCAGAGGCCTAATCTTGTTTTTCTTGTATTTTATTTCCAGACAATCATTTTTGCAGTATTGGGTCAGTGCTCTAGAGTTCTTTTAAAATTTATTGGTGTTCTGGAAATAACTACAGCATTGTCTGCATAAAGCAGCAGAGCTATGCTGTGATCCCATAGCTTGGGGGGAAATGAACATTTGAAATGTTTGGGCATCTCATAGTACTATTGGTATAAAAGTTTAAAAGCGAGGCGGGGAGTGGGAGGAATATACCCCTGTTTGATCCCCTTTTGAGTTTTAATTGGCTTTAAGAGGTGCATATTGACCTTACGAGTTATTTTAGTGCACAGAACTCAGATTAAATAGAAAAGTCCACAGTCAATTGATGAGGCTTCCAGCTTCTCCCATAGTTTGATCTTGGATGCAGAATCAAATGTTGCCAGCAACATAAAGTAATGCCACATTGTTGGTTGAATATTTTTCAGTCCAGTTCTATAGGATCAAGCATTGATCAATGATGCCTCTACCTTCTCTGAAACTAGCCTGCTCGTCTATTAGATTTTCCTGATTCAGCCAGTCCTTAATGGGGTGCGGAGCGTGATTATGCTGATCAGATATTTGGCCTGCTGCTCTCTTTCCCTTCTTGAAGATTTGAGCTATAATTGCCAGGCCCCAATCTTCATGGATACATTCAGTGATGCAAAATATTGTTAAAGGATGATGTCAGATTGGAGTCCAGCCTTCAATGTTATTCTTCATCAGTTTTGGGGAAATAAGGTCAGCTCCGGGGGCCTTTCCCTTCCTGAGCTGACCAATAAGAAATGCAATTTCAGGCACAGATATGGGGGCAGGGTGGGTGGGGAGAATAGGACACATACATTATATAAATCAATCCTTAAGATGGAACAAGATCAATTATTCTAATAATATTGGGGTTTTAATACAATTTAGACTTATGATTGTTTAATATTGTTTTAATTAATTTATTGTTGTGGTTTGGTTTTAGTTGTGAGCCGCCCCGAGTCTTTGGAGATGGGGTGGCATACAAGCCTAAATAATAAATAAATAAATAATTGCAGAGCAAGCATTTGCATGTTAGCAATTGCTAACTGAACTGTTCAGCAATATGGTGTTGGAAGAATTATGATCTGAGATCTGTTTCTCTAACTGTGTTACCTGGAAAACTGGTTCCAAATGTAACTCTGAATGGACATAACAAGCTCAGATGTGTTCTCTGGGTTTTACCACTGCAGCATCTTTATTTATTTCAATAGAAAATGTGAATCTCTAATTTACTATTTTCTTCCAGAAAATGAATTGAGTTCCCAAATGTGCAACTAAGCACCCATACTAGATGGCTGCACCTGCATTTATTAGCATATGTTCTACACCAATTAGTTTCAAAGATAAAACTAGGCTGACATATTAATCATAGTCAAATCTCAGCACTCACAGCTGGATTGCATTCCATTGAGGATAGTGGATGTGTGAAATTCCCCACTTCCAAAAACAGGAGACATGAGGCAAGAACTTACAAAGAAATCCACCAAAGCAAAAGATTAACATGCACATTCCTCTCCAATCTAAGATAATTGAAGCTCTCCATAGAATACCATCTGAATGGTGCTGAATACCAAACTCTTTTTTTTGTCAGAAGAAAGCACCTGTAGGGATTTATATTACTGGATGTTAATAATGATGTTTCCAGTATATTTACAATGTGAATGACTGCTAACATTCCACATTAGTGTACAGAGTGTACACCAGAATAAAAATTCATGCAAAGTGTGAAATAGAGAACAATGGGTTACTTTAAAATATTCTTCTGTATTTCTTGGATGATTAGATCTCAACAAACTTTGCTAATGAAATACTGTTAAGTACAAAATCTGCTTTCCTCATTATTACTTTAGAAGCAAATTTTCTCATACTGACTTCATAGTTAGGTTCTAATGACTTAACAAATATCTTGGCAACCTTGTTTTCTAGACATGGGAACTGGAATCGGATTTTGGCACAGAATATATTCTAAGTCCCAAAAGCAATCCAAAGGAAATAATTCCATAGGAAGCCTGACAAAAGCTTGAAAAATACTTAGTGACAAGTAACCCTCGCCCTCCAGACTTCTGTGTATAGATTCCCATACATATTCTTTCTCTTGGATCCTAACAAGAACTGTCCTGATTTGGCTTGGAAAAATATTCTTGGTTTTTCAATTACAAAAACTGTATGTGGGAAAGAGAGTACTGGGAAAATTAAATGTTTATAGCAAATATTTTTATCACTTGATGGATAACCAAAATCAAACTGAGTATCTGTTTTCTAAGCAACAATAGAGAAGCTGTATTGAGTAAGCAAAACCAAGTGCTCGTGCTGACTGTAGCTCAGATAATAAACTCCATAAAAATTACGACTTAAGCTAAATAAAACATAATATCATCAAACCAAGAAGGCACAACCTCTGCAATGTTTCATATGATTATATGGTGAAAATGAAGAATATATCTAATGGATTAGACCTGCTGAACAAAAATTTCTGAAGAGATTCAGACTGAAATACATGACATATTTAAAGATAGAGGAAAACAAAATTATTCTGAAATGTAAAAAAAGAAAAGAAAGTAAAATGTCTCTCTGTTGAATAGCTTGACAGAAGCAGAAAGGAAGAGGAAAAGCCAACAGATAGAGAAGAAAATATGTAAGTACTGATTTCCACAAATGAACAATAAGAAATAATTTCACAACTAAGAAAACAAATTGAAGATAATTGTGACAGGCAAATATATATTTTAGGAATCAAAGTAAACAAATGAAAAAATAGGCACAATGGAAGACAAAAAAGGCAAATATCTACAGGAGAAAAAAATATAGGAGGTTGCACAAATATATGGAAAGTTGTACAAATAATAATAATAATAATAATAATCCCGAAATCAATTTTAGCACTGAGCTAGAAGCAGATATTCTAGAAAGTGACATTGAAGTGCCCTAGGAAAAAAATGATAACATCGATCATGCAAGAATTGATGAAATAACCACCAAATGTTTGCAGGGAAATGCAGATTAAAGTGCAAGTTGCATTTTTAAATAGATAGGCAAGGGATTGGAAAAGATAACTTTATATTCAAATGCCAAAAAAAGAACTAAAGAATGATCATACAATTGAACAGTTACACTTGCTAGTAAGATAATATCCGAAGTTGTGTAATGTAGACTCAAATAATAGAGGAACTGAAAACTGCTAGATGTACAAATTACAGATGCACCTGAATTCATTTGCCTAGGATTTATATAGTGCTAGGAAATAACATTGAGAACAAAATAGGGAGTAATGAAATGGCTGAAAATAGGGATTAAAATTGCTAAGAGAGACATGAAATGTCTCAGATATGCTGATACCACTTTGATGGCTGGAAATAAAGATTATTATGGAATCTCTTGAAGAAAAACAAGAGAACTTTGTCCCTAGGCTCAAAAGTTCACAGAAATGGGTGTTTGCTACTGACTATGAGAAATCTCTACAAGTATTAAAACTCACCAGACATAATTTATTATTTATTATAAAAATTTATATGGCCACCCAACTCACGGTGATTCTGGGCAGCTTACAGAAATAAACCCCAAATACAATCCCCCACCCCTATGATGACAACATTCAAGCAAACCCTTGATGGGCTCCATATCAATCTGGGCTCCCAGGGCTGTCTGATCTCTACTGAGTGATATTCCACACAGACAGAGTCACCACGGAAAAGGCCCTTCATCTCGGTCCCACTAGGTGGATCTTCTTAATTGAAGGGACCCATAATATATACTGCCTCCCTAATTTGGGGCATTGGGTAGATATAACTGAGAAAATGTGGTCCTTTAAATAACCTGGCCCAAAACCATCAAGTGCTTTAAAAGTAATAACCAGCAACTTGAATTGGACCTGGAAGCAAAGTCTTCCCAATGTAAATTTTCTCATGTGAGTAGACATATTCAGGATAACTATATTCTTAACTCAGTGCAAGGAGATGTACAGATAAGTAGAATTGTTATTTCATCTTTTCTTTTCTTTTTGCGATGTAGAGATATACAGATAAGTATAATTGTTATTTCATCTTTTCTTTTTATTTTTGTGATGTAGTATTTTTTTTACAACAGAATGCACACTCAAATAAGCAGAATGCATGCAACTCACAGGTTAAGTCTGCAATCATCTGTTCAAGGAGACGACAAAGAAAAAACTAAAGTCACTCCTTCTCCTATCTTCTCTTACCACATAACAGATGATCGGTGATACTGCACACAGGATTAATCCAACTCATTTATCAGGCTTCTCCTCCCTTCCCAAAGGCAATGCATTTACTCCTCTTCCTATCAGATCAAACTGAACGGCAGCATTGAGAGAGTTCTCAATATATACTTCAAATCTAGCAACCGCATTATTGCTTTGGAAAAGGAATTATTGCTAAATCTGATTAAATGTCAAAGGATCAGCAAATATCTATCAGATTTTCGGTTTGTGTTCTCCTGATATAGAAATTCTACATGGAGAGAGGGAGGGCAGAGTGAATTTTTCTCAAATCCAACTCCTGCTTTTTTGTTTTGTTTTGTATAAAATGACCTTATAAACCATTCTTTTAGAATCAATAGAGGAAACTGGTTCAACTCTAACATGCTAGAAAAGGTGCCACTGCAAAAACAAATAAAATAACATAAAACATTACACAGGTAATGCCAGTCTCAACATTTGTCAAGGTTTCATAAATTCCATATTGGTCACTATTGTATCAGTGGGTGGATGGAGTATATTTATATATTTATTTAATCATCCTTAGTTTTTATATGTTTTTAGGTATTTCAAGACCACATGTGTACATGTATGTGTGTGTGTACACACACACACACACACACTTTTTTTCTATCCAAGTTAATTAGGTAGTTTTCTGGCCTATTTGTTTTATTGCTTTTTAAAATGTTTGTAATTTTTTTAAATGAAAAAGTGCATCTGTTGTTCGTTTCTCTGACATACTTGAGCTTTTCTCTGACTATGTATTTTACACATAAATCTACCAAGTATACTTTAAAAAAATCAAGCTTTCTTAGTATTCATTATTACATAACTTTCTTCAATGCAGGTTTTAAAACGTAAATTGCCCCGGTGTGAAACACCTTTTAAAGTAAATATTTCTGGCTTACCTTTTAAAAAAATTAAATACTTCCCCATGTATGTTTCTTAAATCCAACGTTCCGAAATATACATTTTTTCTGCATGTGCATTTTGGCAAATATTTGGAGGTTTGACAAGAAAAAAGGGGAATACTACAAAGCTTGGTTAACACTGCTTTCTGTGCCATAGTACCGTGTTTCCCCGAAAGTAAGACCTACCCCGAAAGTAAGACCTAGCACTATTTTCTAAACATGCCCTAATATAAGACCTACCCTGAAAATAAGACCTAGTGTAAATCTCCAGTTCCAGGAAGACTTTTCAGGGAGCAACCGTGCACCACCTAAACACCCCCATACACTCACACCCACTATTTGGCACCATAAATATATAAGACCTACCCCGAAAATAAGACCTAGTGTGTTTTTGGGAGCCAAAAAAAATATAAGACAGTGTCTTATTTTCGGGGAAACACGGTAGTATTTGTTTGATGGGACTGGACAAACAAACTCCTATAAAATCCATAGATAATTTACAACCTGATCCCACACCCAACTCTGAGAAGTGGGATCACTAATAGTAACCCAAACAAGCATTTACGTAACCATTCTGCTAAGTCTGAAGTTACACATGTTCAGCTCAATGCTTTTGGTACTGTTATTTACAAAAACAGAACTGCGGTCAGTGTAACAAGTGGCTTCTCACTGGGAAATACCATAATCGTTATGAATAAATGATGCTTTTATCTCTTCAAAGATGATGTCTATCTGTAATTGTCTACTATAAAATGTACTGACATTCATTATAAATACATTATTGGAATGCATTTTTAGGAAAGAGGAACTTTAAAACTGTTATAAGTGAAAATACACCCTTTTTAAACATACTTTTGGAAACGACAAATATATGTGTCCCTACTTAATTTGCATCCTTGGACATTTAAGCTCTGTCTTATCAGACAGAAATCAGCATATATAGATGCCTTTATCACTCAACGTTCTTCCTTTCTTGTACCTTTTGAGTAAAGAGTGAGCTTTTAATGCTGTTCTGGTTACTTTTAGAATGATGGCTACTTGATTTCCCCATATTTGTTTCTCTAATACTTAGCACAAGTTCCTAGTTCATAAGGGGTACTATCACTAGACCAATTTTGTTCCTGAGCATTAGGGACAATATTCTTCATGCCTAATTCTTTAGACTCATCTGGAAAAAAAGTTACTAAGATGCCTTTCTAGAGAAAATGTTGACACTTTTTGGTTTATTATATATGTGCTTTAAAACATGTGGACGTTATTATTTATTTATTATTATTTAATAATAAAAATAGTATAGTAGTAGTAGTAGTAACCTAATCATTGTTATTCATGATTAAACTTTTTATTAGCAAGGAAATGAGAATGAGAATTGGGATTTTCAGTATTTCTTCAAGCCAACAAACTATTCTTCTAATACTGGCATTAATTATTACAACTAAAATTTCAATAGAAAAATCAGTTAACTTTTAAAAAAGAAGTTGAATGGATTTGGCTTTTTTTTTAAATAAATGATCTTCCAGCAGACTGAAATCAGTTTGTCAAAATTACAATACTGAAAATATGAAACAGCATTATAACTAGTATGGTTATGGAAAACCTTTGCCAGGGTGACGCTTTTATAGCAAATCACAGCAATTTCTTTTTCTATTTCTATGCATGCTCAGCCAACATTGCAATGTTTTCTCAAGTCTTAAACAGAATGTGCTACAATATTTCAAGCACTAGATCTGGAAAACTTTGCACGATCTTAGTTAACTAGATGAAATGTAGGAAAATCCATGTTTGAAGTAAGGGCAAGGGAGCAAAAATTAGCAATTAGGCAAACCACATCAAAGGATACAATGCTTCCCCCCCCACTATCATTAATCATTGATGCAATAGGGTGAAAAAATATATTCAATAGCTTAGTGACTGGCACTGTGCCACATTATTTCATAGTATTTGTTTCCTCTCAGACATGGTAAACCAATAGTAAATCCACAATGCATTTTTAAATCCAACAACCTTAAAACAAGAATAGGTTATCAGAAATATGACAGTTTTGGATTTTAACTGCAGCATCCTTAAATAACCATAGTCATTCTTTAGGTTATAGATATACTGGTGTATAAGTGGAAGTGACGTGTATTGAATTTGGGCTGGCTTGTGCACTCTCCTTTTCTGAATACATCCTTCAATCACTTGAGAAATAAGAGCTCCTGAAATAAAGATCACCAGTCAAAACTCCTCTTCTCAGACACATTTTTGAGGTAATTTGTGGTAAGCCCTAAACAGGCAGTATTTTCAAGTGCAAGAGAATGAGGAAGTTTGGAGGGAAGGGCACAAGAGACTTAAATTTCATAGCAGGAAATAGCAGGGGTATATTTTAATTCTTCAAAGCAAAAAAAGGAGGTAAAAGAGTTTTTGGTTCTGCTTCAAGTACAATATTTAAGCAGTATTTTTCCTACTTGAATGCTTCAAAGGGAATGTGTGACCTCGGGAATATTGGTAGGGAGAAAAGAAGAGGAAGATAGAATATGAATAGACCAAAGTCACCCCACGGAATTCTATGATTAAATTTGTGTCTCATCAGTCCTAGGCATATATCTCCATTATTTCTCTTGTCTCTGTATATGTGTATCTATATTCCTCCATTAATACATCTTATGTGTTTTACATGTCTACCCTTGCCCTCCGATATTTTGATAAAATACTACTAAATATTCTGGTTCAATCCAGTTCCAGAAAAAGGGCATTATGAGAATTTAATCAATTTCACTTTGGAAAAATATAGTATGGAGTTAAGGCACAACCCCAATCAATAGCCCTTTCCTTTTAAACTCAATCTTCAAAGGTCACTGGGGCATTTTCACAGAAACTTTCTAAAATAAGGAATATTCTAAAATTAGAGAATTATTTTCCTTACAAAACAAGGAAAGTCAGTGGTACAAAAGATGTTGAGGCTAAAAAAGGAAAATGTTCCACAGATTTTCTGTAATAGAATATGATTTTAATTCAAAACATATGGTTTTAGAAACTGCACAGCTTTACTGTAAAGATTTACTTTATGTATACAACTTAAACCAGGATCTATCTTTGACTTTCACTTGAAATATGCTTCAGAATGTCTTTGGATTATATACCGTGAAGTGTAGCCAAGAAATTTACCTAGTTCCTAATGTCAGTGTCTGTGAAAGTTTCCTGTATTATCCATAAACCCCTTCCTGAAGCCTTAATTCTTTTTTTAAGGTCCCAATTGTAAATCTTTCTCCTCTATTAGGGACCTTAATTTTCCTTCCAAGATTCCCAGTCCTACAGCATCTTAAAGGAAGAAGAAACAGCTTTTGTTTGTTTGTTTGTTTGTTTGTTTGTTTGTTTGTTTCTGGGCTTTAAAATATGTCTGTTGATACTAATGGAAGACATTTTAAAAATCCACTGGTATAATGGGAGAGGAAATAAAGAATTGACCGTTTCCCTTTTGATGAATTACTTCAATGATGGAGGCGTTTTGCCTGTGAGACTGTGATGTAGATTTGTAATGTAAATGGAATATGAAGAAAGAATGTCGTAGTGTATAACATGTATATTTGTTTGTAAGACAAGTGCTTGTCTGTGGTAAACGGAATGTCTTTGTGAATAGGGGCAGTCTTCTAGCCTCAGTACAATGCTTCTAACAAATTTGGACAGTTGCTCTACCTATGGCTGAAATATGGTCCCAAATATGCTTGTCTGAAATCAGTTTAATATTTCAGTCAAAATGTTTTTTCATGTTTGTGGTATCAAGGGATTTTCAATTATTCATACATAACGATCCTTAGAAGAACATAAGCTCTAAAACCTAATGGCACTGGAAAAAGTATGATCCCACCTGCGTTGCCTCACAGGGCAGAAAAATGTTCCCTGGACAGATGGAAGAAGAATTCTTGGTGTATATGATCAGGAATATAGAATTCCAGCAGGATATCCCAGTTGCTTGCCTGAAACAATATAAGACAGCAGCAATATAGGAAGACGTTGGAGAGAGATTGATCAATTTAGGGACAATAGCAAAGGCTTATTTCACACTGTAAAGAAAAAGGCAACATAAAACCTTTCCTGAATTTTATCAAAACAATCACCTGGATAATCAAGATAAAGTTATTAATGATACAGTGCTGGATGATGGGCTCCTTTGGAAGAATTAAAGGGAGGAAGACATAGTTAAAGAAAGACATTTAAAATAAGCCTGACTTGATTTTGCATGTAGACATGTAGAAAAAAACTTGATAGGTTTTTAAGATAAATGTTAGCCCTTCAAGGTAGGCAAGGTCAAGAAAACAAGAAACAGAAGCAGCACGGATTTCAAGAATGCTCTTTATTTTTGTGAAGCATACTCACATAATCTTGAAGAATATCATAGTTAGTCAGGAAAACAAGCAAATGTGTCATAGAACAAATGAGTCCAATTTATTCAAGAACAAATGACCAGACTCAAATTACTATATTCTGGATACATTATGTGAAGACACATCTCCCTTGAGAAATCCGTAATGCTGGGAATGATAGAAAGAAAGAAGATAAGCAACAGCAAAGTGGACAGACACAATTAGAAGAGCAATGGATCCTAAAAGATATGAAGGGTAGTGTAGAAGGTCTAGCTGTGTAACTGCAAATAATCAACACCGACTTGGTGGCACACAACCAGTTAAAGTATAGGCCAAAGAAAAGGAATACTCAGGAATGGGAATCATTTTTCAGCAGAGCAGTACAAATGAACTTAAGCTGAGCTGCACTCTTGTCCCCCCTCCCCAACTCCTACTGAGGTTGTTTCTACATTTGTGATAAAATGCTAATGTAATTTTGCATTCCCATTGGGTGCCATTAGCTAGAGAAGTGGTTTACAATATGCAGCCTGTGATGTAACTGGACTTCTGATGTTTTGTTAGCATCAGACTGAACCCTTTACGGTTCTATGAGATTATTAGAACCGTGTATCTGGAAGCTATATGTATTCCAATATGCTATTTGGCAGCTTTAGAGTGATGAAATAGTCTTTCTCTTGTCAGTGTAGAATATTGATGATCTTCTACTGTACTGTGACACTTAGTTGAGGGAAATTATGGCCCTTGATTGCCAACAGATGTAATCTTGTCAAATCAGGACAGGAAAAAGGGGCCTCAAGGTGAAAAACCATTATGTAGAAAAATGTCAAAGCTGTCTGTCACCTGTCTGTCCAAACTTTTCTTAGCATCCCTTGTCTTTAAGAAATGAAGCAAACTCCTTTGTATTGGGCTTACTGCCATTTTAACAGATGGCTACAAATGTGGGCAGCCAAGAGACCATGTCTGTGTTTGTAGGCAGCACAGAGAAGATCTTAATGTGACAGCTAGTCAGGAAGAGGATGTGCTGTAGATGAGAAGAGATAGTTGACTGAATGAATTATTCCTGAAAAAATTGTTTGTAAGTAATACTTTTAATAAATATGTTAATTTTAAAAAAGAAGCCAAACCAAGACTGTAATCCTAAACTCCCAGGATCTCTTATATGACACCTATAGGCATCAATACACCTCTAATGGCAACTATCATGTTCTTTACTTCTTTAACTTATTTAATTAAATGTAATTGCTCTTTAATCTTAATTAAATTAATTAAATTTACTAATCATATTTAATCCCCAAAATGCTTTTGTGGTACCCACAGGCTGATGAACATATTTAACAGAAAAAAGAAAAGAAAAAAAAAGGAAAGTGGCTGCAACCCAAAATTCTGTTTATTTGATTTGATTTATGCTCAAAAAGCAAAAACCAAATGAGTCAATATTTATACTTGAACCAAAAATAATATATTAAAAGAGTACATTGAAAACACAAAAATACGGTTGTCAAAGTTACTACACTATTAAGTATAAAGCAGTAATGACTAAAGAAAATTTGGAAACCATTCTGGAAATCTCAGGTGACATCTGAGTGAAGACAAGAAGAGTATTTTATTCATTGGGTGTTAACATGATCAGTTAGTATTTGAATTATCAAGTCAGCTCACCAAACCATCCAAATAAGAACAGCTGTGCAAAAACACAAGTGAGGCAGATTCTATTTTCCATATGTACATGGGCTCTTGGCTGGGAAATATTCTATCATCCCACAAGCCCCAAAGATGGCAAAATGTTACACTAGGCAATGAAAAAGGTCAGTCCCATGAATGTTGGACAAAGACTATAAGCAAGTAATAGGCATAGAAAAAGAGGGTTGCAAACAGATTCACTCCAAATCAGACATTATGCTTAGATCATTCTAGATATCACTGTCAAGAGCCCACTGCTTCAACTCTATTTAGGCTCTCTCAGGGCAATCAAGGTGAAATCTTTTCAGTCCAAATCAACAACTAATTTCTATGTTCATAAAATCTTGTTGTGTAATGTCAGGGAAGCCAGGAAGCTGCAAGTAAAACTTAGTTTGAACCAAAATTTAAGGTGGCAAAATGTCAGGAGATTAGACCAGATTGTAATTAAGCACATATCAGTTTAGAGTTGTTGTGTTCCCACAAAAAAGTCCATCCCTCTTGAATTCCGTTGACCCTTACCTGGCACCAATTTAGAGTTAAACTTTAGTTGACCAGATTCTGTGTACAGATTTGAATAAACCCTTTAAACTGTAATCTTATAAATGACCCTCATTCTTTACACCTGACACTTGAAAATCCATTTGCTTAACAATCCAGGGATTGCTTAATGACCACAGCTAAGAGTGCTGGGATTGCAGTTGTTGAGAGTTACATCCAGCTTAAAGACTGCTCCACTCAAGCAACCAAGAATACAATCCCAACACTGGACATAAATCAAGGTCTGTCTATATTTATCTCTGGTAATAAAACCAAAACCTGTCTTTAAATCAATGCAAGCAACATTAAAAAAACCTTCCAGGACTAGATGATGGATGACAAAATATTAATAGCAATAGCACTTAGACTTATATACCACTCTACAGTGCTTTACAGCCCTCTCTAAGGGGTTTACAGAGTCAGCATTTTGCTCCCAACAATCTGGGTCTTCATTTTACCAACCTTGAAAGGATGGAAGGCTAAGTCAATCATGAGCCTGGTGAGATTTGTACTGCCAAACTGCAGACAGCCAGCAGTCAGCAGAGGTAGCCTGCAGTACTGTACTCTAACAACTGCACCACCATGGCTCATGTGTTCATTGCCACAAAATATTAATCATGTGTTCATTCATATGAAGCTTTTGCCCATACTTTGCTTTTTTACTCAGTTTTTCAGATGAAGAAAAAGCTAATTACAATTGTAGAACCAATGTTTTAGAGCAATTATCCTTTAACCAATGACGCACAACTTCTCTTCCTCAATATACATTTGTAAATACTTAATTTATGTTTCTTCTAAAGGATGCTTTGAAGTTCTCACCAGATGAAAATTGATGACTCTCTAGGCCAGAAGTTCCCAAATGTTCTCAGTTCACAGTGCACTTTTAAAAAATCTCAATATTTTTTTTCATGAAACCTGTCTAAACTCCAATCAGCCTAACATCAATACCTGGAAGATACTGGAAAATAAAATAAAAAAACAGATCTGCAAACATCTAGAAACAAATAAAGGTATTACTAGAAGCCAGCACAGATTTGTTAAAAACAGATCATGCCAAACCAATGTTATTTTGATAAAGTGACTAAATTAATAGATCAGCATTTGTGGATATAGTATACTTAGACTTCAGTAAGGCATTCAGCAAAGTAGACCACAACCTACTTCTTGGTAAGCTAGAAAAGTGGGACAGATAGCATCACCACCAGATAGATTTGTAACTGGCTGACAAACTGTACTCAACGAGTAGTCCTTAATGATACGATATCAACATGGAGGGTACCACAAGTTTCCTTCTTAAATCCAGGACTCTTCAACAACTTCATAAATGACTTGGATGAGGGAATAGAAGGGGAATTCATCAAATTTACAGATGACACTAAGCTGGCATGAATAGCCAACATCCTAAATGATAGGCTCAAGATCCAGATGGATCTCCACAGACTTGAACATTGGGCCTTATTTAACAAAATGAAACATACAGAAAAGTAAAACCAAAAGTACATGTACAGATTAGATGAAACCTGGCTTAATAGTAGTAACTGTGAGAGGGATCTTGGAGTCCTAGTGGACAACCAATTAAATATGAGCTAGCAGTATGGAGCAGCAGACAAAAAAGCCAATGCAATCCTAAGTTGCATTAACAGAGGGACTGAATCAAGATCATGTGATGTACTAGTACCACTCTATAAAGCCTTAGTAAGGCCACACCTAGAATACTACATCAAGTTTTGGTCACCAGACTATAAAAAGCTGTTGAGACTCTACAAAGAATGCAGAGAAGAGCAACAAAGATGATTAGAGGCCTGGAGGCGAAAACATATTGAGAATGGCTACAGGAACTGGGCATGGCTAGTCTAGTGAAGAGGACCAGGGGTGACATGATAGCAGAGTTCCAGTATTTGAGAGGCTGTCACAGAGAAGAAAAGGACAACCTATTTTCCAAAGCACCTGAAGGCCATTCAAGGAACAATGGATGGAAACTGATCAAGGAGAGATTTAACCTATAAATAAGGAGAACAAGTGAGAACCACCAATGAAGCTTGTGGGTGCTTCAGCACTGGAGGCTTTCAAGAAGAGACTGGACAGCCACTTGTCAGAAATGGTGTAGGGCCTCCTGCTTGAGCAGGGGGTTGAAGTAGTTGACATACAAGGTATCTTCCAACTCTGTCCATCTAATAACTCCTTTCCTTGAGTACTAAAATATCCTGAAGCATTCCCCTGAGTGACCCAGGGCATTGCTGTACACAGTTTGGGAACCGAGGCTGAAGTCATATGAGGAATTGAAAGTTCTTAAATCCTTGCAGAAGACTGCAAAACACCATGCATATTTCTGTATTCTTATGATGCTTCTGTTGGTCAACTTCTTTTATTAGATGAAAAATGCTTATTTTATAGAAAATATGTGTTAGTGGGTTTCTCTTAATATTCCTCATGTTATTCATCTCAGGAGGTCTCTTCCGTTTTCATTAAATAACCCTAACAAAACTGTTACAAAAGTACCCAACACTTGCTTTACAGATAATCAGAAATAAAAAAGAAACAAATACAGAATGGGGAAGTTTATTTATTTATTATTTATTTGGATTTATATGCCGCCCCATCTCCGGGGGGGACTCAGGGTGGCTTACACAAGATATGCATACAAAAATAGGCAAAAATATTAATCCAATCCAAATAGAAAATTCAGTTAAACTAAAATACCCAATTAAAAAACCCCAATCCCTCTCAATCCAAGCTGGCCTGTAAAAACAGCCAGGTCTTTAGATTGCGGCAGAAGGAACGTAGGTCAGGAGCCAACTGCAGCCCCAGGGGCAGCTGGTTCCACAGGGTGGACACCCCCACAGAGAAGGCCCTCCCCCGGGGGACCGCCAACCAACATTGTCTGGCTGACGGCACCCCCAGAAGGGCCTGCCTGTGGGAGCGTACTGGTTGATTGGACCTCGATGCTGGTAGGAGGTGCTCCTGCAAGTACCCCGGACCCAAGCCATGAAGGGCTTTATAGGTTAATAGCAGCACCTTGAATCTTACACGGAGGGCAACCGGCAACCAATGCAGACCGCGCAGGAGGGGTGTCACATGGGAGAATTAGGCTGCTCCCATCACCACCCGCGCGGCCGCATTTTGCACCAGCTGAAACCTCTGTATAGTCTGCAAGGGCAGCCCCAAATAGAAAGAATTGCAGTAGTCAAGACAGGAAGCCACAAGCGCATGGGTGACCGTGCGTAGAGCATCTCGGTCCAGGTAGGGGTGCAACTGGCACACCAGCTGAACCTGGGCAAATACCGCCCTGGCGACGGCTCCCACCTGCTCCTCCATATTGAGCCGTGCATCCAGGAGGACACCCAAGTTGCGCACCCTAGCCACGAGGGGCAACACCTCTCCCCCCATGACCAAAGGTGCAATTTCTTGGACCCGAGATGCCGGTACGCACAGCCACTCAGTCTTGTCTGGGTTGAGCTGGAGCCTGTTCCTCCCCATCCAGATCCATACTGCCTCCAGGTACCGGGACATCACGGAGAGGGCATCACTGAGATGGTCCGGGGTGGAGATGAAAAGCTGGGTATCATCATCATATTGATGATACCTCACCCTGAAACCGTGGATGATCTCACCCAGCAGCTTCATGTAGATGTTGAACAGGAGGGGAGAAAGAACCGACTCCTGAGGCACCCCACAGGTGAGAGGCCTCGGGGCTGATCTCTGCCCCCCTGCCAACACCAACTGCATGCGCCCTGAGAGGTAGAACCACCGTAAAACGGTGCCCCCCATTCCCAACCCCCGAAGGCACCGCAATAGGATACCATGGTCGATGGTATCAAAAGCTGCCAAGAGATCTAATAGGACCAGGATAGAGGAACGTCCCCTATCTCGAGCCCTCCAGAGATCATCCATCAGTGTGACCAATGCTGTCTCCATGCTGTAACCGGGCCTGAAGCCCGATTGATACGGATCTAGGTACTCAGTTTCCTCCAGGAAAGCCGGAAGCTGTTGGGCCACCACGCTCTCAACAACCTTTGCTATAAAGCGAAGGTTGGAGACGGGACGGAAGTTGTTTATGTTATTTAGGAAGAAAAAAAAGGGAAAAAAAGACATGCAAACAAAAGTTCAGATTGATGACATGATAAAGAGGCAATTCTCCAGTATAATCTTTCCCATTTTATTTTGCACCACAAATTTCCACTATTGTAGTACAATACAGTCTTTATTGATTAGCCCTTGGGCCATATCAAAGTGCAAAGTTCCAGCACTAAATTGTTGTTAAAATTTGATAAAAACAATTCAAAATGGAATTTAGTAAAATACAATTTAAAATGGAATCAGAATAAAATACAATTTAGATGAAATAATAATAAAATACAATCTAAAATGAAGTTGTAATAATGTAGAATAATTTAAGATATAGATAAAATATGACAGCATCATACTTCGGAGTTGCCCCTACAATCTACCCCAATCAGTCCCACATATGCAGATCTCAACCGGATCGTTTTGTTTAAGCACTTTGCTACGTTAAATGTTATTTTCAAGTTCTGGCCGGACATAAGGTAAGTTATTTTGATATGGGGATCCCAATGGGTCATTCGTCTGAATATATATATATATATATATATAGACCAAGATACCTGTCTCTCATCCTCTTATATATGCAACAGTCAAATAGGATGTGAGCCAGGTCCTCTACCTCCACCACTCCGCAAATGCAGAGACACTCATTGTACGGTATAGCATGAAATCTCCCGTATCTGACCATTGTGTCAAGCTGTTTGAATCTCACTCTTGTAAATATCTCCCTAAGCTGTTTTGGGAGTACTGTATTGTATTGTAGTATTGAAGCACAGCTATTGTGAATAATGTAATACGATAAATCTTGCATCTTTTGTTGCATAACATGCAAAACAAATGATTTTTGCAAGCAATTAAACTGAAGACACCATTATTGCAATTTTCCTCATTCAATTTCACAACAGCCTTGTTGGTTTTGCAGCAAGCTAAAGGTTCTGCTTCAGGCAGGATCCCAAGAGAAAAAGCAAATTAAAAGATTAGTTATAAATATGACCATAGTCATAAAGGCACATATGACCACTGCTTCAATGGTAGGCAGAGCATGGCTTGGATTCCATAAATAGAGCTCAATCCAATATCCTGATGCAAAATCTTAGTTACTTGGCTAAGAGATTTATTGAGATGTGTTCATTAAAAAATTAAAGCCAACAGGAAACTTGATGGATTAAATTGATCTTTCCACTGCTTCAACATTTCTGGTATATCTTACTGAAAGATTATAATAAAGGCAATCTGCTTCTGAATATCAGTGACTGATATTTAAAAGGGCTGTAATAAATTCGAAGCTCTACTTGTACATGCGGTTTTGTACAATGCATCATCGAGATCAGGAGTGTCTAACCTGCGGCCCACGGGTTGCATGCGGCCCTGGGCAGCTAGTTATGTGGCCCCACAAAATAATAAAACATATTTTAAAAATAAGTTTGTTATTTATATACATTAACTATGTTATGTATTTTATATGCAGCTCAGGACAATTCCTCTTGATTCAATGCAGCCCAGGCAAGCCAAAAGATTGGAAAACCGTAGTATCTACATACTTGGGCATTTTACAGTCCCCGGGCCACAGCCAGCCCATTGGTTGTCCCTGTTCAGCCCTCATGAGCTCAATCAGAAATTAGAAATCAAATGTAAATAAACACATTTCAGGAAGCAGAAAAAGAACCTGAGTCAGGTCTAGCTCTGTGCAGTTACCATGCATTCCTTCAGCCAGCTGGCAGCCATGGGATGGCAAGGCGAGAAAGCTCTTTTCTGTACCTGGAAGGGCTGGCTCCCTTGGCTCGAGCAGCCTGAGGGGTTGAGTTGATAAGAGTTTGAGGACATCAAATCAGGTTGCACTGGTTTGGCCCCTCCACAACAATCCCAGTTTCTCATGTGACCCCTTGGGAAAATTAATTGCCCATCCCTGGTCTACATTGTGTCCTTAAATATAATTAACTGGGAGGCAAAGATCTCCATCCTGCATTGGACACTGTTGTACAAATGCTGCACATCTTAATTAGCAACTACTCTGGCTAGATACTGATTTAATCAATCATTACTCATTTCCTGCTACTTTTTCTAGTAAAATCTTAAGATGATATGTGGGATTCTTCTTATTTTTCCTGCAGAATGGTAAGGTGGAGTAAAAATGAAAGGAGGGGGAATACTGATTTTCTAATGGTTAAATGCAGATTAAAATTTAACTTGGACAATCCACAAGTCTAGTCCAACACTCTAATCTAGCCTTTCCAAACAATGATCCTCAGCTTTGTAGGACTCCAACTACTAACAATCTTAACTGATCCTTCTGTGGCATTGTAGCATACACTTTGATAAGGGTAGAGAATGGCAGAATTAAATTTTTAGAATTAAATATGATTCTCTATTATGGTAATGAAAAAAAAGGTTGTGATAGTACACAATGTCTTTCTCCCAAGTGGCATTAAAACAAATGTCAGTTAATTAAATATTGAAAATAAATAATAAAATTTTGGGGAAAATTATGAAATTCTAGGATTGAATCCATTAATATGTTCAACAAATAAAAAGGTTGTTCATCTCAGTAAAATGGCCAAGATTCATTTACAAGTGAAATCTTTAAGCATAAATATTCAAAATTATAAGCAAAGAAGAAAAGAACAAAGAAGACATTTAAAGACATTTTCTGGAACATCATTGTAGTTAGATAGGAAAAAAACAATTCAGCCATGCTCAGATTAGTTCTTCATGGGCATATGGAAACAATCATTGATTGCTTTAATAACAAGCTGTATGTGCAAATAAAAGAGTCATAGATAGAATTTGTGGGTTTGAATGTAGTTAAATAAACTGCTGCCTTCATTGACATCAATCTCCATGAATATTCTGGTCTTGATTTCCATTTCTATTAAGGGAATCAGACAAGGTTTCACAAAAGCCATGATTGCAAGGACACGCACAGACAGCCCTTTGGCTTTGATGGGTCCCTGCATTTTATAAAAGGGCTGAGAATATGCATCAAGATTCCAAAATTATCAATACAAATGGAAATAAAGGCTATCGAGAAAAGTGTTCATCAAGAGAAGATAGTTCAAATGGTTCTGGCTGCAAATCAGACAAATTATATTTTCTTTCCAATTACTAATGCTCAGCATGGTGGTGCTATATTACCAAGCCCATATCAGGTCTACAGGCAGTTGTAACCTGATCTGTACATCTGTGGCATCGCAGGATTGAGGTCCAGATGTTAGATCAGAAAGTTCGTTATGATCATGCACAAGTATATTCATTAATGGTTGCAGCTGCAGGGTATTCTCTGAGAGGAATCTTCATGTGAACACAAAAAAATGCCTTCTGTATCAGATCAAAAGCCCATTTATTTCAGCATTCTGTTTCCATAAGAGACTGTCCAGATGTTTGGGATCACCAAAGCATCTGACATCTACTGACTATCTTCTTAGGACTGCAGTGGTCTATCACTGCATATTAGTATTTTAAAATTTCCTTGGTGATTGATTTTGATCGCCACATCCCATACTACAAAATGTAGTAAGTATTATGTAATAGGTGACTCTTATCCATGCCATGAAATCTTTCTGAACAATTCCCTCATCTTCAAAAATCATCTTTGCATGACAAGAGTATTTGTGCTTGGAAAATCCAAGCTCAGAGTTTCTTGACAGAACCTGTTTTGAGATTTTTATGCAATGTTCTTTTGATCTGGATTAAATAAATGTAAAAATAAATTAAATGTATCTCTTGAAGATGCATTTGATGCTGCTGATATGATACAAGGAACTAACACCCAAGAAACAAGAGCTCTTTACTAAACTAAGCTAGAGTAAAATCCAACTTTCTTTTAAGAAAAACCTAAAGAAAATATTCACAGATTATCAATGTAACCTTCATAGGCTAATGAGGAGAAATAAATTGTATTTGACTGGCCTCCAATGACTATATGTTGTCTCTTTTCATTATTCAGCTGGGACAAAGATGAATCTTTGTAGATGTTGTTTAGGAGTCCTACTGTACTACACTATAGGTTACTGAAGCATTGCATAAAGATAATATGTTTGGTACTATAAAAAAAACAAATATGTTTACTTGCCTATATGCTACATAGGCAAGAGGACTCATTATCAGATGCATGAAGTGGATAGTCAAAGTGCTGAATGAATTAGCATTTAGGAAAAACATTTAACAACCCAAAATAAAACATGAGAGAACTTGAACTTCTAAAAACAGAAAGCTAGTGTGGTATAGTGATTGAAGTGTTGAGATTAGATCTTAGGCTAAAGCCCACCCTCAGCTATGGAAATATACTGAGTTACTTTGGGTTAGTCACTTTTTCTTAGGGCATCTCCCAAAGTAATTGTGCACACAAATGTTGCCTTGAGCTCTTGAAAAATAATAAAATAGTGGTAATCCTCATTGGCAATCACAGTTGGCAAAGTTTTCAAAGTGGCATCTTGGTCATTAAGCAAAGCAGTTGCTAAATAAAACAGGCTGTGCTTATTATCTTGAGCTTTCCTTTGCTTTTTAGACTTGGAAGATTATAAATGCAAGGATTAGTCACAAAGTTACTTGGGACTATCTAAACTGCAAATCAGAGTTATCTGAAGGACTATCTATCTGATGGTTTCTATCTCTTCTGTCTGACTGGACAAAATGGGCATGCTCTATATCCCACTGACAAAGATGACAGATAACAAAGACATCTGACAGGACCCTGGATAGAAAAGCAAGCAGGCCTTTTCTATCATTTTGCCAGTCTTCTGTCGTCATCCCATCTGTGTTCAGAAAGTCTGAAAATCTGGCTTTTTCTTCAGGCTTTGGGTTAGTGTGAATAGATAAATCCTTACAGGATTTTGCATGTTAATGTGACACACTTTTCTTCTGTATCTACATTTTTTATTGTTCTGTTTTAATGCTGTATGCCACCCACTCTTCATGGAGTTGGGTAGTCTTCTTAATTTGACAATCAATCAATCAATCAATCAAAAAGTCCAAGGCTATGAATATGTGGGTGATTGCAGACTTTGGTGGATTTAAACAGGATTAAAAGAATTCATGGGAACAGCTATATGACTGGTTACTAGCCTTGAATAGAAACTAATGGATCTTCTCCTGGCCACGATAATAGCCGAAAGATTGAAAAAGATATTAAGTAAAATTATTCATTCTGAGCAGAATGGTCACAAATAGACAAATGAAGACCAACACAAGATTAATTATGGATGTCCTAGAGTATTATGAGATGGACCCAAATAAACATTGCGCTTATGTTCGTGGAAGCCCAGAAAGCTTTTGATAATTTAAATTGGTGTTTTCTCATTAATTAATTGACTAATATGAAATTTGGTGAAAATTTTTTGGGACTTACTAAACAATTTATAAAGTATAAACGGCAAAAGTGATAGTGAATGCAGAAACCACAGATGGTAGAGAAATAAGTAAAACAGTGAGGCAAGGATGCCCATTAGCCCCATTATTATATACAATATATTATCAGAAGAAGTATTGTTGTCACAGATAAGACAAAACTGAGATATTAAAGGATTAACTCAAAAAAGAGGAGTATAAACTACAAGCCTTTGCCAAAGACATGGTATTCATAATGGAAGATCCAAAAGAAACAAATCTTATATTAATGAGTGAAATAGAAGAATTTGGAAAGGTGGCAGGGCTCAAAATTAATAAAGAAAAAACTAAAATAACAAAAATTGTACTAAAAAACAAAATGAAAAATTAGCAAATAAATTAGGTAAGTAGTTAAAAAAAGTGAAATATCTCAGAATTTGGCTTACAGCAAAATGCTTGTCAATAAAGAAAGACAACTATGATAAATTAATAACTCAAATACAAAAGGATTTAGATAACTGGGCCAAGATACAATTGTCACTGATGGGGCCTGCAACTGTAAAATGAATGTGTTACCAAAATTATTATTTTTGTTTCAAACAGTGCCAGTTAAGCTGGGAAGGAACTTTTTTGAAGACCTAAATAAAAAAATATTGAAATTCATAAAAAAGATAGGATAAAATGTCTCCTACAAAGAGAACATATATAAAATGTTTTACCGCTGGCACCTTCCCTCAGCGAGACTAACTAAAATGTTCCCAAATATGATAGCAAAATGTTAGAGTTGTAATTACAACCAGGGAACATATTTCCATATGTGGGCGACGTGCCCCCATGCACGGAGATATTGGCAAAAAATCAGATCATGGTTAGAGGAAGTAACAAAACAGAAACTGAAATTTAAACCAGAAATTTTTTATTAGGTATGCTAGAACCTAACATGAATAAGAAAACACCAATATTTGATGCTTCATATCGTAATGGCCACTAGAATATCTTTTGCCCAGAATTGGAAACAGACTACAATCCCCCCAGAAACTACAATAATTAATAAGATATATGAATGCGCAGAGATGGACAGATTAACGAAGCTATTGAAGCATAAGGAAGAAGGAGAATATTATAAAATATGGGATGTTTGGTACGAATGGATAAGAAAAAGATGCAAAGGTGTCAAATGATGATTTATGTAACACCATAAAACAATAAGGTTTACATGTAAATAAATGTAAATAAAAATGTATATATGTAAAAATGCTTAGAATGATGAAGAAGTAAACAGAGAGATGTGTAACACGGTAATAGAAGATATTCACAATGTAACCATTGCTATAGTAATGTTGTAAAGTGTGGAAATTTGTTGAATAAATAAATTTATTTAAAAAAAAATTAATGGATCTTCATATATCATTCACAAGGCTTATATCGTATTTATCTACCAGTATTCTGCCTGAGCGCTCCCCAAACATTTGGAGTACTATTTTAAGAAGCAAGATCCTCAAATAGTTGATCTTCAGTCTGACCCACATTTTTCTTGCTTAATAATGGCAATTTGAAAGCATTCTTAAGATTATCAGATCCGGGTTTAGACACGTGCAAAACAATGAACTGCAAGAACACCCCATCTTTCTGTCTCTCTCACACACAAAGCAAAACAGATTCAGATTTTTCTTATTGTTTATATACTTTCAATGGTATGGAGAGAATTTCCTACCTTAGAACCACAACACTCCATTGCACACAAGGCTTGCTCTGTGAAGATAGCTATTATGTTCAACAATTTAAAGGGGCCTCCAAGTAGATTCAGCTTTCATGAGTTTTGGTCCTAAGCCGTATAATTTTTTCCTGAACAAAAGATATTACAGTAGGAGAGTTGGGCTGCTGCTCTTGACTTTAGCTGAATCTCAGGAACGTTACAGTTGAAATCCACCCAGAGAAATATCACTGAATGAAATACTTGAGGAATTGATTTCAGAATAAGAGTTGCAAAGGGCCTTAGAGGTCTCCTGCTCAGGCAAAAAACCCTATACCATTTCAGACAAATGGTTATCCAATCTCTTCCTAAAAATGTCCAGTGTTAAGCATCCACAACGTCTAGAGGCATATTAGTCACTCCACTGATTAATTGTTCTGCCAGGAAATTTCTCCTTAGTTCTAGCCCAGTGGTGGCTCACCTTTTTGGCACAGAATGCCAAAATGGGAGCACGTGCGTGCATGCACACAAGAAGTGCATTCCACAAGAAACTGGAAGAGCAGCTCCTCGATGAACGCACGCAGGAGCGCCAGAAACCAGAAGCTTAGCTTCCCGGCAAGCGTGTGCACCAGCCACCTCGTCTTCCGGTTTCTAATGTGCATGCATGCGTGAAGACCAGATGGCCAGTGTGTGCATGCACTCCAGGGAGCTGCTCTTCTGGTTTCCGGCGCTCCCGTGCATGCGAAGACCAGGTGGCCAGCACACGCATGTGCTCCGGAGACCTGCTCTTCTGGTTTCCAGCGCTCCCATGCATGAAGGCCAGTTGGCCGGTGCACATGTGCACGTCAGAACCCAGAAGAGCAACGGACAATGGCTGGCATGCCCAGAGAGATGGCTCTGCATGCCACTTCCAGCACAGATGGCATAGGTTCGCCATCACGATTCTAGGATGTTCTCTCCTTGATTAGTTTCCATCCACTGCTTGTTGTTCTGCCTCACTAGTCCTTTTTTCATTAAACTAGACCTATCCAATTCCAGCAACCATTCTTTATATGTTTTAGTCTCCGGTCCCCTAAACATCCTTGTTTCTCTTCTTTGTACTCTTTCTAGAGTCTCAATATCTTTTTTTACATCATGGTGACCAAAATTGGATGCACTATTCCAAGTGTGGTCTTACCAAGGCATTATAGAGTGATATTAACACTTCACGTGATCTTGATTTTATCCCTCTGTTAATGGAGCCTAAGACTGTGTTGAATTTTTTGGCAGCTGCTTCACACTACTGGCTCTTATTTAAGTGATTGTCCACTAGGACTCCAAGATCCCTCTAGCAGTTACTACTATGGAGTAAGATACCACCTATTCTATACCTATGCATTTGGCATGCACTCCCGGCCCATGGGCTGTTTTTTTTTAATTCATATTTATTTGCTGCCCTTCTCCGAAGACTCGGGGCGGCTTACAATTTTTGGAGGGCAACCCAATGCGCTCAGCAATAGCCTTCATTCCATTGTATATGCCTGCTTATTACTAAGCAGCATTTTTACAAAGTCAGCTTATTGCCCCCAACAATCTTGGGTCCTCAATTTACCTACCCCGAGAGGATGGAAGGCTGAGTCAACCTTCAGCCTGGTGGGATTCGAGCCTTCACTAATTGCAGGCAGCTGGAACTAAGTGCTAGCCATTTAGCAGCCTGCACCACCAAGGCTTATGTGTTTGCATCACATGCTGGGCACACCCACTCCTGGTTTAGCAAAGGGGGAAAAACTCCTGATATGTCACGTGACACCGTCATGATGACGTGAGTTTGACACTCCTGACTTAGACTGACTACAGGTAGCCCTTGACTTACAGTAGTTCATTTAGTGACCATTCGAAGTTACAACAGCACTGAAAAAGTGACTTATGACCATTTTTCACACTTATGAAGTTGCAGCATCCCCATTGTTACGTAATCAAATTTTACATTGGATTTGGTATTTTTATCCAAGAACCTGGAATAGGCAGGTGTTGATGTTTGATGGTATTATTGCAGGATATAAGCTGTTCCAAGTCAATTTTGCAATTGACTGATGGTGGCTGACTATGCAACCGGCCATAATAAAAATAATATTCCTTTTTGCCTGTAATCCTAATAATTACAATGAGAAAAATTAACTTAATATAATAGAACATTTCTGAATAAATAATTATATTTCTGTTGGTTATGGAACAATTAATAGACTACTTAAAGGGAAATTGTTGTCTTGACATTTTTCTCTCTATTTTAGCCCTCAGAATGTGGCAAATATGTATTTGCCTCAATTTTGCCTTTGCTATCTTAAGCCAGCAGATAAAGAATGTTAAGATCTTTACCCAGACTGTGGTTAAGATGATCCAACAATACCTTGCAAAATCTTCTGAAATGCAAGGAAATTAAGATTTAAATTTTCTTCATTAAAACAGCCCATATAATTTCTTAAGTTAAACAAATGGTTTGTAACAGAACCAGGCAGAAAACTCAACTGACTTCTTGATTTAGCACAGGAACCACAGCTGCTATTTATGCATTACGTTTTCCAGAAGTCCGTCTGTTATGTGGAATAGTTACATAATTTCAGAAAGGAAGGGATGCAATTATGCTATCAAATGATGTTGTCAAACATTGCATTTCACTACATCATGTGGATGTAGACTATGTTGCATGTCTGTTAACAGTGCATTAAATACTTGGTTGAAAACTGCCTATCTTCATTAACATTGTGTATATTATTTTAAAAACAAGAGTCCATCTCGAATCATTTCTCAATCTTGAATATATTAATTAGTGAAGAGACTCAAACTTGTACATCCAGCACTTGTCAGGGACCTGTTAAGATAGCTATATCTTTTCCTATGCTTGCATATCTGTCCTAGCTGACACATGATCCCAGGCAAAGGTATTTTTTATTCAAATTGGCCCTGACAGGTGCTCTGATTTACATTTTACCCTATGAATCCAGATTCCTGCCTAGGCCTAATGAATATATTCAGAAATGCAGTGAACACTGCAAAAAAAACCTCTCTCTGTCTCTCTCTCTCTGTGTGTCTCCCTCCCTCCCTCCTTCTCTCTCTCTCTCTACACACACACACACACACACACAGAGTAAGAGTGACAGGCTCATATGTATATAATAGTGCACACGCATACACAGACATTCTGAAATTCTTTTGTATATATGTGCAACATCTGTACAAAAGGGGCAGGGCATGCACTATAATGCAGCTTCCATAAGGTTGCATTCCCTTCTACCCATGCCTTTCATGACATAACTGTTTACAATATATTTTAAAATATAAGGGGTCTCTTGAAAATTTGACGGTATATAAACAATATAAATAATAAAATAGGTGGATTAAATTTAGTTACATGACGAATCATGGAATTGATATAGAAGTTAAATAAGCATGGATTCATCTTCTAATATAGATCAAATCAGACAGAGGAACTGCCACATTACATCTTACTTTAAAGTAAGTGTTTTGTATATCTTATAGGAATAAGCAGATGGTAATCTGATGTTATACTTCTAAGCTTTTTCTATACTTTCCTCAAGAGCTTTTTCCATCCTTTTCTCAGAGAGACACAATCAAATGCCTGCTTAAACTTAATAAATGCAGCATCTAGGGCAAAGCTTATTTTTCTGTATATTTCTCTACCAAATAATTTAAAAACCCCTGCTCTATTGCACTTCAACAGATTTGATCCCATCCTCAAGTATATTTTCTAGCTCCATCCAATTTAAAAGTGTCTTGCATACATTTTGCTAATGGTATTTAATAAACTAATTAGACAATGATAACTATCATAAAAGTCTTCCTTCTCTTCTCTTCCCTAAGAGTGGCAAATGCCAGTCTTTATGTAAATAAATGATAAGGCCAGAATGGCACCCACTTAATCACCTCTAGAGAGAATAAAGATAATTCCTTTCCAGATTTCATATGACTAATCAATTTGGAGATTTTTGACACTGAAAAGTATGGCTAATTTCAGAAAGACTGACAATTATTCTCTAAGGAAGATTACTGAACCAGATTCCTCTACATATATTTCATACAAAAATGCTTTCCATCTTTTTTCAGGCTATACAAGATATGAGGGTTCTGATATACAAGTAGTTCTGCTTAATGACATCAACTGGGATTAGCAACTCTACTGATAAGGGAGTGTTTGCTAAATGGGAAATCACATGACCACAACTGTGCTTTCTGGCTGGAAAGAGACAACCTAGTCTGTTTCTCACCTTTAGCTTTTGTTTGCTTCCTAATTATTTCCCACCACCACCACTTTGGGATCCCTGATTGACTGTTTACTGGCTTTTATACATCACAAGCAATGCAATCACACCACATCCTAGGGTTAGAAGGCATGGGTGAGCTACATAAACAGGTTACTCTCTTGAAATCCCTTTGTCTCCAATCTCTTCACTTTATGGGTAGGATGGGGGAGGAAAACAGCAATTGATTTCTGCAGGCAATTTCTCCTCTGTCTGACCCTTTCCATTGCCAGCATGATCACACTGCTCTTGTGTAGAACAACAAACAGCTTGCGCTCTTGAAATCTCTTTCTCTCCAATTTCTCTGCTCTACGGGTAGAAGGGTCAGGCAAAGAAAATATTGCCTACAGAAATCGATTGCTTTTTTCTCCTGCCTCACTGATACAGTGGAGAGAGATTGGAGAGAAAGAAATTCAAGAGAGAACTGTAAAGTGTTTGTGTGGTACGTCTGTGACACCCTGTGTAATTTCATTGCTTTCAGTGTGTGTAAAAGTAAACAGTTACTTTCTTCAAACTTTCTCTCCAATTTCTCTACTCTGCAAGGGGGCAAAGGAAAAAAATGCAGATCAGGCATAGAACAATGCATACTCACTGGTGGTCACATGACTTAGGGATGCTGCAGAGTTGCCAATGTGCTGTGAAGTTAATTTTTCGGCACCACCGTAACTTCAAACAGTTGCTTGAATGAATGGTGATGAGTACTATCTGTATACAAATCTACAAAAGATGGAACCATCATTCATTTATTTGCATCTAGTAGTTGATTCTACTCAATTATTATGGTTTTCTTTTTTGATGTTATTGGCTGTTTACATTTTTTTAACACTGAAACCCCAACTATGTTTAGGTCTTACTTTGGAACATGGCAACATGTTGGCTATATATATTGGCTTTAACACGTTCAAGTTACTCTTTTGAATTATTTTACCATAGTTCCTACTAATTGTGAGTTAATTGAATTGAACACTTTATTTATTCAAGTATGATTAGGCACACAAGGAATTTGTCTCTGATGTTTTCAATCCACAAGGAAACAAGCAATGGCAACTAAAATCAGATCTATGTATAGCAGACATTGAGCAACAACTAGATCTAGTCAGGATCCAACCTTTATTGCCTGTGAATCCAATTACTATGCCTCCTCTATGGCATACCTAACTAAATCTGAAATACCTAAATAGTGGAATGCCTTTATCCTGGCACGATGTCATGCTGTTCCCCAAGTGATCCTTGAAGGACAATACAAGAAGATTAGTTACTGGAAGAGACAATGCCCCTATGACTCTAAACAGAGATACAACAGAGCATGTGCTTCTCTGATGCCTACACTAATACTAGCCTTATCTCATACACTAGCCTTATCTCACCTGCACTGCATAAACATCCAGGGCACACAGGACAATCTATATCTCCCGGATGCTTTCAAATACCAAACCCGCTATAACATACAATGTTATCAGGTTCTACGTAGTGGCATTCCAAATTTTTCAGATGATGAATTGTGCAATAAACGAGATACAATAAACACCTAATTTGCCATATTAGATTGCTCTGTGATTTCATATAGTCTTTATGTCCACTACATCTATCTAATACGCTTACACCTTCTTTTACTTTATTTTCTTAAAGTCTTCTATGTATACTTCCTGTCCTAACTTCTTCTCACTTTTCTTTTTTTTAAGACTCTGGTGTACCTTCTATGCTTTTTAATTGAGTGTATGATGCTGTATGAGAATAATAAAAAATTGATTTAATTACCACAGTAACTATAATAAATTTTGGAGATAAAGTCACAAGTTGAAAATATCAAGTAGGTCAAAATATTTGCCCAAGGCTGGATATCTATTAATGAAATAAATGACAAAAATAGAATTTTTGGTTTCTCCTTTATAGAAGCATCCAGTTTCCTAGTCCATTTCAGGCCTACGGCCTTAATGTCTGTTGAAAAATTGCAGAATATACAGGAGGTAGCCAGATAGTCATATAAGTACTATAAGTACTCATAGTGGTGCCTGCACAATATGGATATCCCACAGGATAATCCCCTTTTATGTACTATTTAAAGCTGATAAATATAAGCAGATTTAGGCCAGCCTAATGACTTTTTAAGTTATTACTACAGAGGATCTACAGAGAGAGATACATCCTCTGAATTGGGTGAAGATTGATAGAAAATAGAGTAGAACACTGAACCATTTATAGCAACAAATAATTACACACTATATACTTGTATTGGTTCATTATAAATTGCACAAATATTTTGTTAGGCAATATTGTCTGTCTGTCTATCTGTCTATCGACCTATCCATGCATCCATCCATGCTGTTATTTAGTAGGTAGAGATTTGTTAGGAGAAAATATATTAACAAACATAAGTCTGCAGAGATTAAATTTAAAATTTCTGAGGAATGTATCTCCATGAGAAATAATATAATACTGCATCCCTTTAAAATATTATTTCACATTCAGCTTTGTGTATATCTATTCAGAGGTTAATCCATTTTGTTTAGCACTGCATATATGAAGATGAATGTGTTCTCTGTGATTTTTCACAGCTAAGCTAAATGCTATATGACCTGTACACAGACACAGCAATGGTAGGGCAGTGGATGAGAATAATTCAGAATTCTGGCAATGTAGAGAATGTTACATTAAGAATTGCTACAATGCTGTCATCTTTCAGAAAAATATAAACTCTCTGCTCCTATCTGCACTTGGGGCAGCTACTAATGACTGCAATTAACCAACACATATTAGAATGCACAATAGTTTGTTCTGTTATTAGGCATGTTCCTATAGTTGTATGTGAAAGGGTGAGAACCAGATACGGAATTTCTTGGACTGCAATTTTCTAACAAAATCTATCTCCTGTCTGCCCAACTATGGGTTATTTCAAAGTTAGCTTGCTGAATTTCTAGTCTCATAATTAATCTTCTTTATGTCAGCCATAATGAGTAAGAATTTGGAGAGTTCTCGTACCAATGTAACTGGAAATACCAGTTTGGGAAAAGCTGGTATAACCTCAAGAGAATACGGATGTCTCTAAGCGGTGGTCAAAAATGGCCACCTCGAAGAGAAGGTCTCAACGGGACTAAGATTGGTGCAGGAGGAAAGAGAGAAGTCGACAGCAGAGGAACCGGGACTATCGGATGGTAAGATTAAGGCACCCCGTGATTAAGATAAAGATGAGTTTTTGAAAAAGAGAAATAGAAGCGGCGCAGTTCCAAGTGAAGAAAAATAAGTAAAATATTTCTGACAGCTATAAGGGGCTTGAACCGGAAAGGAAGAAGCCAGCGTAAGAACTTAAGTTTGGGGCTCGGAAAACTTTGATTATCAAAATAAAAGGAAAGGGTTAAGACTCTGTGCAGAAAGTGCCACTTTGTGGAGAAAAATTGGAAGCTAAAGAAGTAAGAAACTATCTTGTTCCTTTGTGGATTGGAGTTGCTACATTTTAAAGAGACGAGGACTTATAGAAAGTGAAAGCTTGAATACACAAAGACGGATTGCCGGACTAATTGGTAATATTGATATAGATTCTGGACCTGGGTTAGGATCATAGAAAATTTAAAGAAGAAGAAACAAGGAAAATTAAAATTTTGGTGGTCATCCAAAGAATTAAAAATGGAGTTTAAAAGTATGAAAGAACTGTTACAGGAAGTGACTGAATTAACTTGGCATGTTGCAGAAAATATGGGCATTCTGGTGCTGAATAAAGAAGAAGAAGCCGTGGGAAAGGGTGGAGCCAGCGAGGAGAAAGCCATTTTAAAAAGACAATTAATACAAAGATTAATACAAATAAAAGGGAAAGGAAGGGTGGTTAAAAAACGGAACCTAAGAAAGTATCTAAAAGGGGAACATTTACTAAATTAAGCATGCCAGTAAGGTTCAGAAGGAAAGGGAACAGAAAGGTAAAGAGAGAGAGAGGGATTCAAACTGGATAGAGAAGGGGAGAGCAGGATAATAGGGAGGAGAAGGGAGCCAGCACAAGCAAGCTATTTTAAGAAGACAATTAACACAAAGATTAATACAAATAAAAGGAAAGGGAGGATGGTCAAAAAATGAAACTTAAGAAGGTAATTAAAAAGGGAACATTTATGAAACTAGGCATGTTAGAAAGGTCCAGAAGGATAGAGAGCAGAAAGGTAAAGAGAGAGAGAGGGATTCAAACTGGATAGAGAAGGGGATAGCGGGATAAAAGAGAGGAGAAGGAACAAGAAACAAGAACAAAAGATAGAGAGACACGGGAATTACATAACAAAGAGAGAAACTTGTTTGCACAGAGACAATGGCTGACGATTTAAAAGGGGGTTCTGCATGAAGAAATGGTAATAAGAATCTATTGTAATTATAAAAGTGTAAAACAATAGGGGTTACTGACAATTTTCACTGGTAAAAGGTCACATTTTTTCATTTTTATCCACAAAAGAAAGCTAAATGATGATTAGATGAATTGAATTAATTGAAATGATTTTAGAAAGTGCTAAAAATGGGATTTGTCAATAACCAAGATTAGTTATTTTTATTATTATTTTGGAACCATAAATAAATTTTAGGGGGATATGTGTTGCAGAACCCAACCGATTAGAGATATATTGTAAGGGAGTTTTTTCCATTTTCTTTTTTCTTTTTCTCTATCTTTCGCTTTGAAGGGAATGACTATGATTATGTTACTATATTAACCACTGAGGTGTCACTTTCAAAGTAGTAAAAGGGGTGCAAGTCTAGGTTTCTTTTTTTTATTTTTTTAGTGTTAACATGGGTACGGATTTAGAATTATGGTGAGAATATGTGATGAAAGGGCAAATCTGACGGACAAAAGAATTCTGTAAATGATAAAAGAGTATTAACAATGTGAAGATAATTAAAGGTTAGACATGGATGAACTTTATCTTTAATATGATGGGCAAATATATTGTTATTTGTAAGATTTATACATGAAGTTTTTAAAATATATATGTATATTTGTATATATGTATATTTGCAATTAACTCGAAATGAACTGGGGGGCTATACAGAATGAGATTAAGATTTGAGATTAGGATTAATTTCTTTGATCCCTTGTCCGCTAAAATGGAATAGAAGTGAAGTCAAATGTTTAAAAGGAATATAGATCTACTGTCACATTTGCATGTAAAAGTGATGACTCGGGAACATGCTGTCTACTGAAAAGAGCTGTTTTAAAAAATTGTTAAAAATTGAATAAAATTTGGTTAAAAAAAAAAAAAGAGAATACGGATGTCTCTAAGCTGTAAAGAGAGAAACCAACTGTCATTGGGGTTATTTCTTGTTTTCTGCTTTAGAGTCATAATCCTACATCTGAAAATATGTGCAATTAATCTTCCCCAGAACAGCTGCTTCCATAGGATAAGGCAACAATGCTTGGCATGTTGCACAAGTAGGTTCTTTCCCTCCAGGCCTAAGAAAATGCTTAAGGTCAAACTTTTTAAGTTGATGAAAACCAACAAACTGAGGTTAAAAAAAATATTTCTGAGCTTCATGTAATTGTTAGAGAGAATAGGCCATATAGAAAAAGCTTACACAACAGGCCGATATTTCAGAAGCACTGAAATTCAACAGACTGGAGATTGTAATGGCAGATGTAGCACTGAATGTCCTTTCGCTGTATATTATTTTAGTAGAGAAATAGGTCATCATTGGATAATCTGATTAACCCCTTTTCAAATTCCTCACATACATATTGCTACTACTTAACAAGGAATTTTTTAAAAAAATGTCCCGTTCATTCTAGTAATCATTAAATTAATGCAAATTACACTTTTTAAAAAATTGGTATTAAAAATTGGGAGTACTGCTGAAAGCGTTTTCCAAGAAATTGATATATCTTTGGATCTCACCTCTTAATTCCCATTATAAATGTAATTACTTATAAATGATATAAATCATATTTTCTATCACTGTCAGTAATATTATAGAATAGTTGAGTACTGTGGGGAAACTAAAGCCCAATCCTCATTTAACATTGGCAAATGAGGCCACAACTTTTGTTCTGCCCACAGATTACTGCCCCAAATGCAGTTCTTTGGATCAATCATCTTCATGCAATTAAAAAAAAAGCAAATTAGACTACTACACATTTCTTTTAAAAAGAGAGGATTTTTAGTAAGCTATAGCTATTACAAAAGAGAAATAATTTCATTGCTACATATCAAGCAGTAACCATGATGCACTGTTATGTATGAATGGGACCACTGTCATTACTATATTCATAGTGCATAATAGAATATTGTCTGTATTTTACACAACCAGACATTAATAATGATTAAACAATCAGATACTGTACATTTAAACTACATTAATGACCATACTTGTTTATTAAGTAATTAATAAATTTATTATTAAATCAGAATGTGAATGGGCTCAGTAACTTCTATAAGATTCCTCTTGTCAATACAAATGGATAAACAACCTGTAAAATTCCTTTCATGGCTGTTTTTCAAGCCAGGCTTGGAAGCAAGAAATATAGCTCTCAATTCAAATTTGCTACGAAATGTGGGAATATCCAAATTGGCCAATGGTATCCATTGTGGGTAAGTGATGACACATATGAAATGGCATTATGAAAATACCACAAGTTGTGTCAGTCTTTGGATACAAGTACATAATGGCAGCATTGATATAATGACATCATCTCACATATGTTGTCATTTTGGGATTGCAGTTTGCCTATAGGGAACTTCCTACACACCAGAGGACTTCCATGCTGGTCAAAGGTGTAACAGACTGTTTTCAAATATTTGGCTAAGAGATAATCCAGTTCCAATCAATTACTGAGAAGAAAAACATACGTTGTACTTCTAATAGAACTGTACAGTAAATTAGGATTTGAGGCTGGGGAAAAACATTCTTCATTTAGTAATGGAAAAGCCCTTTTTCTATGACAGAGATTGCATAACTGTAGGAAAAGTTGAACATTAGAGTTTCTGTTAAGGAAACAGCCTAGCTCATTAGGAATAAACAGAGTGGTTCATGTATACCTCTATTCATACAGATTTTGGCACCATTTGAAAAATACATTATATTAATCTGAAGCAAATTCATTCCTCCATTATAAACCCCCACAAATTAAAATTAAATTTAAAAAGTTTATGAGAATTACACTTCTATAGTTTGAACATATACTTTTATGTTTTTATCTTTGTACCATTTTTTATTTTTTATGATTGTAAGCTGTCCAAATTTATTCTGAGGTAAGATGGGCAGCCAATTATTTTACAAATAAGTAAGTAAGTAAATAGATCACTGCATATTATTATTTAAAAAAAATGAATCCAGGAAATGTATCATACAGTGTTTGAGCAGATGTGCTTAGCTGAACCAAGTTGCACAATTTCCAGAATTCTTCTCTCTTTCAGACATTTGCTAGCTAGGAATTCTGATGATTAAAGCCTAATGTATCTGAAAGCATCAAATAGGAATTACATTTTTTAAAAATTGAATTATATAATGCAAGTGTACACTTAATTTATCTTGGAAAAAACTTATTAAGATTTTCAAATAATATTCCAAAACCATAATCATGATATTGTGGTCAGTGAACTGAGTATTAACTTCTGCAAAAGCTGATATATAATGAGGACAGAGTTTTAACAGATGAACCAAAAATTTCATCTTATGATTTTTGAAAAGGTTTAGAATGTTTATGAATCAGTAAATCCAGTGGATTTATATAAAAAATAGGAGGCATGAATACAGGCATGGTTTTGGTTTTCAAACATTATTTATTAAGCAACCTTCAAATCACAGCAAATCAATATTCATTACTATTATAGACCAGCCTATATTAAGCAATATTAGTGGACAAGGTAATACCAAAGAGATAAGATTAAAGCATGGAACAGATTCCAACATTTATTAAATGTTGGGTTAAAGGTGATAACCTTTTTGTAATAAAGACAACAGAATAATGGAATTGAAAGGAACCTTTCAGGTCTTCTAGTCCAACCCCTGCTCAGGCAGGAAACTCTATGCCATTTCAGACAAAGATTTGACAAAGATTTGCTACTTATGACAAGTAATTAAGTTTCTCTAATACATGAACCAGTATGTAATTATCCTCTATTTTTTTTTGGCACAACTTTGAATTTTGTGCTTCCATTCTTTGGTTGAAAAAGCATATAAAGATGTATTATTTAATGAAAATCAAGCACAAAAAGAGATATTTGGATAGTGTTTCAAATGTGTATACTAGGTACACACCAAGTAAAATGTAAGCAATGTGCACGTAAAAATTCATTCAGAATACAAACAACATCCCCAACATGATAAGGACAGATGCGTTCATTCCTGAGCAAAAGGTATTATGAAAGGTCTGAATCACCTCTTACAAAATATATAACTATGTAGCGTTTCCCTTTGCAAACTACACATCACACACATCAGAGGTGGTATTCAGCAGGTTCTGACCAGTTCTGGAGAACCGGTAGCAGAGAACTGGAAAATACCACCCTGACTGGAGATTTTACAGTAACCTTCCACTGCTACGCACCAAGCCATGCCCGCAGAACCAGTAGTAATTTTTTTTGAATCCCACCACTGAGACACATGTATTGTATTAATAATGTATTCATCAGTCTAGATATACGATCTCCCACATTTACATTGGAAAACCCCTCACTGAAGACACTGGCTTCTGTTTAAATAAAATTGTCCTTCTGCAGTGGCATAATGCATACATTTGAGAAAAGCAAGCATATATTTATAGATATTACAAAGACAACTGTTAAATTCAACACAAAAGTAATTTTGAAATAAATTTCTAGCCTTTAATTACAGATTTACAGCAGACTCTGATCATGTACACATCTTCTGCATAGAGATATCTATCTGCAGAAATGAAATTATGTGAAGCACAGTATATTTTCACAACATAAGCATGCAATAAATTAAAAAGGTTGGTTTATTATTATTTTGTATGTTGCCAATCTACAAGTTCCTAACTGTCCAGCCATCTCTCTTTGTGTCTATGTGTAAGTGGATGTGCTAGAAAGAAAAAAGTTGAGTGTCTAAGAGAGAAAGACAAAGAGATATTATGAAAATGCCAGGACAACCATTAATCTTATCTTATCCCTTGGAAATGGCATTTCAATAAGATGAAATAGGAGAGGATACATGAAAAACTTAAGTCAACTGCTATTATAATTAATTATTAGATCCCATCGTTGGGGCCACCAAGCAATGTTACATCCACATGTGTAGCTCTTTTAAAATACAATTCTTCTAAAAAATATTTCATTCTTTTTGCGATGGATACTACACAATATAAAGTGGCAGATTTTGCAATTTGGGGACTGATTCAAAACACATAACCAGATTTCACACCCCCTCGCCGATATTTAGTATGAAGATGATTTTTAAGAAAAAAAACATGGAATGAGTGGCATTGAGAATATTTTTCAGGCTACCTTCTCAAAAGTTGGTGTAGTTCTGATCCTATCTACAGGAACCAGCTGTGGACATGAGAAGAAGAAAACTTAAGTTTTTAAAAGACTCTTAATTTCCTTTCGGCTGTGGGCATGGGGAGAAGAAACATAATTCAGAATTCAAACAATAAAATGAGAAGCAGCAATTGTGTCTCTCCCCCTCCCACCATTAAAAATTGAGTTCTGTGTTGTAATCCTGGCTCCCAGGCAACCTACCCGCAGCAAATCTGGGATGACGGATTTGTTTTGACTGCAGAACCATGCAGACAAATGGAACAGACAGATGGCATGATGTGTATTCATGATACATGTCCTCGTACCAGAGTCTAGTCCATGCTGCCTTTTTTATATAAAAAATTAGGACAGAGCTGAAATCCCAGCAGCGTGAAGAGCTTCAAACTAACTCAATCAGAGTGGGGTGACTCTTTTTTTTAATCTGAATGAATTCATAGACGGTATCATGCTGAGGGGATATACTAGCATTTTTTCCCTCCAATGGTTCTTTCTTTGTAATGATGGAGCACTGTGCCTTTAATAAATGTATATCAAAAGAGAGAAAGAAATATATATAGAGAAATCAATGATGATTATAGAAGGCTAAGATTAGAATAATTTCCCACTGGCATAAAAAACAGATATCAGAATGCCAGATATAAGCAATATAACATTGATGATATTTAGTTCTATCATATTAAGCAAAGAATGAGGTGAAAATCCTGTGGTGGTTTGTCTCTCTTCTCTGCGTGATAAAGAAAACCACCCCCTCTTCTTCCCAAACTTCCTTTATCTGGAAGCCTGGCTGATTAAACACAAAGAAAGCAAATGCTTGTCAGCAAATGCAGTGAGCATTGTTCAACATAAAAGAAGCTATTTATTCTCCAATGTAGAATCAGCTGGGATATGATGGGGTCTCTCTCTCTCTCCCCTCCTCTTGATAAAATATGCTTTTCTTTTTGTTTTATTGTCTTGACTTTGTCAAACATTCCACATAATCTGCTACCAGGTCCAAAGAAGGTTGTTGGTACCACTGCTATGCTGAATATTGGCTTATTTCAGAGAATCTATGAGAACAATTAACCAGGAAACTCTCCTATTCAAATCTCACCTTGCCTCTGAATTCACCAGGCAATCATAAGATATATCTTAATTCAATTCTTTCTGCAATTGCTAGGTTGGGAATAATAATAATAATAATAATAATAATAATAATAATAATAATAATAATATACTGATCTTCCATAAGATTATGCTGGAAGGTTGCTTGAAAACTGAGCAAGTTGTTGCACTGATCATAACAACATATATTTCAACACCAGGTTTTTTTTCAAATACTTTTACCACATGGTTTCATTTAGTCATCATATGAAGCAGCCACGACAGTAAAGATATAGCAACCAAGTACTCTCAATCTATTTTGGGACTTTTGAGTTCTATCTGCCTAGTCTGAATGAGAAATAGCAAGGAAGGTAAGAGTTATAGTATAAATCTCTGAACTGCATAGGATATTTGTATTCTCTTGGGGCTTGTTTAGTTTAATTTTTTCTTAACTATTTATTGTTGTTGCTGTTTTTAGTTGTGAGCCGCCCCGAGTCTTCGGAGATGGGGCGGCATACAAGTCCCATAAATAAATAAATAAATAATAAATACTATCAGTGACTTAATGTGTTGTACAGTGGTCATTAATGGGATTGACAATGGGAAATGCAATATTATAACCTCAAAGTTATAAGGTCAGTTTTAGCAAATATTCTAATAGAAGCAATAAATGCAAAAAGAACACGCCACATGAATTCAACCTAGTTTGCAATTAATATTTTTGAAACACTTGGAACATTGGTCAGATTTCAAGCATTAATTCTAATTGTAACATCACAATCGGGAAGACTACAATGGGATCAATGTATATTTTAGGAAGAGTGCTATGCCCCATACAATGGTTTTGTAGGATTGATGTAAAGGATATTAATGCCCCATCTTGAACATATTTTCAGTGGAATCCAATGGATTTTAAAGGAATTTCTTGTGTAAAAGGATATTTAGAATTTCAGCTTTGTTTTAAATTCTGCTTAAAATATTTTTACAAATTGTATTAATAAAGGATTTTTCTTTCAACTATCCACCAAGGTCCAGTAAGAAAAGAGGCAAATTACTTCTATGGGGCATTAAGGTTGTTCTCTACCATTCCTTATCTCTGACAAATCTATGGAAGGATAAAGTCTTCAAACATACTTTATAGAGGGGAAGGAACTTATACTTAGAAGAACTTTATAAGTAACTCACCAGGCATCAAAATGGTAGTTTGACATACCAGTTTCTGCTTTCCAGGGGACCAAAGAACAATCAACTCAGCAATAAAATCTTTTTTTCCTGAGTTGATTTGGATTCTTGATAATTTCTAGGCATGTCCATAGAGTTTTCTTGGCAAAATCCAGACCCTTTTTCCAATATGTTTTTTTTAACTCCCATGCACTAATCAAATTGACATTGCTTTTCTGATATCTAACAATATCAAGAGAAAAGCCATGTAAGGCTGCAATCTGTAGACATTTCTTTCTGAAATATTTCTGTGAAGGGTGAGATAAAAAGAACTAATTAAATAATACATTGCTACAATGTTATTGTTCTTCTACACAGTTTTCTACTCAGTTGCTAGTAGTCTAAGAAAGCTTAATTTGTCTGCCTCTAATAGCTGCTTTTGATGTTGCCACAAATAAATTAATTATGATTTTCATACTTGCCTTTCATTTTTCCTTCACCTATAATTCTTTGATTGTCTGGACACTCAGTAATGCCTTTAAAAACCAGTTGGACTTTATTTCCTACTGTGCAGGATAGGATGGTATGGGAAAGAAGTAATCGTAAATGTGTTTTGTATATGAAGATGTCTACAAACTTTTAATCATACAAAACTATTCCAAACTGGGAATAAGTGGCAAAATGTGTGTCATAATGGTATTTTTAGTTGAAGGAATAAGGCTTGTTAAGAGAGCAATTTATGAAGGATGTGTAATTTTTATATGGGTTTTCTTACAGTGTTCGTATTTTACTCTCATATATATTTATTCATAGATTTCTGATGTACAAGGACAAATTACAGTATGCAACTCATACTGATGAAGTGCATGCTCTAGGCTCCTCATACGGGATCCCAGAGGTTCCATGCAAGGAAAACAAGTAAAAATAATTTGCTTCTGTTCAAGATAGCCCAAGACAGCTAGCTATGTGTAATGGTTAATGCATCATTCAAGTTAGAAACTGGGAGACTGCGAATTCCAGTCCGATCTTAAGCATAAAGACAGTTTGGTGATCTTGAGCCTGTCACTTTCTCTCTGCCCTAGGAAGGAGACAATGGCAAACTATTCTGAAATCTTGTCAAGAGAACTGCAGGGACTTCTCCATGTAATAGTCCAGGATCAACACTGACTCAAAGACAAAAAATAAATAAGTAAATAAATAGTAAACCCACAGAGGCCTATCGCAGAATGCAAAACAGTTTGTGCTTGGTGACACGACTGCTTTGCACAGGTGCTCCTCTTGCCTATTGGAAAGTTGTTCACATTGGTTTAAACCCACATTATATAACTAAGCTTTGCTAACGATGCTATTACTTTTCTACTTATTAATTTTTGCTCTGATACCTTCAAAACACTGTTAATACTGCAAGCTCCTTTTGTTCCTGTGCTTCTATATCTTCAGACAGATGACAACTGATTTCCATAGCCCTGACACATTAACAAATTTATTATTTGTTTAAACCATCCCTGGAACCAAAATGTTAAATTCCATGTCGGACAAAAGTCATGGTGCTTCAAATGATAAATAGTTCCAGCAGTTTAAAGCAATTTTATTTTTATTTTTTTTAACTTCAAGAGTGCAGTTTCTTGTATTAGTGACATTTGGACACAATTCAGAAAAAAACAGATTACTTGAATATTTTTTAGTATCATTATGATAAATCAGGCTGCTGTACCTTGGAATTCTGCTAACATGTCTCATCTGTTTTCCTTTGGTAGATACAGAAGATGCTGACCCCAGAAGATGTCTTGAGTTAATTTAGTTAGTCATCTGGTTCTCTCAATTCAACTGGAAAAAGAAACAAGGGAGAATTTCAGTTTTGAATGTGTGTGTGTGAGTTGTATGTGTGTGTGTGTGTGTGTGTAAAAACATTTTTTTCTATTTTTAAGTCCTACATTTTCTCATGATTTGGTCATATATAATTAGATAAAATGAATGGTGGTATCATAGAAATAGGAACCGACTTTCATGAATAGCAACTAGTATGAGGAAAAAGCACACATTCCACAGAATCCATGTAACATGAAAATTCTTTTCTCTTACAATTTTAGTCCAACCAACAAATAAAACTGCCTCACGATGGATGCTATCACAATAATGGATTGGAGAGTATGGGTAAGTGTACTGTATCAGTAATTCTGTGACCCTAAAGTCTGTTTCCTCAAATACAATACTATCTGCATTAGGTAAGAATATAGTATTGATCTGAACAGCAATTGTACAGGAAACAGGAGGGAAGGGCCATCTTTCTTTTTGTCTCAAAGGGTAAAATTGCCTTCCATAAGGAAAGTTTTCTTGGAGTCACTGAAAGAGCAGAAAAGAATGCAGAATTGTGTATCCCACACCAGCTGAACTATATTGCTTCATCTAGCAAATTCTTCAAATGTGAGAAATGACTTTTGTTCAAGTCCTAATATACTTCTCTAGAACTTTAGCATAAGACGGGACAGATGTTCTGACCTAGGCTTTACAAAATCACAAAACAGACTCCTTGTCCCGACAAAACCCCTTTTTATTTGGCTAATGTGAATTCCTATCAGTCACATCCAGCAAAGTCCTGGCAAATAGTCTTTCAAGGGTGAATTGCAACCACAGACCTTATCAGGCTTGGAGAGTTGCCAGGCCGATAGCTTCCACGCGCAAGCTGTCCAAGGAAATACTTGGCAAGGAGTCTCTGTGAGTCACAAACTCAAATAAACAAATCTTCACACTAATTAAACAAACTAATTGTCTCCTGCAACCACCACTCCCCTTTTGCTCTTATTTATTCCCTATGGGAGGGGTAATTCATCATCTACCTGTGACTTTAGTGCCAATTTACCCTTGTTCCTTACTGTTCCCTTCTCCAGACAGCTCTGTGCATGCGCACATCGGGAACAGGCTCCAGCTGTTCTTCTGCCCCACTGATCTCCGACTCCAAAGGCAGCTGATAACTGTTGGATGGCCCTGGCCCCATCTCTGCCTCCGACACAGAGCGCTCATCAGAGCCTTCCCAAGATTCCAGGACTGGCCTATGTTCCTCCTCAACCTCCTCACAACAATACATGACAAGGTCTATCCACATGTAGAAGGGGTGTTTATTTCATTTATTTAACCATATTTTACTGAGCCTTTTCTTATATCACAACCAATTGCATTTGAGGTTGTGTATAAGATGGCAGGGCTGCCTCTTATGGATGCATCTCAATATTGCACAGATGTACAAAGAGGACTTGGATTACAACACCAAGCCAGCCATCTTCCAAATGTTGACATACGGGGTCCACAAATGCTCATGAAATGTCAGATTAAAGCCAATCAATTAAAATCAATAATATAGAATGTCACAGTAAACTGTCACAGTAAACCTCTTAGGCTATTTTATTTGTAGAAACATGCTCTGAAGGCTTTTCCTAATAAATGTTAACACATTTGATCCATACCACCAAATTAAAAGAATCTATAACTATGTATCTATTTATATACTGTCTTCTTTTTAAGTGAAATTTTAAGCATTTCAGTTAAGTTAAAATAATTTGAATAATGAGAATGTTAGTCACGTGCAGTAGTCAGTTGTTTAAACACAATGTGTCTTCCCTCCCCTCAGTGCTTTTATTTTTGTTTTGTTAAAACTCCCATGATCAGCTGAACCTGCCCCCTACAATGATATCCAAAGATTTATCTTCCCTTTCTTGTTACATCCACCAAAATATCCTGAGAACTTCATGTCAATTTTCTCTTTTCAGACAAGGTAGGTGTTATTGCCCATAATGTAGCGAAGTCTGTATAGTTGTTATGAATTATGTGCAAACAACTAACTACTCCATGTGACTAACATTCTCATATCAGATTCATTTATTCTATCGCTATGTGGATGCTAACCATAGAAGACAAACACATATTTTAGACCAATAAGAAATTGACCCGTTGTGCTCTGTGTATTTATAAATGCTGTTAATCACCCCAATACTACCATCTGCTCATGTGGGACACAGCTGATTGTTATTGAATAAAATTGTTGACCTCATTTCCTCATTGCACATGGAATCTTAATTCCAGCCACAGCAGCAGATTCAGCTGGATGTTAGAAAAAAAGTTTCCTTACAATAGGAACAGACTGACAGTGGAATAAATTACTCTGTATGATGGTGATTTCCTCTTTTCTGGATGTATTCAAGCAAAACCTGGATAGTTACTGATTAGAGATATTTTAATTTGGATTTCTGCACTTAAAAAGGTGTATCCTATGATGCTTTTATTTATAACCTATTTGCACTTATTTAAAAAAAACAATGTGTTGGGAGGAATAGTTTTACCAGCATTTCTTTCATTTCATAGGATGGCACTTGATAAGGCAGGGAAAATGAACAATTTTTTTAAAAATAGTATCTTTTTTTCTTGTTTGCTTTATCACATTTTGTTCAAGCCATGCAGACATGTGTTATGAACTGGACACCTAATTGCAGTACTAAATCTTACACTTTGGTAGTCAACTAGATAGTCTTATTATAAGATGTAGGCAGCTGCATACAAATCTAGAAAAGAATAGAAATGGCAAGAGGTTGGTTAAATTTTTTCTCTTGTTATACTTCCAGCTAGCAAATAATTTGTTGGGTTGACATCGCGATTCAACTATAGTGCACTTTTCCCCCAAAAGGAAAGTTACATTTTTATCTCTTTAACCAAGACTATCTAAAAACCATTGCAGCATTTGTAATAATTTCATTCTTTAATCTAGTATTGATTTCACCACAGAAATTCTTTTTTCATAATAGAATGTATGGGAAGCAAGGTACAAGAATGACTTTCTAGTTCATACACTATTCCTCCAACTCCCTACCATATATGAAGAAGTTTTAATGTGAACTTGATGCAAATCCCTATCCTGCAATTTGCAAGATTAGTGTGCCAAGCATACTGTGACTCTATAACCAGAATAAGAATTAGAAAACTTTCTCCAAAACATTTCTGCATGCATCTTGACACCTGGGACTTCTCCTTGAAATTGTGCTTAGTCCCAGCACCCCTGCAGCCAAGGAATCTTGATTTGCAACCTATCCTTTTGACAAGCAAAGTCAATGGGGGAAGTTGGCAGGAATTTGCAAGTTTCAGTCATAGGAAATCTTTGCTTAATAATCCATGGTGATTAGCTTAATGCTGCTAAATGGGGACTTCTGGAACTGTTGTCACTAAGTGATGTGGTCATGTGATATCATATTTTATGACCAGATCACTTAGGGATGAAAATTCCTGCATATAGTAGATAGGACATTTTCTCAATCTATACTCATGAAATTTACATATGAGTATATTACAATTATTATTTCATTATGCTTCAATACCCAATTCTCACCTGAACCATTTTCACAATTTTTCACAAGCAAGAGCTTCCTTCTATTCCTAAGCATTATATTTTAAAAGCTGTCCTGTAAAAGCTCTCTGAAAAAATTCTCCATCACTCCTTTCACATTACATACAAATGGAAATAAAATATCAGATGTGTTTTATGGTTATAGGAAGAAAATTTCTGCAACATTTCATGTATGGAAAAGCAATGCATTTTTCCAACTTTGAACATGGTTATACAAGAAATAAATAACATCATAGCTATGATTAATATACAGTGTGAGTTGAAATAGTGAATTAATACAAATATGATAAATACAACAGGCAAGCTCAATGATTGTGCATTTCTTTAAAGCATCATCAAAGTGGAACTTGTATCTTTCCCTTTCCTATTTTCCATTCATGGGGCAAAATGACGCATATTCTATCTTTGTCCTTTGAAATCACTCTAAAACCTTATCACATTTAATTTCTATTGAAATAAACTCCAAACTCAGGGCTACTGGGGATATGAAATTAGAACAGATATTGATGTTGCTTCTATGAAAAATATCTGAAACCAATCAAATTCAGATATATGGATAATGTATCCTGCAGAACTTTATGTAAAGCTTTTAATTATAAACTTAATATATTTGGCTAAAGGTGTGAAAACTGTGTCTTAAGACAATTAAAAATCCAATATTTTGGATTCACTATTTTTTGTTAGTGTGTAAAATGAAATCCCATTTTCTTATCAATTGTTGATATATCTTTTTGATTCAGTAGGTATCTTCTACATTAGAAAAATTAAATTAACCTTTCAAATTCATCCCATAGTAAGAAGACAAGCAGTATTCAGATAAATTCAAATACCACTATTTCCACTTGTAGATAAAGTTATATTATACTTAATATATCATATTTTTTTTAAAAAGTATCATAATATTTCAATAGGTCTCATCTTATGACATCATTTCTCCCTAACCTACTGGGTCTTAACTCTAAACCAGCAGTCCCCAATTTTTGCGGTTTGGCTGGGGGAAGGAGGAACCGGGGCACACAAGTGGCAGGCTGGCAAGCGTGCATGCATGCCATTGGACTTGTGCGAGTGGTGGGCTGGTGTGCAAGCACATGCGTGCACTGGCCTGCTGCCCCTGCACCTCATTTCCAAATAGGACACAGCCCAGTAATGGGCTGCAGTCTGGGGTTTGGGGACTCCTGCTCCGAATAGATTTTTTTTTAAAATCATACCTGCCTCTTTCATCGTTTTTTCTTGTCAACTGTAACAGCTGACATGTTAGCTTAAATGCAGATTAAACCCAACTGAGCAGAGAATGCAAGTCAAGCAGACCTAATAAACCCCAAATAACCAACATACTACCATTTTGGGTATCAGTTCTTTGTTTCTCCTTTTACCAGCTTTCAGAAATCCTAATACATTCTGAGTGCTTGAATCTCAAAGATTACATTATTCAAAAACTTTGCAAATGTATGAATAAGTGGTTTATCTGCATCATTTACTGAAGCAAGGATATTGAATTTTTTTCAATACCTGAAAAAAAAAACCCTTGGCAAAGAGCATAAATACCTTGAGGTAGACAATTAGTTTCTGTTCTACAAAATTCAGTATTTTATATTCATTCTTCTTAATAAATTATGCCCAGCTATATTGTCTCATTGCAATTATTTTGTTGAGCTTGACATACACAGTTTTAGTCTTTCTAGAAATATTCTTTCCTGTATTTTGTCTCTGAAGCCATGAACTTCTTGCCAGTTTTCTATTCTTCTCACTAGCATTTTACACATGAAATCTATTTTTCTTTAGCAAATGGGATCTTTGTGTCTTTGTCTTCTTTGCTAGCTTTCAGGCATGTTTTGGCAGAAGCTTTGACTGCCGAGGCATTAGAAAGCAGGGCGAGGGAGGGACTGTGCAGTCATTTGTCAGCTTTTCCCGCATCTGTAATTTTTTGTCCACTCAGCACTATTAGAGGGGCTTAAAAAGGGGGAATTCTCAGAGCTGAAGAGAGTCAAAAGCTCTTTAAACAACCACCAGACAGTAACAGTCAAAGTTAGGAGGAGAAAGGGTCGGATTTAAATTATCTTCTGGGTGTAAGACACATTTATCTAATGTCAATGTGGGCTAGAATCTCAGATTTTTGGTGAACAAAACTGCTCTCAGGTGCTTCTTATATGACTTGAGAGGCAACATCTCAGATGACTAAACCAAAGAAAACATTTTAGAGACACTGAATGGAAATCTGAGTTTCCTACATTATTTCTCTAAAAGCAAAAGCCGTTGCACAGGCCACTGCTATGAAACTTTTGATTTCTGTATCTTCTGAAATCTACCCACTTTCAGAAAAGAAAATATGACTTCAAAATATCTCAGGAAACAGCAAGATATCACAATTTTGGTCTTTTCCCCTCCTGCCACATAATGATTGATGACCCAGTAAGCTTTCATTTTTATGAAACAGAAATGCTGTTTTATTATCATTTCTGTAGGCTGTTGTTATCTGAATTCCTACTGTGACTGTTAATTAATCAGTCTGACAAACCATGGAAAGACCCAGCTATCTAAGAAATTATTACTTCTAATTCCAGTGATTAATAACAGATTGTAAGGTATCTATCTATCTATCTATCTATCTATCTATCTATCTACCTACCTACCTACCTACCTATCCTCATTCTTATCTACCTATCTCTAGTTATTTAATTGTCTGTCTGTCTGTCTGTCTGTCTGTCTATCAGCAGAGGGAATAAAATAACTCTATTATGCTAAAATGCATTATTTCAAACTTTAGAATTTTGAAAAGCTAGACAGAAACAAGAAAAATATCTGGAATGAAGAGATCCTATTTCTGAATTAATTACAGAAAACAAGTTTTAGTAACAAACAAAATGACAACACTGGTAACTTGAATCAAAATGTTAGTGAAACTGAGTGAAACATTAGATATCCAGAAAAACATGATTTTGCAGTCATAGTGAAGAATCTTTTTAGTACCTTTTCCTACCAAAGTGTGGCAATCATGAGGGATTTTTTTATGTTAAGGGTCCAACACCAAGGACATTGCATTTTTGCCAAATCTTTTAGGCAGATTTTTCTACCAGCCAGCTGATGAACTTGGGCCAGTCAGTCACTCTTTTTCAGCCCAACCCATCCGACAGGGTTATTATGAGGAAAACAGGAGGAAGAAGGAATATTATATATGCTGGCCACCTTGACATTATTTATAAAAATAATAAAAATGGCACATAAATAAATAAATAAAATACCTACATACAGCATAAAATGTTTGCTCTTCTCAGAACTTTGAACTCTTATAAGCAGTCTGGGTACATTTCCCTCTTATCATTTTTGAAATACACTAATTTCAAAAAGGGAGGCCTTCTTGTTTATTTAAAAGAAATCAGAGAGCATTCTATACATTTCCTGGATTGACTATGTAAAGTTAAGTACTTTATGATTCAATATGTAAAGTTGAGAACTACTTGGAAAGAGGAAAAAGATAATTATTACTTGCTTAAGGAGTGAAGCTCCAAAAAGATAAAGTCATTTGACATTTTTTTAAATACCCAGAAGGGGAAGTTCAACTATCTTTTTTTTTTTTTTGCATGATGCCAGGTGAGTTAGTAAAATGATGTAGTGAGTTTGATTTTTCAGTCAGGCTTTGAAAGATTGTCTAATTTCAATCCTGTGCAATATACAGTGACAAACTCAGATTTCATAAAAATCTCTCCCTGGATTCTACTATATGGCAAACAGCAGGATGGAAGAGCCTAGGAATATTTCTGACATGCTAATTTTCTTAATAGATTTCTTTTTGTCATTTGAGAGTTATGGACTTTTCATGACCTCCTACAATCCTAAATTGTATAATGTGGAAACAATCTTTTCATGCAATATGCCAATTATCTGTGTATGTATCAACAATGCAGGTATTTCATGAAACTGTTTCCTGTTAATTAATGCCTGTACCTTGAAACAATTAGTAAAAATAAACATAAAAGATAAGGCATGTTGATGGCATTTTTTAAATTTAATTGGCATAAACACAATTATTTTTTTGCAGAAATCATTTTAATTGTGTTACCTCTGGTATATCTGAGATCAGGCCTGGCATTAAACTATTCTACTTGCAGAAAGGTGCTCATTCATGGAAATTAAAGTGAATGGTGAAACTCAGAAATTCAATTGGCTTCTGAAAAATGGCTTTATTTATTCCTTTTGTCTCTTATACAAAACTTGCTACATGAAACATAGTATATGTTGTCTTGGTTTCACCTTCAAGAGAGAACATAATAATGCATTGCTCACACTGCAAAGTACCAAGTTATAAATATAGATAGTCCTCAACTTGCAACCAGAATTTTGGTTGCTAAGCAAGGCAGTTATTAAGTATGTCACACTTGATTTTATGATCTTTTTTGGCATGGTTAAGTGAATCACTGCAGCTGTTACATGAATCACGCAGTTGTTAAATGAATCCTGCTTCTCCCATTGACTCTGCTTGTCAAAAGCCAGCTCAGAAGGTTGCAAATGGCAATCGTGTGACCCAAGGATGCAGCAACCCTTATAAATTATATGCCGGTTGCTAAGCACTCAAATTCTGATCACATGAACAGGAGGAATGCTGTAAAAGCCATAATTGTAAGAACTGGTTGTAAGTAACATTTTCCAGTGCTGCTGTAACTTAGAACGGTCACTAAACAAATGGTTTTAAGTTGAGGGTTAACAGTAAAGCTGTAATTCTTTACAAGGTTAATAATTTACTGAGACTAGAATTAAAATTGAATTTTTCTTCTGCCATATTCCTATGCAAAATTAAGTTGGAATCCACACTCAAAAGATAACACAAACAAATGTTATCCTTAACTTTTTTTCCTTTAAACGTGGGAGATAAACAGCTACAATGTACATCATAAGGAGTTCAATTATTTATGTAGCAGGTTACCTGCTGGTTTTAGTAATATAAATAATCTAATTAAAGAACATAAGAGAACATAATAAAATAATACATTTTCTACACACTGGTTATTTTACATGAGCTATGTGGTTCCCTCTCATTTTTATTCATATTGGTAGCAACTTATTAAAAAGAAATTGTTGCTCAGCATTTTACTTCATTTTAAAATGAATCATGCAATGAATGCAGTTTATTCAAAGGAATTACCTGTCATTTTTTTGTCACTGGGAAATTTTCATTTGGACTAGTGAACTACAATCAAGGTGAGTCCACATATGAAATCCTTCCTCTCATTATCTAGTGTAATCACATATGCCAAGGATAATAAATACTGGTGGCAGCCTTAAGCAGTTATGTACTCTGGACCTAATAGTCTTGCACTGAGATCTTAATCACTACACCAGATAATACACTAGAAAAGGAAATGGTAAAAGGTTCAGATATTACTCTGCAGGTGGAAATCACCAGTCCAATTCTTTTTTTCCCAGCAGTAATTTAAATTATGCTCCCAGAAGATGGACTGCCAACAAACATTTGTAGTCGTAGCTAGTGGCAGCTTAAATACATATTTGAGCTTCTGGGAGGTTCGGTCATTACTAGTGAACCAAATTGTTTAAAACATATCTTCAATCACTTAAGAACATTGCTGAATGGAAAACTGATTACTTTGAAAGATTTACATTATATTTGGTTAGAAATCATGTCAGCATGGCAACAAAAATAACAAAAGCATTCTTTCCTTACTATAGAATGTGATCACCCCATATCTTGTCATCCAATTTTCCGCTAATATAAATGAGGTGTAGGACTTTTGAGAAATGATAGAACTTTTTTGATTAGTCTGTCACAAGTGTTTGCCACTATTATTTTCGGAATTTCTAAACAAATGCATGTGATTGTGAAGAGGTAGAATTCAAAATTATATATAGTTTAGCATCAGAGTCATCTTGAAACAGAAACCTGTAAATTCTTTGTCAAAGAAATAGTATTTTAAAGTAATTTTTTCTTTAGAGTAAATGTACATTTATTCCACTTAGTTTCACCACCCTAAATTTCTCTCAAAATGCAATTTTGCAATTTTGGAAATGCTGATAATGTATTAGCTAGGGCTGAAACTTACATTAGGAAACTTGGACCAGGATCACGTACAGTTGTGCAGCTAGCTGTTAGGTCTACTAGTGCTATTAAGCACTTCTTTTATACTAGGGGCAGCTAATACCTGTGGCATTAAAAAATTTTGGGCTAAACCACTATAAAAAGCCAAATTTTTTATCAGGTGCAAGTAGAAATTTATGCAAAGAAGTGCACAACAGTGCAATCAGTTTTTGATATCAATAACTTAATGCATCCAAAAGATCAGCAAACGCCCAGATCAGGTTTGAGAAAAGAATGCTTGCAATCCAGATAAGTGCTTGGAAGTGAATGAGAAAACTATTGGCTGAAAATCCTGTTTTCCCCCCAGTTGCACTGACCCTTTCATTTTAATGGGACAATTTGCCTTCTTCCTGGAAACAGGTTATAAAGCAGAAGTTGCCATTATATGTACTTTCTAAATTGTTCCTAATTTCTTTAGGATATGACCAAGCTCATTCTCAAGCGACAAATTTGATGTGGGTAAAGGAATGGATAACATTAAGGAACAGTAGATTATCGACCTTAGAAGACATGACCTGCTATTGGGATGGCATGCTTTTCTTTGGTATAAGGGAACTAAAACACAAGGGTACTTCAGAAGACATTATATTTGAGAGGCTTTGTTTTTAAATTGGGAGAAGATAAAAAAGCAATATTACTTAAAAATTCCATAATGGATATCTACTATTGAAGCTTTTTCATATCCAATAATATATAAAAAGGAACAAACAGATATGGTGAGATACTGAATGAAAAGGGTGAACTTAAATCTATGCAAGCGTTGGAAGAATAAGGTATAAAAATGAACTGGTTTTCATATTTGTAAATACAATCTAGATTTGATGAAGATATTAAATTAGAAGGCATTTATGGTAAGTTGACTGATTTAGATAAAATTTTGATAGGTACTGATGAAAATGTAATTAAAAAACTTTATGGACATTTATTACAATTTAAATTGGAGGAGGAGCAAGTTAAAGAAATGATGATTGCTTGGGGGAAATATTTTGGATATGGGATTGATTTAGAGAAATGGCAAAAATTATGGTCTCAAAATTATAAAATGACAATGTCAACTGCTTATAAAGAAAATTTGTATAAGATGTTTTACAGGTGGCACTTACCCCCGACGAGAATTGCGAGAATGTTTAAGAATGAATCGGATAAATGTTGGAAATGTCATCAGATACCTGGCTCATATTACCATATGTGGTGGATGTGTTCAGGCGCAAAAAGATATTGGACTAAAATCCACATGTGGTTGGAAAAAATGATAAAACAACATATAGACTTTAAACCAGAAATATTTTTATTGGGAATTATACCGGAAATTTACAATAAAGAATTGATATATTTGATTGTAAATGCATTGACAGCGGCTAGGATTGTATTTGCTAAGAATTGGAAAAATGAAAAAGTACCTATGCAGGAGGAAGTTATTAAGAAAATCATGGACTATGCTGAAATGAGTAAATCGACATTTGAAATTAGAGAACAAGAAGATAAACAATTTTACATGATATGGGATTTGCTTTATCAATGGTTGGATAAAAAGACATGGTAATGTAATACATCAGGAAATCTTATAATAGAAGTTTAACAGATTGATATAAAATATAATATAAATATATATAACCATTGGATGAAAGTGTAATATGAACTTTATAAGAAAATTGAGAATATCTTGTATAAATGATGGAATAGTTGTCATGAATGATTAATAACTGATAAATATATAAGCATATCTTAGATTGACAATGTGAGAATTCATATAAACTGCGAGTGATGACTACGAAAGGATTGCACAAAAGATTTGTAACCAACTGACACACTGTATGTATATAAAATGGAAGATGGTTTTATGTTTTTTATGTTTTGTTTGTACTGGTTTGTTTTAAAAAATAAAAATCTTTTAAAAAAAGACCTCCTCATTCAAAGAATAAGGGATATAGAGTTTCAAATGTTAGGTTACCCCAACCTGGAAGACATTGGATAAATAAGGGAACCTGGGAATCAACCAGGTATCTACAAAATCTAACTTTCCCCAAGCTACATATTTTTCAGAGTCAGGCATTAGATCTTAATCTTAATGCACTGCTACAAGACAGATACTCCAAAATCCTATTATTTGAACGTATCCGCCCATGTGATAACAAGGCAACTGAAAGCATTTCATGTGTATTACTACACTGTAACTCTACATGGATATCATGTATGTTTATGTCCTGCTCCTAATATGTACATTTCCAGGATGATCAGACAATTTCTATGTGAACCATCTTCTATAAGATTCAAAACTATCAGTTGTGCAGAAGCCAAATTCTGTGCTGCAATGAAAATAAGGCAGAACAGGTTACAGAAATAATCATTTCTGTTTTATTTATCAGTTTAGTTTTAACACATATTTTATTTTAGGCAATATATATTTTACTTCATGGTCCATAATATTTTAGATTTATATTTGTAAACATACGCAAATCAAAACATCGAAGAAAACACTGACAAACTATTTTCATTCTCTTACTAAGAAAACTTCATTTCTCTATAAAGTCTTTAAGAATTGATCTCGAAGATGATTTTACCTTACAAAGTCATTATGGCGAATAGGTTTGCCTTGTTACAAGGAACACAGTTTTATTATTTTTGAGAGACAAAAGCTTGTTTACTCATTCACAAAAATGCAAAGTGGGATAGAAATGGCATACATGATCTTACTTATAACATCCATATTCTTGTCCCTGCATTTTCTAGTATTAAACTTTTCAAAATTGAACAGAAAAGCATGGGGGGCAAATTTATTGAGTGTTCAACTTGACTGTACTTTAGAAGGGGCATTGGTTCTTACCTGACACGCCCTTTCTCTGGGAGCTGTGAAGAGCATCCAGGCATGGGAAGTGCCTCTGTCTGTCATTTGATAGGCTGAGTTGATTTCTGAGGACACTCCTCCTTGTGGCTCCTCCCGTGTCCCCAGTTTTGGTGAAGTCAAAGTGTTCTATTTATCAATTTTCTTCTTCAATGTTGCTCTTTCATCTTGGCCAGGATTGGGCCCAGAACCAGTCGGATGCCCTTCACAGCTCCCAGAGAAACCAACGCCCCTTCTCCTGAGAGCTGTTCTGAGCATCCAGGCATGGGATATACCAAAGTTGATGTGTCCCACGGGAGGGTCTCCATCTGGTTTGGAGTCCCCCTTCATGTGTGCACCCATTGTAAGACCCGTCTGCCAAGTGCTGCTTCGGCTGAGGCAAAAACATCCAACTTATAGTGCCTTATGAAAGGCGACGGAGACGAACACATCATTTCCCTGCAAATCTCGTCGATCGGTGCCTGAGTTGCCCAAGCCACCAATGTGGCAGCACTCCTGTGCCATAGGCATGGGCAATGTTTATGTTTCATAAGCTTTTGTGATTGTGGCCCATAACCACCTGCCAATTGTCAAGGGTGTGGTTTTCCTGCCCTGGGCGGAAGGCTGGAACGAGATGAAGAGGACCTCTGTCCTTCTGAATGAAGCAGTCCTGTCTATGTAAATGCGGAGCACCCATCTTATATCTAGCAGGTGCTATTGTCTCTCTAGAGCATGGGCTGGTCTTGGACAGAAGTTGGGGAGGATCAACTCCTGTGCTCAATAGAAGGCCGAACTGATTTTGCGTATGAAGTTTGGAGATGAAGAACTACTCTGTTGGAGTGGAATACACAAAGGTCTTGTCTCACTAATAGAGCAGCCAGCTCGGAGATTCACCTTGCCAATGTTATAGCTACTAACACCACCACTTTATAGGTGAGCAGGTGGAGGCTCGTGGTTCTCAAAGGTTCAATGGTTGTTTGATGATTGCTGTGAGAACTTTGGTTAGATCCCAGATGGAGTATCTGTGGACCACTGGAGGTCTTAGGTTAGTGGCCCCACTGAGGAAACTGCGTATCCTCGAGTGATGAGCGAGGGATCGTAGGTCACCACAGGAAATAACTGAGGTTAAAGCCGCCACCTGTCTACGTAATGTATTTGAGGAAAGTCCTTTGTCCAAACCTTCCTGGAGAAAATCCAGTATTTTCACCACCGATGGAGAATTGGGATCTATCTTCATCCTGTCACATCAAAAAGTAGTCCAAGTAGCATTATATATGTGGTTAGTGGACGAGCATCTGGCCGCCTGGATCATTGAGATGACTTTGTTGGGGAGCTTCTCCCCTTTCAGAAGTCTCCGCTCAAGTACCATATGGCTAGGGGTAGGCACTGTGGGTCTGCATGTTGGATTGGACTGTGTGACCGAGACTCTGTCCAGCGAATTCTCCAGGGGTCAGTGATCAATAGGTCCCTGAGATCCACGAACCACAGACGTCTGGGCCAGTATGGCACAACCAGTAACAGTTTTGCTTTCTCCTCCAGGAGTTTCTGGATCACCTTGGGAATCAGTGGGAGGGGAGGTTTGGGAACCTCGAAAAGAACCTCGGGAGCTGAGCTTTGAGTGATGAGGCAAAGAGGTCCAGAATTGGGTGGCCAAACCGATCCGACATCTCTTGGAACAGTCTCGGGTGAAGGCACCACTAGGAATGGTCAACCAGTCTGCTTGGACATTGGACTGTCCCATGATGTGTTCCGCTCTGATGGAAAGTAGGTGCCTCTCTGCCCATTGGCAGTCTCTCTGCCTCTCTCATGAGGGATTTTGAGTGCGTGCTCCTGCCTGTTTATGTGGGCCTTCATGGCCACTTTGTCGGTCAGGAGGAGGACATGCTGTCCCTGGATCTGTGGCTGAAATTTGCGGAGGGCTAGGAGAGCCACCCTCAATTCTAACCAATTTTATGCTGCAAGCTTGTTCTGTTGTGGACCAGTGACCTTGGGCTATGAGGAACTGATAGTGTGCTCCCCATCCAAATAGGCTAGGGTCTGTGGTGATAGTCTCTCTGTGTGGGTCTTTGTAGAGACAGCCCTTGGTGATATTTGTTGTGGTCCACCAGTAAAGTGATAGAAGAACCTTTGATGAAACAGTGACCTTGGTCATGGCATTGCTCCTTCCTGATCTTTGGTATGGGAGCAGAAACCATTGCAGGGTTCTGGCATGGAGACGGGCCCAGGAAACAATAGAAATGTAGAAAATCATTTTTCCTAATAGTTTGGATAATTGGGTCAGGGGTACTCACTTGAGAGACCTAATGAACTGTGACAACCCCCTGATGCTACCCTGCCTTTCCAGGAGAGGGAAACCTTTCCTGCCACTGTGTCAATGATGACCCCCAATTGTAGGACGTGAGTTGAGGGTGTCAAATGAGTTTTGGCCCAGCTGATCAAGAACCCATGTCCTTGGAGGGCCTGGAGCGTGATTTGAATATCCCATTCCGCCTGCTGGTGAGACAACGATAAAATTAGAATGTCATCGAGGTAATATTGTAAGCAGACTGGCTCCTAAGATGACCTGCTAATGCTGCTAGAACCTTTGTAAAGGTTCTAAGAGCAAAGGCTAAGCCGAATGGAAGAGCTCTGTATTCGAAGTGTTGACCACTGTAACAGAACCTCAAGAACCTATTGTGAGAGGGTCTGATAGGTATATGTAAGTACATCTATTGAGGTTAAGACGTCTCCCTGTCTGATGCTAAGAAGGATGGATTGTAGAAAGCTCATCTTAAACCTCCTGTAGACCAGGAAGCGGTTCAGACATTTGAGGTCTAAAATTGCCCTCCACCCCTGCCCCGAACTCTTTGGGACCACAAATAGATGTGAATAAAACCCCTGCCTTTGCTGGTCCTCCGACACAGGTTGGATTGTGCGGATCTCCAGCAAGTGCTGGATTGCAGTCTCCATATGGGTCTTCTAGGTAGGGTCCCTTGAGACAGGACTTTGCATAAAGAAGTTCGGGGTGTGTGGAGAGGAATTCCAGAGAGCCCTGATCTTATGGTCTCTCTGATCCAGGCATCTGAGGTGGTGGACTCCCACAGCAAATAGTGTTAACCGTCCACCATTGGTAGGAAATTATTTTGGGCGTCGAAAAGATTTATTTCCTGCACCACAAAAGGGCCTCTTCGCCTGACCTCCTCTATTTCTGTCCCCGAAGTCAGATCTTTCTGCCTACTATCCCTGCTGGTACCCAAAGAATCTTTGGGAATAGGTCCCCTGATAGAAGGGACGAAAGGAATTCCTCCGAAAGCACTGGGATGGTCTGGTGTCAGGTTTACAAAAGAGGGAAGGATTTTCTTCTTATCCCAAGATTCCACCAGGAGTGAATCCAGGGCAGATCCGAACAATTTGTTCCACTCAAATGGGGTGGATGCCAGCTTCCATTTGTGTTTGACATCCGCTTGCCAATGGCGGAGCCAAAATAAGCGGCATGCTGTTACTTCGGACGCTATGGCTCTGGAGGAAAATTTGACCGAATTCAAAGTTGTGTCTGCAGAGAATTCTGTGGCTGCCATCCATTTGGCTACGTCCTGATGCACCCTGGTATTAGAAAGGTATGGAATCTCATAGGTGGCAAAGCCACCTTAGGGAAGAACTGGTGAAAAAAGAAGTGGCTGTAGCACCCTGATTGCCCAGGTGTCTGCCTGGTGCGCCCTGCAGAGTGCTAGCTTCACTCTTATCCTCCGGTTTCAGAGCATCTTCTGCTTTGCTTGGCGGAGGAAGAGGCTAGGGCCACCACAGGTTCATCTACTGGGGGGGCTGAAGAGAACCTGATAATTCTAGGACTTGGTTGTAAAACTTTTTATCGTAACCCATTGGGTTGTGATAGGCACCTGTGGAAGACTACTGCTTCTGAACTATGTCTATAAATATCTGAGGAACAGTGATGACCTCCGCCTCAGGAACAGGTTGTGAAAAAATTAAATCATCTGACTCCCCGAGCTTAAAACGGTTGAGGTGGTTGTCAGATTGTCAAGGCGGGCAGTGTTTTTGGCTTTAAATAATAAGGATCTAAATAAGTATGGGTGGAACAACCCTGTGAACGTCAGTTGATCTTGGGCCAGGCCCTCATCTTCCGACATGTCCTTGTCTAGTTGCTCTACCTCGGACAAAGAAAAATTGTTGTCTTGAGATGACACTGAGGCAAGATGCTCAAATTCCTCAATCTGGCCTCCCCTGATCAGTATGCCTTGGTTGGTCATATGGGTTTCTGGAAGATCTGCCCCCTGGGGTGGTACTTGAAGGTGGATATTGTTGTCTGTCAAAGAAAGAAGGTCTGTTGTACCCCCGAGATACCTTGCTTGATTGCCTCTGCCATATAAACCAGCTTGGTTTGTCAGGTTGGTGGTACCCCTGGATTGCATTAGACAGGTCCAGGGGAGGAGCTGAAAGAGAGGTTGGAGCTGCTCTTGGAGAAGTTAGTTGTTTGTTTTTGTCATGAAGACACTTTTGCAAGTATTTCTCGAGGGCCTTTTGACACCTCTTTGCATCCTTCTCTATGGCCTTGGAGGGCTTTCTCGAACCTGGTGCCTTGCTCTGGTTCCCAGTCATGGCCCTTCTGGCTGCCACTCTGGACCCTGACGTGGTAGAACCAATTGAGCTGCCCCTTGCCATTGTACACCTGGATACAGGTGCTTCTAAGAATGAAGCTTGTAAGCCCAGACGTTTGGCACTCCTCCTAAAATTGAGGCCTATAGGCCGAGGCGGTTGGCATGCGTAGAGTCTGCTCCGGTATGCAGGCAGATCCTCTCTGAAATTCATTCAATTTAGTCCCCAGTTTTAATTTAATTTTTAATTTAATTTTTTAAATATATGTATTCCAATTAAAATCGAATGTAATGCCAAATAGAGGATTCACCCTGACCTCCCCAGATAGGCATCAAATTATTTTGTGTAATATACTTTTTACTGGGCTTAAACAGCTTTAGTGCACAGGCGGTCACAGGCCTGGGTGCTAGCTATTGCCCTGCTGACTGAAGCTTGCTGTGAGATGTCTCCAACTGCTTTAAATATTCTCAAGCAACAACTGCGCCTGCTGTTAAGCAGTTGTTGAAGGTCTCCTTTAAGCTGTCGTTGATCAGCCTGAAATGGAACTCCCCTACAGCGGGTTTTTTTTTTTAAAGAGAAGCCTCTTGGACTGGCTGTTACTTGTGGTGCGAGATTGCCAGAGGCTGAAAATCAATAAGGGAAAATGGAGCCAGCTGTTACTGCTTTTGGCCCACAAATCCCTCTTGTCAGCAGTTGGACCTGGCAGGGGAGAAAATAGAAAAGCTCTATTTCGGCTTGCAGTGCAGAGGGGAAACTTTGATGCCTCCTCCCTTGTGATCGGTACAGGGATTCCAGCTATGGGGAATAAAGCTGTTAAACGAAGGCTATGGCATGATCTCAAACCTCCACTCGGCACACCATTATGGCCCTCTCTGTGGGCTTGAGAGCTCCAACAGCCAGCTGATGTTAAACCGTGTCGGCAATTCTCTTTATATCGTTTAAGACTGCGATGATCACAGGCAGCCAGAAAGGCTGCGATCTGACCTGAGTGAGGTTTTGTTTTATTTCCGATTCCTGTTCTGAAAATCCAGCCAAGTTGCCTTGCTCGAATGAAGGCTAAGCTAAAACTGGGGACACTTGGGAGGAGCCACAAGGAGGAGTGTCCTCAGAAATCAGCTCAGCCTAACGAATAACAGACAGAAGCACTTCCCCTGCCTGGATGCTCGGAACTGCTCTCAGGAGAATATTTCATGCAGCAATTAATACATGTAACAATCATATACTGTTCTCAATCACCCAGAGATTTTAAAGCAGATGTGTCCAATTTGCAACCAATGGGTTGCACACAGCCCTGCACAGCTAGTAATGTGGCTTCACAAGATAATAAAAATATATAAAAAATAAACTATGTATTATTTATGTACATTAACTCTTATATATTTTATATGCTGCTCAAGACAATTCCTCTTCACTCAATGCAATCCAGGCAAACCAAAAGGAACAGTTGAGGCATTTGAGGTCTAAAATTGCCCTCCATCCCCCCGAACTTTTGGGTACCACAAAGAGATTTGAGTAAAAACCTTTGCCCTGTTGGTCTGGCGCCACTGGTTGGATGGCCCAAATCTCTAATAGGTGGTTGATAGCAGTTTGCATAAGAGATCTTTTCTCAGGGTCCCTAGACCTTGGGCATCTCATGAAAAAGTTCGGAGGGGTGGAGCGAAACTCCAGAGCCAACCCAGATTTAATCGTGTCCCTGACTCAAGCATCAGATGTCAAGGCATCCCACTGATCAGCAAAAAACTTTAGCCTCCCACCAATGGGGGTGTTTAGGTAAGAGTTATTTAGGGTGTCAGAAACTCCTGGTTCCTGCTCCCCTGAACTGTCTCTTGGACTGTACTTCCCTTCTATTCCTGTCCCTGAATTTGGACCTCTCAGAGTGCTGTTCCTGCCGAAATCCGGGGTACCTTTGAAATCTCGTGGAGAAGGGTCCCTGATAAAAAGGAATGAAAGGAGCCCTTCTGAAATGGCTAGGAGCTCCTGGAGTCTGACTTCCAAAAAAGGGAAGGAAGGATTCTTTTTTTTGTTCCTTGTTTCTATAAGGAGTGGATCCAGGGCATTCCCAAACAACTTTTCACCCAAAATAGGCGCTGAGGCACGCTTCCACTTGTTCTTGGTGTCAGCTTGCCAATGCTTGAGCCAAAGTAGTCACCTTGCTGATACTTGAGATGTGGTGGCTCTAGAAGAAAACTTTACTGCATTAAAGGTTGCGTTCACCAAAAATTCTGCCGCAGCAATCAGTTTGGCAATGTCCTGGTGCGCCCGTATACTGGAGGATGGGATGGCTTCCCGCAGGTGGTGTAGCCATCTGAGGAAGACGGTGTGAAAAAAATACAGCTGTGGTCGCTCTTATAGCCCATGCGTCACATTGATGAGCCCTACGAAGAGCTAGTTCTACCCTCTTATCCTCCGGCTTAAGGGCCTCTTCCAATTCACTAGGGATAGCGGAGGGGAAAGCCAAAGCCACTATCGGATCATCAACTGAGGGTGTGTTTAAGAAATTGGAACACTCAGGGGCAAGGTTATAAAATTTCCAGTCAAATCCCATAGGGGCAGGGATTACTGCTGTGGAAGCCCACTGTTTCTGCACTAAGTCGGAAAACATCTGAGGGACTGGTATTACATCAGCATCATTTACAGGCTGAGAAAAAACTAAGTCGTCTGCCTCCTCCTGTGAATTTGGTTGCTGAGGAGTGGTAGTCGCTTTATCAAGGCATGCAGTTGTCTTGGCCTTGAATAAGAGCAATCTGAATAACTGCGGGCAAAAAGTCCCATGAAATTGGTTGGTCAGGAGGCCCTTGTCCTCTGACATGCCCCTTTCCAGTGGATCTATCTCTGAGAGGGCTGGATCAATGTTATGAGCTGACCCTGCCTCTAGGTGGTCCATCTGTTGTTCTTGATCCCCCTCTCCCTGAAACCCTTGGGGAGGCATGTCGGGAAAGGTAGAAAATTCCCCTTGAGAATGTGCCTGAGGAATTTGTGGGTTCATCTCAATGAGTGACCGGCCTGAATGAGATTCGCATTCTGAGATAGTGGACTATCTTACTGTCCCATACCGACTGCTGAATGCAAGCTGCAATCCCGTCTTATTGTTAGTTCCATCCATGCCCTCATTCTGGGTGGCACATCCTCAGGGAGGGAATCATCTTGGCAGAGGCCAACCGCCGGTGGAGTGAATGTGGCCTCAGGGGCCCGCCATGGTGTGGATGCTGTGGATGAGGTACCAGGCAGAGGCTGCCTGGCAGAGCTCTGTCTGGATGGAAGGGAAAGATCCAGGGGAGGAGGCGGGGGTGTATGGGCCTGGATGTTGCAAGTGGGAGATGGGGCTGGTGAAGTCCGGTCTGTCTCCCTCATACACTTGTTCATTTGTTTCTCTATAGCTTGATGCCGTCTATGGGCATCCTTCTCCTCAGCCTTTGAAGGCCTCTTGGAAGCTTTGGATTTGCCCAGGGCCCTGGTCATTGTTCTGGAGGTAGAGGCCTTTGAGCCTTTGCAGCTTGCCATTTCTACTATACATTTGTCAATGAGGCTTTAAAATATATGGTGGTTGGCACACACAGGGGCCTGCTCCTGAAGGTGCAGGGTATCCTTATAAACTTCTTGTATCCCCCTTCAAATTTAGTATTTGTAGAATTGATCTCCAATCCAATCAATTAAAATCCAATTATCAATACCTCTTCAGGACAGAACTGGATGGTAACAATGGCCTGCGACAGCTGCTCTGCACAGGCGGACTTTGGCCTTGGTGCTCGCTGTGAAGCTGCTGGACTTATATTCTGTGAGGGTAAGCCAACAAATCAGGGCTGCTGCTCTGATGCTTCGGGAGCAGGGAAGCCAATCCCCTGGTCTCTACGAGGGGAGCCCAGTAGGGAACAATAATCCTCTCACAGTTGTTGTTGTTGTTGTTGTTATTATTATTATTATTATTATTATTATTATTAAAATATGGTGAATGGGCGCCACGTGGTCAAAATGGTGCCTGCTGCTGCTTGGTGAGGCCTTGAGAGTCCAGCAGCTAGTTCCCGCCTGAATTGCTGTTCTGAACAGTGAAAAGAGACTACGCGGGAAAGGGTAAGAAGCTCTTATGCTTCCAATCCCCTTCAGTGCTGTATGGGGGAAGAGCCTCAGCCGTTTAAGACCTGAACACGAGGTGAGCTTGCTGTTCGGAACGGCACTATAATGATTGGGAAATTAAATGGCTGTAAAATATAAACTGCTGTTACGATGGCTTTTCCTAAAGAGAAAGTGAGCCCCAACGCTCGCTTTTGAGAGAAAACGTTGGAGGCTGTAGAGGCTTTGAATTGCTAACCTTGAGGGAAAACACCACAGGCTGTAGAGGCTTCAAATTGCTAATTCGGTCTCCTTGAAAGTTTATCCCCTCTTGAAAAGCGCTGCTAGCACAGACGGTCAGAGTTTAAAGAGACTGTCATAGGCTATTAGGACTTCTAGATGACAAGAAAGGGGTCCCTGAATTTAGGGAAAAAACAAACCTGATGTTTGAATCTCTTTCGTTTTAGCTGCTATTCCGGCCAATCTGGAAAACTACCTATCTCAATGAAGGCTGAGCTAAAAACTGGGGGACGCTGAGGAGGAGTCCCGTGGAGGAGGAGGAGCGTCCTGCAAATTAAGCCCAGCTATCCAAGAGGCGACTGAAGCACCTCCCACTACTGGATGCTCTGAACAGCTCAGGGGAGAATCTGTAGTTGCATAATACTTAGTTATTCAGCCAAAAATTGAAACCCAGTAACAAGATTAATTACTTTTTCCTATTTGTATTCTTAAAGTGATGTATTTCCATTCCAATGTGGATTATTATAACAATCTCTTACTTTTTGACTACTAAGTTTTTTTACACAAGAGAGCAGATCAACAGCAAGAATGAGTTAAGTAAATTTTAGAATACATGTTTTAAGGATACAAATTACTGTTGTTTTTGACGGGGAAGAGGATGAGAACATTTGTCCCATTTCTATGCTTTCAAGAAAACTAACTGCTAATTATGAATTATACAAAAATGGAGTATAACCATCCAGAAATCACCTTTCCAAAGGATACCCACAAAATATAAATGTCTCTGAAGACTTTTTCCTTGATACCAAACCCATTCCTTGCCCACAGAACACAAATGCACACACATACACATGTATTTTCTTTTTCTCTTTCTCTACACACCCATAACAGAATAACAGAATGACAGATTTGGAAGGGACTTTAAGACAAATAGTTGTCCAATCTCTTCTTAAAAACTTCCAGTGTTGGAGCATTCATAACTTTTGGAGGCAATATGTTCCACTGATTAATTGTTCCAACTGTCAGGAAATTTCTCCTTAGTTCTAGCTTGCTTTTCTCCTGATTAGTTTCCATCCATTGCTTTTTGTCCTACCTTTCAGGTGCTTTGGGAAATAAGTTGACTGGAGGCTAGTACTAGTAGGTCGATTGAAGGCTAGTAATTCATATTGCAACTGGATCATTAACCTTCAGCATCATGAATATTTTCAAGAATGCTTCTGATCATCTTTCTTAGAAAATATAAAGGATTGCTGTCTCCTGTCCCCCTCTCCCCAGGATAAAAATAAGCAAGGTAGTAGAGAGTATCCTGATGAAGAACTAGAAAATATGGCAGAAAATTTAATAATATTCTTGTAATGTGGTCTCCATAATTACCTAGATCCATGCCAATCGGGTTTGAGGCCCGGATACAGCACGGAGACGGCATTGGTCGCGCTGATGATCTCTGGAGGGCTTGGGACAGGGGTTATTCCTCTGTCCTGGTCCTATTAGATCTCTCAGCGACCATGGTATCCTGTTGCAGCGCCTTGGGGGGTTGGGGGTGGGAGGCACCATTCTTCGGTGGTTCTCCTCCTACCTCTCAGGGCGCTCGCAATCAGTGTTGGCAGGAGGGCAGAAGTCGGCCCCACAGCCCCTCACTTGCGGGGTGCCTCAGGGGTCGGTCCTCTCTCCCCTCCTGTTCAACGTTTATACTTATGTGCTGTTGCTGTTGCTTTATATATTGAATAAGTATAGCTCATATATATTTAAATGTGGATCTGTAATTCTGTATGTGTATATATATCAGTTTCAACCACTGAAAGTATTTCTGCCCATCCCAAAGATTCTACCTTATACAGCACACAAGTAGAGAAAAACATTAATTTTATAATTCTTATTCTCCACTGTCACAACTTGGGTGGTAGAAAATTCTCTTATTAAGCCTTTTCAAGATGTTTTAAGGGAAAGTAGAAAGGGCGTTGGTACTTACCTGATATGTGCATTCTCCATGAGCTGTGAAGAGCATCCATAAGTGGGAGGTGCTCGGTCTCTCATGATGCAGGCTGGGCTAAAATCTTGCTGGGACGCTCCTCCTCCTGGAACTCCACCCCAACCCCCCAGTTTTGGCAAAGTCGAAGTGGCAAACCTGCCTATACTTCACCTATCTACAAAAAACGTTTGGTCGAGCAAACCCCCAGATGGAAAAGGGTGGGGCTGGATGCTCTTCGCAGCTCATGGAGAATGGGCGTATCAGGTAAGTACCAACACCCTTTCTCCTCCGAGCTGCTCCAAGCATCCATAAGTGGGACATACCAAAGCTGGAGTTGTCCTCAGGGAGGGATGCCGTCTGGTACTAAATCTACTCTGGTCCCTATGTACCTGCTGTAAGACCCTTCTGCCAAATGAAGCCTCAGCAGAGGCAAACACATCCACCTTATAGTTACGTATGAAGGGCGAAGGAGAGGACCAGGTGGCCACCCTGCAAATTTCATCTATCGAGGCCTGAGTGGCCCAGCAGCCGATGTTGCCGCACTACGTGTTGAGTGGGCAGTAATACCTGATGGTACAGGGATAGATTGAACCTCATAAGATTTTGCTATTGAGGCCCTGAGCCAACGGCCAATCGTGGAAGAAGACACTTTGTGACCCTCAGACCTAGGGAGAAAAGAAACAAAAGGGCCTCCGCCTTCGGAAGGATGCCGCGTTGTATGTATATGCAATGCCCGCACATCGAGGTGATGCCATTGCCGCTCCAGACGATGAATCGGGTTAGAACAGAAATTGGGAAGGACCAGTTCCTGTGCCCTATGGAAGGCAGAATTGACTTTAGGTACAAACATAGGATCAGGCCTGAGGACCACCCTGTCTGCGTGGAACACACAGAGGTCCTTGAATTGATAAGGCTGCCAATTCTGATATTCTCCTCACGAGGTAATCGCACCAAAAATACTATCTTATACATCAGGAATTGTAGACTGATGGTTCTCAAGGGTTCAAAGGGAGCCTTGGAAAGTGCTGACAGAACTTTGTTCAGGTCCCAGGTTGGGTACCGGTGGACAACTGGTGGACGAATTGGTGGCACCGCAGAAAACTGCGAACCCGAGGGTGTTGAGAAACTGAACGAAAATCACCAAAGGATATAACTGAAGCCAGGGCCGCCACTTGACAGCGTAAAGTGTTAGGGAACAGTCCCTTATCTAGTCCCTCCTGCAGAAAGTCCAACAGCTGTGCTACCGATGGAGAGGTGGGAACTACCCCTGATTTCGTGCACCATTTACAGAAGATGCTCCAAGTGGCATTATATATGCGCACAGTTGATGGTCGCCTAGCCGCTTGTATAGTATCAATTACTCTGGCGGAAATGTCCTCTGACCTCAGACGCTCGCCAACCTCCAAACGGCTAGACTGAACCATTGCGGGTCTGGGTGAAGGACCAGGCCCTGAGAGAGAGATATCATGGACGATGGAATTCTCCAAGGTTCTTGGATGGATAAGCTCCTCAGGTCCGCAAACCATGGCCTTCTGGGCCAATGGGGCCACCACTAAAATTCTCGCTCTTCCAGAACCCGTTGAATCAGCCTGGGAATCACTGGAAGAGGAGGGAAGGCGATAGGAGACCTGAGGGCCAAGGGCAGCAGAGAGCTGACATTCTCCGCCTTGGGACGGTATGAAATGAAATGTAATTGCGTGTTGAGGGGAGAGGCAAATAGGTCGATTACAGGGAGGCCGAATTTCTGGACTGCTTTCTGAAATAATGAGGGGTGCAGACGCCATTCTGTCTGGTCGGCCCTGCTGAGCCAGTCCGCTCGACATTGGTGATGCCCGATATGTGCTCGGCTTTGACGGAGAGGAAGTTGTTTTCGCCCACCAAGCAATTTCTCCGCTCTCGATCAGGCTTGTGTGCCCCTTGTTTGTTCAAGTGGGCCTTGACGGTAATATTGTCCGTGAGCACCAACACGTGGTTGGAGCGCAGTGTTGAAACAAAACTGCAGGGCGAGGTGAACGGCCCTCAGTTCCAACCAATTGATGTCTTGTGCACGCTCTGGAATGGTCCATTGTCCCTGAGCCCCCCATCCGTACAGGCTGGCGTCTGTCGTGATGGTCTCTCTTGGAGGATCCCTGAAAGGACAACCCTTTTGATTGTTGCAGCAGTCCACCATGAAAGGATCTTAGTACGGTGGATGGAACGGTAACTCGGGCCCTGGAATTGTCCCTCCCCGACCGCTGGTACGGCAGCAGGAACCACTGCAGAGCCCTGGCATGCAAGCAGGCCCAAGGAACTATGGATATACAAGAAATCATCTTCCCCAGTAATTGCGATAGCGATACAAGGGGAACCCTTCTAAGGGTACTGATTTCCTGTACCAGTTTCCTAATACTTTCCTGCCTATCGGGTGAAAGAAAACCATGCCCTGTGTGGTATCAAGAACCCCTAGATGAATTAGTCTAGTTGTGGGGGTTAGGTGACTCTTGTCCCAATTTATAGAAAACCCATGACTCTGAAGAGTGGAAATGGTGATAAGGGAATCTGCCTTAGACTGCTGAATGGATGATGATAAAATCAAAATGTCATCCAAGTAACAATGTAGCCTAATGGGTCTGCTCCTGAGGAAAGCAGTTAGCCGCCAGGACCTTGGTAAAGGTCCTGGGAGCGGAGGCCAGTCCGAAAGGAAGGGCGCGTACTCGTAGTGTATGTTATTATAACAAAACCTAAGAAATTTGTAATGGGAAGGCCGAATCGGTATATGCAAATATGCCTCTGTAAGATCAATAGATGTAAGTACGCCCCCTCCCTGATGCCAAGTAAGATTGATTGTAATGTGGTCATCTTAAACTTACGATACAACAGAAATTGGTTGAGACGTTTCAGATCTAGAATCACCCTCCAGCCCCCCGAACTCTTCGGGACCACAAAGAGATGGGAATAAAATCCCTGACCCTGTTGATCTAAGGGTACCGTTTGAATGGCCCGAATCTCCAATAAATGGGAAATGGCAGATTGCATGAGAGCTCTCTTCGTGGGGTCTCTAGAGGAAGGACATTTCATAAAGAAGTGCGGTGGGTCAAGAGCCAAGCCGAACCTGATGGTATTCCTCACCCAGGCATCGGAGGTGGAGGAATCCCACTGGTCAGCAAAGAACCTTAATCGGCCCCCTATGGGCGCTAGGTCCCACTCATCATTTGGAACGACGGAAGTTCCTGCCACTAGCTCCCCTGAACTGTCTCCTGTTCTGCCCCCCTCGTCTGCTTCTGCCGGCAAAGTCGGAAGAGTCCGACTGTTGCCCCTGACTCTGTGTTGGAGCCCTATGGAACCTGGAATAGTAGTGTCCTGGGTAAGAGGGACGAGAGGGGCCTCTGCGAAATGGCTGCGAAGGTCGGGAATCCGACCTCCTAAACAGAGAGGGGAGAATCCTCTTCTTCGATTTTGTCTCAATAAGGAGAGGATCAAGGGCCTTGCCAAATAGTTTCTCCCCGGATATGGGTGCAGAGGCAAGCTTCCATTTGTGCCTCGTGATCTGCCTGCCAATGACGGAGCCACAATAGACGTCTGGCACAGACTTGGGAAGCTATGGCGAGAGGAAAACTTCACTGCGTTGAAAGTTGCGCCTGCCAAAACTCGCAGCCGCAATTATCTTGGCGACATCCTGATGCCGGTATTGGAAGCTGGTATTATTTCTCTCAGATGGCAAAGCCATCTGAGGGAGGACTCAAAGAAAGAGGCGCCATGGCGCCCTAATGGCCCACGCGTCAGAAACGTGCGCTCTGCGCAAGGCCATTTCAGCCCTCCTTTCCTCTGGTTTCAGAGCTTCCTCCCCCCGGGATGACTGAAGAAGATACCAGGGCAGCTATGGGTTCATCTACCTCAGGAGTGTTTAATGAGCTAGAAAACTCGGGGGCAAGGTTATAGAACCTTTTGTCGAACCCAGTCGGGGGAGGATAAGAAGCAGATAGGGCCCATTGTTTGTCGACCAGGTCGGTGAACATATGGGGAACGGGAATAACTTCAGCTTCAGTGACAGGTTGATGGAAGATTAAATCATCTGGCTCTTCCTGTGACCCGGCTGACGGAATTGTGGGAGGGGGGTTGGCAAGGCGAGCGGTGTTCTTCGCCTTAAACAAAAGGGATCTGAATAAGGGTGGATTGAAGAGCCCCGTAAAAACTGGATGGTCAGGGGTAATTCCTTCATCGTCGGACATCCCCCTCTCCAGGGGGTCCGCTTCAGAAAGGTCCTGGTCAAGATTGCAAAGTGACCTAGCTTCTTGATCCATCCAGTCACCTTGGTCCCCCATCTCCTGTATACCCTGTGGTGGTGGGATGCAAGGGGTAGAAAACTCCCTTTGGGGGAATACTTGGTGATACTGTTGTTCCACAATACTCACGGAGCGGCCTGATAGGGACAAGCAATCTGGTGCAATGGAAGGTTGGCTGGTATGAAGAGATTGCTGCACGCCGGAGGCAATGCCTTTTTGTATTGCCAGCACCATCCACAATCTCATTTTGGCTGGTATTTTGTCCGGGAGTTCATCATCTGGACGTAAGCCCGCTGCTGTGGGCGTGAATGTCACCTCAGGGGGCCTACGAGGGGCCAGGTCGGACACTGGACCCTCCTGATGGATGGACCTGGGCATGCTTTGTCTGGCTTGTATAGATAGATCCAGAGCAACGAGAGGGGGGCTTGGGGAGCAGGTGGAGGTGGAAGGTCGGGGAGGGGGATCTTGCACAGACTCCCTGGTGCATTTTCGCACCAGTTTCTCCAAGGCCTGGTGCCGTCTGTGGGCGTCCTTCTCAGCTGCCCAGGAGGGCCTATTAGAGTGTGGTATAACTGGTCGAGATCCCTGACCACTAGCCATTTCATATGGAAATGTTTGACAGATCAACTGTGGTTGGTTCCCTTAGGGGTCCTGCTGAAAGTACCGTGACCTAATTAGAATTTCCCTTCCTCCTGTGTAACCTTGATGATATACTATCTAATATACTTATTATTATTATTATTATTATTATTATTATTACTATTACTATAACTATGACTATAAATTATTATTGTTGTTGTTGTTGTTGTTATAACTAGCCTGTGGATAAAATAGGCCCGTGAAGGTCTGCCAACCGCTGCCAAAATAGCCTTATTGAAGAATGTGGCCTGGCACAAGCCCCCAAAAAGGGAAGCCTAAACCAGTGAAGGCCTGCCAATCGCTGCCAGAATAGCCTGTTAAACAATGTGGCCTGACCCAAGCCCCCAGAAAGGGAAACCAAAGGGTATGTAATGAGGGGGATGTATATGTGCCTCAGCCCCCAGAAAGGGAAACCTCATGAGGCTTGTAGGCTACAAACGGCCTACACCAAATTGCGCCAAACGGCCTTAAACAAAATGGCACTGCCGCCTCGTGGCTGTCTGCAAAGACGCATGCACGCCCCCAAAAGGGAAACCGCCAGGCACGCTGCAGAGTGGGGAAAAGCAGCCAAACACGCCAGACCATGCTCGGGGACCTAACGAGCGATAGAAAGGTGGCGGGGGAAGAGGCGAGCAAAGTGGCGCTCGGGAGATCGGAAGATAAGGCGCGCAGCAGAAGCCTTGCTGCAGCCGCCCCAAACAACAGGTCCTTACTGGTTGCCGCTTCTTCTGCTGATCCCGCTCTCCGTTTAGTGATCGGAGAGATAAGCCTCTGCGATCGCTCCCAGCCGCGAGATAAGGTTCCAGGCAGCGCCTCAGAGCGCTACCGCTGCTTCCCTGCCTAGCGATCCCCGACAGCCTGGTGTTATTGAAATCCGTCGGGGACAAGGGGAACTAAAGGTTAAGGATCTAGGTTAGAAGCTCCGGCCAAACCCAGCTACTCGCTATGAGGCTGAGCAAAAACTGGGGCATTGGGGTGGAGTTCCAGGAGGAGGAGCGTCCCAGCAAGATTTTAGCCCAGCCTGCATCACGAGAGACCGAGCACCTCCCACTTATGGATGCTCGGAGCAGCTCGGGGGAGAATCAATCCTGACAAAAATAAACAACTTCAAAAATTTACATTTATTTATGCATTTTTAAATCAGTTCATATGGTTACCTATTTCTCTAATCATAACTGTAGCTAACAAAAATGAAAAATACAATAAATAAAGAAAAACAAGAGCCATAACATAAAATGGCTGCCAAGAAAACTACACAACTAACAGATAAAGGTTTAACTAATCTGATCCCATGCTCAGGAAAACAACCAGGTCTTAAGAGCTTTTTGAAAGGGCAGCAGTCAGGACAAACTTAACCTCTTATAGCATGGTGTTTCAAATAGCAGACACTATAACAGAAAAACCACTGAATTCCCAGATACACTGTCTTCAATCTAATTGTCCAAATTCATGAAGCAGAGATTGAAGGTCTGCAGATTTTAGTCTGCTAGTCGTTACCAACTATAGAGGGTGGTGTTTATCTTTGTTTCAAAGCCATTAAGCCAGCACTGTCCGAAGACAATTCTGCAGTCATGTGGCCAGCATGACGACACGGAATGTTGTTATCTTTTCAATAAAGTGGTACCTAGTTACCTCCTCACATTTGTATGCTTTTGAACTGCTAGGTTGGCAATTGCTGGGGTGAAGACAGGAACTCACACCATTGCATGGCACTTGGGTCTTGAACCTGGACTGCTGGCTTTTCAGCTGACAAGCCCAGTATCTTAAATGACACTGTGCTGCCTCAGAGATTGAAGAGCCAACTCAAATCTTAAGTATTATTGCTGTATTCAAGGGACACAAACATGGCTCAGGACTGCATTTCTGAAAGGTAACTTAAATTCATATTGTTCTGCCCCTGAACCAACAACTTCTAAAGATTTGAGCTGTTTATTCAAATATTTGTAAGATGGCAATAAACAAAAAAAAGAGTCATTTTGTGTTATAATATGAGGTGATTTTATATAGGTATTGCACAGCTGGCTAGCCTTGTTTGGGCTTGTCTGAACTTTGTCAGTAAATGAATGAGAAATCACTAAGAAAGCACAGTGACTTAGCCTGGAAAGTTTAAAAAAATATCCATTTCCAATCACTTGTAATATTATTGCAAGCAACAATGCAGATAGTCACCAGGAGTTCAACACACCTTGAAGTAGTAATTAAGATGTTTATTTTAATCAGGTTTTCAAGTCCTAACATATTTTGTTTGTACCAAAGGTGCTTTTTCAAGAGGCAACTGGACTTCAAAGAAAAATCAGAAAGTCCACTTGCCTCTTCAAAAAGCACCTTTGGGACCACCATGATTTGGATGACTGAGAATCTCTATAGACATATTTTGTTTGTGGTGAGTTCTGTCACTATTTTTAGAACATACTGATTTGATTATAATAGAATGAAAAGTTACATCAATGGCAATGGACTGAGTGTCTCTTTAAAAATATTCCTCTCCCCCAGCGCAAAATAAAGACTTACAATTAGGACAATCTGACTAAAGACCTACAATTAATTGAGGACAGACGTTGGGCTTGAACTCATAATCTTAGGTCTGAACTCTTAGTACCAATGGTACTTTTCCTTTTGTGGCAAATAGCAAATTCAGACTGAGGCACATAAGAGAAAAGATTAAGTCATGACATGATAGTGTATTCTTCTCTAACTAAGGAAGCAATTTAATCACTAACTGAATTACTCCACTATGTTTTGCTCTACTAAATGAAGCTGAACTTTGCATATAGGCTGCAGTGCCTTAACATATTTCCATCCTAGCTATCATTTGACCTAGCAAAAACATACATATTCAGTGTTGTAACAATGAACCCAGAATGGACTAAGCAGTCTGAATAAACCATACTTGAATCACTATGAAGTAAAAATATGCAACTTACTAGTTACAAACACCTAGAGAAATAGTTTGCATTGTGCAAGAATTTTGTTTCTTTATAAGAAATACTTGTAATAACTTTGCTATGGTCAGAAATGGATGGGAGGGAAGATATTTCCCTTTCCCCAATTCTATGAAAAATACATTTAACTTTTCCTATCTGCAAAATGTCATACTTAAGTTTGACATACCAGCATAATATGGGAAAGACAATTGCCCAAGCTGTTGACTGAAGTCAGAAACTTGAGGAATGTGGATTTTGTGGATTCTTGAAAAGAATATCTTGACCCATATTTTCTGACTAAAGCACACAAAGGAATTTAGCCACTGCATTTCCTTAATCGGTAAGTCTTTGGCATTTTAAACCATTTGAGAGAAAGAAGTCATTTAAATCCACATTTTTCAATAAACATTTAAGTACATATTATTATATACACATTCAAATATACATTTGACAGAAATTTTCAACTGCAGATTAATGTGGACACAGAAACTAGGATCGTAAGTAAAATATATATAAAAAAGCAGTCCAGAATACTTTCTAGTTCCCTTAAGTTTCTTAGTTTAAGTGGGGAATGGAGGTATTTTATTTTTCCTATACTGGGCTCCATTTAATGTAATGTTTTGCCATCACATTTTGAAAATTCACTCTCTGGAGATATGTGACAAGTTCCAGAAAATAAACTTCTGTAATAAAGCTAAAGTATATTCCATGTCATGTTTTGCTTTTAATAATCATAAATAGGCATTAAAATTCAAATGCATTCCATAGGCTGAATTCTAAGCATAAAAAAATGCTCGAACATATCTAAAAATCTGTAGTGTTGTTTCTTAATGATAAAAACTAAATAATATTACCATGACATTGAATATTATTGCATAGTATTTACTTTTTCACATTTTATAACAACATTTTTGGAAATAGCCATGCTATTCAACAATTTTGTTCAGTTTTATCCAGATGCTGCATTTAGCGAAGTCAGAGGCTGGGGAATCTGTTTTCATTGTCTTACTGACTTCTAAAGAAATGCGAAAGAATCTTGATACTCCAATCTGAGTAACAAACACATGCAAAACCTATTTGGCTGCCACTTATCTTCATTTGGTTTAAGTTCACTGTAATTGCAGCTCCTATGGCCAATATGCCCATAAATCATAAACTCATCATCTAGAATTCCAATAAATGCATCCCTCTGAGTTCACTATCCCTCTCTGGTCATTATGATCTAATTGTATGAGCATATAAAACATAAATCAAACTGGAAGCTAATTGATTGTACTACCAAGCATATTGTGAAAAAGTAAAACAAAGGAAATATTCTGGACATGACTCTGAAAAGCAGAAGAATGGAGAAATCAACACAACAAATGCTGCTTGTAAGTGACTAGTAATGTTCAATAGTGAAAATGTTTGATAGAATTAATGAAAAGAAACAGAGACCTTTTCTGGAAATTTTATACGCTTTTAGTTAATCTTGATATTTTTTTTTAGATATGGAAGATACTGTATACACAAAATACAAAAAATACTTGTTGACCATACATTAACTGTGAGTAATAAAATCAAATGCTCTTGAGAAGGGGATAATTGTAACTAATAATGGATAACCTCATGAAGTAATTTAGAAACTTTTTAATCAAGTGGCCTTTGAACTCTACAGACAAATAGGTTAAACAGGAATCAAACGGGACTGATTTGCATGAATCCAACTACAACATTAAAATAAAATTACAGATAGGGGCAGAAAAACATTAAAATGAAAACTAATAGGTTACAAATTCTAACTTCCAAGGCAAGATCAGAAATAAAGTTAAAACATGAGGACTGAAAAGTGTAGTGAAGCCATGAAGTCACTATCTTAAAATGAAATATATAAAGAGACTGCAGGCATTTAAATTAGGCACTATGAAGTGTTGTAATGGGTTCAGCTTTGTTTCTAATACTCTCTTCCTATGGTTGGGATGAGAAAATAAAAGAAACAGCTAATGTTTAAAAAGATAAATCTGTTATTCTTAATCTCTTTTTTTAAAGCTAGCTTAACCATTGTTTGTTTGATTCTTTACTTTATACACAGAATTTACAGCTTGTAATTTATAACCTGAAACACAGTAGTATTTTATGCAGTATAAATTAATTTCTATACACCGCTAGATCATCCGTGGTTTTGGGGTGAGGTACCACCAGTATGCTGATGATACCCAGCTTTTTATCTCCACCCCAAGCTAACTCAGCGATGCCCTCGACATGATGTCCCGATGCCTGGAAGCGGTACAGATCTGGATGGGGAGGAACAGGCTTTGACTCAACCTGGCCAAGACCGAGTGGCTGTACATACCAGCATCTCGGGTTATCCAGGATATTCCTTCTTTAATTATGGGGGGAGAGGTGTTTCCCTCCCCCCGTAGATAGGGTGCGCAACTTGGACGTCCTCCTGGATGCACGGCTCAGTTTGGAGGATCAGGTGGGAGGCGTGACTGGGGGTATTTGCCCAGGTTCGCCTGGTGCACCAGTTGCGCCCCTATCTGGACCGAGATGCCTTACGTACGGTTACTCATGTGCTCGTTACCTCCCGTGTAGACTACTGCAATGCTCTCTACATGGGGCTGCCCTTGTGGACCACTCAGAGGCTTCAACTGGTGCAGAATGCAGCCGCGTGGGTTGTGATGGGAGTATCCCGATACTCCCATATTACACTCCTCCTGCATGAACTGCATTGGTTGCCGGTTGCCCTCCAGGTGAGATTCAAGGTGCTGGTAATCACTTATAAAGCCCTACATGGCTTAAGGCCGGGGTATTTGTGGTAACATCTACTGCCAGTAATGACTGCCCAGCATCCCGTGCGTTCCCATAGTCAGGGCCTCCTCAGGGTGCCGTCAGCCAGACAGTGTTAGCTAGCGACCCCCAGGGGGAGAGCCTTCTCTGTTGGAGTGCCCATCCTGTGGAATCAGCTGCCCTTGGAGCTGCGGGTGGCCCCTGACCTTTGATCCTTCCATTGTGACCTGAAGACATGGCTATTTCAACAGGCCGACCTGGACTGAGGGGGGGGGGAGTTATTGGTTTTATTAGTGTATATTCGCTGTTGCTGGTTTTAATTAATGTTTTTGGGGATTGCTATTTAATATTTTTTAAATTTTAAATTTTTGTATTGTATGTTTTTACTGTTGTGAGCCGCCCTGAGTCCTTCAGGAGATAGGGTGGCATATAAATCCATAAATAAATAAATAAATAAATAAATAAATAAATAAATAAATAAATAAATAAAATCAACATTCAATTTTAAGACTGTTCTGGAAGACTTGAAAGCTTGCAGGTGATTTTTAACACTGTTGAACATACTGTCAAAACGTGGAAATATTCTTATAACCAACATGACTAATTTTTCTTTTTGTCTTATTAATGTTTTAAAGCTTCATGAAAGACCCCTGTAACAACAAAAGAAAATATAAAATACCTCACAGACAAAAGCAATGGTATGAAACCCAGTCTATGATGGCAGTCCATGATATTCCATTAAATTTAGTTGGATTTATTTGGGAAGATACATGCTTTGATGTATTTTAAAAAAATACAAACTCTGCAGGATGTTTTAAATTAAATTCTAAATTAAAATATATTTAAGTAATAAGGGTTTCTTCTAAATTTAACCAGAGACTACACCAAGAAATGTATTCCCATGATCTTTTTCTCTTTTGCATTTAGCAGATCCTATATTTAGACTAATTTTTGACTTTAAAATGAGGTACCAATGCAGCAACATGGGGATGGAAGCACTAAGTGACTAAAAATATGTTTGGACAGCTGGTACAGTCAGAGGCTTTTTTGAAGAAACAGAAGTCAAGCATGAAGGTCCTCATTTAGAGATGTCTTTACCTAATGGGGTAGGGATGAATGCAGCAAGTGCCACTGTCTTCATAAAGTAGGAAAGCATTTTTGAGGAACTGCATGCAATAAAATAAAATATAGAAAAAGTCTATATATTTTTAAACTCTGAAGATGCAACCAGAAAATTAGCCATATTAATCATGACTATCTTCCTTGTTCTCTGTCTTTCATGTTTTTAATGCCTACTAATGTCTATACCTATCCTTCCTCCCCAAATTAAGCCTTGTCCAAGTGCCATCTCCTCCTAAAGTTTATTTTTATTTTATTTTATTTTGTCACACATGTACAAGATAACAAGTATAGGTATGAACCTAAACATGAGCAAAGGAAGTAAATATAGATAAATGGGGATAGTAAGAGAGGGACAGTAGGCACTCTGGTGTACTTATGCATGCCCCCTTTACAGACCTCTTAGGAATGGGGTGAGGTCCATGGTAGAGAGTTTGAGACTGAAACTGCAAGGGTTTGAGACTGTAACAACGGAGTCGGGTAGAGCATTCCAGGCTTTGACCCCTCTGTTGCTTAAGTCACATTTTCTGCAATCGAGTTTGAAGCAGTTTACCTTGAGTTTGTATTGATTGTTTGCCCGTGTATTGTTGGGGTTGAAGCTGAAGAAGTCGTTGACAGGCAAGATGTTATAGCAATTTTGTGAACATATGCTTAGATCGGACTGCAGGAGGAGCAGTTCCAGATTGTCCAGGCCCAAAATTTCAAGCCTGGAGGCATAGGGAATTCTATTGTGAGTGGAGGAGTCGAGTACTTTTCTCGAGAAATATCTCTGAAGCCACTCAATTGTATTAATGTTTGATATACAGTGCGGGTTCCAGGCAGATGAATCAAGGCTTCTATTTGTTCTTTTGATATTATTGTCTGGAACAACGATGTATTTTACTAAAACATTTTTCCAGCTAGAATGTAAGTTATTTTTCAGTACTGTGTTTCAGATATTTTTCTCTGCATAAGCATCTGTACTAATTATTCCAAATTCCTTTTCTTAATAGTATTCACAGTTCTATCTTTCCTATTCTCTGGAGGACATACTCATTTTGTGTGTGTTAAACCTATGATATTTTGATCAATTGTCATAGCCATATTAAAGGAATTCTATTTCCCAATTATCATTTGGGGCATTATCTTTGCTTGAGCTCCAAAATATATATCTGTCAACAACTTCCAATCCTATGTTCTGATACCAGGTCAAGTTTACTTAAGTTTTGAAAAACTACTATCTCCTTTTCGTTTCTACTTTTTATTTCCATGCTACAATCCCATCTATCATTCAAAATAAAGCCCAGGTATTAGTATTGTGTATTTATTAGCACTATAATTGGCTCTGAAATTTTATTTTTATAATTACCATTACTTTTTGTTTGCTTCTGATTCTGTTTAGCTTCTAAAAGTTATTTGACACAATTGATTGAATAAAATCTATAAACTTTGCTTGTTATTTGCAACAGAATAGTATTACCTGCATAGCATAAATTCTTATCAGTGTATCATGTATCTATAACTTCTTGACATTTTTAAAAGATTCTCTGAAAATAGTTTCAGAATATCAAGAATTAAAATTCTATCTAACATTTGAAATTATTTTGTTTCTTTCTACCAGTACTTTAACAGTGCTTGTTTTCAGCATAAATTCATAATGTATACATCATCCAGATTTTTAATATATCTAGCAACTTACTATATTCCACTTGGTGAAATGCCCTTTCATAAAGTCAGTGAAAGATTCCTAAATGCCAAAATTTATACCTTTTCAATGTTTTACTAAATTCTGTATGCCACAAAGAATATCTCAGGTTTTTAACCCATTTCTGAATTCAAACATTAAAAAAGTTTCACTTTTCCTATCAAACCTGTTGTGTTATTAATAAACAAAGATATTAGCCAATGAAGTGAAATAATCCCTAAATTGCAGCTTATCAACATTTTTTGAAATATTTATGTCATTAGTTTTAATCCACTAGTTTCAATATTTCTACAGGAACGCCTTCAAATTTAATTCCCTGCCATTTTCAATGTTTCGATTGCTTACATTACTTCTTTTTTGCATAAATAAGATTTTGTATCTGTTTCTATAATTATGATATAATGCTCCATTGTCTATTGTATACACTGTTCCACATATATTTATTATGTATATTGTTTTCTTTTATGTCTTCAAGGACTATTAATATTTTGGCATTTAGAGTTTTAAGTGCCAGTAATTTATTTTTGAATGCATGTTTAAATTCTAGTGCTTCAATTTTACGACAGCTATTCACTATACCTAATTGTGTATGACATTTACTTATTTATCATTATATTCAACCAATTTATATAGCCACCATATTCTGCACGATTCAAGTTAAAATGCTCAGTAATAGAATGAAATCCAAAAATCACATAATGAAGTAAAATATATATCTAAATCTATAGTCACCAAGCCATATAGAGCACATGGCATTAATCTAACTTCAAGGTGAGTAAAACATGAGCACTTATTCAGGAGTAAAAGTAGGTGCAAAAATAAAGCTGCACAAAGGCCCTCGGTACAATGGCTGCCACCTATTCCTTAATTGGCAAATGTGAGTCTTGGAGAACCCCTTAATTGCACACAGTGTCTTTTGGGGCAGTGTAACCCCATCCAGCACAAATTTCCCTCAACCTAGGATACCCACAAGACTCAGTTTTCTGAAGTTGAGTATGAGCCTTTTTCATCTCATCTAGACTGTAATAAACACAAGACACAGAGGAAAGATCTCAGTAGCATCACCTAGTAAGTAGCATCACCTAGTAGCATCACCTAGTAAGCCCAGAGTTGAAATGTACAAATGAGAACCATAAGCTTACTGATTATATTTAACCCTATGCTCATAGTTGATCATAACCAATGGTCTCTTAGTATTTTATTTTGGGTGTAAAATACTGTGATTGAGTTTCAAATATAAATCCAACTCAACCACTGTATCCTATTTTCAAGATTTTCTCCTGCTGAGTAAAGTACACCGTAATAGAATGTGATACAGCATTTGAAGATTTCATCATGTGGCATATATTATATGCTTACAATACTGTCCTCCATCTGAAATTTGAAAACGGCTCAGCTCCAATGTTTATCTGAAAGCGACAGAGGAAAACATGAAAATATAGTGTGCATATTTGGAGATTGAGTCGGTAAACAGCCTTGTAAACAAATAAATAAAAACAGAATTAAACTGCATGTTCAAAACACAGTTCTACATTTCTTGTTCAGACCCAAGTTTGATGCTTTTACTTGTTTCCATGACAGCCAACAGCAATTTGGGGCTCCTTAATGTTAGTAGTTAGCATATAGTAGTAGTCAGATATATAGTAGCATATCATATATTTGACAATGGATAGAGAGAGCTATTCCTTGAGAACCATGTATTTTGGGCTTTTAGTAAACCTACATTTTTATGACTATTTGTTTTTCTTTGTCTGCATTAAGTCTGCTCAACTCCAATCCAATCCAGGTTCTCATCTTTATAAAGGACAATTCTTTCTTCTGAACCACACAAAGATAGGCCAATCCAGGAAACTTTAATTTATTGATATAGATTAACAAAATCTTCAAAGCCAGCAGTTTCCCTTCCCTCCCTTATACCCCAAGGAATTAGGGTGGGGTGCCTGTGTGTCTACGTTTTCCATGTTACCGGGCTTAAAACATGTTTTGGACATGTTCTTATAACCATCATTGCAGAGTTTCTCCAAGGTCATCTCCAAGGCTGTGTACAAATATAAACTAAATTACAACAAAGGAAGACAATCTGGAAGTTTCCCTTCCCCATGACTTGAATTTGAGACAGAGCAGCTCAGTCACCTTGACAAAGACTTGGCCAGCCTGACCATATATCTGTTGCATTTCTATTTGAATGATAGTTACTATTTTGAATATAAATTAGTGTAATTTCTACATTTATAATTAGCCATAAATTTGTATATATAAATGTTATATAAATTATCACTGGTTTTTTTCTTTTTGTGTTGCATAAGATGTTGCCTTAGTTTTTACAAATCTCTTCCACATATGAATATTTTTACTTTATCTTATTTTAATATTCTCTTCAGTTTTATTAAAGAATCCATGCTGCTGGTCAAAGAGCGCAACTTGAACAGATACTTGATTGATGCTGAAATTAATTTTCTCTTTATTATCTACGTTTTTCAACATGACACCTTGAAGAAAACTATTATTATTCCTCAGTGTATATGTAATTAATCAAAGTCAAGGTAAGAATGAATGCAAAACTCTAAGGAATTTTTATAATGATGAATGGAGAAAAAAAATCTTCTAGCTATCAATGTTTGTTACTTTGTTGATTGAGCCTAAAACTACAATTGAAATTTTGTCCAAAGTAAAATTTGAAGTAGCTTTGGGAATGGTGGAAGGTTTTAACCAGAGTTGCAAGTTTTCTCTGGAGATGATGCTATCTGCAATTATCTTAAAATTGCCACAGAATTTGACCTATAACGAACACAAATCAATTCCTTCTGAGCCTATCATTTGGGAATGTCTGTGGTAGACATGTATCTTTACTCAAATACATGTAGTTTTCATTTCCTATGAAATTTTCTTTCTAAAAACAAATTTAAGTTGAGGTCCTAAAAATTGAATATGTTTTACTGTGTGTTTAATTTTTAATATGAAAAGAATCAGGACTTATGTATGAGTATTTATTAGCTTGGGATAGAACGAACAGAAGCTATTATTTTGGCATCAGCCATAATCATGCGCCAGGGTGTGTGTTGATACCTCCATTCATCTGATGAACAAATTAACTTTGAGTGCTGATTCTCTTTGACAGTCTTTTAAAATAAACTCTGCTATGTTCTCCAGTAGTATTTCAGTTCAGAAGCTGAGTTGTTACCAATGTTCCTGTCCATCAGCAATATTAACACTAAATTCATTATTAAACAGGATACCACAGCTCTCAACTAAATGCATCTTGAGCTCAGATTAGATAATTCTTCAAGGCCTCAAGTAGAAGAAGCTTTTTGTACCCATTATTATTTCATATTTCTACCTGGAGATGCTAAGGACTGCATCAAGGATGTCTGATTGCAAATATTTTCCATACAACTGAGCTATGAAACAGCTTCTCCACAGTGCGTAAAGAAAAGGAACTGGGATGGCCATTACTATTCATTTCAAAGCTTTAACTTTTTTTAAAAGAATGATCTGGAATGGGAGAATACTTGCTCAAGGAAATGGGTTAAGCAACCTTTGATAACTGCTGTATACTTTTTCTGAATTAAACTGGGAATTTAAGAAATTCTAAATTCTAAAGTTAAATATTAAGCAAAGGCAGAGGAATCTATTCTCCATGCTTATGAGGACTTACTGTAAGCATGTCTCCACATTCAAAACAGGCACATCTAGTTCATGCAGAAATGTAATTTTTTTTTATTGTGAGCTTCCCAAAGTTGGTTATAGGATGGGTAGTTATAAAAATGTTTTAAACAAACAATCAGCTTTCTTCAAGAGGTGGAAATTCTTCTGTGTCTCTGCATTCAGTCTAAATGAATGCTAAATTAGAGATCTGGTAGAAATACTCATTGTCTCAGAATATTCACCTAGCAAATTCCAGACAGGAATTTTTGACAAAAGTCCAAGACCCCACTGAGCAAAATGCAAAAGATGGCTTGGCACATTGTGAATAACATATACTCTTCTTGGTCAGAAAGACTTTGGGATCAAAATTAACATTGCCTACATTGACTTTTGAAGAAAAGAAACAAAAGTCCATTCAACCGAAAATGAAAGATTATCTACCCAGAATTAGAACATACCTGCACAATATATGGCTCACCCAGCAGCCTTGAGTGGCTCAATTATATTTTTTGATAAATAACAGTCTGCTGTTGTCCTAATATCAGCACTACTAGGAAGGATCTGCTGCAAATGTCTAGCTTTTTGCTGCCATTTCAACCCAAAAAAATACACTGCCGAGTTGTCTATCCCTCATGGACACTGCCAGCTCCATTGCTGCTGTTGTGACACTAGCTGCCAAAAAGTTGATTAGTGTGCCAGTTATGTCTTCCTGCCTGCAACTGTTATTACAATATTAATCTGGCCCTTTTCCCTCTACAAGTCATAGAGGTCATAGAGGTCTACTTTTGGCCACCTTGGGGGGGGGGGGCAAAAAGCCCTAGTAATAAGCAGGCATATACAATGGAATGAAGGCTATTGCTGAGCACATTGGGTTGTGCTCCAAAAAATTGTAAGTCGCCCTGAGTCTCTGGAGAAGGGTGGCATATAAATATTAATTTTAAAAAAGTGTGTCTTACTTATTCATCTTACAAAAACAAAACATATATGCTAATTTATAATGAATAGATGCATATTTGGAAATAGTTATCATGAATCTGTCTCGTGATTCCTTACCTTAAAGTGACTTGGACAATGATGAGAGGGAAAATTAAGGCCCTAAGCTTTAGGGATAGGATAAATCTGAAACTACCTTTTTATTTGTTTTGATTTTGCCTTATTTGATTTTGCTCTGATTTATTTTTGTTTTCATTTTGTATTTTGCCCTTTTGGTCAGATTTTAGTTGTAAGCTGCCTAGAATCATTTAGGAGCCAAGAGTCAATATACATTAAATTGAATGGATGGATGGATGGATGACGGATGGACGGAAAGAGAAATGTCATAGGATTCATCCAGAATGTATTTTTTATTTTCTAGTTTAGCCTACAATCATGTGATTTCCTATTTTAACTATTACATTTAAGGAAACATACATTCTTATAAAAGAATAACTGACTGGGCAGCCAATTACTACTCAAGTTCATATCTTTTTATTTTTTTAGCTGAATGAAATATTTTATAGGAGTTATAGCGTTGTTGTAGGACTAAACTGATTAATTGAATTACCTGAATATTGTAGAAAATTACTGGGAGTCCCAGTGCTAATGTCAGAAGAACATCAAAAAAAGAGAGATTTATCTGCTAATCTGAATAATTTTGGCTAATTAACAATAAAATTTCATTTAATTATCTAGCAATAGCAGTGGGATATGCTTAGTACAGTGAACATTTCATACTCAAACAATGATTTATACTACATTTATGGGACAATTAATGCCTAGTCAGTATTGAACATCACAGATATAATGGAGCTTCCTTTTTTCACTCAGTTCACAGTTTATAAGATATGGCATAACTTTCTTTCTGCCTTGGTCCAATTCAAATCTAGGGAATGGAATGTTAGATATGGTCATCAGAATTAATTACGAGTCTTACTTTGCACAGCCAATCCCTCTTAAGGTTACTGGAAGGATCAAATGAAAAACATCTCCCTCCCCATGAAATTCTGATTCCATCCTATTAATGAACACTCATTTTATATGCTTCCTGATCATAATGATAATAATTAAATAATATTAAATCTTTCTTGTTTTCTCGTTTTCCTGAGAACAGAACTGCACTTTCCTAGAAACAAAGAGAAATAATTCTATTTGGAATATGAGAAATATAATCCTTTTATTGCACTTGTAAAATATTATTCCTACTCTAAAAATAAAGTTCCTCCTGGATGCCTTAAGTATCTCGATTCATAATCTTTCCCACATTTAGCTTTTTTGAGTTCAATGGTTATGCAAAAGCATCTATTGGATCACTTAGGCTGTTGCCTATCGTTACACCTAGTTCAGAATCAAATTACTAAAGGCTGTTATGTAATTTTTATGTCCTGTCAACCAATATTAACTTACCTTTAAAAACTTAAGGTAAAGAAAGAAAATGTATTTTAGGGGCAGAAATCATTAACACAGCAAATATATTATATTGCTTTATTAAGAAGAAAGAGTTCTTGTGCTAATTCTCTGACTCTTACGCTCCTTCATTCAAGAGAATTACACTAATTAGCCATGATTGCTTTAATCATTTCCCCATTTTGAACAGTAAGGAATCTCTATCCTTACATACCACTACTACAAAAATCAGATTTTAACCTAAGAGGATACCTAGTAAGGGTATACCAAACAAGAAAATGTTTTTTCAGTAATGGATAAGTAATAATAATGGAGGTGGCCACAAGACTATGGTGTTTATCCCTTAAGATGGAAATGTTTGTTCCCTAGAGAATGAGAAGCTTCTTTCTTAATGCAAACAGGGAATTATATTGTTATCATAGGATTATCAGCTTGTAATAAAGACACAAAAAGCCAGGAGATTACATTTCTGAAAGATCTGATTATATATTCAGAATTCCTCCCTATTTTTGGCTTCGTATATTCTGTTTGTATTATTTAACATAATTAACAGAACTGAATTAACAGAATTAACCGAGTGAAAAAAACTTTTGATATGGGGAACTAGTATAATTCAAGGTATCAGTGAATTACTGCAGGTATGACTATTCAGCCATGAACAATCCCTAATCTACATCCCATTTTAGCTTTTAAGAAAGAAGGGGTCTTTATACAGTTAGTCCTCAACTTACAGTTAGTCCTCCACTTATAACCATTTGTTTAGTGACCGTTCTAAGTTACAATGGCACTGAAAAAAGTGACTTGTGACCATTTTTCACACTTACGACCATTGCAGCAGCATCATGGTCATGTGATCAAAATTTGGATGCTCGGCAACTGGCAATGTATTTATGACAGTTGCAGTGTCCTGGGCTCATGTGATCACCTTTTGCGACCTCCTAAAAAGCAAAGTCAATGGGGAAGTCAGATTCACTTAACAACCATGTTACAATTGCAGTGATTCATTTAACAACTATTGCAAGAAAGGTCATAAAATGGGCCAAAACTCACTTAACAACTGTCTTGCTCAGCCATGGAAATTTGGGCTCAATTTTGGTCATAAGTCAAGGACTACCTGTAATGATGTATTTGTTTGACAGAGAATTTGACTATGAGCATCTGTGTATATTATTGACACAGATATAAATGCATAGTAGACTAAAGGCATACAATTGGGTTAAACTTAACATCTCATTCTGTACATTGCTCCCAGTTACCACAAACAAAAGGAATAATAGAATCTTACAGGCAAGACAAGTATCACAGTATTTGACACAAATACAGCAAGTCAAGAAGCTGGTGGGAATTTGAACCAAAGCTGTTTTAGTTCTTGTAGAAATAAGAAAGGGAGTTGAAATCTTTAGCAAACATGTTGGACATGCACGAAAGGATACACCTTGAGGTCATGTTTGTGGGACAGAGTCTGTGCTGTAAAAACAGTCTGTACTTTGCGGAATGTATGAGTAAAACAGGCCCAAACTAATTAGCAATGGGGATGGGAGGGAGTAGACAGATAGAATGCTGCACCTGGAGCGGAGAGGCGTGACAAGGGGAAAGGTTAGCGTTAGGCATGAAGGCACTGACTAAACAGACTTTACACTCAGTTGAAAGTCCAGGCAACCCCTGCAGTGTTATTCCATAGTTCTGAGGGTGGGTTTTTTTCCCCCGGTTTGGGGGTTGTCCTAAGCATAAGAATAAACATAATTGAAACTGCTAAAAGCTCAGCAATCCTCAAACAAAAGAAAAGCACAACATAAAAACAAAATCTGGATTCCATCCCCACTCTATTTATTCATAAGGAGCAGAGCATGCAATTTTAATTAAATAAAATAAATTGCTTTATTTCCTCATGATCATGCACTGGCTTCATCTTCCTTCATGAATAGTGGCCTATATAAATGATGGGGTGGGGAGGAAAGAGGAGTTATAATGCAGGAAGAGGAAGTTAGTCAGCAGCTAGGTAATGTTATTCAGCAGCAAATGCTTATTTTGATTTTTTTTTTAAATTTGGGATTTCCCCGTCCCCCAGCATAGAGATGTACTGATAGAATTTCCTCTTATAAAGTGATTAAAGGGAACAGAACTGTGCCAGGAAAAAAAAAGAATTCTGCTCCAGCTGAAAAGCACTCCCCACACCCCTCATTTTGTCAGTCTAACTACTGATAGCACAAAACTTTTCAAATTCCCCGTTCTGACTGGGAACAGACTGTTTTGAGCCTCTTGGAAGCGCTATGAAACAAAACATTTTCAATATGCCCGAAATAGCCTATTTCAAGTTTCATGCTTGAAATGGCTCAAAATTAAACTCCCCAACTCTGGGAGATTTGGACCCAAAGCATTTCCTAGATAATTAACTGAGACTAAATAAAATTTAATATTCCTTTATACGGTCTGATTACCCAGGGATTGATTCAAATGCTAATAGAATCTGATCAACTGTCATTAAAATAAACTAGAAAAGTAATCCCATCACCATTGATTTTGTAAGCAAACTCTATTCTTTTATCCCTAATGCTTTTTTTTTAATTCAAGGTTTATAACACAACCTATTTCCCTCCCCATTCATGTTGGAAAGGGAAAGAGACAAGTTGAAAAGCCTGTTCAGCGTTCTTAATGCATTTTATGCAATCTGGAGTCCAAGTAAAAGGTGCAAGGATGAAATGTCGACATACTGTGGTTAATACAAACTATTCAGTGGGGATAGAGCAAAGCCTTTCTTGTCTTATATAGAACAGAACTCTTTGCACACAAGTGGAAAAAGACAACAAAAACCTAATTTTCTTTTAAATAAGGCTAGTCCCACGTATGTGAGTCACAAGGCAATTTTCTGCCACCACAAAATGGCAGACTGCAACACCAAGTGTTATTTCAGACTTCAGGCTCTGCTCGGTGGTTAAATGTGTGTTGTGAATCTGGATGTTTCCATTATTTGATTTGGAGTTAAAATAAGTAAAAAAAAACCAAGGACCTCATATTAGGCTTTCTGAAATAAAGTGCTACCTTTTCCTTTAAAAAGTAATAGCAATTGTTCTGATTTTAGTAAGGTGGGGGGGGGCTTAGGGACTCTTATTAGAGCAAGATCTAAATGTCTTCTCTACTACAGTTATCTCTGATGTATGTTGAAAGGAGGCACTTTTCTTAACTGGATGCCAGCCATTATTACCTAAAGTTAACCTTGAGGGCAGACAACAAGTAACGGAAACAACATATCTTCAGCAATGTGAGAGCTTAATTCCTTAACACTGGCAAACAAGAAAATTCAATGAATCTCTACACCACCATTTCTACTGCAAATTCCCACTTCCTTCTTCACAAGCTGACAAAAATGAACTAAGTGTATCATAACTGAGAATCAAGCATCATTTTCAGGATCCTCTCAAAGCTTTTCAAAGGTGGGAAATAGCAGCAATGATGATAGAAAGTGAAAAATAAATTGAAAAGGAAGACTTCTATGTTCTAAGCGATGTAAGAATTGGTTGCAAATTTAGAATTTAGGTTGTAATAAGTGTTCTCATTCAAGTTGACTATACTCTGAGAAGCAGAGGATGACGTACAGCAAAGTGGACAACTCAGCTACAATAGCATTATTGTTTGGAGACTTGAAAGGATTTGATAAGGACAGATCATCATGGTGAAAAGTAAGTAGTTGCTGGGAGTCAAAGCTCTAGAATTTACTATACCTGACCCAACAATGTAGAACAATATGTATTAGAGCTGCAGTGGTGCAGGCAAACTCTTTCCACAGTCTGGAATTCTATCCTGATGGAGCTCAAAATTGATTCAGCCTTCCATTCTCCTGACATCGGTAAAATGAGGATCCAGATTGTTGGGGGCAATATGCAAATAATGCTGACACTGTCAGCTGCCCAGAGAATGCTATAAAGCACTATGGGGTGGAATGTAAGTCCAATTGCTATAGTTATAGCAAAAGAATGCTAGTAAACCAAAGACACTTTAAGCTTACTATAATACTCATAGATGGGTAGGGTCTCTCTACCTTCCAAACTGAGCCCAGGCCTTTAAGCATATAGGAATATCTATTCACTATGTCCTTCTGAGTCATTTGGGTCTTTGGGTACTGCCTTCTTGTACACTGTATACTTAGTACTCCCATTATTTACAATTAGGTTTGGGAACAATATTTAATACACATAATTTATTTATTTATTTATTGGATTTCTAAGCCGCCCCATCTCCCCAAGGACTCAGGGCGGCATACAGTAAAACAATATATATACAATCAAAAGATATATAATATATAATATTATATAATATATAATAAGGGAGCGTGCATAAGCGCACCAAAGTGTCTACCGTCCTTGTCCTATTGTTTCTTTTATTTTCTTATATGTATCCATGTATTTATAACTATGTTTATACTTATACCTATTATCTTGTAAGCAATCGACTAATCAAATTTTATATATATATATATATATATATATATATATGTTCCAATTGTGATTCCATTTCCTTGACTAGCTTAAACCTGCTTAGTTTTTTTAATTTTTCTGCTCAGTATTTTCACTTTTTAAATAAGTACTTGCAAAATAATTTATATTAAAATTAGATTATCAATGTTTATTTCCTTTACTATAGTTCTCATATTTTTCCCACGAAGCTAGGATTAACTATCTTGTATATGGGATGGGATGATAATGACCAACCAGTAGCAGGCAATTCTTATTTTTTGCCCCTAATATGTCCTAAACATTAATAGCCTTCTCCTTGAGTTATATACAGGCCATGAGGCACAATATAAATTTTCCATTAGTAAAGAATTCCTAGGAACCAAAACATTGTATTAACTCATACATTTTTAAAGCTTCTAACCTTTAGCATCAGTTTGGAAAAATAAAGTGCCTTCTCAAAGCTATACATATGTACACAATGTTATTTCCAAGAATTTTCAAAACATTTCTTTCCTTGCTTTATTCCAAGGATTAAGTATTTTCTACAGAAAAGTCTGAAGTCTCCAGGCAGGGTTGCAAGTATGCCTTCACTGTGATTTCTGCCCTGGTTAATAGTCTCACATTTTTTATCGCCTACTGTAGTCATAAGTTGATGTTTCAAAAATAACATAATAAACCTACCATCAATGTTCAGAAGAAGTAACTCAGCCCAAAAGATTAAATAAACTTAGCTGAAGGCCAAGAATGACAAATGGCAAGAACCATTTGATTTGTCGATTCTTTCCACACAAATTTAGCCTGATCTAGCACAAGCAGGATTAGTGGTATACCACTGCACTCAAATCATATGTACTATTTCATATATGTGACAGCATATGCTGTTAATCAAATACTGAGGATACGTTTTACTCTTTTTTGCAAATATTTATAGACAATTGTTGAAGAATATAATCTTTGTAATCATAAAATATCACAAAATCATAAAAAGCTTCAAGCACAAAGTATTTAAGAAGCAACTAAACTAACAAACTGAATTAAACCTAATAAAAAGACAGAAACAATAAAAGTTTCTTTCTGAGTATTAAGTATAGTTAGGTAGCATCTGACAATATTTGTTGGGGAACAAATTCAAATAATAGTATTTTTCCTAGATCATTTGCCTCCTCACCTCACATCAATTTATTTGACAAAAATCTTCCCAATGGCAATCTTAATAACCAGATATATTAAGGTTAAATTTAGCATCCTGAATTGAGCCCAGAGAAGCCTGGAAGCCAGTAAAGTCATTGCATAATTGGCAAGATATATTCCATATGACAGTTGCAGCAAACAAATTACCTCCCATATTCTGTATTTCCTTTGTGTATTTCTGGCTATCATTAAAGGCAGAACCACATACGTGCATTAGAAGAATTCAGCAAGGTGCTGCTAGAACATGACTGCATATGTACATTTCCTGGAAAGCACAGGAGAACTAACGAGAGTTACTAATTTGGCCTTGTCAATAAAGCAACAATTACAGAAATGGTATATATGCATTTTCAAAAGACTTGGGGGAAAAATAGGATGATACTAACGTCTAATATCAGAGGAAGTTGGGCCTTTGTTAAAGGTGGATCACTCTGTTGACTTTACTGTAGAATTCTCTATAATTTTGTCCACTGCAGGGAAGAGGGTCCTGTTTGATCGGTCTGCCCAGGAGCTTAATGGACCCGGTAAATCCCAAAGGGAATTTGGGGTTGCTCCCGAAACTATGTTGCAATTTGGCCAAAGGCATTAATTGCTGCTTAAAATGAGCAGATGACAGTGGCCTTGAATCAAGCCTATTCAGATTCATTCATGTGGATCCTGCAGGGCCCCATAGTATTTGAAGCAGCTTTGAGTGTTGGAAGACATGCCGAGAGTACCATTGGAGGAAGACAAAGAGTTGTCCAAACCAGCAGCACAGGTAAAAGCCTGCACATCAGGCCTTATGGAATTAAGGATGGTGAAATTTATCTCTCTGCCCTACTGTGTCTATAATTCAGGTGATTATGCCCTTTCTTACCTGTAAGGATAAAATTACCCAGATCCACTCAATGTTCCACAGTGCAGAGGAATTAGTGTTGTCAGGTTATCTGGACTGAGTTTGACCCAGTTATTCATGAGAAGTGGATAGATTCTTTTGGTTGTTGAGGTCTGCCATCTGTATGTTAGATACATGTCTTTCCTAGCTGGTCAACGCCTCCCAGGGGTGACATCAAGTGGTAGTAAATGCTTCTTTGCAGGATGGAGTAAGTCCTTGTCCCTTGAAGGGGAATCCACTCCTACAGAAGTTATTACACTGTCCAGTCCCAAACCTTCCCTTTTAGAAGCTTGTTGAGAAATTGATAGACCTCTGAAGAGAATAGATTGTCTGGATCCTCTATAGTCAGGTTTCAGACTGGATACAGTCTGATATGGCATTGATTGTACATGTGAATGAACTTTGGTAGGCCCGGGACGGATTGGTGTATTCATCCTAGCCCTACATTCATCTACATACATTTGATACCATCAAATTTGGTATCCCTCTGGGCTGGCTGAGAGGACTGGGACTGAAAACCTGGTACATTTTCCTCCTTCCAATGTCAGATGTTTTAGTTGGTGTTCTTAGAAGAACAAAGTTGTTTTACTTAGGTCTTGACTCTCTCACCACTCCTATTTAACATTTAACATGGGGTCAAGCATGATAAATATGTTGATGATACTCAGTTCTACATCTCAATTGACCATCCCAGACTGTCCAACTGATGCTGTGTAGGTGCTGTACTAATGCTTGGAGCAGCGGTGAGATTCAAATTGTTTTACCACTGGTTTGGTGGGCATGGCTTGGTGGGTACACTTTGCGTGTGCATGCGCCTAGAGGGTTTCCTACTGACCTTCTCCTGCAATCCTGCACTCTCTCTGTGTGTTAAACAGCTAATGCGTGGCAATCCACTATGCTGCGTGAAGCAGCTGAGCTTCAAAACCAAGAAATAAAGGTCAGTATAGAGCTGGGGTGGGCGGGCCCAGCAGCTGATCATCGGAGCAAACCACTTCGCTCACAGATGATCCTCTGAGATACCAGTTCGACTGAACCGGGCCGAACCAGCAGAATACCACCCCTGGCTTGGAGACAGTATGAGTCTGGATGAGCTTCAGTTCAAACTTTACAAGATTGAATAATTATGGAGTTAGAGCAGATTAGGGGTCTGCCATCTTCAGTGCTGCTTAATGTTATGGTCACACAGCCAGAATTAGCATACAAACTAGTGTTTCTTTGGGATCAAGAGCTCCTGCTTGAAGAGTAGATACCAGCTGTGACTAGGAGAACTTTTACACAAATACATCTTGTTTGCACTTTTTCCAAGATCGAGATGCATTGCTCATGGTCACATATGCCTTAGTCATCTCCTAATTTGGCTACATCCTCTCATTTAGCAACCACATTCTTTCTGTTCCAATTACTTTGTCACTATGTGAAATGGTCCCTAACTAAAAAAAGATCATTGGTTGCTACCCTCTAATTCAGATAAAGTTCTCTTGTTCAGTGTCCTGTATTTGACCAATTTTTCCTTTTCTTTGCCCTCTTGAAGGCTGAGAGATTGCTTAACATGCTATTGCTTCCTGAGTTACTTTTCTCTACACTGCATTGCTTCCCTAAAAGTGCTAACCACAAGCTCTGTGATTTTAATTATTTGATTAGAACCCTCCAGCTGGATGCACTACTGCCTAAAACTAACCAGGGCTTAATCAGTTTTATACTGAAGACTTGTCAGATGCCGGAAATCTGGTCATAAATGGATACATTAGTTGGGAAATGAACTTTTTATTACCACTTAATACTGCTGTATTTGTGAATGTTTGTTAACTGCTGTAGTCTGTATACACGGACTGCAATACACTCTATATGGGGCTGCCCTGGAAGAGCATTCAAAAGCTGTAGCTGGTCCAGAATGTAGAAGTGAATCAGTGGTGGGATTCAAATATTTTTGCCACCAGTTCGGTGGGCGTGGCTTGGTGGGTGTACTTTGTGTGCACGCGCACACCAAACACGCACTTTGCGCAGGCGCAGAAGCCTTTGCGCAGGTGCAGAGGCGTTCTAATTCGCCTCCTACAAGTCTGCACCATCCCAGTTGCTTCAGCAATTGCCGCGCAGCACTATTCTGTGCCGCGCAAAGCAGCTGCACTTCAAATTCAGCGGATAAAGGTGAGTATGGGAGCCCAGGCATGCGGGTGGGCCCAACAGCAGAGCGGCGGAGAGAACAGGTTCGGTCTCTGCTGCTCATTGCTGCTACCAGCTCACCAGAACCGGGCCGAACCGGTAGACTACCACCACTGTAGTGAATGCTTCACAGTACACAAATGAAACATTACTGCTAAGTGAGGTGCTCTGACTCCCAAATGGGCTTCCAGATGCAATTCAGTTTGTTGCTGTTCATACCTTAAAGACCTATGTTACTTGCAGGCAAGTTGTTTGCAGGATCACCTATCCCCATCTCAATAGAGCTGGCAGAGTGGACATATTCTGAGTTTCCTCAGTGAAACAGTGTCCCCTGGTGGGATCTCGGAAGAGTGCCTTCTCCATCATGGAACCTGCCCTTCAAAATCCAGATGATCCTGATTTTTGATGGTCTTCAGAAAAACAATGGAAATATGGTTTTCTGTCTAGGTGCTGGCATGATGCGATTAACTGGTGGATACCAGTTTTACTGGGGCCTCAACATCATTTTAATCATAGTGTACTGTATTTTTTAAAATTCTTTTTCACTGTCTGCAGATGCTTCGGTAGAACCTTTGTTATTTCATACACTCAGAATTTTCTATCTTGAGTACTTTCTAGACTAAACTAGGGGAAAGGAAATCTACCAAATTTTATTGCGTTCAGTTCTCATTTTCTTATTCTCCCTCCCCGCCACCCACAAGTTTGTTCAGTTTAAATTGTTAAACTTGTATACTTATTTTTTTTAGTTTTACTCATTTATTTCTTTAGGTGCCCATCTCAGTAAGTGACTCTGGGCAGTGTACATCATAACATGTAAAAACAAATTTAAAATAATTTTAAAAATACAATATATATGACTGGTGAGTAGAACTATTCTCATGGATGTTAATACTGCCAAGTATAAACAGGAACCTTAATACACTTGAGTGCCAAGCCTGGGCACACAATCAAGTCTCCATGACTTACTAAAACCCAACAAGGTCAGGATCATTGTGATCTCTGAGGGGAGAATGTTCCAGGACAGAGCAGCAGAGAAGGCACATTACCTGGTTCCCTCCAGGCAACTTTCTTAGGCTGATGGGACAGTAACATGCCCAACCTGCCAAACTAAATTAGACAGGTAGAAACAACTGGGTGAAGGTGGTTTCTTAGGTAACCTATCCCCAAGGCATGAAGAGCTTTAAAGATGATAAACAACACCTCGAATTGCACCTGGAAGCACACTGGCAGCCAATGCAGCTCAGGTAACCGTGGTATTACATGTGTTGAATATCTGATATCCTTTATTAACCATGCAGTTGCATTCTGTACCAGATGAAGCTTCTGAATGCTCTTCAAGTCCATCCTCATTTAGAATATGTTGCAGTAATCCAGAGAGAAGCTACAAGGGCATGCATGACTATGAACAATGCCCCTTGATGCAGAACAGGCACAACTGGCTCACAACCCTTCTGGCCACAGCACCACCTACTCTTCTACGAAACAGGAGTCAAAGAGAACTTCCAGATTGTGCACCAGGCCCTTCTGGGAAATGTCAACCCACCCAGACTAGTCATGGAAAACCCTTGCTACTGGAAGGCCCAAATACTCAAAGCCATTCAGTCTTGCTTGGGTTCAGTTGAAGCCCATTTCTCCCCATTAAAACACAGCCTCCAGTCAGGACAGGACACCCACAGCATCATTCAGCAGACAGAAGTGGAGATATAAAGCTGACTATCAACAGCATATCGATAATAACCCAAACTGTTGGACTATCTCAAGTAGATGTTAAATAACAAAGGAGACAAAACTGAATCCCAGACCATCCCACGAAGTAGGCGTCATGGGGTGGATCTCTCTTTTCTGTTCTTACTATAGATATTTGAAATAAATTAATCAATCGATTAATATATTTACACAGATTACCAAAATGCAAGCTGGAATCAGCACAGATCAGAAAACAGAAGTGTTTATATGGGCATAGAGAGGTATGATCATAACTATCTATGGAGTTCCATACTGTACCAGATGAAGTTTCTATGGTCATTAAGAACATGCCCTTTTAGCGCACACTACATTAACTGAACAGCATGTGACAAGGCATGTAACAAGGACCTCCTGATACTGAACAGGCACAAATAGTTTAAGCTGTGTGAAGGCTCTCTGAGCTATAGGTGGCCCATGCTTTTTAAACAAGAAGCCATAAAGGAGAGGGCTCCAAATTGTGTTCTGGTCTGTTTGGCGCAGCTCTACCCCATCTAGAACAAAAGAAGGAAACTCTCTGGATTCAAGTAATCCCACAGTTCACAATCACTCAGTCCTACAAGAATTGAGTCCAAACCAATGTTCCTCATCCAAACTCCACCTTGTCCAGATACAGGAACAGAACCCCAATGGTATTTTCATGAAGAATTGGATGAAGTTTTCCCACAGATCAAGGAGGGGCAGGACAGATGTACTCCTTCCATCTCAGTCCCACAACAGCTCCCTAACAAAGAGCGGCCAATGTCATCCTCATAGTGTGACTAGGGCTGAAATATGACTGATAAGGATCAACATAAACCACTTCATCCTAGATCCTTTGGACATGTAGCTTCACCACCTTTTCAACATTTTTTTCCAAGAAAAGAAGGTTGTAGACAACTGAGTAATTATTAAGCACTGTTAGTCCCGTCAACTGCTTGAGACAGAGGAGAATCACTGCTTTCTTAAGAGAAAAATTCACTACTGCTTGGACCCAGCCATGTCCTGACAAATCAAGATAGACAATCTAAAATAAGGTGGACTCACTCAGCTCCAAGCACCTTGTCTAATTTTGGGGGGCCAACAGGATAAAATTCTTCCCAGATAACCATGTCAGATCTTGCCTAGCCAACTCTGCAGAACCTATATAACCAAAATCCAACTCTGATTGCACCCCAGTGATTTTATTTGACTTGTGTTATTAAAAAAAATCCTCAAAGGAGTTTTGCAAGTGATCTTCCCAGAAAGAACCAAGTCATCTTTAAAAGGGTCATTGGATAGCAATCAATGAATGCAGTAAGAGAAGATAATTCTCTTGCTGCTCTTATTGTCCTGATAAAGTCTCTTACAAAGATCCCCATGTATGGTCATATTTGTTCTTCGTTTTTCTTCAGCATCACTCTAAACTTTCTCCTGCTTCATCTCCCAGAGTCTCTGTGTAGACTGGGGAGCTATAGGAATTCATCAGTAGAGAGAGTTCACAGTCACAATCTGGTTTAAGGTTGTTGCCATTTTCTTTCCAAATTGTGACTAAGGCCTTGGCCAAATTGTACACTAGATTCTCAGGAATTCCACAAAGTCCACTCTGAAACCTAACTGTAGAGAATAGAAAAGTTTTACCTTGACATATATAAGCCAATATATTTTACCAATGAAGCAAGGGAAAAACATGGCTTAGACAAAAGCAGCTCATTAATTCACATGAGTGGGGAGAGGTGTAGTAAAGGACAATCAGAATTTCAAGATTCTGTTACTGTAGTTAATATTAATAAAAGTAGTGTTAGCTTCCTGTGGAGTCGATTTCTTGGTTTGGTCTACACAGTGGGGCTGAAATCAATCTTGGAAGTTATTGGCCCCCTCCAGTCACTATGGCAACAAATCTGGCTTCTGTCAATCAAGGTCATTTTCCTTACTCTACACCATGGGTGTCCAACTTGATCATGTCACATGACGTATCATGACATATTGTGACATTTTTTGCTTTTGCGGAGCCAGGGTGGGTGTGGCCTGCGCATGATGCATCCAGCCCGCAGGCCACCAATTTGACAGGTCTGCTCTACACCAACTGGATCTATTAGGTCATTAGCCCCCACTGAAATGGAAAATGGAAATGTAAAACTCCAAAGCAATCAAAAAGTGCCCTGCCCACAACAAGGATAGAAACATTTCCCACCTCCAGATCACAATTCCAATTCCCTCAATCATGACTTGGGCCAGGTCTATAATGGCCATAAATTCCTGAGCCACTCTAGACATGGTACCCAAGGATGAAAGATTGAAATCTTCCAAGACTATAAATAAGCCTGGGAAATCCAATCACCAATTTGTAACCAAGCTGAATAGCTCAGGCAGTGATACTGCTTTAAAGTAAGAAAACCAGTAGAGAAGCAGCAACCCTATCTATTCCCTAGAACCGTGATGGCGAACCTCTGCCACACCAGCCATCTCTCTCGCCATGCCAGCTGTCGCCTGTTGCTCTTCCGGGTTCCGGTGTGCCAGCCAGCTGGTCTTTGTGCACATGGGAGCACTGGAAATTGAAAAAGCAGCTCCCTGGCACACATGTGCATGCTGGCCAATTGATCTTCGTGCGCGCATGCATGTTAGAAACCGGAAGACCAGGGGAAAGCTAAGCTTCCGGTTTCCAGTGCTCCTGTGCGTGTGTGTCAGGGAGCTGCTGTTCTGGTTTCTGGGGGGGTGCACGCTCCCATTTTAGCACTCAGTGCCGAAAAGGTTAGCCACCACTGCCCTAGAGTCTAGCCTCATAAATAAGAGCTCTCATTGGATTATCTGCAGGGCAGTGGCTCTGAAAGGAATAACGATCTCACAAATAATAATAGCTACTCCTAATAAAGGAGAATATTTGTAGCTCAGGGTTGACATGGAGGGAGGGTGCCCTTAGTGCTCTCTGAGCTTTCTTGCAGTCTTTCCATTACCCAAACTAAGTAACATCATCAGTGCTAGTAAGGAGTGCAGTTTGCTGTTTAGCCGGTCCCCGTTCTTTCCCAGGATATGGCAATGGTGACACACTAAAAATCCAGAATGGCTTTCCAAAATGAGAAGCTCCATTCCCTACCTACCTTCTATCAAAGATTTGGTAATTTAATTTTTGAAAGTAGTTTTCCACTAGTTAGTATATTTTTATGCAAACATTTTCCTAAAAATAGATGTGCAATTTTTTTTATAATAGACGTATTTTATATGCATTTTGGAGCTGTGAGTATTCATTAACTTTGGGAAAGGTGTAAATATCAGTGCAAAATTAAGTTTAATTTATATAGATTTGAGCAGTGTAAATCAGATTTCACATTAAAATGCAAACTCAATTTCTCCTCTATATTCCTAACTGCATATAAAAACAAAAATAAAAGAGTGGCTGACACTCTAGGTATTCCGCTCACATACCTTTATCAAATCTCAAATATGTAAGAAATACACAATGCTTGCCTATTCATTTGTTAAAGAAAAATAATTTTTACAGAAGGAAAATCACAAAAGATACAAATAAGAACATGTTACATTCTATATTCAGTACAGAAGCAATATTTTAAGGATGACAACTTAAGGTAGCAGGCAAACAAAGAGACATGCTACACGCTGCCTTTCAATATTGCGTAAGGCATAGGAAAACTCTATAGTACACCAACGTATCATGATTCTTCTCTGACTAAATGTACTAAGCTATTTTTAATATAAACTTTTAATAAGTCAAGAATACCATAGAGCCATGTGCAGAACTCAAGTCCCCTTCTGCGGTTCCAGACAAAGTCTGATTACAGTGGTTAAAATCCATATCCCAGATACTTGACATTTTGAGGCAGGAAAAAACTGTAGTGTATTCCATAATATAGCAACATGATTTTTAAAAGATATCACCCACTCCCTCAGAAGACTATAGGAATTCAGATTACTGTGTACAACTAGAGATCGTAGAAAGAAATCTGTATTAGACTATGGTGGTAAAAAAAAAAATAGGAGTCTTGTAACGTTTTTTTCAACAAATTTTATTAAAAGGCACAAACTGCATCTCACTTCATCAGATACATACCGTGGCTAGACTAATGTAGGATTTAAAATAGAGTGGGGTGGAATGGGGGACAAAGGAAAAGAGATATGGATTATACAAGTATTAGGTTACGTGTGAAACAATTTACAAGTACTTTATCAAAACAACTGTAGCCATCTTTAGCATGATTAACAAATGTCAAATATGATGTACATGTATAACCAGGTACTCAATGTAAAATTCTCCTGTGGCAACAACCTCAGAAAATGATGGATGTGTTGAATTTTCATGAAACTCATTCACTACAACTGTCATTCTAATTGAGATGGTCTTGGTAAGCTTCCAATGAACAAGTTTCTCCCTTTGGGTTAGTAGTTTATTAAGAAATTCTTAGAAATATGTATTTCTAAGATGACAAACCACAAGCTATTGTATATACATAAATATACTCTCACACGCATATATGTAATCAACACCACATTTAAATGTTTACGAGTGTGGTGCTGATTACTGTTGAGAGGCAACTGGACTTCGTTTTTCTTTGAAGATGTTTCGCTTCTCATCCAAGAAGCTTCTTCAGCTCTGACTGGATGGTGGGGAATGGAAGGATTTATATTCCTTGCAGACAGCTGGTCATTTACAATTTTTTAGTCATTGATGCCACTTGTCAAATTAGTTTAGTTTAGTTTAGTTTAGTTGGACTTATAGGCCGCCCTCTCTCCCGAAGGACTCAGGGCGGCGTACATAAAAACGAACAATACAAAAATTAAGACAATTTTAAAAATATTAAATTACAGCCAAATAAACATTCCAAGTTAAAACCCCGATCCCCTGTCAGTCCAGGCCGGATTGTGAAAATAACCATGTTTTAAGGTCACGGCGGAAGGAGCGGAGATCAGGGGCCAAGCGCAATTCCAGGGGTAACTGGTTCCAGAGGGTGGGTGCTCCCACAGAGAAGGCCCTCCCCCTAGGGGCCGCCAGCCTACAATGTTTAGCTGACGGTACCCCCAGGAGGCCCCGTCTGTGGGAGCGCACTGGGCGATTCGTGTTCGTCGACGGCAGGAGACGTTCTTGCAACATCTTTTGCTGTCGACCCAAGCCATATAGGGCTTTATAGGTTGTTACCAGCACCTTGAATCTCACACGGAGGGCAACCAGTAGCCAATGCAGGTTGCGCAGGAGGAGTGTAATATGGGAGAATCAGGACGCTCCCATCACCACCCGCACGGCCGCATTAGTAACACAGTTGTTAAGTGAATCTGGCTTCCCCACTCACTTTGCTTGCTAAAAGGTCACAAAAGATGATCGTGTGATCCTTGGACATCATAAATGTAAGTCAGTTGCTAAGAGTCTGTATTTGGTCACGTGACCATGAAGATGGATATTAGTGTAAAAAAATGTAAAAAATTGTCATGTCACTTTTTTCAGTGATGTAACTTTGAGCGGTCACTAATTGAACTGTGGTAAATTGAGGACTACCTCAATTACCTGTGGTTGGTAAAGGCAATAGAAATATTTCAATCTGGGCATGATTTAACAACAATTTCAGCAATGTGCAAAATGTTTGTTAAATGATTACTGTAAAGCATGACAAGACTGACATCATAATAAAGTCTAACCTCATTCAATTTTGAAGTGGCTGCCATGTATTACAAGCTATTTAAGAATATCATCATCTGAACCTTATAGATGTATGTGACACCTAGAAGATACCTATACTTTAGTATTCAACACAACAAATGATTGTTTCTGTTGAAGGGTGCCATACCTTTATGTTTGTCTGCTTGGTCATAAGCCCTCTTTAGTTAATAGTCAAAGAATTGTGCATTCTTGTAACATACTGACTGCTTTCATCATAATGCCCATTGTTTCTCTAATCCATTTAGAATAAGCACTAAATGAAGCTGAGTTTGAGATAAACCAACAATACTCATCGAATATGATCCTAGTGAATTCTGATGGAAATAAACCTGATTCACACCACTCAATAAAATATGCAGCTGGAAACTTAAAATTATCTACCAGCCTGCACATTTTCAGTTTCCCATTTTGATGAAAATGCTGTTTCTGTCGTTTAGAAGATTATTTTGGTGGGATGTGGATTTAAAAAGTCACAAATTTGTAGGCACATGATAAAATGGAATAATGTGAAACTGATACAAGAAAGAGCAACACACTCATACCTAAATGGCACTCAAATGGGCACCATCTGATAGAAAATGAAATTTTCCCACTTACTATCCCCACTCCCATACATTAGGGCAATTCTAACGAAACTCATAAAAACAAAATATTCCTAATTATTTCAGCTCTAGCTAGCAAATATGCAAGACAAAGGCGAGATTGATGTAGTGTATCTCACAATGGCCCTACTGATTTCTCTACTAACCCTTCCTCTGCACATGGTCAATTAGCATTGAAAATCCTGTGCTGATTTCATTCGCTGGAATTTTTAAGCAGGTCAGAAGAAAGATGTTATTGAAAGGAAAACTCTCATCTAAATAAGAAAAGAGCACGTGGCCATCTGCTTCAGCTCTACCATATAGAAATGTCACTGAACTCAGACACAGTCCTCTTCGCCCTTCTTTTGAAATAGCTAACAAAGAACCAGAGAAAAATATGTATACATTCAGGTTCTCCTCATCATTTTTTAACCTTACCAAAAGCATTGTGTGGATCACTTTCTTTTTACAGAAACGTAAGTTTCTATAGCTGCTTAAGACAAATTCACTTCTTCATACTTGCTGAGCTAGAATTGCATTTTGCGTATAAAGATGGTGGCAGTCTGGACAGACTTTTGAACCTCCTGAAATTGCAGAGGTATTTCTATTCATAGTTGTAAGGACAACTTCTTGGCCCAATTACTTTGAACAAATAAATCTTCCTCATTGAAAACATGAACACTGATTTGGATAAATCATCGTACAACAGATCTCAAGGCATTCTAAGAAGCAACAGTCCACACAATACTAGAGTTTCATTTCTCTCCAGCATCTAAATTCACGAACGTATTTTCTATATATTCCCAGGAGATGTGTGAATCAGTTTGCCTTCCTACTGAATCACTACATTTCCTTTCCAAAGCAAGTTTGCACTTTTATCCCTACAGGTCAGTGCTTAATTTACTTTCAGGAAAAGATAAATGCAATTGTTTTTTTTATCCCAGAACCCAGCAATTTACGTGTCTCTATAATCCTCTCTTGTCCATTTTTTAACCACTGTATAAACACAGGATTTACTGAAGAACAATAATGCTAGAAGAAGAAATTATAAATACAGTGTAAATGTAGTAATGGACAAAGCTCATATGTGACAAGACTGCTGTTTGACAATATATGAATTCTTCCAAAAAAGGGGAGTGCAGTGTATGTTCATATCTGTCAATGTTGCAAAACCTTTTCTTCTAGTTATTGCTGTTTCAGTTATGCAAAATAGAGCAAAGTAGATTACATCTGAAGAGGCAAACTCCTGGATGAAGTGCACTGATTTTCAACTAAAAATATGACTGCTTTTTTTAACATGATATGGGCAAATGGAAAAGAAAAGATATCATAAGATAAAAAGGTAAAGATGCCCAAGTCAATCTTGCTCCTGGTAATTGCAACCATGTCATTTCCTTGAAAGTGTTACATATTTTAACCCAAAATCTTCCCAGAAGATTCACCAACCACTTCAGTCACCAATTCCGCTGCTCTTTCACTCCAGCTGTAACATCCATGCAGGCCAAACTGCTCTACGAGTCCATCTTTAAAGTTTTCATTGTTAGCTGCCTCCAATGTGATGTGTTCGCAATAATTTCAGTTGCATTTTTTGTTTTATTTTTAACCTCTGTTAACTGCTCAGTTGCATGATGGAGAAGGGAGGCATACGGTTTGAAATACATAAAATAAGCATTTAAAAGTTTGGATTTTTTTTTCATTAGATGGCTTTTCTTGAAGAGCTCAAAACAGCACACAACCCTGTGAAATATGTTGAGCTGAGAGAAAATGATGGCTCCAAAGTCACCCAGAGAGATTCCATAGCTGATATTTGAATCTAAATCTCCATGGTCTTAGCCTAACATCTTTTAAAAAGATAAATATGTAGCTGAACATTTCATGTAGTTTACTCATTATGGATAGAAATCACAATATAGCAGGATTTTTCTCCCCATAGGACAGTTGAGTACAGCTACCAAAGCCATATTCTAAAGACTTTTTTCATACCAGTTTGCCAAATCAAAGTACTTACAGTTTTGCAGATTATTAACTCTTAACCTAGTATGTAGAAGAGGGTCAAGAAATCAATCAGCATTCTAATCACCACTGATTACAGGAGGACAAGTTCACAGCTCCTCTCAAACAACTGAGACCCTAAATCTTGCTGAAATTACCTTTCCAATTATGTGCTTTGTGTTTGCTTGCTAACATACCACAGAAGAGACATATCTTTACAATTCATTTATTTCCTGAGAACCAGTTTGGTGTAGTTAAGGCATAAGGCTAGAAACTGGAAGATCATGAGTTCTAGTTCCCCACCCACCCCCCACCCAGGCACAAAGGCAGCTAATCACTTTCACTTTAGGAAGAAGGCAATAGACTTTCACTCTAGGAAGAAGGCAATAGACTTTCACTCTAGGAAGAAGGCAACCACTTCTGAAAAACCTTGCCTAGAAAACTGCAGCAATTTGTCCAGGCAGTCTCCAAGAATGAGGCACTGTTGAACAAAAGAAAAAGTATTTCTTGCATCTGTGAATTTTACTCCAGGTAATTAATGAAAGCTAACCAAGATCCAGTTTCTGGATTTATTTAAGGATGATAGCTACCTCATATAAGAGAGAAAAGCAGATTTCTAATCTCCATTCGCAAATGCCAATGGTAGCGTTAGAGGGGATGGCCTCGCTAGCATGTATAATTGACTACTGTCACCATTCAAAAATTCTAACAAAGTCTAACTTGGGCTTTTTCCGGTCTTCTTTTCATGATGAACAGATGAAAGTTTACACTATTATAACCAGGGTGGAATTCTGATGGCTATAATGTAATAGACTTAACCAGAAATCTACAGATTGGAAAAGGAAATTGAGAAAGAAGAATATCTACCTTTATAATGGTTACCAAATTTACACCACTATGAAATTTGAGAGTTGATTCAGATTATGCTGTTAAAAAGTTGGTACATCAGCTGGCATAATTGTCCATGTTTTTAATGTCAGTAGCAGAAATATTTATCTAGACAGATATAAGAAGGCTACATGCATCTTCAATTTCTAGTGTATTGGTTATTGTAGCTTTTGTCAGCCTGATAATCTCCAGGTGTGTTGGAATTACAATTCACAGAATTCCAAGGCAACATTGAAATTGCAATCTCAATTCTTTTAAAGAATCCCCACATAACTGGTAGACACCAAAATTGTAACTGTTTACAAATGTTCAACACTTGATGACGCTACTGCTAAAAATACCAATGTCTGTCCATACAGGAAGCAAGCTTGCTGATTTGATTCTAACAAAGAAAAAGAGAAGTTGATACATTAGGAAGATATGGCACCATGTGCAGACATACGATAGGATATATCCTATTAGTACAGTGTCATTTTGCAGATGACTGAAATATATTTTCAAACTGAGAAGTAGAAAATTGTCCAACTAATTGCCTTGGTATTCTACATTCCCAGATTTTGTGCCAGAATACCAGAAACAAAAAAGTTTTGCTGAGTCTTAATATGTCTTAGAAATGTGATTTTTTTTTAAAAAAATGAAAGCTTAGATTAAATGAATGTTTAAAGGTATATTCAAATCTATTGATTGAATGATGATTTCTTTAAAAAGACAGAAAATGAATGAAAGCAACATACATTTAAACTAACAGAAGTATTTGATCTTTGATAACTGTATTAAGGTACCCAACATTAATACATATATTACTGCAATTCAGCAATATTTCTATGGAAAAGGTTTTTTATGTTGATTTGCTCAAGTACATTTGTTATTTGTTTTCAGAATAATCTCAGTAAAATCTTTTTCAAATCATAACTGCAAATATAGAAATAATATACTTCATTCCTATGCAAATCTAGAAGGAACAGCTCTGAGGAGGACAGCGTAGTGGGACTAAGTAAAAATGTATACACCTGTACCAATGATGCTTTCTTCAAAAGGCAACTGGACATTATTTTTTCCTTGAAGACATTTCGCTTCTCATCCAAGAACTTTCTTCAGTTCTGACTGAATGGTCGAAGATGGAAGCATTTGAATTCCTTGCAGTCCTCAAAGAAAAAACAATGTCCCGTTGCCTTTTGAAAAAGCACCTTTGGGACAACCATGACCTGGATGACTGAGAATTTCATATACACCTATACTATGCATGTCAAAATCTGCTTGTAGATAACATATCAGAATTGGTGACTCTCAAGTCCAACATCAACTGCCATGTGAAACGGATATAACTGTTTTTCCAATGTGCATCAGGATTCATATGGTGCTATCCATATCTATTAGCACTTGCAGATGTTTACTCCTATTAAGTCTTATTGGCTGACATATGTTCTATTTGTGACCCAATTACAGAGGCTAGTTGTACTTTGTACTTTGTTTCCTATCCTAGGATTATTATCTAAAAACTAGTTACAGAAGCTTTAGGAGCATTTTCTTTTTACTTTTTCAGATCAGCAGTTTGCTTAAAATACTTCAATTATATTTTTACCCATAGAAATCTGGTAGTAAAAGTCTCACTAAAGCTAGCTTTTTAAGTCAGTTTCTAATGAATATGAATCGTATTTACTTGTTATGGAATACGTATCTATGTATTTATTGAAAGAAAGGATGTTCATCTTAACTTCTTATAGGTTTTTGAACAAAAAAGCAATTGAAGTGTATTAAGTGGCAATTAACCTAAATCAATAATAATGAAAACAAAAGTAGAAGTTACTGTTTTCTTTGAAATCAATAATGGCAGAGTGATTAAAGTCCCACGAATAGCCTTAAAGAGTCTTATACAATGAGCAATTGCATTGGAATAATTCCCTACCTGCTTTAATGCCTTTCTTAGTAAAGAGGTTCTAAACTTTTTCTTTTAAAAATAAATTTCAGACATGTGCAAAACTGGACTTCACAAAATTTTACATCCTAAAAAAATCTGACAGACTTGAAGGCACCACAAGGTTTGTTTTTCAGCAACAGACTAACAAGGCTAACATGCATATAGATTACAATATAGAGCAACAACATTAATCCTCTACTTTGGGGAGACATATACTGAAAATGTTTGTTGCACCCTAGCATTTTGTATATTAGTAAATGTAAGTTTGCCAGAGTATTATTTAGCAAAGGACATTACATTTATGTTACAATGTTACAAATTAATTACATTTAATTTAATCAGGCTGTATCGAAAACGAATCCCACAAAAAGATAATAAATAAACCAGAATACATAGCATAATAATCAAATCTATAACTCTTAAAAACTGTTTTGACTGGAGAAGGCATTTTCTTTTGTCATACACATTTCTCATTCTATAGCAAAGTTTTGCTATAAATGCATTATAAGGCATAGATATATCTATTGATCTATTTTATACCATAGTATATATTTAATGATTATGCTTTTTTGCATACTGTAAAGTGACTTTCAATGTTATTCTCTTTGTTCCAACACCTTTCTCCAACAAATGACACTATATCTTTAAATATGTTTCAATATTTTAATATCTCTTGAAATTTGGCTAGTTAGAAGAATGTAAAACTTCCTGAAATATTTTTGAGTCTTAGCAAACACTGTTAACTTCCTGAAACATTGCCACAGGTATTTATTTTGTTTGCACAAGACCCTGTAAATTCTTCTTTGAATCAGTCAAAATTAAATAACAATTTTAGCCAAAATAAACTGTTGTTCATAGTTTTTGCCTTTTAATATTCTGAACTCTTACCAGAGAGAAGCCCTGTTACCCTGCAGGAGTTACTTTCAAGAATGTCTGAGTAGGGTTACACAGTTAAATCCATCCGCATCAAATTATTAAATACAATTTCCTTCTAAGAAGAAAGAAGCCTCAGCATTTTGTCCCAAATTTCATGAAATTGTTGGCATGTAGCCAAGCAGTATCTTTTTCAGACATTATCTACCAATGAAAATATCAGCTGACTTCAAACTTCTTGCAACTGTGTTGAAAAATATGTTCCTAAATTCTCTGGACATTTTGTCTAAAATATTCTAGTATTATAATAGAATATAACATTTGAAAAACACATATGCACATTTTTTCAATATGGTGCACATATTTTCTGTAAACACCTCTCACAAAAATATAATGGTATGTGTACTGTAAGGCACACCAAAACTAAAGCAGACTGTAAGCATTCAAAGATGGAATGGGATAAGGGTACTAGTCACAGACCATATGTGGGTGTGCGCAGGGGAGCTACTTACAAATGTATGTGGGAGGAAAAAAAATACATGTGCTAAAACTGATCCCTGACCAGTAGAGAAAGGGGATATTGTTTGGTTTGGTCTTGCCACAGTATGGGCAAGACTCCTACCCTTCTTCTGCAGGCAGTTGAAGAATAAGCTTGGCGTGCATTGCGTGCAGGCTCCTCGACTGGAGAATTGCAGGGGGGAGGGCAACCTGGCTGGAATCCAGACAGGCTGGAGTAAAGCGCTCTGTTGATCATTATGTCTGGCCTTCAGGTGTCTTAGCTCACAGTGGGCGGTGGTTGGGGGAGGTGTAGATAACAGTACGGCAGACAAAGAAGGGGGGGAAGTGTGGCTTTAAAAAAAACTATGAGATAATGTGATGCTGAACCTTTCTTTTTTTATGTATTTCTTGGGTTCGGTGTTCTGAAATCCGTAGCAAGCAAAAGCTCTTCCCACAAAGACTTTATTTCAAGCTGTAATTAGGAACGTCTGGAGTCTGCCTCTCACACACAAACCCTGATTTGTTGTTATTCATATTTTAAGGGGAGTGGTTGGATTTTGTTTAAGGAAAACCAAACAGCAGTTCTGTGTTTGTTCTTGCTGTTTTTCCCTTAACTTGCACATTCATGGAGATGCTGCTTGCTTGGTCTGAATATGAATCCAATTTCTATTGTCCTTGCCCTCCCGCCTCTCCCCCCATCCCAAACCACTCCCCTGTGAAGCTAGTTTCAGAATGCAACTTTCCCACAATAGAGTGCTTTTTTTAAAAAAAATACTTTTTACTGCTTGATGTGAATTACTTTTAAAATACGAAAACATAATCGAAGTGCATTATTCTACTCCAAGATTCTGGAATTTCATTTCATTTCTAGGGAAGAAGAGAAGGAGCAGGAAGAGGAAAACACCCTGTGCTTTGTCTGTTGCTTCTGCTTGAGAACTCATAAATCTCCTGTTCATGTATGTGAAAGCATCAGGACTGATCCGTATGAATGTCTTATTCTCCTCCCTCCATACTTTGAATCTTTTACAAGGAAGAGTTTTACACCTTTCTTGAAAACAATTAGGAATTTAACCAAATTCTAAATTAAAGTCAGCATTCCAACATTTATATATATATATATATATATGTCAGTCTCTCCTCAGCTTGAATTTATCCATACTCAAAAACATTATTTATTCAGTCATGTTGGGGGAGGGGGTTTAAGAAAGGAATTTTTATACATCACATTCTGTTTTACACAAGGGCACTCAATAGAAAAAAAAAGAGGAACTTTTTGGTGAATGTTTTCTAGGATCTATGAGCAATTTGTCCAAAAGTATGTTATGTATGTTAGCTATCACCCCACCACCACCACCACATGCCTCACAGCTAATTATAATAACTGTCAAATGTCCGTTAAGTGTGGCACGCCTTTGCCAGCTGACTTGGCAAACTTTCCCTTTATTCCTCACACTCCTCCTATAGCTATGCATTTACCATTATTAGGGGCAATAAATAAATATTTTTTAAAAAAAATATCGAACTCTTCTAGGCAAGGAGGGAACAACCCCTCCCGTTTTCTTTCCTCCAGTTCTCCCGTTTCCTTCTTTTTAATCAAACAAAGCAGAAACCTGTCTTAGGAAAAAAAGAAACAGCTTTCGCTCGGTCGCACAGTCCAGAGGAGAAAACTCTCCACACTTTTTTTTAAAAAAGAAAAAAAGTGGGCATGTAATTGAAACCGCCGGGGAAAATACTCGTGCAAGACCTGGGTAAATAATAAGCTTCCTTTGAAAGAATGTCCACAACCTGCACGAATCCGGGAGGGGAGGGGAGGGGAAGGACCTGCCAAAGGGAAAGAAAGGTTGGCTTTTGACACATGCTCGAGACCCCAAAACGGGAAAAGAAAAACTAAAGTCCGGGGGACTCACCGTTCCCCAACTGCGGCGGAGCAAAGTCACCTCGGGCGTCGGGAGTTGAAGGTGGCGGTGTGAGAAGAATACCAAAGATGCAGAATCCCACTTTGCTGATGCGGTCCCGGGAAGAAGGCCCGGCGGGGAGGCAGGAAGGCGGGCGGACACGCGTCGCAAGGGAAGAAACGGAGAGGTGCAGGGGTAGAGGGGGGGAAAAGTCTGGGTCAAGTCGGCGGGCACCTTCGCCTGTCCCACGGCCACGGCTCACTCCGGCTTGTCCGAATCGGAGAACTAAATACTTGCCCGTGTGAAAAAGAAGACCGGTGGTGGGGGGGGACGGTTGCACGATCACGTGAGGCGCGTCGAGCCCCACCACCACCACCACCACCACCACCGCCGCCTCCCTCCCCTTCCATTGGCCGTGGAAACCCCAACTTGGGCATCCTCGCCTTCTTCATCCGGAGAGGAGTTTAAAAAAAAAAAACCTGAGCCAGCGTTGGAGAGCCGAGGCCCGCCGTCTTTCCCTTGCGTGGAGACGGACGGTTAAGCTTCTGCCGTGTATTAGCGGAGCGAGAGGCAGCGAGCGTGAAGTCATTCCCGGACGGAGAGAAGTGGGTGGGGATTGAAAGCCGAGCCACCGCCCTCCGAATCTGCCTTCCCCCCCCACACACACACACACTCCCCGCCCGGCCGCCCGCTCCGGGCGCTCCCGCCCCAACGATATAGGCGCGCTCTTGCGCGCGCACCCACATTATTGTGTGGGAACGGCAAGATACAATCTGTCTGAAGACGCTAACGTCCCTATCACGTGCCCGCCAGCCCCTGCCCTGCTTCGCGTTCTCTAGGAATGTTTCCAATCTTTGCTAAAAGAGAAGAGGGTCGGCTTCTGTTCAGGGTTCAATGGAGGGAGTGTCTGCATGTGTGTCTGTGGGTGTGTTTGTCTTTCTCTCGGCGGCGTGCCTCGAGAAGCGCCCTACTGTCGAAGGAAGATCTGGGCGTTCCGTGTAGGAATTCTCAAGGAAAATCTGGTCTCCGTTCGTCGTCTATGAAACAAAAGGAATTTTTCAGCCTCGTTCCCTTCTGCCTTTTTCTCCGTAGTTCTTAAGCGCGTTGAGTACGTACCGGAGGTCAACGCGAGATTGATCTACCTCATTTATTTTTCCGAATAAATGGCAAGCGCGTTTACCTTTCGGAGTCTTTTACGAACATTATTAATAAAAGCGTCCCGTTTCTTCAGAGGTCTCTTTTCCCCTTATTCATATATAATTACCTTAAAGATTAGCGCCATATCTGATAACCCAGGGCCAAATAAATAAACAAAGAGAAGCCCTTAATGGTTTTAATTGTACTATGTTCTTTCACCAACGCAGTTTGCTTATAAAAGTCTGGCCATCAATAGCAAATTACCTGATCCTGAATATCACTCCATTGGTTAGCAACAAATATGAATAGTCCTAGCTAGTATATAGTAATATTTTTATTTTATTTTTAAAAATATTTGTGCAAACATACACGGATACCGTTTTACTGACATTTCATATTTCTAATTTCCATTTATTATGTAATGGTTCTGTATTCTGTACTGCATAAGTTAGAAAGAAATTTATTTCATGTTGATATAGGATGCTCTATTGTTCTATCTCAAAGTTCCAATTTTTAACAAGTTCATAAAATATAAGAAAATACATTAATGTGTCATCCAAGTCATATGAGAGACAAGGGGGGACATATGAGAGACATATGAGGTTTAGGGCCAGGGTACTTGCGGGAATGTCTCCTGCCAGCATCGAACACCAATCACCCGGTGCGCCCACAGACAGGGCCTCCTTGGGGTACCGTCGGCCAGACGGTGTTGGCTGGCGGTCCCTAGGGGGAGGGCCTTCTCCGAGTGGGCACCCACTTTGTGAAACCAGCTTCCCCTGGAGCTACGATTGGCCCCTGACCTCCTTTCACCACGGCCTAAAGACTTGGTTATTTGAACAAGCCGGCCTGGACTAAGGGGGGGGGGGTGTTTTAAATGTTTGTGGTAGAGTTTTAAATATTTATTTGGTCCTAATTGATTTAATATTTTTTAATCTCTTTTAACTTTTGTATTGGTTGTTTTTTATGTGAGCTGCCTTGAGTCCTTCGGGAGATAGGGCGGCATATAAGACCAAATAATAAATAAATAAATAAATAAATAAGCAAGCTAAACTGCCACCATGTGTAAAATGGTACCCAGTTCAAAACTGCTATTACTGTATATATCATAAAAGTCTGTGGTAAAACAATCTGGAACCACAAGGAATTATTTTGTCAATATTGTTATTCCTGGAAAACTTTTTGCAGACATAATGGCAGTAACGAAGCATGTTTAAGATGCTTCTAAATGAAGGCAAGAAGTAATACCAGTTCTAGTTCAAAAGGTTCCTGCCTCCCATTCTTTGTGTTATTAATGTCCTATGTATGGCTGAGGGTGACCATAAACAGTGAACTGTAGCTATGAAGACTAATGAGACATTTGACCTGTGTAATTCTTGGCAATAAAGAGAAATTGAAAAAGAACAAATATAGCACAGATGCCATCTTATTAAGTTTGCAGAGAAACTTTATATAATTAAAATTATTGTAGAAAAACAGAAAGATAAATGTTCAGAATTTAAAGCAGACCTGGAAGGAGATGTATTGAGTGAAAGCCAAGAATAGGAAAGTCCTTGATCCAGTGGTGTGTTTCAAAACTCTCTACCACCGGTTCGGTGGGCATGGATTGGTGGGCGCGCTTTGCATGCGTGCACACACTTTGTGTGCGTGCGCACACCAAACATGCACTTTGCACAGGCGCAAAGTCTTCCAACTCACCTCCTGCAAACCTGCACTCTCCTGGTCACTTCAGCAGCTGCCACGCAGCACTCTGCTGTGCTGCACAAAGCAGCTGCGCTTCAAAAGCAGAGGATAAAGGTGAGTATGGGAGCCCAAGCAGGCAGGTGGACCCAACAGCAGAGCAGCGGAGAGAACCGGTTCGGTCTTCGCTGCTCATTGGCACTACCGGCTCAGCAGAACTGGGCCAAAGCAGTAGCATACCACAACTGCCTTGATCCAAATCCCATTCCACAACTTAATTCAATGGCCACAAGATACCTACTTTTTTTTAGACTCAACTCATATACAGTATCTGCAACATAATTCTGACCTACTTCAAAAGGGGCTTGATATCCTGTCATAATTAAGTATTGAAGTATTAAAACGTCCTAAAATAGCTTTGCACTTTTATTTAAAAAAACATGATAGAATTATTTTGTAAGCTTCCTTTTGAATTCACTGTACTGTGCATTTATCCATGAGATGAGTGGCAGAAACCTTTGGCAGTGTAGGTTGTGAGCCACCCAGAATTATTGACTGTGATGAGCAGCCATAGAAATGTAATGAATGAATGAATAAATAAATAAATAAATATTAATAGAGATTATTTGGCTCTGCATCTAGGGACCACATAATTATGACAAGAGTAGATTAAACAAATCCATTTTTACTGACAGAGCAGTATTGATGTAGTGTAGAAGTCAAAACAACATTAACTGTCCAGCTTCCTTTGTAGACTAGTTATGCTGATTTGATATTATACAGAAGCTTCAAATTACATGAATGATCATAACTTTTCCTCACTTTTTATCTCCAGTGTCTCAGTGACGTGAAACAAAAATGATAGAGGGCAATGTTGTGTGGTGCTGTACGGATGGAATGGAAACAAGCTTTTTTCTTAAAAAAATTTTTTTTTGCTTACTATTTGTTATTCCTTTTCTTTGTTTGTGTAGTGTTGCCTTACAGATGTAAAGGATTGCTATACAAGGTACATATGCATGTAAACAGTGAGTCACTGGGATACAGTTATTTACCACATTTTCAGTGCTTCATAAACAAGTGAAGTAGGCTTTTGATTTGCACTGGTATTCTTTTAAATATATCTTTTTATTTCTTACTTCAAACAGCTGTCTAAGACTGGTTGTACTGGTTTGTGCAATCTCTTTCACTCCTTGATGTTTACCTCTTGAACTATTTATAGACTTTATCGTCTATGTTCATATCATTGCTTTAGCTGAACGTAGTTTTCCAGGTACAATTGTGCAACAACCATATTGGCGGATTTTTATGCTCCTAGCCTGTGATCTGATGTTTATAGAGTTAATTGTTTAGTCCTCTTTAAAAAAAAAGCTGTCTCCTATTGCACTTGACATGCTTCTTCATGAAAACGTGGTACAGAAAATGTGTATATTTTATTTAAAGGTAGCAACCATCAGATTCAATCTGTTTCAAGCCCTTTTCCATGGACCATAATCATTCTTGAAGGATTTGGAGCAATACAAAAGTTACATTAAGAAGTATTGCAGTGCCTGTACAACCTTGTAACTGTTTACTTTCTTAGAAGAAATTGTACATATTGATTCGTTTGTTAGATCTTTATCTTAACCTTTCACACAGGAGATGAAGGCAGTATGCTTAGTGCTCCTTTCTCCTATTTTTCTTACAGAAATAGCCCTGTGAGGTAGGATGGGCTAAGAAAGCATTAGTAGAAAGCAAAGTTAGCCAGAAAGCTTCAATTTGTTATGGGTGGATAAGAAGGTTGGTATGTCCCAGTGCCAGCACCTAAACCATTATACCACACTGGATCCATCTATCTGTATGCCTTTGTTAACTGAGGTTTTACAGTATACTCTGCTTTGGACTTGATAATACCAATATTGTTAGAATATATTTCATATTAAAGTAAACGTTTTAATCTATATACTACTAAAACACTCTTGTTTGTTGATTTGTAACTTCCAATTGAGTAAAATGGTGCATCCTAGGACACAATGTTTGAATCCATGTACCTCAAATTGGCTACCTTAAAGAATATATCCAGAATCCAGGGCCCAGGATTCCTATAGAATTGGAATTTGACAAAGTTATGGCTGCTTCAGTATTGCTGCAACACCATGCTGCCATGGTTAGGTGCACGCAGTCCCATGATTGTAATTTCTGATGCTCCTGCCAACTTGCTATCAGAAAAGTCAATAGGCAAGCTAATAGGAAGTCAGAAGTCACTACTGGTCCCACTGTCTTTTTGTCCACTTGTGTTTCAGGTAGAGAAATACCACTAAAAGATGACTCAATGGGTCATGAGTTGTCTAGTTTTGAATAAACTATACTGGAAAGATAAAACAGACATGGACACAGGAATGTTTAGCTTAACGAAGAGAAGGTTTAGGGATGAAATGACAGTTGTCTTTCAATACTTGAAGGGCTGTCACAGTGAACAGGGGGTCAATTTATTTTGCATCACATCTGAAGGCAGGAAAAAAGCAATGGATAGAAGCTCATCAGAGGGAGGACTTTCCTGACAGAACAATTAATTAATGGAACAGCTTGCTTCCTGAAGTTGTGGGTGCTGGAAGTTTTCAAGAAAAGATTGGATGACCATTTGTCGACAATGGTATAGGACTCCTGCCTTGGGCAGAAGATTGGAATAGGACAGCAGTCCCCAACAGAGGTGGTATTCAGCAGGTTCTGACCAGTTCTGGAGAACTGATAGTGGAAATTTTGAGTAGTTCGGAGAACCAGCAAATACCACCTCCGACTGACCCCGCCCCCATCTATTCTCTGCCTCCTATTGTTGCCCTGCACAGGAGAATGGAGCTGGAAATCAGGTTAGTGGGGTGGGGTGGGAATGGACATTTTACAATTTCCTTCCCCTGCCACGCCCACAAAGCCACGCCCACAAAACCGGTAGTAAAAACTTTTGAATCCCACCACTGGTCCCCAACCTTTCCAACTTTGCAGACCAGTGAAAGTGGTGGGGGAGGGAGAAGGGATAGAGCTTCATACTTGCACACACTCACTGTTGCTCACACAAATGGAATTGCGCATATGTACACCTGCTGCTTGTACAGTCGGAGGTTGGGGACTCCTGATTAGAAGACTTCCAAGATCCCTTCCAGTTCTATGATTCTATGATTCTACACTAACAGCATCATTACCAGTCTTAATTCCTTTGTTTCTTTAAAGATCCTCAGCTGTTAGTCTTTAATTACTAAATGAACTATTTTTAGAAACTATCAAATTAAAGGGATCCAGAAAGGGCTCTCAATTGTATAGCCTTTAAGTTGTCACAAACCACAGGGGAGGCATCAGATGATCGCTAGCTGATCAACTGAGAACTAGAGTTTCTATTGCTTTCTTTTCCATTCCAACATTTTCCATTAGTTATATATGGGACATCTATGAGACAAAGAGGTGTGAAAAAAGGGAAAATTAAGATTATAGCATCAAGAACAAAATCAACCCTTTTGAGTGTCATTGACCCTTGGACAAAATTGCAGGACTTGGATTGTGATGCTGTGACCGCTATCTGGCTTGCTTTGAGTATCACTGTGGATGTCAATTATTCTTTATCAGGAGTTATTTTTAAGTTTAAACATCTACAGTCTCAAGTTCTTCCCAGTCTATTAATAAAGACATTCATGAATTTTAATAAGTTCAACACTTATCCTATTATTTGGGGGGGCGGGTTTCAGCATGGAAATTTTGAAATTGCAGGTATGTGGAAAAATTAGATCTATGGTATAATTTTTAGAAAGCCCACTTCAAATCTTTCTCTTGACCTATGAAGGACCATTATCAAACATTTTTGGGAAAAATTGTTTGAGAACAGCTGGATAAGGTAAACCTATTTTAGTTGGACTTTTGATCAGGATTTAGGACTGAGACTATTTTGGTCAATTTACAGGTTGAGTGGTGCCGGCAGCTGGAAAGCATGAATACAGTTTATCTTAGGGACATTCAATACCATTAACCATATCATCCCTCTGGACATAGAATGGAATTAGATCTAGTGGACATTGGTTTTCAATGGCTCTCATCATTCTTATCCAGCAGTACCTAGGAACTGTTGCTAAGGATTAGTCAGCAATGGACCACCACAGGAATCAGTTTTATTCTGTGTATTATTCAATGCAGTGGTCTCCAATCTTTCTGGCTCCACGGACCAGCAGCAGTGGCAGCAGCAACGGGAGAGGGAGGGCATGGTTTTGCACATGCAACCTAATCCTGCACATGTACAAATCAAGTTTCACACGCTCGCCCACTGTTTGCACAGCCTGGTTCCCAACAGGTCACAAACTTGTACCAGTCTGCAGCCTGAGGGTTGGAGACCCCTGATTCAATATATCCATGAAACTGCTAGGAGGACATACAAATATTTGAAATGAATCGCCATCAATAACCAAACCCAGTTCTAATGTGCTCTACCGTTTAATGTTAAGGAACTCATTAGTGCCCCTTGAAGTTGATTGCATGAGCAAACATGCTGGAATTAAATGGAGACACTGTTGAATAGCAAAAAACAGAAATGGAGTTTGGAATTCAGCCAATGCTGAATGGGGTTGCACTTTCCCAACAGAACAGAGAATGGAAACGGCATTGGATTCTCAAATGCCATTTGTATTAAGGACCATAGTTGTGTAATTATAACTCAAGTGGCAATCATCTCTGGCATAACACAGTTGTCTGCACCTTTTTTCAATCTGATTTGACAACAGCAATACAGTCTTCCTGGACCTACCTTTGAAAGTGTCATGAAGTACCCCTGAGAAAAAGAAGCCATTTGGACTTAGAACACAACCTGAGATTTTGATGGCATGGATATTTATGTGGATTTTAAAAATTATTACGTTACATCTACTGTTTTTTCCTTTTTTTCTAGATGGTGGGGAATGGAAGGATTTATATTCTTTGCAGACAGCTGGTAATTTGCATTCTTTTAGAGAGTTGTTGAGGCCACCTGGAGATTTCTCTGTGCCATCAGGGTCACCTAAGTAGTGCACATGTATGTGGAAACTTATTGGCTGCAGGATGATTTCTGCCCTGTGTCCCTTCACTATTGAAGACAGGTGCAGGCTGTTGGGCATAAGTCTGTGTTGTCTGCATTTTAAACTGAAGTGCAAATGGTTCCTGTAGTCTGCAATTTTTTTCTGGAAATCCATTCATACTCCCACACCATCCCAAACTGCATACCTAAATGTCTATGGAGATTCTCAGTCATCCAGGTCATGGTTGTCCCAAAAGTGCTTTTTCAGGAGGCAACTGGACTGTTGCCTTCTGAAAAAGCACCTACTCAAAGTCTACTACTTTGAGAACATGGGATAGATACAAATCCAGGTTGTGCCAGGAAACACCTTTGTGGCTCTCAGCATAAGAAGTATATTATAAATGAAAAATTATAGGAAAACACAAATGACTAACTTATTGTGAGGTACTAGAATTTTGTCAAGGAAAATATAAAATGAAACCAAGAGAAGAACTGATGGCAGAGGGATATAATTGTCAATGGTTTTCATATTTAAAGTATTAAAATATTCAAAGTAGATAAAAGATTTTATGGCTTTGAACATTGTATGATTGAGTTTGAAATGGAATTGTGTGCAAATCATGACAATGTAATTGCTAAAATGTATAAACTTTTTTTTAAAATTTGAAACAGAAGAACAAATGAAAGAATATATTACAAAGTGGGCTTGACAAACTGAAATATCATTGGCAGATGTCACCAAAGAAATTGTCTAGAATGTATAAAGGTAATGTTATTTATGTTAGAAAAGTTAACAAGAAGAGACTTTTCGGCATGTTTTGTATATGAGTAAAAAAGCTTTTAAAAAACCGAATTCAAATACATACACTGATTGAGAGGATTTTAAAGATTAATATACAATTGAGACCAGAGGTTTCTATTTTGGGATTAATGGACAAATATTTGTAAAAAGAAAAGAAAAGAAAAGACATAGAACTTCGTTTTTGTATATGGTAACAGCAGTGAAATGTTTGTATGCCCAAAGATGGAAAGATTTCATACTACCCACAATGGAGTAATGGTTGGTGAAGATGATGGAACTTGCTGAGATGGCTAAATTGACTTCTTTTATCAGAGAAAAGATAATGTCTGGGTTTATTGCTGACTGGAAACCTCTTATGGATTTTGTAAAATAAATGAACTCATGTTTTATGATTTTGATGATTAGACAGGAGAGATAGTAGAAAGAAGAAAGTAGTGATGTAACTTTGGAGTAAGAAATTAATAACTGCTGTAAAGGAGTGTGAAAGTGTCTTCTTTGTATATTTTTTCTTTCTTTTATACTTTTCTTTTACTTTTTTTACTTTCTTGCACTTTTATTTATATTTTCTCTTTGGTTTCTTTCTTTGCTTACTGTATAGTATTTTGTATTCATTTTTATTTTCTTTTTAAAATCTTTAATAAGATTATATATATCAAAAAACAAAGTTGCCTGAAGCACTAATTGAGAGTGCTTTGACTGCCATTTGGCAGCCCTAAGCAATATAGTACTTCATAATGTGAATAACTACCTCTTATTAAGAAAACATTCCAATATTAACTTACTTTAAGTGTATATCCTACATTTCCTTCAGGAACTCCCACAGGAGTCTCTCTTTCACTTTATCCACCCAAAAAATTGCAAACTTGGGAAGTCTGAGAGTATGATGGCTGAGGGTGAGTTTCTATTGTGAAGTAATGGGTGGATGTAAACTTGGGTCTCCCTGAATCTAATACGATACCTTTACTGATAGACTGCACTGCTGCTCCCTCCTTCTCTCCCAGTGTTAAAATGAAATAAAGCTGGGTCAATAGCAAACTTTCTCTCCTCCCCCACTTTTCCCCTATATCCTGGTCTAGTCAGCCTTTCACATCTGGGCTCCAGAACATCGAGGGGACTAAGTTACATATCCTAAGAGGCATTTTCTTTCTTTTTTAGTCACTGCTGGTGGCCTTCATTTTTGTTTTTCTCTCTCCTTCTTCTTCTCTCTCTCTTATTTTAGTCTTGCTGTAAATGTTTTATTTTTATTATTTTGTATACTATATGTTTTCAAGAATCATGAGATTAAGGCAAAAAAGAAAAGAGAAAAGAAAAGAAAGAGGGAATGCAAGAATGAAAAGCTTAATACAGGTATATATTTACCTAGGTATTTATACATGCATACGATTTTAGACCACCCGACCCCAACAACTCCAAGTGGCTTATGATGCAAAGCAAGCAAGCAAGCAAGCAAGCAAGCAAGCAAGCAAGCAAGCAAGCAAGCAAGCAAGCAAGCAAGAAAGAAAGAAAGAAAGAAAGAAAGAAAGAAAGAAAGAAAGAAAGAGATAAATAAATCATGGACATATACCAAAAAGTCTGTTTGGGAGGGAGTCAACCTTCACACTGCCCTGGAGCCTGGGATAATGCTTGATCTGTAATAGCTTCTTGAACTTTAACCGTGTGGGGGAGCCATCCAGGTCTCTGGAGCATATTGTTCCAGGAGGCGGCCACTGCTGACTTCCGTATAACGGTTGCATACTGTATGTTATGTATGCAGGTTTGAATGTCATTGGTTTAGTTTGAACTGTTCTTGCAAAATGTCAAATATGATTGGTTTAAAAAGTGCGGGAAAACCCTGCACTCTGACTGGCTGGCAACTGCAGCTGCTGGCTATAAGTAGCAGCTGCAGCCCAGCCAAATGGGTCTGTTATGAGCTGTAGTCACTAATAAACTTCACTGAAGCACCCGTCTGACTCTTCATGCAAATCTAACACTGGACAAGGGTGGGATCCTTCCCGAAGAGAAGACAACGCAGAGAACAAGCTGAGAGAGATGGCTGCGCTGAACACCCCAGCCCGTTCGATCCGACGGCAGAAGACTGGGACTCGTATGCAGATCGTTTCCAAATGTATTTGGAGGGAAACGATCTCGCCGACATTTCCGACAAGCGGAAGAGGCCGGTCTTTCTCACCCACTGCGGTCCGGCCATTTTCAAAATGGCGAAGGCATTGGCGGGAGCTTCAGACGTGAAGGTAATGGACTGGCCCGACTTAGAAAAGTTATTAAGAGCCCATTATGTGCCACAAGTATCGTGCCTCATTAAGAGACACAAATTCTACCATCGGGATCAAGGGGAAAGCGAAAACGTTAATGACTTCGTGGCAAGTTTAAGGGACATTGGGGGTGCATGTGAGTTTATCAACTTAGAAGAGGCCATGCACGATCGATTTGTTCTAGGCCTAAAAGACAAGGTTTTGCAGAGCAAATTATTAATGAAACCTAAGATCACGCTTAAGGAGGCCATAGAAGAAGCTTCTTCAGCGGAAGCTACCAAGTCCTCAGCAGCAGCCATGAAGAAAATTAACAAGGCCAAGCCATCCTGATGTGGAAAAATCCACAACAACCCATTGCGAGCAAATAGATTCTGATTCAGACCTTGGAAGAAAGAGGCAAGACTTTTATTGCAGAAGTTGTGGGGGGCCACCCCGCACTGAATGCAAGTTTTTTGATACCATCTGCCTCCGTTGTGAAAAAAGAGGTCACCTAGCAAGAGTCTGCAAATCATCCAGAACTCCACCAAGCAGAAAGAAGTTCCCTAACAAAGAATTCAAGCATAACAACTTCAGTGAGAAAATGGGGCGCAACACAGAAGCAAATGGGAAGAATGAAACTCATCAAACAGTCACCATTGGTCATTCTTCACCCTTAAGAAGCAGAAAAGTACATGTGAAGGTACTTATTGAAGGAAGGCCTTGCCAAATGGAAGTGGACTCAGGCTCCTATTTATCTATGGTGTCATGGGACACTATTCACAGGCTACTTCCCAACATTCAGAAGAAGCATTTCCAGAAGCAAGCACTGACTCTTAAAGACTACCAAGGGAACAAGATTCCAGTAGTTGGAACAAGAGAATTCATCATGAAGTTCAAAGGCCACACCAAACGTTTGCCCCTGACCATCGTGGACAAGGACCACCCAAGCTTGCTGGGACTTGAGTGGTTCAATCCACTAGGCATCGAGGTGACTGGCATCAATCACGTGAGCAACACTGAATGGGAGGAGGCCTGAAGTCTGAGTTTCCAGAGGTCTTCAGCAACGGATTGGGCAAGTATATGGGGACCCCTATCACTTTCAACCTAGATCCCAAGGTGCCCCAATTCGCTTAAAGCCCAGAAGGGTCCCATTTGCCTTAAAGGAAAAATTGATGCACAATTAGATAAACTAATAGCTCAAGGAGTTTTAGAGCCCACTGACCACTCCAGATGGGAGACACCCATAGTCACACCAGTCAAGACTGATGGGTCAGTGAGAATCTGTGGGACTATAAGGGGACATTGAACCATGCACTTCAACAGAGCGCATATCCAGTTCCAGTGGTGCATCATTTATTACATTCACTTGGCAGGGGTACAGTCTTTGCCAAATTGGATCTGGCCCAGGCATATCAACAACTAACAGTTGATGATGCCACTGCAGAGGCCCAAACCATTGTGACTCAGAGGTGCCTTCAAATGTAAAAGGTTACAGTTTGGAGTAAGCGTGGCACCAGGCATTTTCCAAAGCCTTATGGAAAGGATGCTCCAAGGACTGCCAGGGGTAGTGCCTTACTTTGATGATGTGTTAATCTCTGCTGAAAATGACACTCAATTACAAGAGAGACTCAGAGAAGTCCTTACCAGATTCAAGAAAGCGGGTTAAAAGTCAAGGAAGAAAAATGCACTCTTAGAACTGACAAGGTTGAGTTCTTGGGCTATATGATTGACAAGCATGGCATCCACCCTACAGATGCCAAGGTTCAAGCAATCAAAGAAGCCCCTAGACCAAAATGCAAAACAGATTTGCAAGCCTTCCTTGGACTTATTAACTTTTATCACATGTTCCTACCTCAGAAGGCAACCATTGCAGAACCATTACACAGATTACTTGACAAAAAGTCTGTTTGGGTCTGGGGCAGGAAGAACAATCAGCATTTAACAGTATTAAAAGACTAATCACGTCTGATGCTGTACTCATACAGTTCTCTGAGAATTTACCTGTTGTACTGACTTGTGATGCATCCCCTTTGGAGTGGGGGGGTTTGAGCCACAGGCTTCCCAGCGGGAGGGAAGCCCCTATTGCATTTTACTCGCACCTTGACCAAAGCAGAGAGGAATTACAGCCAATTGGACAAGGAAGCATTGGCAATTGTTGCAGCTATCAAGAAATTTCATGAGTATTTATATGGGAGAACATTTACCATTGTCACAGATCACAAACCTTTGTTAGGCATTGTGGCAGGAGACAAACCTACACCCACTATCCTGTCACCAAGAATGCTGAGGTGGACTGAATTTCTTGCTGCTTATTCATACAAACTTATCCACAAGCCTGGCAAGGACATTGGACATGCTGATGCCTTGAGTCGTTGCCCACTTCCTTGTCACAAGGAGGACTTTGAACCTGAGGCACACACCTTTTTCCTAGAAACTGTTGCCAAGCTTCCAGTACACGCTGCTGAAATTGCCAGAGAGACTGCCAAAGACACTTTATTGGCTCCTATTATAGGCTGGATTAAGAAAGGTTGGCCTCTTCAAGATCTACCTCACCTTGCCCAACCTTTTAAATCCAGGCAAACTGAATTATCTGTATTAAGAGGATGTATTTTGTGGGGTAACAGGGTGGTTATTCCTGCAAAACTGCAAAGAGAGGTTTTGGAAATGTTACATGAGGGTCATCCTGGTATTGTAAGGATGAAGGGATTGGCCAGGAGTTATGTATGGTGGCCAGGTATTGACAAAATGGTTGAAAACTGGGTTGCATCTTGTCCCAACTGTCAGGTAGTCAGGCCTGCCCCACCTCTTGCCCCCAAACAGGAATGGGAATGTCCTAGGGGCCCATGGTCTAGGATTCACATTGATTTCGCTGGCCCTACCAGAGGGCACACCTTCCTTATTATAGTAGATGCATATTCCAAATGGCTAGAGGTAATCCCTATGGCATCCACCACAACTGATGCTGTCATCAAGCAGCTAAAAGCTTTTGTAACCCACGGGTTACCTGATGTTCTTGTCTCTGACAATGGCCCTCAATTTACATCCAACCTTTTGAATCCTATTTAGCACAACAGGGTATCAGACATGCCCTGACTGCCCCTGGGCACCCTTCGCTAACGGCCGGGCTGAACGAATGGTACGCTTTTACCAAGGAAAAGCTTCAGCAATTGGGTCCTGGGGACATCACTGAGAAAGTTGAAAACTTCTTAGTGTTCAGCACATCACCTAACCCATCAACTAACTTATCCCCAGCAGAGTTGTTGATGGGTAGGAAACTTAGGTCTCCCTTGACCGCCTTCATCCCTCTTACGCACCCACGCACCACTTGATTCCACTAGCAAAGTTCGCACGCGTTCAGTGTGGGTGATTCTGTTTATGCTAAGAACCTTATGGGTGAACCTTCATGGATTCCTGCTGAAATAACTCAAATCACAGGCCCTCGTTCTTACAGGGTACAAACAGAGGATGGAGTCCTCTGGAGCAGGCACATTGATCAGCTTAGATCCAGATTACCTCAGGAACATCACAATTGTTCCTCTCTAGTTCCCATACCTAATGCCTTTTCTAGGGGAAGGGGAGGAACATGAGGATAATCAGCAAACAAGAATCAACCCCATGTGTAACGAGCCATTACGACAGGAACCATCCCAAAACCTGTCACAATGCCAAAATCCATCCTTACAAGTGGAAGATTGCACATCACTACCTGACTTGGGTGCTGACATTGGGCTGGAGATGGGTTGGGAGGAGAGACCAGATTCTAACAATCAAACAGGGTCTTCTTTCACAGGAAGTCCAACTAGGGAAATGTCAACAGACACATTTCCTCTCTCACTGGGTGAGAACGTTAAAACTTCTGAACCACGAAGGTCTCAATGTACACGTAAGAGCCCCACCTATTTAAAAGAATACATTAGATAGGTTGGGGTTTGAGTATGGACTGAACCTAGTGGGAGGGTGTTATGTATGCAGGTTTGAATGTCATTGGTTTAGTTTGAACTGTTCTTGTAAAATGTCAAAATGATTGGTTTAAAAAGTCGGGAAAACCCTGCACTCTGATTGGCTGGCAACTGCGGCTGCTGGCTGTAAGTAGCAGCCGCAGCCCAGCCAAATCGGGTCTGTTATGAGCTGTAGTCACTAATAAACTCTTCACTGAAGCACTCCGCGTCTGACTCTTCATGCAAATCTAACACTGTATGCTTTTGCTGTATCCCTGTTCCTCTTTCCTTCTCTCTGATAGGCCACAGACACTGAAAAAAGTCAGGATTTTTTCTTTGTGGCCAGTTAATGTGCTTTCTTCCCAAACCTGTATTATCTATTAGGTACTACCGGCACAATGCCTAGGGCCTATTAAACTTTGGGGCTTGCAAAACGTGTTTTAAGTTAAAAAGAAAAAAAGAGAAAGAAATATGAAAATGGAAATCAGTAAAGTAAACTTTCAATCAGAATTTACAATTTAAAATAAATTCATGTGGATACATGACTTGAAACCATGATTTCTCTTGGGCAGAAGAAAATTCCCTTACTAAACTTACTAAAGAATTGCCTGAGAATATCTTTATAATCGTAAGCATCTGGATTATTACTGCAGTGACGATAGTCTAAGATAAATGTGTTCAGAGCCTATAAGAGTCTTAGTGCAGCCCTGTTTCCTTTCATTGTTGAATCAGAAGTAAAGTATATGGGCATAAACTGTATTGACTTAACAGCCTATATTTACTGGAATTCAGAACAAATCTGGCCAAGTATGGCTTCCTTCATACAACTTAAATTCTAAGGCAATAAATGGATTCTCAGCTATCCTTTGACCCTCACTGGCTATTGAGTCCATTCCACCTTGCTGCTGGTCGTCCTATTCTTACCTCCTTCCACCTTTCCCAGCACTAAACCCTTTGTAGAGAGCTGGGCCTTCACATTACGTGTCAGATAGGATAATTTGAACCTTGTCATTTTAGCCTCAAGTGAAAACTGGTTCACTTGATGAGCCACCCATTTGTTTTCTTGGCTGTCCACATATTCCCAGGAGTCTTCTCCAACATCAAACTTCAAAGGTGTCAACCCTCTTTCTATTCTGCTTTTTTAAAGTCCAACTTTTACTTCCATAGAGAGCCACAGGAAATACCTGGCCTGCACAATTCTGCTCCTTGTAGGGATAGATATTACAGCATTTGAATATCCTTTCTAAGGCTTTTATGGCTGCTCTACCAAGTGCTAACATATTTCTTGACTGCTTATTTCCTTATTGTTGATAATCGATCCTAAAAGGCAGAAGCTATCCCCACTTTGATATCTTCATTGACTGGTTTTTCTACCTGTTTTCTTTTTTCTTTTTTAATAAATACTTTATTGACTTTTATTACATTAAAAAAAAGAACAAACTTACAATGAAAAAGAGACAATTTTCTATATACTATTAACTCCTCAAGTATACTTTGCTCTATCTAACTCTCTAATTAATAGTTCTTAATCCCATTACTTTCTCCGGCCTAACCAATTATACTAACGTTCCCACACCATATAGAATAATGAATCTTCTTTGTTTTTCAACGTCAATGTTAACTTATCCATCTCAGCACAGTTCATTATTTTTTGTACGATCATTCGATCTCTTGGCATCTCAGACTGTTTCCAGCATTGCGCTAGAGTAATCCTTGCGGCTGTTAATATGTGTATTAAAAGATATTTTTCTACCTGTTTTCATTAGTTTGGTCTCCTTTGTATTTATTTTTAGTCCCATTTTTTCACTGTTTTCTTTGACTTTTACTACCAGAGCTTGCAGATCCTATGTATTTTCAGTTGTCAGTGTAGCCTCCACAGCATAGCATAGGTTATTGATGTTTCTTCATCCAGTTTTAAAACTGTGCTCATCTTCTTCCAATTCAACTTCTTTTAATACATATTCAGCATATAGATTGAATAAATAAGAGTATGTAGTCTTGTCACACTCCTTGGCCAACCTGGAATCTGTCTCTTTTGCCACATTCTGTCCATACCATGGCTTCCTAACATGTATAAGTTTCTCATGAGGCCAATGATGGAGATGTGAAGGAGGGTTAAATTTTTACTTTATTTCCTTTTTGAATGGAATTGAGATGAATAATATGGGAATTATTGTTGTTTCACAATCTTCAGTAACTTGAGGATTATTTTACTGGCATATTAGTATTTTGTTGTGGTTCTATGTATTCTATGGTATGCAGTATTGAAAAAGGTTAGGAGGATGGTAGAGTGGAAAAGGGTTGTGTGGAAGTTCTTGGAATGAGTGATATTATTTCTCCAGGTGCAATCAATTGTACACGACTGTTGACATAAAAGTCTGTGATACATTGGATACATTTCATCAAAGTTTTAAGTTCTTTTATTTTTATTTTTTTCAAAAAACAAATTAAACTGTTCATGTAAATAGTAGACACTTAGTGGTGCCTGATTCAGAATATCAGAAGAAAGATAGCAGCTCTCAGATAAATGTTTGAATATAATATTTTACCACCAACTAAAAACCAGATATGTTTATAAAGAAGGATAGAAGAGTGCCTGATAGATTTAGGCAAAGTCTCCCAACTTAAAATATTAAAAGGGAAACCTTCCTGCTTGCTCTTTTGAAAACCTGTTATTTGCTAAATATTTTACAACGCATGGTTTTGACACCATAATGTTCAGTGGATACACAAACTGTTTCTACATATTTAAACAAAGGTTTCATTGTACTAATATTGGGATTTCATGGATCACTTGCATTAAAAAAGAAATGTTTTATATTATGCATAAGGAAACATTAATTGTTAATTTCACATTTTACTATGCATATTTTCTGAAGGCATATTTCCTTTTGCTACAATGGCCATCCATTTGGATTTCTTTTTGAACTGCTAATTCCTCCTATCAGAAACAGACAAATTTCAAATATAGATTTGGCTAAATGAGATACATAAACAAATTTTCAGAAAAAAACAAGTTAATTTCCCCCCCCCCACACTCAAAAAAACCTACATTCACTTTTTTGCCCATTCAATCCACACTCTACTTTTTCCCTTACAAACACTTCTTAGATAATTTTTGATGCATAATTTCCAAGCAGATTACTGATACTGATACTGAGTAGCTGCCATGACTACAGGGAATGCACTGCTCCAGGAATCTGTCTTATGACATGAAGAAGAAAGCAAACTATAGGAGGAAAAGGAAATGATTTGTCTGAATGTCTCCATTTCCCATCATATGAAGGTTCTTTTAATAGCAAACCTTTCTTTCAGTGAGGAATTGTGAAGCCTGGAGCAGCCATTTTACAGTTCCTTTATTTCATCCTTACCATATATGCCCTCATTTCTTTAAAGCTGGTGTTATGTATGTAGTGTTTGAAATCATTGGTTTAGTTTGAATTGTTCTTGTAAAGTGTTGAGATGATTGGTTTAAAAAGTGCGGAAAACCCTGCACTCTGATTGGCTGTCAGCTGTGGCTGCCGGCTATAAGTAGCAGCCGCAGCAAAGCCAGTCGGGTCCGTTCTGAGCTGAAGTCACTAATAAACTTAAGAGCTGAGCACTCCGCGTCTGCCTCTTCATGCAAACTTAACACTGGAGACGAAGGTGGGATTCCCCTGAAGAGAAGGCAAGACGGAACAGAAGAAGAGCATGATGGCTGCGCTGAACACCCCCAGCCCGCTCGATCCGACGGCAGAAGACTGGGAGTCGTATGCAGATCGCCAAATGTTCTGGAAGGAAGCGATCTGGCCGCCATTTCGAGCAGCGGAAGAGGGCGGTCTTTCTTACGTCTGCGGTCCGCAGTTTTCAAGATGGTGAAGGCACTGCAGGAGCAGCAGACGTGAAGGTAATGGCTTGGCCTGATCTGGAAAGGCTGTTAAGAGCCCATTACATCACAAGTATCGTGCCTCATTAAGAGACACGAGTTTTACCATCGTGATCAGGGGGAAAACGAAAGCATAAACGACTTCGTGGCAAGTTTAAGAGACATTGGGGTGCATGCGAATTCAACAGTTTAGAGGAGGCCATGCACGATCGTTGTTTTGGGCCTTAAAGACAAGGTGTTACAGAGCAAGTTATTAATGAAACCTAAGATCACGCTGAAAGAAGCAATAGAAGAAGCCTCTTCAGCAGAAGCTACCAAGTCCTCAGCAGCAGCCATGAGGAAGATGAACAGGGCCACGAGCCATTCTGATGGGGAAAAGTCCTCCACAAATCATTGTGAGGAACTAGATTCTGAGTCAGATTGCAGTGAGGTGGAGGAAGGAATTTACAGACTCAGAATGGAGCGGAAAAAGAAAGACCTGGGAAGAAAGAGGCAAGATTTTACTGCAGAGGTTGTGGGGAAGCCACCCCACACTGAATGCAAGTTTCTAGACACCATTTGCCTCCGTTGTGAAAAAAGAGGACACCTAGCAAGAGTCTGCAAATCATCCAGAACTCCACCAACAGAAGGAAGTTTGCTGCAACCAAAGACAAAGAATTCAAGCCAAACAACCTCAGTGAGAAAATGGGGGCAGCACAGAAGCAAATGGGAAGAATGAAACTCATCAAACAGTAACTATTGGTCATTCTCTCCTTTAAAAAGCAGAAAAGTGCATGTCAAGGTACTTATTGAAGGAAGGCCTTGCCAAATGGAAGTGGACTCAGGCTCATATATCTATGGTGTCATGGGACACTATTCAGAGACTATTCCAAACATTCAGAAGATCACTTCAAGAAGCAGGCATTGACTCTTAAAGACTACCAAGGGAACAAGATTCCAGTAGTTGGAACAAGAGAATTCAACGTGAAGTTCAAGGGCCACACCAAGCATCTACCATCATAGACAAGGATCGCCCAAGTCTGCTGGGACTTGAATGGTTCAACCCGCTGGGCATCGAGGTGACTGGCATCAATCACGTGAGCAACACTGAGTGGGAAGAGGCCTTGAAGTCTGATTTCCAGAGGTCTTCAGCGGATTAGGCAAGTACTTGGGGACCCCTATCACCTTTAACCTAGATCCCAAGGTACAACCAATCCGTTTAAAACCCAGAAGGGTTCCATTTGCCTTAAAGGAAAAAATGATGCACAATTAGATAAACTAATAGCCCAAGGGGTTTTAGAGCCCACTGACCACTCCAGGTGGGAGACACCCATAGTCACACCAGTCAAGGCTGATGGGTCTGTGAGAATCTGCGGAGACTACAAGGGGACATTGAACCATGCGCTACAACAGAGCGCATATCCAGTTCCAGTAGTGCATCATTTATTACATTCTCTTGGAGGGGCACAGTTTTGCCAAATTGGACCTGGCCCAGGCATATCAACAGTTAACAGTTGATGATGCCACTGCAGAAGCCCAAACCATTGTAACCCATAGAGGTGCTTTCAAATGCAAAAGGTTGCAATTTGGAGTAAGCGTGGCACCAGGCATCTTCCAAAGCCTTATGGAAAGGATGCTACAAGGGTTGCCAGGGTGGTGCCCTATTTTGATGATGTTTTAATTTCTGCTGAAAATGACACTCAGTTACACGAGAGACTCAGAGAAGTCTTAACCAGATTCAAAAAAGCGGGGTTAAAAGTCAAAGAAGAAAAATGCACACTTAGAACAGATAAAGTGGAATTCTTGGGTTACATGATTGATAAACATGGCATCCACCCCACAGAGGCCAAAGTTCAGGCAATCAAAGAAGCCCCCAGGCCAAAATGCAAAACAGATTTGCAAGCATTCTTGGGACTCATTAACTTTATCATATGTTTCTACCTCAGAAGGCAACCATTGCAGAACCCCTACATAGATTACTGGACAAAAATCTGCATGGGTCTGGGGCAGAAAGGAACAAGCTGCATTTAACAATATTAAGAGACAAATCACGTCTGATTCTGTACTGATACAGTTCTCTGAGAACTTTCCTGTTGTACTGACTTGTGATGCATCCCTTTGGAGGGGGTGTTGAGCCACATGCTTCCCAGCGGAAGGGAAGCTCCTATTGCATTTTACTCTCGCACTTTGACTAAAGCAGAGAGAAACTACAGCCAACTGGACAAGGAAGCTTTGGCAATTGTAGCAGCTGTCAAGAAATTCCATGAGTATCTATATGGGAGAACATTTACTGTTGTCACAGATCACAAACCTCTTTTAGGCATTGTGGCAGGAGACAAACCAACGCCCACGATCCTGTCACCAAGAATGCTGAGATGGACTGAATTTCTTGCTGCTTATTCATACAAACTGATCCACAGACCTGGTAAAGACATTGGGCATGCAGATGCTTTGAGTCGCTGCCCACTTCCTTCACACATTGAGGACCCTGTTCCTGAGACTCACACCTTTTTTCTAGAAACTGTTGCCAAGCTTCCAGTACATGCTGCTGAAATTGCCAGAGAGACTGCCAAAGACACTTTATTGGCTCCTGTTATAGGCTGGATTAAGAAAGGTTGGCCACTTCAAGATCTACTTCAACTTTTAAATCCAGGCAAACTGAATTATCTGTATTAAGAGGATGTATTTTGTGGGGTAACAGGGTGGTTATTCCTGCAAAACTACAAAAAGAGGTTTTGGAAATGTTACATGAGGGTCATCCGGGAATTGTCAGAATGAAGGGATTGGCTAGGAGTTATGTATGGTGGCCAGGTATTGACAAAATGGTTGAAAACTGGGTTGCATCTTGTCCCAACTGTCAGGTAGTCAGGCCTGCCCCACCTCTCACCCCACACAGGAATGGGAATGTCCTAGGGGCCCATGGTCCAGGATTCACATTGATTTTGCTGGCCTTACCAGAGGGCACACCTTTCTTATTATAGTAGATGCATATTCCAAATGGCTAGAGGTTATCCCTATGGCATCCACCACAACTGAAGCTGTCATCAAACAGCTTAAAAGCTTTTTGTAACTCATGGGTTACCTGATGTGCTTGTTTCTGACAATGGTCCTCAATTTACATCCAACCTTTTGAATCATATCTAGCACAGCAGGGTATCAGACATGCCCTGACAGCCCCTGGGCATCCTTCGCTAATGGCCGGGCTGAACGCATGGTACGATTTACCAAGGAAAACTTCAGCAATTGGGTCCAGGGGACATCACTGAGAAAGTTGAAAACTACTCAGTGTCCAGCATATCACTCCCAACCCCTCAACTAACTTAACACCAGCTGAATTGTTGATGGGTAGGAAACTCAGGTCTCCCTTGACTGCCTTCATCCCACTTACGCACCCAACGCACCACTAGATTCCACTAGCAAAATTCACACATTCACTGTGGGTGATTCTGTTTATGCTAAGAACCTTATGGGGGAACCATTATGGATTTCTGCTGAGATAACCCAAATCACAGGCCCCAGGTCTTACAGGGTACAAACGGTGGATGGTGTCCTCTGGAGCAGGCACATTGATCAGTTAAGATCCAGACTACCTCAGGAGCATCGCCATTGCTCCTCTCTGGTTCCCATACCTACTGCCTCTTCTAGGGGGGAAGGGAAGGATTATGAGGATAATCAGCAAGCAAGAATCATCCCCATGTGTAATGAGCCATTACGACAGGAACCATCCCAAAACCTGTCACAGTGCCAACAACCATTTTTACAAATGGAAGATTGCACATCACTACCTGACTTAGGTGCTGACATTGGGTTGGAGATGGATTGGGAGGAGAGACCAGGTTGTAGTAACCAAACAGGTTCTACCATTACTAGAAGTCCAAGTAAGGAAATGTCAACAGACACATTTCCTCCCTCACAAGGTGAGAACCTTAAAACATCTGAACCACGAGGTCTCAACGCACGTAAGAGCCCCACCTATTTAAAAGAATACATTAGATAGATGGGTTTGAGTATGGACTGAACCTAGTGGGGAGGGGTGTTATGTATGTAGGTTTGAAATCATTGGTTTAGTTTGAATTGTTCTTGTAAAGTGTTGGAGATGATTGGTTTAAAAAGTGCGGGAAAACCCTGCACTCTGATTGGCTGTCAGCTGTGGCTGCCGGCTATAAGTAGCAGCCGCAGCAAAGCCAGTCGGGTCCGTTCTGAGCTGAAGTCACTAATAAACTTAAGAGCTGAGCACTCCGCGTCTGCCTCTTCATGCAAACTTAACAGCTGGATTCAGAGGTATGGCAAAATTGCATGGTGTTGCTGTCTGAATTTCTTTTAGTACTTCTGTGCAACTTGCTCCATTTTTTAATTTTGTTCTTGTCTGGTCTTTACCCATATAACAATATCTTCATAAACATATAATTCCTAGTTCTCAATACTTCTTAATCTGCTCTTTCACATGTTTTTGAAGAAATCCTCAATTTTTAAATATTTACCTGTCCAACATGCATAGAATATATAAAGGCTGAAATTATGACTGATATCATAGTAGAAGTTCTGGAGAATTCAATTTTGAAGTGCATTTTCAAAGTAAATGGATTGGTGAGTGTCAGAAAAAAGTATTTTCTGTTGCTGTGCAGTTTACAATTGTTTAGGTTTGAAAAGTCAACCCTACCAATGGCAGCGTGACATCACATACCAGTACTGGTCTCACAAGCCACATCCCTGCACTATAAAAGGGGCTGCCCAACTGCCATTTACCTCAGAGGTCTCCAAAGCTGTCAGACTCTCTGTTCTCATCTGTCCCTAAAAGAGACTGTTCAGCATAGTCAGTTCTCCCTACATCTACCTCAGTTTCTCTAGAAGTCCTTTCTGCTGTCTCTGATTATCAAGCTGGAAGGAAAAAGGAACATCCTTAGGCTAGAGACTATTTGACTTTATTTCTGAGAACTAAAGGGACAGAGAAACTCCAACTACATAGGTAGTTGTAAAACTAAAGAAGACCTGAGGGGAAACCAAGAAGAAGAAGAGAGGACACTGGTAATATTCTTTTCTGAGTGTTTATTTAACTTGAACTGCTTGTTACAATAAATATTTATTTGAAAACACCTGGGCTCGACTTTTTACATAATTTAAATATATAGACAGAGTTTAAAGGTCCTCAAACATTAATTAGTCATAGGATTGATTAATAAAATTACTAACAGTGAGTTTCTTTGGCCAAACAGGACCTGGATGCAAGCTTTCTGTAACAGCACCTCTAGAACTAAGTTCTCCTTGAGATCCAGATGATCCCAAATCCCTTGTTTAGAACAGGCGTGAAGATTTGGCTCTTCACCCTGGCCTTTAACAAGAGACAATGAGACTCCTTGCTTATTTTGTGTCTGCTATTTTTATCTTCATCTTTTATTTTGTTGTAATTTTTGTTTGATTGTAGTGAGCCAGCCAGAGTTATTCAGAGTTGGGCAGCATACAGGTTTAATAAATAATTATTTCCCATGTACTAAACAGGGAAACAGATTGCACATTGTTTAAATTTTACAGTATTACTCTAAGCTCATAAAATGTATATCAAAATATAAATTACAGAAGGAAATCCATGTAACTAAATATACTTTAGAGGGAAAGACGTATTAAAACATATTTTAGGAAAAATGTGCAGAGTTGAATTTCAAACCTTCAATCAGTTTTTTTTAAAAAAATATCACAAAAACACTCTTATTTTAAAAGTATTGTGTAATTATAGACAGAAATAAATCTCTCTATTCTGCAGCATAGGCAATCCATATTTCTATTAATGCTTAACTCACTTATTCTTTCACAGCGACCACAGTCATACAGTGGCTTTTGGGTCATACAGTGGCCCAGTGGATGTCATTTCACCAGAACTGACTACCAATAAATGCTTCTTTGAGCTTTCCAAGCTCAAAATACCTCACGGTATCTAGCCACCATGTCTTCTGTTGGCCTCCTTTTCAATTGCCTTCCATTTTTTTCAAGCATTAAAATGTTTTCCACTGATTCTTGGCTTCACATTATATGTCCAAAATACTTAAGCTTTGCTTTCATTATCAGTGTTTCTACTGAGCAATCTGGTTTTACTTCATCTATTCGTACTGAAATATTTTGTTCTTCACGCAATCCAAAGTATTCCTAACCATCCCCCCTCCCCGCACCTCAGTTCAAAGGCATAATTTTCTCTTTGTGGAGGCTTTCTGATTTTCAGGCTTATACAACCATATGTTAGAACTGCACAACTCATAGCTTTGGAAGTGTATATCTTTGATATCAATGTGATGTCACTGCATTTTAATTATTTTGTCTTAGTCTGTCATGTAGTGCCAAGTAATAGATGTCTCTTTATTTCATGGCTATAGTCATTATCCCTGTGAATTTTTGAGCCTAAAAAACTAAACTATGTCACAACTTCAATTTCTCTGCTTATTTGTATTCTGTTACCTTTATATGTTCATATAATATTGCGTGTTTTTTTTATACTGAGCAATAAACTAATTTTTGCACTCCCTTCTTTCACTTTCAGCAAGAGATTTCTTAAGTCTTACTCTCTTCTAAACATCATAGTTGTATTATAGAGCCTTAGTGATGCAGTGGTTAGAGTGCAGTACTGCAGGCTACTTCCGCTGACGGCCGGCTGCCTGCAATTTGGCAGTTCAAATCCTACCAGGCTCAAGGTTGACTCAGCCTTCCATCCTTCCAAGGAGGATAAAATGAGGACCCAAATTGTTGGGGGCCATATGCTGAATCTGTAAACCTCTGTAAAGGACTGTAAAGCGGTATATAAATCTAAGTGCTATTGTTATATCATTTCTATTTCTTCTAGAACAGCACTTCTCATGCTATATTTGGTGTTGAGTTAATTAATCTTATGTGGTTACTATGCCATTTAGGATATTAAATACTGCCATTTAGGATATTAAATACACCAGAATGCTGAATTAGATCTGGAGGCAAACTAGCAGTTTTGTGAAGTTCTTTAGGACATGTTGCATATACATTTTGCCATGGCAAAAATGAAAACTTCTGAATCACCTCAGGGCCTGCCCCAAACAGAACACATGGCAGCAAACAATCCAAATGGATTAATAAAACAAAATAAAACAAAAGTTATCAAGAGACAGATCATCACAGTCATAAAGTGATCATAGTTGATATTCAAGCTGAACCTCATTTTATATCATTTTATATCACCAAGTCTGCATGGGATTCTAGTGTAAAGCTGGAACATTCATCCCCCAAAGCTAACCCTATTTCTCCATACCTGTGTCCAGTTCAGTTCACTGTACTTCATTCTTGTGGTCATCTAAACATTTGCAGTTATTCCCACATTAGTTCAGTTAGAATTTTAGCCTAATAATAGTTTCATTTATATTCTTAGTTTCATTTATATATTTTCTGAACACTTCTTTATTAGATCTGTAATCCTGCCTTCTGTCTTAAAATTCTGCTATTATCTTCAATTTTCCCATGTGAATGAATTCTTTAGTGTACTGGACTCTCTGTGAAACATTACATTATAAGCAATAGCTATGGATTTTAGTTTAAAGAATTGCTCTTGTAAGCAGCCCAAATTTTCCAATTTTTAATCTATAAAAAAGCTTTTGCATTAAATTAGCTATGGATCTCAGATGTAGTAGATTTTGTGTGTCAAATCTCCATCTCCAACCAAGAATTCCCACTCATTTGTTTTGAATTATGTCTACAGTTCAAATTACTTTAACAAATGCTTTCCCAGCCAATGTTATCAATATTATTTGGCACTGAAGAGGTTCACAGACAATTCTTTCTATGTTCAAAAGACAATGCATTAGCTTGTGACCTCTGTCAGATATCAAATTTATTGTTTTCTGTTAGTTTCTGAAAACATTTCATTCATGTTAAAAGCTGGAGAAATCAGGGTACGATGAACAAAGACGTTTATGTATTTCCTTTTTTTAAAAAAGAAAAATGACACTGCAAAAATAGCCTTTTGCCATAACATTTTGCAAAATTTTATTTAGAGAAATTGGATCTGTATTTTCTTTTCAAAGGTTCAAAGCATAATTCTTTTAAGATGGACAAGTAAGCCAATATTTCATTTTACTGAAATACCGACACATTGCAAGCTTAAATACTCTAAAATAAAGTGAAGAGTGACATTGGGATATTAGGATGCCCCTGACTTATACATATTAACATTTTAGAATGCTCCATATATAGTATGTCTGAATACATTAATGCATATACATTAGATAGAGAAACATCACAAAATGGTTCCAACACATGCATTCAAATATGTCAAACAGAGTGGCACGGTAGCCTAGAGGTGCCGACATTTGCCTCATTCAGGAGCTTGAGAGTTCAATCCTAGGCAGCAGCAGATGTTTATCAGGGCACAGAGAGAAAATATCTGTTGCAAACTCTGCATAGGTGTCAGGAAGGGCATCTGGCCAGTAAATGCTCCGCTCCAGTCAATCCCCCAACTCCACTCTGATAAAAAGGGATTACAGGGTCATAAAAAATATGTCAGGATAAAAAATATGCTATATCAAGTGAATATACTGTATATGCAACGAAGATGTGTTTGTACACCATGAATAATCTTACCAAGAAAAAGTTAATTTAGCTAATGAATGTACAGTATGTATGAGAAAAAAACAGTATTAACATGAAATGTCTAATGAATTAGAAAAATCAGTTGAGGTTCTAGCAATAAACTAGAAAATGTCAGTTGCAGTTCTAGCATGAGCAAAAGAACATTTGGATGTATGGGTTACAAAATTTGGCTGCTTCAGCTTTTCACAGTCAGCATCTGTTAAAAAGATTTTTCATATCATGCATCTGCTGGAAATCATAATCACCTGGAAACCAGCTCACACTATTTTCCGGGCCAACATAAAAATCTCATTATTGTTGCAGTCTGCTTAGTGGAAGTTCACTCTTATTAGCTATTTTAGGACTTTTCTTAAATATCCTATTTAAGCTTCAGGTAACAATACTGCAAAGCAGCTCTTAAGAATCACACTATTACAGAATTATAAACTATGCTTTTAAAAAATAAATGTTGAAGGAAATTAAATCCATTTTAATGTCTGCCCCCTTTTGACATGAACTAGCATTGCATACCTGTACAAAATGGGTGGCGTTTAGACTACAATGCCATTTCTCCATCCTGCTCATTTTGATACATGCACATGTCCGCATGCACACACATACCACAGACATCTTTTTAAATTCTGCTTTGTGTTTGTGAAAGCTATTGATATCTACTTTCTATTTTTTCCCTCCATTCCTATATCTATATTTTCTCAATTCTCTCAAATTTTATGTAAATAAAATGTAGGTGATGACCAGGCTGAGCCCAAGGGAAGGGTCAAACGTATCATAGATCACAAGTCCTTACATAAGAGATCTAAGTCCACCCCACTTTGTATGCTTCTCTTATCTCCCACTCATTTCCTTTGATCATTAATTGGTTAGATTCTTGTAGAGAGCTTAAGCTTGCAATAAATTTTTATACTCATTTGAACTGCCTGAATCTCCTGATTTCCCTGACTCTTGACATAAAAGACAACTCTTGGTAACTTCATGGGCCCATTTATGAAGGTTCTTTTTCACAACAATATGGAAATAGTTTTCCATTGTTTGATTAATTCTAATTCTCATTAGTTAATTATTTCCTGTCACATCCTACTACCTTCATCAGCCCGACACAATACGACAAATTTTCTCTCATGAATTTGAAGTTAGGAATAGGATATGAGTTACTATGCCAACAATCATGGAATAGGCTTTTCTCTTTTTATGAGATATGGTTTCTTAAAGGCTTCAGAGAATCAAGGCACCGGAGACACTTACTTAAAGGCAAGTGCAAAATGGTCTATTTTCAAATGAATTATTTGAGAGCCAAGTCGAGCTTCTTTCATATAAACACTTCTGCTCTAAGATGTTGGTTATTAGGTGTGGACCTTAAAGATCTTGGAGACCAGCAGATGTTAGAAAAATATTCCCAAATCCTATATAGCTTTGCTACCATCTCGCAGTTTTCTGAGTTTTTGCACTCCAGGTCCAGCAGCCCCATAGAGACGAGCAAACCATTCTGCAAGTATTTTTTGTGAAGTTTCAGTTTTTGTGAAGTTTTTATGAAGATTTCAGAACTTTAATGCAATTTACTATTAAATTAATTCAGATTTTTTTTGTTTTAAAAAAGTACCTATTGAAAAATATAATCATATTAACGGTAAAATAGATCAGCAGAAAATAATTTTCTTCCAAATGCTTATTATTAATGAAGCATATCTTCTGGCAAGATGGTCATGTGCTAAAATGTGGTTTATTCTCTCTCCACCATCAGCTGCAAAAACAAAGCTTCTATACTGTTTGAAGAGAGTTAGTAAGCTGAAAATCTAATTAAACTTCTTCTGCCACTTAATTTGGGCTGGTAGAAATGCCTCATAAACCCAAATTGCAACTTCTTCTTTCTACTAGGGCATAGACAATTACCACTCAGCCCCTCCTTCCCCAAGTCTCCAAGTCTTGGCTTCTGAAGAAGTTAGAGCGTGTATGAGGCTTCAGCTAAGAAACTATCTACTTCTTTTCACCATTGGAAACTCTGATTGAGACTCCAGGTCAAAAGAGATATTTAGAGAGCTTGTAATTGATGCAAACTTGTAATTTTATATAAATAAGTATATTTTACATCTATATATTCAGCAGACAAGATAGTCAGGCAAACAAGAGCATCATGAGGTAAATTGTCAGGTAAATCGCAGAACAGCATACAGAGCACACAGAAAAAAAAAGGCAGGGAAAAGGTAAACTCCCCCTCCACACCCACAGCAACCAATCACAGTGCAGATTGCCTCATGCAGCAGTCAGCACTCTCCAACCAATCAACTCTTAATTGTATGTTCTGGTTCATGGTACAATCCCACTGTTCCAGCTATTAAATTTCAATATCTTAACAAGTAACTAAAGAGTAAACGTCCTCCTAGGAAGCCTTGGACCCTATTCAAGGTCAAGAAAGAAGGGAGGAAATCATAAATGGATTATCAGCATACAAAGATTTTAATAAAAGTTATTAAGCTGCATTTTAGATTTGTTTCAGAAATGCTGTGCTGAATCAGTATGTTGAGTGCCTTTGTTGGTTCCAGTTAAATGTTTTGATGAGATTGATAAACTAATGGTTAAATTTTTCATGGAAAGAATAAATACTCAGCCTTTCTTTGTTAAGATTAAATTTCATGATGATAGTGGTTTTAATTGTCCTGATTTTAAATATAATTAGAGTTATTTGTTTACTTTGAACATGTGCTGGAATAGAAATAATGTCGCTTATATACCATTGTAAATAGAAAATTTACGGTGAAAATTATTAAAATAGTTTTAATAATTATTGAAAATCATTGAAACCCTTGTAATCTTGGCTGTTATTACAGTACAAATTTGGATACTTTTTTAGCATTAAAAGCAGACATATGTAGGCCATATTCAGTATAAAACTTAATTTTAATTTTTCTTCCTATGAGAACTGATACATTGAAATCATTCTTATTTGAAATGGGTGGTAATATTTTTTTCCTGTAAAACATGGACACATAACAATCATTTCTCTGAAACAGCTATCACAAAGGATTATAACTTACTTGCAAAAGCAGTAAATATAAGTTATTTTCCCCTTCAAACTATATTTATTTAAGAAGTTTTACAGAGAAAAATATTGTACAAAATATTTAGTGAAAATTGTTTGAGAGAATGGTTTGTACATTTCCAGTAGTTATATTGATGCCCAAATACTTGTCTCTCATTTTGTTCCTTTTTGCAGTAGAAAGCTGCATATTCTGTTAGGTAAGGTCCTATATAATTTTCCGTTCACTTTGACCAATTTTATTTGATTTAGAAGTCTTGTTTGAATACTACAGCTTAATAGATTAGGCTTTCTTTCTTCCAAGTATCACATTTCAGAGCAGAACATAATTTATGTCCACACATGCCAGTCTTTTCAAATTTAGAAAGTCCTTTTTATTTCCAGTATGTTAAGTTAATTGCTTGATAACTTTATTAATGCATCTAGGTAATTTCTTTTCAGTTCTTATTCCACTTTTTGGGTGGTCTCAAATCAACAAGGTATTCATTAATACTTTCATCTGCATCCCATCTGCCTTGCACATTTAATATCTTAACCAATAATCTTATTGTGAAAGAAATGATTATATTGTTTGTAAGAAAAATGCATCCCCTTAAGATGTATCTTTTCATTTTACTTGCTTCGTTTGTGAGAAAGTAAGTTCAGTGCAAAGAATGTTCATCACTGAAATAGCTGCTTTGTTAACAGAATTTGGAAATCAAATGTTGCTGCAATTATTTATGAAATTGCATCATTTTTATAGATGACACTCAATTCTTTGCTGCTTTAAGTGACTTTTCTAGATAAATTACAGATTCATAGAACACGGAAAATGGCCTGGGGTCATCTCAAGTAGTCCTTCAAGTGGTTGCAAGTAGTCCTGTTCAAGTGGTTGCATAAGTACCTACCCTCTTCATAGACAGGTATTGTAGGGCACTGCAAGGAAAGAATAGCTGATGAAAGCACAGCTGTCTATAGAAAAAGGAATAATCAAGATACACGCCAGTATCCCAGCTTTGTACACACACTCTAGTGAGACAATGATCATAATTGGTAATATGTTATGCAAATAGGAAATACCTAGTCATTTGTTTAGATGGGTTCTTCTTAGAAATCAAATACATAAAAAATAGTAGGATAACTGATAAGTACACATAATCCTTGACTAACAGTATGATCACAATTGAGCCCCAAATTTCTGTTGCTAAGCGAGACATTTATTAAGAGATTTTTTTCCCTTCATTTTACGACCTTTCTTGCCACAGTTGTTAGGTGAATCACTGCAGTTGTTGAGTTAGTAATATAGTTGTTAAATGAATCTGGCTTTTCCACTGATTTTGCTTGTTAGAAAATCACAGAAGGTGATCACATGACCCTGGGAATCTGCAACCATCATAAATATGAGTCAATTGACAAGTGCCTGAATTTTGATCGCATGACCATGGGGATGTTGCAACGGTCATGTGAAAAATAGTCATAAATCACATTTTCAGTGCTGTTGTAACTTTGAACAGTCATTAAATGAACTGTTGTATGTTGAAGACTACCTGTAGCTGTAATCCAGAGTTTTAGACAAGGCTAGGGGTCGCAGTTGCTCACGTGGTTAAGATTTGAGTCAGAAGACCAGCTTGACAGTTTGAAATCTGAGAGTGCCAACTGTGTAATGGAATGAGGGGTTTGTTCCCACTCCTGCCCACCTAAGCATGCAAATGCAAGTAAACAGTAGGTGCCACTTTGGTGGAAACAGGGACATGAAAGGTAGCCCTTCAGGCATCCCCTGGGCAACAGTGATGTCACCTGCGAATCCTTTCAACCTGGAAGTGCCTTGGTAGATACTTCCAACACGAATGTGGTACTGTAATAGACAATGCTGCTTTCTAAGCCTATCTCTAGGTTCAAGAAACTGAACTGGGAATTTTGCATTGCACTGATCTATTGCTCTACAGAAGAATAAAAGGGGCTTTCTAAATTTGAAAAGACAGATTTATTTCCCATAAGTGGCGTTCTTAAAGATAAATTTTAATCCAACCTCACTTGTTGATGTTTCTATTATATTTACTGATTGATTGACATTTACCCCTATTCTGAGAAGAAGTGTGCTGTCATTTCAGCAGTGAGGACAAAAAATCCCTAGCCCTGAAAAATTTGGCCTTTACTGATGGAGATTTTGCTGGAAAGGCAAACTACATTTTAAACATAAACTATATTTCCATAGTTCAAAACAACAAAATCCAGAGCAATTTGCAAATATTTTAAATCCCATACCTAATGAAATAAAAATAAGGTATTATCTTCCAGATACATTGCATGAACATAAAGATTGACTGAAAACACAATCATTATAGTAATACAGTATAAAATTCATCCCAACTCTCATAATAGTATGACAAAATTTATTTATTTTATTTTATTTATTATTAATGAGACTTGTATGCCACCCCATCTCCAAAGACTCGGGGCGGCTCACAACTAAAACAAGAACAATAAATAATTAAAAAAGAATTAAACTAACAAGCCCCATTGAAATATAATTACATAAATACATGATAAAACCATGATAATTGTCATATATATGAAGCCCATTTCTCACTTTACGAAGGTTCAAGTTCCTAGAGTAAGTTATTTTTCAATTTACAGTAAAAAAATTTGTTAGGAAATATTTATTCTAATAAGTTTCTCTACTATTTCATAAAAACAAATGCAATTTGTTCTAAAACAGAAATGGATGCTTGAAATCTCATTGTTAAAGAGGGTTTACCAATGGCTCTTATAAAGAGATTTTCCTGAAACAGGAATATTTGATGCCCCATTCTTGCTTTTATTTTTAATTGTTTCTGTTATGTATGTAGGTTTGAAGTCATTGGTTTAGTTTGAACTGTTCTTGTAAAATGTTGGAAATGATTGGTTTAAAAAGTGCGGGAAAACCCTGCACTCTGATTGGCTGGCAACTGCGGCTGCTGGCTATAAGTAGCAGCCGCAGCCCAGCCAAATCGGGTCCGTTCTGAGCTGTAGTCACTAATAAACTAAGAGCTTGAAGCACTCCGCGTCTGTCTCTTCATGCAAACTTAACACTTTCCACTCTCACTCTTTACTCTGGGATATCTGCTTTTCATTCTCTCCCTTTTATACAGCAATCAGACAATATCATCCTTAAATTCATTTAGTTCATTTCAATATTTAATAAATTATCTCTGTGATTTGGAATTTTGCAAAGCATTTAATGTATTGTGCCAAATTACAACAATGTTGAATCTTATTCAAGTATTGTTACTGATCTCTAAAAATGAAAAATTGGTATATAGGTTTGTAAATAAATAAGCAGTTTCTTCTCTCTGCCTTTGCTATTAGTTCTTTTGTAATTTGCCATTATGACTGCCATCTTCAGTTAACAATGACTCAACATTTCCTGAAGCAATGCCAAGTGCCATCTCTGCACCTACTTCCAAAAAACAATATTGTAGTCCTTTATCTAACACCCAGCCTTTCCATTTCTAAGCTAGTTTATGTTCAGTGTAGCAACAGAAGAAAAATTGAAGAATCCTACTTCCATTACCAGCATTATGGTGAATAAATGGGGCTTGATAAAGATTTTTTTTCCCTTATGGCTACTTTCAGTGTCTAAACTTTTAATTATTCTGTGGCTATTGGGCTATGGTTCTAACAAGGCAAAATTTTGTTTCCAGTCATGAAATGCAGAAATTGTATATTTGTGTTTAGCTTATAAAAGGACTAAATCTGACAAGTCTCCTTGTAAGTAAAAAATAATAATGTAAGGAGAATAACAAAGAAAAAGAAAAACAGGACAGTTAGGAAAGTGAACAGCTGGCTTTTGCAGAAACCTTCTCTGATGGCAGGAAAAAATAGTGTTCACAGCAAATGTTGTATTTCCTCTTTAGAATAGAAAGTATCTTGGGATAAAGAGAGTGGAGAAATGAAGTTTAGTAAGAATGTAAGTGATTCTCGCTTATGAATCAAGATGAAAACTTAAATTCAGTTGTTTTTGAAATGCACAGTATTCCGGATCTGAGATTAAGTTTCTTATTACAGAAAATGCATACAAAAATGAATGATAAAAAATGAATAATATTCAGTCAAGTGGTTTACAAAGTAAGACCATCTGGCAAATTGCATAAAACTGCCTTCATTAGAGGGAAAAAAATGCAAGGCAATTTTTATAGAAGCTTTTTAGGAACAAATTCTCAAAACTGACACAGTTGGAAAAAAAAGAAATGGAAAGAAACCAAAATTGGCAGATTTAGCCATTCCTACATATAGTAAATGATGGTAATCTATGAATACAGTGAAAAGTTTCCTCTCTCCAATGATGGCTGAGTCAAGGGAGTGATGCTCATCTCTGTTTCTTAGCTGAGGTAGCCAGCATTGTCCAAAGATGCTTCTGTGGTCATGTGGCCAGCATAACCATAGACCAGGATGCACAGTACACTGTTACCTTCCTACCGAAGTGGTTTTTATCTACTCACATTTTGAATGAACTGCAAGGTTGGTAGGAACTGGGCAAGTAACAGGAACACTCGATCACATTGCATTCAGGTCTCAAACCTGGGCTGTCATCTTTCCCACTGACAAGCCCAGTGTTTTAACCACTCAGCCATTAGCCATCTATAGAAGCTAGTGACTAAACCTGTCTTCAGTCTAGTCTTCTGCTCTTGGGTAAGAAGAGGATGCTGTTATGTTACTAGTGTGGAACCAAGATTCAGCTGGCAATCTGTTGGTTATTCATTTCAGGCTCCAAAGTATCCTGAGCCGACTTTGAAGTCTCAAATTATTGCATGAATATCTCATGAAGGAGCTGCATCATCCAAGAAGGATGGTGCATCAGCCAAGAAAGATAGATTGAAGCACAATTGTTTGAGACAAGCCAAGAGAAGACATATGAAGACAGCCATCTTCATACTTCCACCATTTCAATTTTATCTCGAAAGCCTATTAGATTGAACATTGTACTAGGTTGGTTCAGATATGGTGGCTGTGTGCTGGGAAATATAAGCATTTGGAAAGATAAGCATTTGGCATAGCTCATCTAAAATTGTAGTCTGATTTTATAGGCTTAAAGGAGTAAGTCTCATTGATTATGTTGGCAAATATTTCTGAATGAAGTGGCCTTGGATTATGGCCACAAAGCTACTGCACTTCCTGTCTGCCTTCCTGTAAAGATCATATATAACTGTATTTGCTCTCTTGTACATTTTAATTTTGAATGTATAATATTTTTTGCAATGCAACATTCTGAAATGAAAACACCTAGGATTAGCACCATGCATCCATCTTATATATGCTGATTTGTTGGATTTTAGTTGGACTCTGATGAACAGCTATGCTTCAGATAAAAACCAATTCATGTAGAAATGTGTATGTGTGTGTTCCTTTGAGAAAAGTGAATAGATAAACTGTCCAAGTTAAAAGGAAATAGAGCATGGATAATTCTAGCTTGAGATATTCTGTTGCTTAAGCGATGCATTAAATCAATATTTTGCAAAGCTTTTCCTTGTTATGTTTTTTTACTGGCTGCTTTCAGAACTAACTATTTAGGTCATCAGTTTTTAGAAACAAAATTTATTTTATGGCCTATCTTCACATATTTAATTCCATTTTTTTGGTTTTGGTCTCTGTATTAATTGAGGAAGCCATACATACTTTGAATGTTTGGTGGACTTGATGATCAAGAACTGAAAGTGTTGTGCAGGCAGTTAGGCAGGCAGGAAATAATCAAAAGAAGTTCTGTAGTTGCTTCCAGATACATCTTTTTCTGTTTCAGTGGGAGTTTCTCTTTAAACTGAAACAGCAGCTTTAAAGGTGACATACTTTTCAGATCTGTAACAGTAGGAAGAAAGATTTAAACATCTTCTGTACCTCAAAGTCCTACAGCTGCAAATATTTCCTTGTGATTTCTATTTATATAAATTTTTGTGTTAGCTACATTCACATGCATAATAATAATTTACTCAATAAATTTCAATAAAGCATGGATAGAAAGGCCACTGTTTTGGGTCTCATGCCTTTACAGGGTTTATGGTGGAAATGTCAACCAATTCCTTGGTTGCCCATTGCCAATTACCTTTTTTCCTGACATTCTAAAATGCTGACAATTTTGAAGAAGGCTTTGTTCTCCAAGACCCAGCACTCCTAGTGTTGAACTCAGAAATCACATTCTGATTTCTGCAGTAAACAGTCTCTATGGTCTCCAGAGGAATTTGGGTCAGTTGGAAGGCAATATACCACCGGAAAGAAAGCATAAGTGCTTTATCTTTGTGGCTTTCTCAGTGGCTCTGAGATTTCTGGGAAGAGATATTGTGCATATAAACGTGTGTAAATATGCATGCAGCCTCTTAACGATACTCAGCATCATATATAGTCTATAGAGTTAAAGATATTACCCATTATCCTTACAAAGGGCTAATGTCAGTTACCTATCATGGCCACCTCATTCTGTGAGATATTCTGCATTCTTATTTAAATGGTACTGATTATAGTCTTTACATTAATATACAGGTTTGTGCAAATTTTATGGAAATCTGCCTGTTCCTGTCCTGGTTTTGGATTATGCTATTTTTATGAATCTACATAACTATTAGAATAGCCAGTTTGGTGTGGTGGCTAAAGTATCAAAGTGTGAGACTGTGAGTTCTAGTTCTATCTTAGGCACAAAGCCAGCTGGGTAACATTGGGCCAGTCACTTTTTCTGAGCCCTAGGAAGAAGTCAGTAGCAAACCACTTCTGAAAAACCGTGCCAAGATAACTGCAGAGTCTAGTCCTGGCAGTCCCTGAGAATCAGACACAACTGAACAGAAGAAAAGAAAAAGTATTGCAGTATATGCTGGCTTTTGTTTACCTGCAGAAGGAAAATTTGTTTTTATGCAGTTCCTTATATAAACCACTATAGTTAGTGCATGTAACTAAACTGACTAGAAATAAAAGTCCATTAAAGAAATTAGGTAAATCCCAGACATTATAGGTGGGAAGAAATTAGATCTCTGGACAACTGGTATAAGTATTTAAGTATATCTTTTCATGTGACGACACTGAAGAAATGACACTTGGCTACAATGTAAAGTAGTAAACATACAGGTTGTATAACAGTGTAAATGTGATGTCCCTCAAACTAACGCAACGCACAGCCATTAATGTTTAAACTGCAGGCAGCAAAAGTGAGTTCACCCCTAAGTGATAATATCCAAATTGGGCCCAAGGAGCTGTTTCCCCTCCCTGGTGTCATGTGACTTGTTAGTGTTACAAGGTCTTAGGTGTGAAGGGGGAGCAGATGTGTTAAATTAGGTGTTATTGCTCTCACTCTCATACTGGTCACTGGAAATTCAACATGGCACCTCATAGCAATGAACTCTCTGAGGATCTGAAAAAATGAATTGTTGCTCTACATAAAGATGTCCTAAGCTATAAGAAGATTGCCAAGACCCTGAAACTGAGCTGCAGGATGGTGGCCAAGACCATTCAGCAGTTTAACAGGACAGGTTCCACTCAGAACAGGCCTCGCCATAGTCAACCAAAGAAGTTGAGTGCCTGTGCTCAGCGTCATATACAGAGGTAGGCTTTGGGAAATAGATGTATGAGTGCTACCAGCATTGCTGCAGAGGTTGAAGAGGTGGGGGATCAGCTTGTCAGTGCTCAGACCATATGCTGCACGCTGCATCAAATTGGTCTGCAAGGCTGTCATCCCAGAAGGAAGTCTTTTCTAAGGATGATGCACAAGAAAGCCCGCAAATGGTTTGCTGCAGACAAGTCGACGAAGGACATGGATTTCTGGAACTATGTCCTGTGGTCCACTGAGACCAAGATAAACTTGTTTGGTTCAGATGGTGTCAAGCTTGTGTGTTGGCAACCAGGTGAGGAGTACAAAGACAAGTGTGTGTTGCCTACAGTCAAGCATGGTGGTGGGAATGTCATGGTCTGGGGCTACATGAGTGCTGCTGGCACTGGAGATCTACAGTTCATTGAGGGAACCATAAATGCTAACATGTACTGTGACATACTGAAGCAGAACATGATCCCCTTCTTCGGAGACTGGTCCACAGGGCAGTATTCCAACATGATAACAACTCCAAACACACCTCCAAAATGACCACTGCCTTGCTAAAAAAAGCTGAGGGTAAAGGTGATGGACTGGCCAAGCATGTCTCCAGACCTAAACCCTATTTAGTATCTGTGGGGCATCCTGAAATGGAAGGTGAAAATGTGCAAGGTCTTTAACAGCCACCAGCTCCATGATATCATCATGGAGGAGTGGAAGAGAATTCCAGTGGCAACCTGTGAAGCTCTGGTGAACTCTATGCCCAAGAAAGTTAAGGCAGTGCTGGAAAATAATGGCGGCTACACAAAATATTGACATTTTTGGCCCAATTTGGACATTATCGCTTAGGGATGTATTTTCAACTTTTGTTGCCAGGGGTTTAGACAATAATGGCTGTGTGTTGCATTACTTTGAGGGGACAGCAAATTTACACTGTTATACAAGTTGTATACTCACTACTTTACACTGTAGCCAAGTGTCATTTCTTCAGTGTTGTCACATGAAAAGATTGTCACATGAAAAGATATACTTAAATATTTACAAAATGTGAGGGGGTGTACTCACTTCTGGTGTGTGTGTGTGTGTGTGCACACACACACACACACACTCACTCTGTATTCACTTCTTTTCCAACTGTGCATGTATAAACACTGTATGGGCATTTAGTTCCACATCAATTGTGAGCATGAAAGCCAATTTTTCTTTGTGTGGGTCACTTTTGATGACTCAAGATGAATACATCTTGTTCATGATACTATTTCTGCCTTGGTAATATAATTTGTCAAGTTTAAGATTGCTCTTAATTGCTGGGTACAGGTGTCATTTACTTGTAATTGTTTTTAAACGAATGGTTTATTTTAACTTAACTGGAGCTTTTTGACTCAGTAACTGTAATGATTCCACAGGGAAACTTTCATCCAACCATCACTAAGTGGCTGAGATGTCAAATAAATGCCAGAGAACCTTAGCAGGTTGAGTTATTTCACATCATAGAGGTCTCCTTAGTCATAAATCACCTCAATTACACAAAGAACTTACCAAGCTCTGAGACAACAAATACCACCTTAAAAACATACAATTTATACAATTAATTTTTCCTTTAATCAAGACTTAAAAGCCTGAGATCACACACTTCCTATTGTAAACTGTGGCTTATGGTCTCTCATTTTTCCACTGCTGTTTGAGATGTTATCCATATAATTAATCACAGGGTCTCCAAATGCTTGTTGCCAAGTGTGCACTTAAGCTTCTGAGACTCTCCTTTGAAAAAGTTTTAGAAATGCATTTAATTATAAATGACATCCATAGGGGTGTTGGGTTGAAAATAGATCCTTTTAATTTGTAACTGGACCTAAACTTCTTATTGTCAAAATGATCAGTCTTTGCTGTCATACATACTGCACACAAATGAACCAATCCCTTAAAGTTCCTTCACATGATGTAGATTTCAGATGAGAATAATAGGTTATCAATGGGTTATATCAGATATGACTCTAAAGTATGATTTGACACTACATGAATGAGTCTTCAAAGATTTTTGGGTTTATAGAATTTTTCTTACTCCTATTTTGCTGTTTGAATGCTATAGTTCCTTCAAAAAGGTCATTTGCAAACCAGAACTGGAAAGATTTGAACCTGATTCTAAATCAAGATTAAACACAAATTTGTTTTTGTGATTTTGTTTGTGTGAAGTGCCATACTTTTATCTTATAGCAGGGTAGGGTATAATTTGATAAATATGTATGCAAACAAACAATACAAAAAAGGAAGGAATTTTTTTTTTAATTACATTTATATGCCGCCCTTCTCCGAAGACTCAGGGCGGCTTACAGTTTCTGGGATACAACCCAGTGTGCTCAGCAATAGCCTTCATTCCATTGTATATGCCTGCTTATTACTAAGCGGCATTTTTACAAAGTCAGCTAATTGCCCCCAACAATCTTGGGTCCTCAATTTACCTACCCTGAGAGGATGGAAGGCTGAGTCAACCTTGAATTAAATTGAAGATGGAGCTATGAATTGTTACTAATAATTATGGATATATTTTATTTTTGCAGGACATTTATCTGATGATGATGATGATGATGATGATGATGATGATACATCCAATAATACACTTAACACCATTGACCAACAATATATGTCTATCCCAGGTCCTTTGGAAGGACTTGATAAATGGATTAAAATGTCAAATCCAATCTAAACATCTGGATGACTGCGCAATTAACCATATAATAAACCCCAGTGAGGCCCTACCTTGATGCAGTTTATTATTTATTTACTTATTATTTGGATTTATATGCTGCCCCATCTCCGGGGGGGACTCGGGGCAGCTTACACAAAAATATATATACAATATATAAAATTAATTCCGAAATTTACCAATCCAAATAGTTATAAAATTTTAAAATATCCCAATGTTAAAATCCCCAACCCTGCTCAATCCAGGCCGGCCTGTGAAAACAGCCAAGTCTTTAGATCGCGATGGAAGGAACACAGATCAGGGGCCAGACGTAGCTCCAGGGGTAGCTGGTTCCAAAGGGTGGGTGCCCCCACAGAGAAGGCCCTCCCCTGGGGGACTGCCAACCGACATTGTCTGGCCGACGGCACCCCCAGGAAGGCCTGCCTGTGGGAGCATAGTGGGCAATTGGACCTGATGCTGGTAGGAGGTGCTCCTGCAAGTACCCTGGACCCAAGCCATGCAGGGCTTTATAGGTTAACACCAGCACCTTGAATCTTACATGGAGGGCAACTGGCAACCAATGCAGACCATGCAGGAGGGGTGTCACATGGGAGAATCGGGCCGCTCCCATCACCACCTGCGCAACCGCATTTTGCACCAGTTGAAGCCTCCGTACAGTCCGCAAGGGCAGCCCCAGATAGAGAACATTGCAATAGTCAAGATGGGAGGCCACGAGCGCATGAGTGACTGTGCGTAGGGAATCTTGCTCCAAGTAGGGGCGCAACTGGTGCACCAGGCGAACCTGGGCAAAAGCCCCCCTGGTGACAGCTCCCACCTGCTCCTCCATATTGAGCCCTACCTCCAGGAGGACACCCAAGTTGCACGCCCTATCCACGGGGGGCAACACTTCTCCCCCCTTGACCAAAGATGGAATATCTTGGATCCGAGATGCTGGTATGCACAGCCACTCAGTCTTGTCTGGATTGAGCTGGAGCCTGTTTCTCCCCATCCAGATCCTTACCGCCTCCAGGCACTGGAACAGCATGGGGAGGGCATCACTGAGATGGTCCGGGGTGGAGATTTAAAGCTGGGTATCATCAGCATATTGATAATACCTCACCCCGAAACCACGGATGATCTCACCCAGCGGCTTCATGTAGATGTTGAACAGCAGGAGAGAAAGCACCGACCCCTGAGGAACCCCACAAGTGAGGGGCCTTGGGGTCAATCTCTGCCCGCCCATCAACACCGACTGTGTGCATCCCAAGAGGAAGGAGGAGAACCACTATAGAACAGTGCCTCCCACTCCCAGCTCCCGAAGACGCCGCAATAGGATACCATGGTCGATGGTATCAAAAGCCGCCGAGAGATCTAATAGGACTAGGACAGAGGAGTATCCCCTGTCCCAAGCCCTCCAGAGATCATCAATCAGTGCGACCAATGCCGTCTCCATGCTGTAACTGGGCCTGAAGCCCGATTGAAACGGATCTAGGTACTCGGTTTCCTCCAGGAAAGCCGGGAGCTGTTGGGCCACCACGCTCTCGACAACCTTCACTAAAAAGCGAAGGTTGGAGATGGGATGAAAGTTGTTTAAATTGGCTGGGTCCAAGGCAGGCTTCTTGAGAAGGGGACTCACCACCGCCTCTTTCAAGGCAGTTGTAGGACTTGCATGCTTTGAAGAAGAGGACAGCTATTCCAGAGATTCAAATGGAGCTGCGCATGCTCTTGTCCATCTCTCGCTTGGAACCATCCCCTCCCACCCCACCCCGCCAGTCCGCAAAACCAGAAAGGTTGGGGAACTCTGGGTTACAGGACTCAGGACTGTTGGCTAAGCAATCAGGCCTAGCAGCTGCAGGACTACTGGAAAAATACATAGGAATTGTTTTTGTTGTTGCTGTTTGTTGTTCAGCTATTGTCATTACTTTTGACTTCTTGATCTTGTTTAAGTACAATCCAGCTTTTTCACCTTCTGCTTTGACTTTCAGGATAAGTTGTTTTATATCCTCTTCATTTTCTGCCATAGAGTAATGTCATATGCATACATTGGGTTATTAATGCTTCTGCCATCATTTTTTATTCCCATTTCCAGGGGCTGCGGTGGCTCACGTGGTAAGAAGCTGGGTCTGTGTGCTGCTGAAGTCAACAGCTCGATTCCCATGAGCAAATAAACCATGATGGGACAAGAAAGGAGCCTGCCCCGATTGCCTACTGGCATTCAGGCATCCTGCGGGTAAAGATAATACCTCCCGGAAAAATTCCTTTCACTGAGGCAGCCAGACACCTCGGTGATCCCTGGCTAACACATGCCATACGCTAAATAAATAAATTCCCATTTCCAATTCATCTAAGTTAAGGTTCTTCAAACCTGCCTCAGTGTATAAGTGAAATAGATGTGGCAATATAATCCAGCCCTGCCCCATCTTTTCCTCTTTTCAATCAGTATGGATTTTTATAAGTTGTTCTATTAGGGATTTCTTGATAGTTGTACTGGGATGTTGTGAAATAAGTCAATGTTCTGGAATGCTGATTTCTTTCAGATACTTCCATAATTTTTCATGTTCAACATAACTGAAGCCTTTGCCATAATCAATGAAGTCTAAACATACCTTTTTGAAATTCACATGCTTGTTCCTCGACCTATTAAATATTTGCAATGTGATTTCAAATGCCTCTTTTTCTTCTGAAACCAACCTGTACTTTGGGCAGCTCTGCTTCCATGATTTGGTCTGGTTATGGTTGAATGGTTTTCAAACAAAAGGTTGCTAGCATGTGATATGAGGGCTATTGTGTGGTTGAAACAGATGTTTGGGTCACTCTTCTATAGGAAAGGAATCAACAGTGATTTTTTTTTTACCAGTTGTTTGTCTGGTCATTAGAGTCCTATAACTTTTAACTGCGCTATTAGTACTGATTAAAGCAATTCTGTTGGAATGCCATCAGTTCCAGGGGATTTTGGTTTTGGCAATTGTTTCAATGCCCATGTTATCTTGTCTTCCAATATATCTGGCTCTGAATCAGATTTCTGTTTGTTGTATAGTTGAAGATCATTGCTATTTCTATGCAATTCCTCAGTATGTGCCTTTCATCTATGTTTGATTTGCTTCTAATCATTTAGTTATTTCTTGTTCCTTATTGTTCCTTTGTGTGCAGTAAATAGTGCCAAGTGTTCTTTATTAGGGCAAAAAGATCTCTCATGTGTCCTTTGAGGTTTCTTTCCTTTATTCCCTTGAAGTACTCATTCCAGGAATTTTCTTTTTCTAGCTTTATGTCAAAATTCCATGTTTAGCCACCTTGGTTCATCTCTTTCTTGATGATATCCAGCTTTTCAAGTTCATGCTTTGCATGTTCCATATGCCAATCTTGTTTATTACAGATAGTTTTTTTCTCTCAAAGGATTCACCAGTGTTCTGGCTGCCCAAGGAATTTCCCTTTCACTGTCATAATTTTTTAGTTTCATGGTTTTCTCATTTAAAATAGACTAGAATAACAGAGTTGGAATGAACCTTGTAGGTCATATAGTGCAACCCCTGCTCAATCAGGAGACCCCATACCACAGGTGTCAAACTTGCCATGTCATGTTGCCATCACATGATGTTTTATGACGTTTTTCCCTTTCTCAGAGCTGGGATGGGTGTGGAGTGTGTGAGACGCATTCAGCCCGCAGCCCACCAGTTTGACACCCCTGCCGTATACCATTTCTGACAGAAATCTTTTCTTGAAAGCTTCCGATGATGAAGCTCTCACAACTTCTGAAGACAAGCTATTCCATTGGCTGATTGTTCTCACTGTCAGAAAATTTCTCCTTATTTCTAGTTGAATCTCTCCTTGATCAGCTTCCATTCATTTTTCTTTATCTGGCCTTTGGGTGCTTTGGAAAATTTCCTCTTCCGTATCATAATTTTCTGCTCACAGTATGTCCTTGCTCTTCCCTAATAGCATGGTTGATATACTTGGGTGTGGTGAGGGGAATACCATTTTAGTTACCATTTAAGTCAGCAGTGCCTTGGATTTGCAGACTGGCAGTGGAGGGGGGATGGTTGCATGCATGCAACTTAATCCTGTGCAATGCACATCTGCAAGTAAAGCTTTGCACACCTGCACACCACTTGTGCAGCCCGGTACTGGTCCAAAACCTGGAGGTTGGGGACCCTTGATTTGAGCTATAAATTTCTTTTGTAGATAATACTGGAATAAATCACCATGTCTTTTTCTAGCCTTTCCTGTTCATCCAGCTTATATTGATGCTAGTGCCATCTGTATGGCTGGGCTCATATGATAATGAAACCCAAATTAACCCCAGAGGTTTTGTTGATAGAGTATACTAGGTTAAAATGTTACAGTTTAGTATATGCTTGCTTACTGACCACTCATTCAGTGACTGTTCAAATTTATAATAGCATTGAAAAAGGAGGTTTTTTGACTGGTTGCCAAATCTGCAGTCATTACAGCATCTTTGGACTCATGACATCACAATTTGAAAGCTTGGCAACCAACATGCATTTGTGATAGGTGTAGCATCCCATGGTAATATGATCACTGTTAGGATCTTCACAGCTCTTTTCCACCAAACAAAGTCAATGGGAAAGTTGGTAGGAGATCACAAGTTACAGTCATGTGATATCACACTTAATGACTATTTGTGATTTTCTTAACAACCATAGCAGGAATGGACATAAGTTGGACATGATCATGTGTTTTACTTAAAGACAATATCCACATCACTTAGCAATGGAGTCATCAGTTGCCACTGTGATCAGCAAGTGAAGAGTACCTATAATAATTTATTTTGCAAAATTAAAACTTGTCCCCAGTTTACAAATGTATGTCTGTGCCTATTGTTTGCTAGGTAAAATGAATGGCAATCACACTCATGTCCAACTTTAGATAGACATCTGGCTGGACATCATGAAAACAGAATGCTAGACCAAAAAGGAATCTGATCTAATCAGTCCCTGATCTTCCTACGTTTTTATGTTTTATTGATTAAATGAGTAGCGAGCAAATCAATACTAGCGTACCATTCTCTGATCTTATCCTACAGTACATCTTCATTTATTCTTCCTTCTAGCTGTCATACAATACATAGTATGGGGATGAAAATGAATGTTGAAAGATTATAAATTTTGTACAGAGCATAAAGGAGCTGGTCAACTCAATAGTGATTTTCAACTTGTAGAGTAGTAGTTCAATATTAGAGATGTGAAGCCCAGATCAAAACGTGGAAGATAGAAGGATCTTCATGGATCTTCAGATTCATATTTGAGCCTTCCAACTTGTGAATGTAATGTTGCATCTACTTTACATAAATTATGTGGTCCCTTACCTTCTTAGAACAATATTCCTCTAGGTATTTGGGCAGTGCTCACTTGTCTGGGATTCCAGAAAGTACTTAAGATCTAGTTCTGTTCATGGTCTTGGGGGTTCATGTGAATATAATTTAATACTTGAGTTCCTGACACATTATATTTTGCACTTTTTGTACTGTTTGTTGTTGTTTCAGTCTAGGCTGACTTCTATTGTACAATTTAATTCTTTCACTCTTTTTATGGGTTTTGCAAGTTGCCAAGAGACTTCCAGAGTGGGTGGTCATTTTAAATTGGTTAAATTAAATTAAATTAGGAAATGAATATTGGAAATAGTTTGAAGTAGTGATGAGAGACTAGGCTATGCAAGATTTGACCCTGAGCCTGCTGAGGCAAAAGATTAATGCTACTAGTTTCAGCACTGATTAATAAACTATATTTTATTTCACCTTGGAAGTTTTCGTTATATGAAAACTGAACCCTCTTTAAAAAAATGTTGCTGATTTTTTGCAAACATGGATGCAAAGTGGAAACAGATTTTTAATATTCTAATTGGTAAATAAATTTTAATGGATGTAGAGATCTGTGCCTGGACCTCATTCGTGGCTTGCTTGTTTACAGTATTATTTCTTCCATTTTTTTTTTACAAAGCAGAATAGTTCAATGAAATGTAAGAGGAATTAAAACAAGCATCCATTCATTAATCTGTCTTTAAGAGGGAACATTTGAAGATTGTATCTGTTTCCTGAAGAAAGCGCCTATTATGTTTCCTTCATCTTTGACTAGAAGAGGAAAGAAAGCTATAATAAAAGAGACAAAGCTGCAAATACAGACTAACACCCGGAATTAGATTCATAAAAGTTTAGCTGTAATTTTGCATGTGTCTTTTTTTAAGAAAGAAAGAGGAAAAAGAAAAAAAATCCTTTCTATATAGGATTTTGGAAAAGGGAATCAAAACTCAGTTTAGCACATGATCAAAGAAAAGAATGGTCTCGTCATTTCAAAATAAGACTTTGAAACTGTAAAGACTACAATATATAGGGGAGAGGGGGTGGTAAAAGATTCTTAAAGCCTCAAAAAGCATTTTAGACAATTTTTATCTGGATCCCAAAAGGATGTGGTTAGTTATTTAAACAATATATATTTATTGGAATGACTAACCAATACCACCCATCTATTCACCCACCCACTTTCATATGTTTAAGCTTTTAGTAGAGGAAAAAATGCAAATGTTGTCATGAAAACTTATACGAAGTTTGTTCTGACCGCAGCTTTATATTGTGGTATAACTGACTATAAACTATTAGCTAATAGTTGGAGGTTTCTGATAGTTGTAAGTCAACATATTATATATAATCAAATTGCAGCTTCCTGATTTGATGACAAATCCAGTTGACCAATACAGATATCCGGTTCTCTCATGCAAAATAATGCCTTAATTTTATAATTTTATATTATGAGCCCCTGAATAGTGTGTCAACATTACTGACCTATAATACTGCTGAATATTGAATATAAGCACTTTTTTTCAAATAGAAACAGGCAACAAAACTCAAAATGTTATCAAAATACCACAAAGAATCCAATGTATTATTTAGTTATAGTGCATAATGCATATTTCTATGTGAAGATGCTCTGTTTGTCTGGTTCTGGCTGGGTGTTTCTATCATTTTTAATACTGTTTTTTCTTTCTCTGGAGATAGACTTGTCCATTAATTTTGTATTTAAGCAGACATTCATTTTTTTAAAAATCCACTTACACTCTTATTTTTGAAAAAAAAACTAAGTTCTAATGAAATACACTCCCTCCCTGCCCTCCAAAAAAGTTTACCAAACCATTCAAGACAAGCTAAGGAAATATATTTATTTATATCGTAGTATTTACTTGTCAAAATGCTATTAAAATTGAGGAACCTATGAAAGAAAAAGTAGTGGAAACCTAATTGAATTGGGAATTCAAACCCAGATTTTTAAGAGCTGAATATTCATAACTCTCTACCAAGGTTAAAAAAAAGGCTGGATTTTTTTGTAATCTCCCACCCCTGGACTTTAGAAATCCTAGATTCTTTTTAATCTCATTACTGAAGATATTTGCACTTTTTATAAACTAGGCACAACATTTTTGTATCCAGTCTTATGTGGCTATTCATAAGCTGTTATTGATGAGAAATTATGACACTGTTTGGAGATGTCAGAATTAGATTGAAAGTTTGACACCTTGGAAAAATGAATTTAGTTCTAACAAAAAACAAACAAACCCCAATGTTGCCTATTTTTGATATTTTCAGGGTTAGGGAGCATGGTTTTCAGGAATAAACTCATAAAACTGTTTCAAAGCTGAGTCAGGATTGTTATGCATGTGTGTATATGTAAAGCAAGTATGTGATTACTTCCTCTTAATTTGTTCCCTTAAAATAATCCTGGGATAGGGTTGAACTGATTGTGACTGGCTCAGGTTGGAGGAGCAGGTGGGAGCCATGGCCAGGGAGGCTTTTGCCCAGGTCCGGCTGGTTCACCAGTTACACCCATACCTGGACCGAGATGCCTCTGACGGTCACTCAGGCACTTGTCACCTCTCGGCTCGACTACTGCAACGCTCTCTATTTAAGACTGCCCTTGCATACCATCCAGAGGCTTCAGCTGGTGCAGAATGTGGCTGCGCGGGTTGTGATGGGAGCTTCCCGGTACCCCCATGTTACACCCTCCTGTGTGGCCTGCATTGGCTACCAGTTGGCCTCCGAATGAGAGTCAAGGTTTTGGTATTGACATTCAAAGTCCTGCGAGACATGGGTCCGGGCTATTTACAGGAGCTTCTACTGCTGGCATTGAATACCAACCACCCTCTATGAGCACACAGGCAGGGACTCCTCAGTGTGTCGTCTGTGACCCAGTGTCATTTGGCGGTATCGCGGCGAGGGCCTACTCTGTGGTGGCTCCTGCTCTGTGGAACCAACTACCTCTGGGGCTCCGCCTGGCCCCTGACCTCCGCACCTTCCACCACGATTTAAAAACCTGGTTGTTTGAACAGGCTGGGCTGTGCTGACTCCTCGGGGGGGGGTTGATTTTATAATATAAATTATAAATGGGTTTTTAGTTAATTTGGCTTGGTTAATTTAATTCTATTTTAGATAATTAACTTATTGTGTTGGTTTTAGTTGTGAGCCACCCCGAGTCCTTTTTGGAGAGTGGGCGGCATACAAGTCAAATAAATAAATAAATAAATAAATAAATAAATAAATAAATAAATAAATAATTCACAGTGAGCTTCCAGAACTGCCTCCCCTCAATCCTAGTCCAACACTTTAAACATTATATCATATTTTGAATCACACTTGATCCAAAGGATGGTTGCCATTAAAAAAGGACACCTTCAGTATCCGTATCAGTCATTTGTGGTAGCCTCTTTCTGGTCACCTATTCCCCCATGAACCAATAACTATATTGTTGATGGTTATATTGCTATTATGTATCGCTATTTTATGTGGGATTTTTAATGGTAAGCCTCCCAGAATCATGCTGTGTGAGATGGGCAGCTACATAAATATGATAAACAAACAAACATCTTAGGAACCTAAAACAATTATCACTAAAATGATGGGCTTTCAATAAGCTATAGTAAAATTATGTTTTTTTTAAAAAAGCCCATTCTGGAAAATAATCAAAATGCCATCCTATTCTCTAGGAGATTCCTCTAATTGGTATTAACATAAAATAATTGGTTGATCTACTAGTGGCCAGAAAGTAGACCTTAAGCTACAAAAATAACAGAGGAAAATGTCAATTCCCAGCAGCATTTCATTCAAGCATACTTTCCTGTCCAAAACATGTTGTTTTGAATACAAATTATCAAAGTTAATGCTATATCTAAATCTTTGTTAAATAACTGTTTAAAAGAATAAAAACAAGACAAATTTTGACAAGTAAGGAAAACAAAGAAAAGTAATATGGAAATAAAAGTGCAAAGAAATAGAAAACGAAAAAGAAAACAAAAAGTTATCAAGAGGCTTCCAATTTTTTAACAACAATTATAATTACTCACTAAGGTTATCACATAGTTTCCTTCTTTCCATAGTCTAATCATCAAACTCAAAAATCACAAGTTCATTTTTTTCTCCTTTTTGGGGAGGGCAAAATGTCCATAAGGGATTTCCAGTCACTAATAAATGTAGTTATTGTCCTTTCTCTAATCAGACAAGTCAATTTTATCATCTAAAGTTCATGCTTCTTTTTGAGAAGAAAATCTTCCTTCACTTTACACGAAATATGATTCCAAAGATATACATTTTTCTCTTTTTTACAGCAAAATGTTCATAAGAAATTTCCAGTCACTAAATAAATGTAGTTATTGTTCTTTCTCTAATCAGACAAGTTAATTTCAAGAGGTTTGTCCTTGCCTCCTTCTAGGGTTGAAAGAAGACCCCAGGTCACCAGCTGGCTTTGAACTCACAGTCACCTGGTTTTAAGCCTGATATTATAACCACTACAACAAACTGGCTCTTATCCTTGGTGATGGTTCGCTTGTTTTAATGTCTAGGTAGATTCTCTGCCCACAGAAAATTTAGTGGTGGATCTGATGATGTGTCTGCCATGGATTCTTCCTCCCCTGCCTCTATCAGGTCCCATGTAATTGTCATCAGAAATATCCCTTGACGTGAGAGAATAAATACTGTATCCTACGTACATTTTATGATCTTTATTTCACCTGTAAAATATAAGGACAGACGAGGAGTCGAGACATGTAAAATGATCAAATTATTTCTATTTTCTTAAAGGATATAAGGGGACATGTGAAAACTTTCTCTTGTGAAAACTAAAGTAATCATCTTGAATAATTACATAGCTGGGAGCTAAAAGCAAACAACTATTTGAACCATGGAGCTTTAAAAAAAACTTCAGTATACTTATATGCTGCCTTTCATTCCCCTACGCTGTGAACATTAAAATACCTTTATTACACTTTAAAATACATGAGAGGCTATGAGTATATCAAACAGGTAACTATTGTCCGAGTTCTGCATGTACTCTGTGCAGAAAAAGAGAAAGTTATCAAGAGAAGCTCTATTGTTTATCCTTTCCTACTTTTCTTCCTCAGTGCAAGATTGTGTTCAAAACCCATTTTTCTTTGTGATGGCAACTGTGATTGCAAAGCCATATGGCAATGTAACTGGGAACTGTGACCTAACCTTTTACACCTATTGCACATATACAATCTTCTGGCTGCTTGTCCCTGATACCCATCTGTTACAGTGGAAAGATTCCAGCCAGCTTCAGAGCTAATCAGGCAACCCTCGTCCCTTAGCTTTAGATGGCAATCATAATTGTGTTTCTAAGGGTGGTATTGTAAACTGCACCGATCTAGTTAATTTGTGCCAAAAGCTTTACTCTGTTCTATTATTAAGAGATCGGTATCCTGTGATAACTTCAGTTTCTTCAGTCTTCGGAGCTTTCCTATTCAGGGGATTCTATGCAGAAATTGATAAAATATTTATGTGCGATAGTCATAAGGCTTCCTGTCCTTGGATGTCCTTACAGCGTTTATTGTGGTTTAAAAAACAACAGCTAATCAACTACTTAGGAGGGCAAACAGTATACAATCAGCATAAGGTGCTCCATAATGGGACTTCATAAAAATAAATGAACATCCATACTGCCCTACCTTTCAGAGAACGGATGCAAGATATATTTCAGAAAGATGTTCAAAGACAGCTGAAGTTCATTTAAATTATTCATGCCCTGATTTTAACATCAGGTGATCTACAAGAAGTCTTAAAATAAATAAAGATCTAGATCATCTTACGTGATCTATCTAGATCACGTAAGAACAAAATACTAGCCAATAAAAAAGAAAACAGTTTCTTTTTCTCCCCAACTAATAGCTCAGGCAGGCAGCACCATTTTCATAATAGATGTCTTGGAGGTAACAACATGGTCCTCAGGTGAAGGAGGACTGTCTAACAAACATTTAATTGCTTTTCTAGATCTTAGCCAATGCTGCATGTACTGCTAAGTGGGTCTCTGAACCCATTTCTTTGTTTCACTTTTCTGGTTTTATATACAGATGGATAGCTGATTAAAAAACCTTTCTTGCTGAAATAACTGGCTCTAAAAATAGTCTAGCTCAGTTTTGCATACTTTTATTGCATCAAGTTCTCCCAATATTCTGGGAATTATTTTAAAATCAGACTTACATAATATTTTTGTCTGTATTCACCCAATAGTACATGTATCCAATGTGTTTTATGTCCATCTTTAATTTGAGAATTTCAAAATTTATACAAGTTGATGGCTATCTGGGTTCTTAGTCACATAGTAACCTAAGAAGTGTGAATTAGGCTATTTTCCTGCAAAATTGGAACAGGTAACAATTTATAACATCTCTAGTGAACCCTCCAGATCTTCTCTTCCAGCACTTTTCTTCTTCACGTCAGTCACAATGTCTAATTCCTGAGCTCATTAAACCAGACCTTATTTCTTCATTATTTTAGAAATAGAGAATCTGTAAAATCTCTCTAAACAAGAGACGAAATGTGATTTTATATTCATGTTACTTAATTGACTTTAAACAGGGGCAGGAAATTATGTATTCATAATAATCCTTAACTATTTTCTATTTTTAAAAATAAAAACAATATATCTTTATAATATTGTTGTGACATGTAAAGGGTGAATTGTTCCAACATTTGACAATTATTTTGGAGTCACATTACTGATGAATAATGAGAAATTCCTCGCATCAGATATCTCACTTATATTTTTGATGATTTTCTCCCATTTTCCATTCTTCTATCTTTTTAAGCTTTTAGGAAGTCAATGTATATTTCCTGGTGTTGAATAACTACAGAAAGTGAGAGTCAAAGGAACACCCCAGAAATATGCTTTTGACCCTTTTATCAATGTATCTGATTGAGAAGACATATTCTCCTTCTGCCCTCTTATATTCTTTCTGCTGGATTAACCTGCTCCCTTTTCTGCTTCCCTGTAAGCTTCCAGAAGTGCTAACCTAGTTTGATCTGACAAGCCATATCACACAATTCAGACTCAAATGGCTTAGACAGAGGTCACATCCAATCCTGTTCGGAGACAGTTGAGCAGTACCGACTAGTCGCCAAAGGACACCATTTGTTCCTAACATCAAATTTGCCCCATTTAGGACAACAATCATTGACAAAGGAGGGTCAACAAACCAACAACCCTTTGTAGGAATCAGTGAGTGTGAAACCATCCTTTTGTTTGCTAATATATTTTCAGTTACAGTTTTCTTATAAAGTCTATCCTTCCAGTCATATTACTTTGTACAGCGTCCAGTTACAAATAGCACTATGGCACAAGTTTATTATACTTAGTAAAACAACATGCTGTGGAGTTAGACTTTGCATTTTTTCTTAAATGGAAAGGGTCTTTTCATCCTAGAAAGGCATTTGATCCAGAGAAAGTCACTTCTCTGGTCAAATCATTTTTATTTGATTTTCTATTCCTTTTTGTGGCATGATGGCTCAGCAGTTAAAATGCTGAGTTTGTAAACTGAAAAGCCAAAAGCTTGGGTTCGAGATCTGAGTGTCGTGAGATGTGAGTGCCCATCTTCACCTAGCTCCTGCCCATCTAGCAGTTCAAAGCATGCAAATGCAAGTAGATAAATAGGTACCACTTCTGTGGGGAGGAAACAGCACTTTGTGACATCATGCTGGCCACATAACCCCAAAATAGCTTCATAAAGCACTGGCTTGTGGCCTCGAAATGGAGATCAGCTATAGTTGGCCATGACTAGCAGAGTAAAATCCATAGGGGCTCCTTTCTTCCCATACCTTCAAGCTCTTGAGCCTATCCTTAACAGTCCTTCATCACTGGGATGGGTTTTCTTCTTATTTAATGAATGTATAGGGCTTTATCTGCTTGGGAATAAATACCATGTAATAGCAACAAAAGCAAAGCATCCACATTAGTAATATAAACACTTGAAAATGTACATGAGCCCAGCTGAGTGTTCCATATACATAAAATGTTTCTTAAATCAAGATAAATGAAAGAATAATGTAGTGAGCTATTTCAGTCCCAGTGTTAGACCAAGATTAGAATTGAGCCTACTTCACATTCCTCCTCTTTAGATGATTATTTTCCTTCTCCCAGCAACCCAAGGACACAGACATTAATTTCAGTTAGTAACCTGGATGCATCAGGACAGGAAGAAGAGAAACCCAAAATGTATCTTTCATCTAACTCTGCGCATCACAACTCAAATGGCATGCTAACATGTGTAAATGGGATCCTGCACTTCAGTTCCACCATCACTTTTTTCATTTGCAGACAATTGATAGCATGTTCATTTGTTTTTATCATTGTTTCCAAATATACATGCAGTTTCACACCCCTCTCAAAATAAGAAAGTTTGGATCTCTGGAAGCAGGTCTCTGTGCAAAAGAACAATATGCAGAATCTTACTTTTGTCAACTCATAAAACATTCTCTATACATGTTTTATCGTTGTGAACACAAAGAAGGGTTTTTTTTTCAAAGAGCAGGCAGCAGTGTGGAATTGAAAGTACATTCCATTCATATTTTCTTCAAAGACTGATTAGATGGCTGAAGCTTCTGCTGTGAAAAAATCTAATTGGAAAGCATGATTGATGACTCTTGGCTATGGATGTGTTTCATTGGATGATACACCCAGAGGGGTAGGGGGAAAAGCAGGATCAAGGGTGACAGTGAATTACATATCTCAAAGTTGGCTTCACCCAGGTAAATGCTGGATGTAGAATGTTAACTTCAAATAAATCTTTTTTAGTTTTGGGAGTGTGGCTCAAGGCCCATGATTTAATTGGAGTAACTGCCGGAATCCTGACAACTTTACTCATTCATCATCTTGGTCTTGAATAGAAACTTTGAAATCCTGATCTGACTGTATGTATGATGGAAAGATTAGTCATAACTAATGCCCAGCTATGGTAGAACTTATCCCACAGCAGAGCCAGGTTTAAAAAAGAGCCAAGGTATGGGTCATACCTACAGGTAAGGAGTAACTTATCTTGTAAATAGACATAAAGGAACTTTGTTTCTTGTAACAGAGGAACAGTGGGGGTTGGTGTTTATTATTCTCAGCAGGTTCAAGGTTGACTCAGCCTTCCATCTTTCCAAAGTTGGTAAAATGAAGATCCAGATGGTTGAGGGCAATATGCTGACTCTGTAAACCACTTAGAGAGGGCTGTAAAGCACTGTGGAGTGGTATATAAGTAAGTGCTATTGCTATTTTTATTTAATTTGCATTTTTTGCACAAGGCTTGAGAATTTCTGTTAAATCCAGTAAATCTGCAGTATTTGGAAGGGACATCAAATAAGTTGCTCTTAAAATCATAATCAAGACAGAAGCATATAATAGATAGTTTGGAGCAATAGACACCAGATATTTCTTCTGTATACAATAAATATAAAGACATAGGTAATAAATAAGTACTAATTTATAATCCTTCTCCCCAAACAGGTGTTTGTTGTTGATTACAATAGGAATCAGTTGATTACAGGTGATTATAATAGGAATCAGTTTTTAGCCTTATTGGCTAGAGAATCTCTTAAAGACGAAGCTACTTTGCTATTTCCTACTCAGCTAGTCTGATATTTCTTCCAATTTTGCTATAACGGCTTTCTGAATTCTAGAGGTAGACAGGAACAATGGGAGGCTGCTAAGTTCATGACTATGGTAGAACTTAATGTGATAGTAGTTTTAATATAAGTAGCAGTAAAAATCTAAATTTGAATCTTTGTAGATAGCTTGGATTTTTGGGGAAGGGTTTCCTAATTAAATAGTTCATAAAGTACATTTTTCCAAACATTTAGTCATCTATGGTGAATAAATAAGTAAACAATACTGATGCAAAATGAAAAGGTTGCTTCCAGTTTCTGCTTTCCAAACTATGTTTCAGGATGTAAATAATTTTGCCATTTGACCTGAGTTATATTCGTTTTAATCACTTTGCAAAGAAATGTTTGATTGGAGTATGCAATGTCTATATGTCTTCGGTTGAAAAAGATGAGGTATAAAGAAAAAACAAAAAAATATTTTCATTAGTGGTTTTGTGGTGAATGAAAAGTAAACCCCGCTATAATCCTCTGTCAATCTGATTCCACAGCACAATAAGAATGTTCATGCTCATTCCACACAAACATCTATGGCTCTCTATGTGAATGGGTTATTTTAGGGTTCTTGTTTTATATGTACAAGTATGTGTGCATGTGTTTTCTCTGTGGGTGCAACTTAATCTACTATATGCAGAAATGTCAAAATTATGAATTTAAATAAGCTGTGATGAGCTCTGACTGAAATAGATAAAGGTTGAAAGAATTCACTAATGCTGTATCCCTTCCCTTCCTTCCCTTCCCTTTGCTTCCCTTCCCCCTAGTGTTTTTTTGCAAATATAGGATATGTTTCTTTTTTGATTACTAAAGGAATTGCCCAACCAGTCTATTGCCTGAACCTGATGTTATGGATTGAGAGAGAATGACTGGTCCAAAGCTGATGTTCAGAACTAAGGCAGGAGTATAACTTACAGTGTCCTGGTTTCTAACCTGCTGCCTTAACCACTAGACCAAACTGTCAATCCACTAATACATGACAGGTTTTTTTCCCCATCTGTAGGCTTATCTGCTACCACAAGCATTAGATAAAATCACTGGGAGTTCCCATGTTATTTTCTTACAATTTCCCTTGCTAAGGGTGTCTTCCATGTTGCAGTTAGAGAACTCAGTCGGACTGGCAGTTGAATTCCTTAACGTAGGTGAAACATCAGCCAATTCAGATTCTCCCATTTCTGTGTCCATTTGCAAAATTCTGGATTTAAATTAAACCAAAATATAAGAAATGAATTGTTTCAGTGAATGAAACCATGTATCTGTCTGGCAATCATGGACCACAAAGCATCTGGAAAGAAATAGGTAAGGAGATGAACTGTCATGAAATTATGACTATGGCAATACTCTTGTGCTGGACCAGAGATTTGGGCAGTTAAAGTGTTAACAGGTGGATAGTGCAAGATTGGAAAGAATTAGGTTAATTTATTGGCTCTGATAAAATTGTGGGAGCGTCAACTGTTTCCTTGAGATCCTTCTTCCATTAAAATCAGATTCCATCTTTTAGTATTCTTATAAAGCATAATGTTAGGTTAAATATAAAGAGCAAAGCAATCACTAATATATATTTTGCCAACAAGCACTACTAGTAGATTTCTAGGGTACTGTATGGGAAAATTATAATAATAATAATAACAATAATAATAATGAAATTACAAAAAAATCAAGAGGAACAGCTGCTCATTGACAAAATGATACTAAAAATGCAAAATGAAGAAGAACAAATTTAAATATGGTGCGGATGGATTAAAAGAAGGCATTTGACACATTATCCCACAGCTGGATTAACACCTGTCTGAAAAATTTTGGAATCAGCAAAAATATTTGTACATTTTTTTACAGCAAATATGCAACAATGGAAAACAGTTCTAACAGCAAATGGGGAGAACATTGGTGAAGTCAACATCAGACAAAGAATCTTCCAAGGGGACTCATTTTCACTACTACTATTCAACTATTCATTACCATATTTTTCAGAGTATAAGACACACTTTTTCTCCCCCCAAAAGTGGGTGGAAATGTCTGTGCATCTTAAACAGAGAATGTTGCTGAAGTCCCAACCACCCACTGGCCCCCACCCACTGGCTTCTGCCTCCCAGCAATTTGCCTCCTTGCAGCAAACAATGAACAGCCTGTCAGCTTCAGCACAGCCTGATTAGCACAAGCAGCTGATTGTCGGTAGGATCGGCCTCCCAACGATCAGTTGTTTCAGGCTGCAGGGATTGCCATTGCCTCTTGCTGCCTCCGCGCACCCTATTTTTGGCTTCCGCATCCCATTTTTGGCCTCCGCGCGCCCTATTTTCCTCCCATTCCAATCTCCTCCTATATCATAATTGATATCGTTGTACCAGGAGATGCAGGAGTCAAAGAAAAAGAACTGGAAAAATTCACGAAATATCGTAACCTGGCCATCGAAACTATACGGTTATGAATGAAACATGTAACAATGATACCCGTTGTCACTGGGGCACTTGGTACCATGTCCAAGAATTTTACAAAACATATCAAGAAATTGCAGCTTCCTGCAAAAGTGGAACTGCAAAAAACTGCTACTTAGAACATCGTATATTTTAAGAAGATACTTGGTTGATACCTAGGATGCTGGCAGCAACCCATATCAACCATTAGCACCAGTTAATGGTATTTGCGATACATTTTTAAATGTTCAGTTGGCTGAGTTTCATGTTTAATGCATAAAACATCATCATCATCATCATCATCATCATGTAAAATATTTTTTACATAATGACCCCTAGACATGATCAAATTAATTCACTGGTCATTATGTAAAAAATAAGCCCTACCTGTATCCGAAAGTCATGGGAACATAAAGTGGAAAAAGTTGTCAAAAATGAGATGGTGAAGATCTTGTGGGACTTTTGAATACAGATGGATCATCATTTGGAAGACAACACGCCAGATATTACTGTTGTTGAGGGCTGAAGCATACTATTTATTGACATTACTGTACCAGGAGATGCCAAAGTGGAAGAAAAAGAAGTTTCAAGTTTAATGAATAAAAGAGATAATGATAATGATAATAATAATCATCATCATCATCATCATCTGGTAGCTTCACGTCTTTAAGATTAGTGGAGAATCATTAAAAGCAAAGGGTTAAGAAGCTATCTTCTAGAACAGTGCCTTGAGTAGGGATAAATTAGATGGCAGCATCAAACACTTTACCTTGGCCTGTTTCCTCTGGATTAATGAGGAGATGATGAGACAGATCATTTGCTTTGTAACTGTAGAAACTGGAAAGAAAGAAAGAAAAAGAAACATCTTCAACTGTGTAATTTAAGATGAGTATTGTGGAGAGAACAATTCTTCTGCATTTATCAAATATCTCTTACATCTACCTTCTTTTTTAAAAACTAATTTCAGATCCTTCTTTGTGCAGTCAGAAAAAAACAGTATGTCTTTAAAGGCATAAAATAAATCCCATTTACCAAGTCGGTAATCATTCAAGGTCATCTGTTAGTTGTCTGTGTCTTGATCGTTGGAATTAGTAGCTAATAATGGGGCCAATCTGTGAATGAATTATCATCCATGGGCCATATTTCGGGGAGTGTCAGGAAATATTACAGGGTAATTAAGGTTATCCAATAGCAAAATGGAGTAACCAGCAGATGTCGAGTAATTATAGTGTTTAGAAAGTGTGGGGGTTAAACTAAGATTATAGCTTTTATATTGTCTGCCTTTAGAAGTCATATTTGGAATTTATTCAGATGTGGTTTTGCTGCCCTTTTTCCTTTTGTTCTGATTCTGTCACTTGAATTTTGACTTAAACAAAAGCTTTTACTGACTGGAGGAAAAAAAATAAACATCAGCAGATGGTATGCTGTGTCTATGTACTAAATAGAATGTGGCACATGAAATTTTCAAAGTTGATTGCATTTATTAACAATCCATGGCTATTCATTTATATTAATTTATTTACTTTAGTATATAGGTCAGATTTATATTACATGACATTTAATTCTATTTGTAAGTAATTGCTGTAAAATAAAACAATACATTTAATTGAATTTTCAAATATTATTATTGTTAAACCTATATTCAGCACTGAAAGTTAAAATACCCCCTTTTAATTGTGCGTTTTATATTTCGTATATAAAAATATTTCATAGCATATAACATTTAAAAAAGATCACAAGCATCCCTATGGATGCTTGATGGTTCTTATGTCATCTGAGCAATAACATTTTTAGTAATTGCATGATAATTTTCATATACTGTACATATTAGAACACAGTGTTTATGGAGATTGATGGATGTTTGGATGATAGATGATGGAGAACACCTTTTCTCCAGAAGTTTATGCCTTCTTTACCTATTTATGTTTATGCCTTTTTTACATTGCCATTTTGTAGAATTGCTTTGGCAATTGAGGCAATTAATAAATTCTTTAAATAAACATATAAATGAGCAAGCAAGCATCCTGGTCCTTGACAATTAGATTTTAACATTTAAATTCCTTGTTAGTGGCAAATGAATTTGGAAAATTGTAGTCCATATAAAAGGAGAAAACGACAGGTTCTTTGCTTCAATTTAGAATGTGTGATCACACAACTTCTAATACAGTATTTTTCAACCTTGGAATTTAAGATATGTAGACTTCAACTCCCAGACATGGAAATTTTTAAATTATATATTGCTGTGTGTATGTATGTCAATATGTACATACAATACATGTATAAACTTTGTACTGGGTATTTATATTAAAATAGTGGTAAAATTTACATTTAAAACAAGGTCTCCAACTTCTGGACCGTGACCCATTCAGAATTGAGCTGTGGAAGTGGCAGGTGAGTGTGTGGCCATTTGGGTGCACACAGCTCCACTTGCGCAAACAGCGGGTGATAGAGGTGGTATTCAGCAGGTTCTGATCAGTTCTGGAGAGCCGGTAGCGGAAATTTTGAATAGTTTGGAGAACTGGTGGTAACCTTCCCCCAGGAATGGGGAGGGAATGGAGATTTTACAGTATCCTTCTCCTGCCATGCCCACCAAGCCACACCTACCAAGCCATGCCATGCCCACCAAGCCACGGCCACAGAACTGATAGTAAAAGTTTTTGAATCCTACCACTGGCGGGTGAATGCACGCAGCTCCATTTGTGCAAGTTTCTAGTACATGTGCCTATCACTCATGCTTAACTATTCCCCCTCTCTCCACCCTCTGCCACTTCACAAAGCCAGAAAGGTTGAGGACCACTGATTTAGAAGACAACTAATAAAGTCCATTAAAAAACAACAAAACTGAACTAGTAGGAATTTTCTATGGGAGCAAATTGACAACCAGCCTCCAAATGGATCATTCTGGCATGCCACAGAAAACAGCAAAGCAAACAATCTATAACAGGACTCATTTATTTGGAAAATATGCCCCTTTCCCCCTCCCCCCCTCAAGAAAGAAAGAAAAGGGTTATATATGCTTCTTATTATTTGTAAGAGGTTTAATTAGAGTTGCCTGAACTGAGAGATGGGTGGCAAATAAATTTGATAAATACATAAATTTGAGAAATAAATTATATATTTCCAAAGTTGTATATCAGAATAATGTATGTTAATTAGTAAAATGTACATTAAAAAGACTTACAGTATATAAACATTAATGTTGTCAGTTTTTTAAAAATCTAAAAAAAAATCAGAGCAAGGTTCAATAATGGAGAAACTAAAATGATATGAATGAATATCCAAGTTAAATTCTTAGTTTTATAACAGCTCTACTAAAATTGTCTCTGAATATGCAAATATTCAAATGTTCAGGGCAGAACAGAAAGCAAAATCATTTGTACTTCCTGTTGCAATGCTTCACTGTAAGGCCTAAAGTAGATGTTACTCATGCATCTCCTGTATGGAGGGTGCAATATGAGTTCCTGAAGCTGTGTGACAGATTTGCCTCATATAGCATGGCTTAAAAACAGAAGATGAATCTTCTCTCTCCCTCCCTCCCTCCCTCCCTCCCTCTCTCTCTCTCTCTGTGTTTTACATCAGTTCCAAGCTATAAAGAACGAGCTGAGCACTTTATAATTGTGTCTCTCTAATCCAGCCTTTCCTATTTTCTCTGGCTGATGTAATAAAAGCTGTAAACTAGCACATCTGGAGAACTCCAGCCTGATGAAGACTGAAGTATCCACTTACAGTAATCACTAATCGTCCTGATCATATTTGCCTGTCCAACGAAAACATCTGCCTTCAGTCAGACTTCATTATAATTTTGTTTACCAAGATGAGCAAAACAGGTGTATAAGAGGAGCACAATACAGAGTGAAATCATATACCTTAAGGTTTGGTCTTAGAAGTCTGATTCAGATAGTTCCTGCAAAATTCCAAAAGATGGTAGGTAGGTAGGTAGGTAGGTAGGTAGGTAGGTAGGTAGATGATAGATAGATAGATAGATAGATAGATAGATAGATAGATAATAGCTAGATCCACCCACTTATGTACTAATAAGTGCAAAATAACAAATTTAAAAAATCGTTCACTATACAGTTGAGTATATTATCATAAAATAAATTAAAATGCTATCAGAATATGATTTATTAAATATGCATAGGATTGTAATAATTGCTTTTAAAATACAAATCTGTTCAGCTTCTGAAATAAGGCTTTGATTATTTGATAATTTTCCTATGAATTAAAATTCTGGTTCCTCTCATTGACTCATGCATCAAATTTCAGTCTTTTCTTCTTTATAAATGTATTTTGAGCTGTAAGATTTTATTTCTATTCCTGTTTGCCACCTTAAAGAACTTCACACACCTCCATGTTTCTATCAACAGCAGACAATTTGCATGAATTTCCCCCAATATCACTTCTTCATAGAAACTGGTTTATAACAACTGCAACTACTACCAGTTAGCTGTAATACTTCCAAATATTCCAGATTCCAGAAGTAATTTTCCATTATATTACTCCTCTTTGATCTATCTGTTAAAATCATATTTGCTAGCTCAGGTCTAAACAAATGGTTTCATTGGATTTTATCTGATTCAGGCCTTGTAAACAGGAAGTAAAAACCTTAGTAGTATTAACATTGTTGCAGATATGTCAAATTTATCTTTTGCTTCTTTAAAAAAAGAAGGTGGCAAAATGGATTTATTTTTTTCAAGATGTTTTTTCTCTTGTTTAGAAACATCACAGGACAAAAGAAGAGATGGATAGCTATTAGAAGTGTTTCTCAACCTTTCCCATTTTAAGGCACACAGACTTCAGTTTACTAAGTATGCATAGGTCTGCAATCATTGCTTTCTAAAACATACCAATCTGTTCAAGGCTTTGATTATTTGATAATTTTCCCATGAATTAAGATTTTGGTTCCTCTCATTTTTGACTCATGCATCATTTTTCAGTTTTATGTCTTTATAAATGTATTTCTTAAAGAACTTCACACACTTCCATGTTCCCAGAATCCCCCAGCCAAATCAAAATCATTTATTTCTCCTTTGGATCACCTTTTTCAAATAAATGAACCATTTTTTTTGATGCTATGCTATCTGTGTCATGTTAGAATCAATATTGGATGTGTGTACCAATTTGCTGCTGTAGAAACCCACAGCAAATTTTTTTTACATTCTGATGTGAGAGATATTAAATACTTTCGGTAAATGTCTGGATTACTTAGACTCATGTTTTAACTGAAAATGAATGAACTGGTCATCATACAGGTTTAATTTTTTTTAATGTTCAGAACAAAGGTAATCGTTAGACTTGATGTTCTGCTTATTAATATTTGGATGGCATAAAGCAGACAGATCAACTCCACAAAGCATCCATACAAAGTCTTTTTATTGGTTCATCAGGCATCCTGTCAACTCACATTTATGACGAGGTTCTTCTTAATGTCCAATCCTTTGCATATCTGAATTGTAGTGTAAAAATTATTAAACTCTCATCCCCATGATGATGACCATGATGATAATTGAAGTGACTGCATGGTAAAGGATTCAGGCTAGAGTGAGGGAGCCTCTCCCAACCCAACAAGGATCAATTTAGTGACCAATCAGGATTACAGATGTGACCACATGACATGGACTATATTTCCCAGGATGCCTTTACTACGTTTACCATAATGCATTCCCTTAAGGGGACAGCTCTCAATCCTAACTAACTATCCCAAATCCCATTAACTCTAAACTGTCTGGACAGCACATTTGAATAGAATCAGGGCTTTACTGTCATGGAGGATATGACATGAATTTTGAGAAAGCAAAGTGCTTTTTCTTGCAAGCTAGCCAAAATAAAGTAAACACTCAACACAAACAAAAATCCACACTTATTCCAGAATGAATTAGAAGTAATTGTAGTGTGCTTGCTATTTTTATTAAGGAGATGTAGATAGATGTCATGGATTGGTTTAAATCTTTGAGCCTTTCCTCAAAGATTAAATGAGGGCTTAAATCAGCACAGAAGATGGGGGCATTCAACTATTCTTCCTATTTGTTGTTAGGTTTCAAAATTTTATTCCCTATATCTTCCCAATGTCCATGCATTCAGTTGGGTTAACAGAAGAGATGAGGGATGTAACCATGTTCATTTGAGCACAACGTAGCTCACCACATGATTATGCACACTGCTTTGTTCAACATGAGAAGGTCAGAAAGAACAAGAGGCAGGATGGAGAAGACATGTGGATCTAAGGAAGTGAACCACTATGACCTCCACACAATGTCAAGCCCTCAAATGCTTGGAGACAGGGTGTTGTTGGAAAGAGAAATATGAAACTTAGCATAGAGACTCCTACCTCCATATTCAAGACCTTGAATATTCCTCAAGGGAGGCTCTTTATCTTAGATAATGAGTTAAGTTTGCAAGTGTGACGGCATTGATTTTCTGATCAGGAAAAGTTATTGTTGCAAACTAGGCAACTAATTCAAAAACAGTGAGCCCATAATAGACCTTAGTAATATTCACAGCTGGAATGGTAGCTTTTATGCCCAAATTTCTTCCAGTGCAGCTTTAGTTTCAGATGCAAGAAACAAAAGTATAAAGGAAATAATTCTTACCCAGCTCAAGATTTTGATACTTAAGAAAATGTTACAAATAAAAGGTTTTGACATGTTAAAAAGCACGGGGGGTGGGACAGTACTTTTTCCACCTTCTTTTGACCCTCCCTCTTTTCTCTCTCTTTTTTTCTGAAGCACAGGCTAAAAGAAAGAAAAAAACCTCTTAGCAGCCTTCCCATAGAAAACTATGGAAGTTAGACCTAGAACTCAGAATGCTGGATTGTCTTGCTACAAGAAGTGTATCAAATATATATTAATGTAAACTAAGCTTCATAACACTTCGTTCCAACATTGACTGATAGCTTTTGCCAGGGATAGCATTCATTGTTGAAACATCGACACACAGTCAAGACAGAGATTCTTACCCAAAAAAATTGGCAAGTTTCAACAAGCCCCCAGACAGACTGAGGATTTGGAAGGAAGGGTACATTAAATGCTTGACTCATCAGAGTTTAAAAATAGCTGGTGTGGTCTTGTTTTCAGTGAAAAATATAGAGCAATGTGTCTAAAAGCAGAAAGACAAACCATCAATTCACTGGCTCCTTTGTAGCGTACACCACCTCTTAAAGTTTGAGAAAAATATATGGTTGACTGAAAAAAGAGCGCACACACTAATTTTGACTTTATGCTTTATTGCATGAGATGAAGGGGTGTCCTGCATCCACAAAGCTCTTGCTTGTGTCTTTAAATCTGTATTTTTAATGAAATCCATATGATATCTCATCATACTTCCTCTCAAACGTTAAAAAATATCTTTCAGACATGACGGTTTCTTGTTTTAAAAAAAATGTGCCTTATATTCCTGGAGAATTGTAACGAATGCAGAAAGTCCACCTTCATCCCTTTTGAAGCCTTAGTCTAAGCAGGAAATCCCAAGACATGTAGGGGGCATGGATTTATGTGCATCATTTTTACAAAATAGCCCCTTCCTGGCCTTTCCCATTTTTAAACTTTGTATGCTGAACAGCAAAGATCAAAGGGAGCTGCTATGTGCAATCAGCTTGTTATTAGATAAAGGACATTTAAATTCCAGATTTTTTTCTTTAAAAAAAGAATATTTAAGTTATCAAAATCCATATAGATTGTCTTAGCTTCTAACTTCTAAGAAACAACATAATTAGCCTCCCCTAAGATAAAGAAATTGATTTAGTAATTTCTGAAGACTGTCCAATGTGTGCTTTAAGAAATGAAATTAATTAAAATTAAATATATGCATGGATTTTTAAAAAATCCTGCCTTTCACAAACAGAAGAAGCTGCCTCTCATTTCCCCCTAGCGAAACCAAACATCTCTCCACAGTGAAACTTTCTCCTGATGTCCTTTTTGTGACAATGGGACTGGCAAAATTAAGGGAGTTCAGGGGAAAATGCTGCTACCTCTACTATCACCCATATCAAATTTTGGAAAATGATAATAACAGAATGGAAAAGTTACTTATGGCCACCATTGAGCCCAAAATCTCTGTTGCGAAGTGTGACAGTTGTAAAGTCCATTTTGCCCCATTTTATGACCTTTCTTGCCACAGTTGTTAAGTGAATAACTGCAACTGTTAAATTAATGACATGGTTGTTAAGGGATTCTAACCTCCCCATTGACTTTGCTTGTGAGAAGGTCGAAAAAAAGTGTTCACTCTTGAATGTCATAAGTACGAACCAATTGCCAAGCATCCAAATTTTGATCATGTGATCATAGGGATGCTGCAACAGTCATAAGTGTGAAAAATGATCATAAGTTGCTTTTTTCAATGCTGTAACTTTGAACGGCATTACAACAGTTCACAAAATGAACTGTTGTAAGTGAAGGACTATCTGTAATCTTCAAGTCAAGCACGATTCCTGCTGACTTACATCGGCACATCCTTGCAGTTACCCTGCCTTGATACCAAAATGGTTCCTTATAAATGTCCTGCACTATTTGCTGTATGTTTTGTAGTATATAGGTAATCCTCAACTTACAATGATAGTAGGGATCAGAACTTCCATTGCTAAGTGATGCAGTGGTTAAGTGAGTCTTGCCCAATTTTCTGAACTTTTTTTTTTGCCATGGTTGTTAACTGAATTGTGCATTTTGCTTGTTGGAAGCCAGCTGGGAAGATTGATTATTATGAGCCTGGAATGCTGAAATTGTACAAAATACAGGCCAAACACACAAATCACCAGCATGTGACTGCAGGGACGCTGGGTGCAAGTACCAGTCAAAAGTCCCTTATTCAACATTATAATTTTGAATGCTTTCTAATGGTCACAAATTAAGGATTACTGTAATTTGTTCAGAGGAGTTTCTTCATTTTACAAGCTGTCAACTCATAAAACATTTTGTATACACGTTTTATAGTTGTCAACAGAAAGAAGTGGGGAGTTTCAAAGAGCAGGCAGCAGTGTGGAATCGAAAGTACATCCCATTCATATTTTCTTCAAACACTGATTAGATGGCTGAAGCTTCTGCTGCGCAATAATCTAATTGGAGACCATGATTGATGACTCTTGGCTATGGACATGTTTCGTTGGATGATACACCCAGAGGGGTGGGGGGAAAAGCAGGATCAAGGGTGACAGTGAATTACGTATCTCAGAGTTGGCTACATCCAGGTTAATGCCAGAATGTTAATTTCTAATAAATCCTTTTTAGTTTTGGGAGTGTTGCTCAAGACTCATGATTTAATTGGAATAACTGCCAGAATCCTGACACATGCATTCTTTAGCATCCACTTGAACTTACAATGGCCCTGAAAAAAGTGACTTATGACTGGTCCTCACACTATGACTATTGTAGCCTCCCCATGATCAGATGACCAAAATCTGAATGCTTGGCAGCTGGCCTATATTGATCACAATTGCAGACTCCCAGGGGATTATGTGATTGCCATAAGGGACCTTCCAGCTGCCTTCCAACAAGCAAAGTCAATGGGAGAAGCTGCATTTCTTAACAACCATGACAATTTACTTAACACCTGTGATTTCACTTAAAAACTGTGGCAAAAAATTAAGTCATAAAATCAGACATGAGTCACTTAACAACCGTCTCACTTAGCATTAGACGTTCTGGTCCCAACTGTGGTAGCAAGTCAAGGACTACCTGTACTGAAATACTATCATAGATTTCAACCCTTTCTGAAATTCCTAAATTGGTATAGGAAGTTGGCTCTCAGTCACCTTTTCTTTTATTCTGCAAGGTAAAGGTAAAGGTTTTTCTTGCACATATGTGCTAGTCGTTTCCGGCTCTAGGGGGCGGTGCTCATCTCCATTACAAAGCTGAAGAGCCAGCGCTGTCTGGAGACGTCTCCATGGTCATGTGGCCGGCATGACTAAACACTTGAAGGTGTATGGAACGCTGTTACCTTCGCACCAAAGTGGTCCCTATTTTTCTACTTGCATTTTTACATGCTTTCGAACTGCTAGGTTGGCAGAAGCTGGGACAAGTAACGGGAGCTCACTCCATTATGAGGCGCTAGGGATTCGAATCACCAAACTGCCAACCTTTCTGATCAACAAGATCAGTGTCTTAGCCGCTGAGCCATTTATTTATTCTGTACCAAGTATTAAAAAAAAGATAATAGCCCCTTAATATTATCAAGAACATTCTTACCAGTCAGGTGGAAACTCGCAGCACATTTAAAAGGAAAAGGTCTGTTTATTTACTCAATTGATTGTTTGCTGCAACCCATTTATAACTTTAGATTGTTCCCCCTATTTGGCTTGATAACTGCGTCCTTGAACTGAGTTATTATTTCACAAAGATCTTTGAGCTTCTTGCAGATTCTTAACCAATAACAATATACATGTTTACTGACATGGTGCAATTATCAGATCTGTAATTAGTAATGTAGGAAGTTGCCTTAGGCCAAATCAAACTATTAGCTTGTGAGGTATTTTTTTATTTGAAAACTAGCAGTAGCTGCCCAGGATTTCAAAAAACAATCTTTCTCAACTTTCCTTATATATGTGATACAGTGAACTTTGTGGGGGAAATTTTTTTTTTTTGCTTTTGTATTTATTTTAGTTGATTTGTATCCTTCTCAAATGTGGTTTGTGGGATTGAGATGCACAATATATTTGCACGCTGCCCCTTCTCCAAGGCCTGATAGGTAGTCAATTTCCTTTCTTTTCAGGTTCAAAGGCAATAGTGTTTACAAAGACAATAGTTTTCACAATGGATCGTAGTTGATTGTACAATAGAGAAAATCTTTCACAGCGATTAGAGAACCAAGCAATTCTTCTGCAGAGTAATTTTGTCAAAATCCTAAGGTCCTCTTGTGTCCTGGCACAAGAGTTTCATTCTTCTTTTGGTTCTTTTGACTCTTCATCATTTTCAGAAGCTTTTTTCTTTTCAGGTTGAAGTCAAGTGAATCAAATGGCTGTGTCTTATCAGTTGTGAGCCCCCACTTATGAAAAATGTTTCATAGAGAAAGACATCTGGAGGCACTTTAATATATGTGTTGGTGCCAGACAAAACCTTTCTTTTTCCCCAATTATTTATGAAGCTTTGTAAAGGCTTTTACACTCAGACACTGACTTTTATAATTTTCTTGTACTATTTAGTTGTGGATTGCATAGTATTGTTTAGTGTTTTGTTCTATTGTTTTTAGATGTTTTTAGAATTTTTAAACGCTTTTCATGAAAACAGTTTATGCAGTGAATTAGAAGACAAAGAAGGCAATTAGTTAATTTATTAAGGACGCTTATTAACTTTATAGGGATAAGTATAAGGAGTTTCTCTCCCTCCCTCCTCCCTCTCTCTCCCTCCCACCCTCCTCCCTCTCCTTCCCTCCCTCTCTCTCCCCCCCCCTTCACCTTTGAGTCAATGTTGACTCCTGGCAACTGCATGGACTTGTCCCTGCAATTTTCTTGGCAGGTTTTTCAAAGTGACTGGTCCACCCAGCTGGTTTTGTGCCTAAGATAGAACTAGAACTCACCAGTTTCTAGGTGATGACTTCACCATTATATCAAGCAGATCAGTGGTGGGATTCAAAAAATTTTACTACCAGTTCTGTGGGCGTTGCTTGGTGGGCATGGCAGGGGAAGGTTACTGCAAAATCCCATTCCCTCCCCACCCCACTAACTTGCTTTCCAGCTCCTTTCTCCTTTGCAGGGCAACAAAAGAAGACGCAGCGATCAGCTGGGACTTGGGAGGCAGAGAATAGATGGGGGCTAGTCAGAGGTGGTATTTGCCGGTTCTCCAAACTACTCAAAATTTCCTCTACCGGTTCTCCAGAACTGGTCAGAACCTGCTGAATACCACCTCTGAAACTGACTCTCCACAAATTGCTTATCCTTTATTTCTTCCTTCTTTCTTTTTTTTGTAGCTTACTATAAAAAAAAAGCTTATAGGGTTTTAATACATATTTTTCACAACAGTAACTCTGATACATACCAGATAGCTGATTTGAAAATGCAAATAAAGAATTTATTGATTTATCTTTCCAGTTTTTTTTAAATAAACATTTCTATCAAATGCAATGGAAACAATTAAATTTCAGCTAATTCTTAAATCACTTCAAAATCTGTTGCGTTTAGATCAGAGGTGTCAAACTCAAGGCCTGTGGGCTGGATCCAGCTCATGGGGTGATTAAATCTGGCCTATGGGGCCGGCCTGGAAATAGGTCTATCCTGTGATGCCTCTGAAAGCCAAAATGGGGTGCATGCCATGTTTTTGGCCTGAACAGCCTCCTACAGCACTCTGCTGGCCAAAATGGGGCATGGGGGGTGTGCAAGGCCCTCAGCACCCTGTTTTGGCTGACAGGGTGCTGCAGAAGATGGTTCAGGTTGAAAAAAAGGGCGTGTGGGGCTCATGCGGCTCCCCTGCAACACATTTTGGTTGCCAGAGGTGCCAAGGGCTGGTCCTTTGCTATTTTCAGGCTGACCCCATGGGCCAGATTTAAACACCCCACAAGATGGATCCAGCCTGTAAGCCTTGAGTTTGACACCCAAGATCTAAATGGCAGGGTGCTGCAGGAGCAGAGGTGGTATTCAGCAGGTTCTGTCCAGTTCTGGACAACCACTAGTGGAAATTTTAAGTAGTTCGGAGAATCAGCAAATACCACTTCTGACTGGCCCCACCCCCATCTATTCTCTGATTCCTGAGTCCCAGTTGATTGGTGAGTGAGGTGGGGAGGGAATGGGATTTTGCAGTAACCTTCCCCCAAGAGTGGGAAGGGAATGCAGATTTTACAGTATCCTTCCCCTGCCATGCCCACCAAGCCAAATCCACCAAGCCACGCCCACAGAACCAGTAGTAAAAAAAATTTGAATCCCACCACTGTGCAGGAATGCTGCAGGAGGTTGTCCAGGCTGAAAACAGGGTATAGTGGGGCCCTGTGAGCCCCCCAACCCATGCCCCCTTTTGGCAAGCAGTGTGCTGCAGGAGGGGGCTGGCCCATGGAGGGGAACTATAATGCTGGTCTGGCTGTTGAAGAAATCCAGTTTGACACTCCTGGTTTAGATGATTGGGAGGATTTTGGAACTCTTGAAACCTGCACTTTCCATGGGTCTTTTAAGTGCACAGCTTTCCTTCCAAGGACCAGAGTTTCCTACATCTGAAAAATGAAAGCTGCTAGAGATCCCTCAGAATAGAGGAAGGAGATCAAAAGAATTCTAGGGATAGTCATAGAATTAAAAAGTTAGCTAAAGTCACGGGCCATTTAGACCACTGTCTGATTCCTTTCTTAGGGCGGGGAATCCAGCTTAATCTTTCTCTCCAACAGATGGGCACCAAGCATTTGAGGCATGAAGGAGAGCCACCACTTCTCTGCATATATGGTTCTGCATCTGCAGTTATTATTGGCAAGACATCTTTTCTGATCTTTCAGTGTGCTATAAATGAGAAGGTTTATTCTGTGTCCTACTCTCTGGAGTTATAGAGAACATGGCCTGACCTCTTTCTGTGGGATATCCTTTCATGAATGTAAAAAATGCGATCATATTCTATATTCTTCTCTCAAGGATAAACACTGCTATTTCCTTCCATCTTTTTTCATAGCGGGGTGTGTGTGTGAGAACGAGAGAGACAGAGACAGAGACAGAGAGAGAGAGAGAGAGAGAGAGAGAACTGGAGACTTATCAATTTGAATCCCCTCTAATGATTGTGACCTATTATATCAATTTTTTTTCATTTCTTGGTTTATTATTTTTAGTAGGTCCACAGAACTCTCTACCGTTGACTGAATGTGTAAAGAATTTGATGCAAATCTCTTCATAAGGAGAATACATTAATGGGAACTGGCAGTTGTGAGTGAGGTCATAAACGTGTATCTCTGCAAGAAGGCTGACATTGTGTCCCTGCTAGTGCTGTGATCAGATTATCTTAATGTTAGAAACTCAATTGTGAGGAAGCACAGGCCTGTGGATTCTTTTGTAATCAATAAATAGTGCTGAAAAAGAATGGAAAAAACTGGGGTGGGGGATGGGGGGGAGAACAATTCTTTTTTCCTCTTCCAAATAGCCAAGTCCTTGTTTTTTAAATAAAAATATTTACTGTATAGGAAGAGTAAAATTTAAGAAATTGTATGAAGGAGCCACGAGGGGAAAAAAAAATACTACATAGCTCTAGCAAAATAACTACAGGTAGTCCTCAACTTACAACCACGTCTGAGCCCAAAATGTCTGTTGCTAAGTGAGACATTAGTTAAGTGAATGTTATCCCATTTTACGAGCTTTGACACAGTTGTTAAGTGAATCACTGCAGCCGTTAAGTTAGTAACACGGTTGTTAAGTGAGTCTGGCTTCCCCCATTGACTTTGCTTGTCAGAAGGATGCAAAAAGTGATCACGTGACACTACATCTGTCATAACTATGGGTCAGTTGCCATAGTTACACTACAAGCATCATAACTATGGGTCAGCTGCCAAGTGTCTGAATTTTGATCACGTGACCATGGGGATGCGGTCCTAAGTGAGATTCAAGATGCTGGTGCTCACCTATAAAGCCCTACATGGCTTAGGACCAGGGTATTTACAGGAACCTCTGCTGCCAGCAACGACTTCCCAATGTCCCATGCGCTCCCACAGACAGGGCCTCCTTGGGGCGCCGTCGGCCAGACAGTGTCAGCTGGCAACCCCTAGGGGTAGGGCCTTCTCTGTGGGAGTGCCCACCCTGTGGAATCAGTTGTCCCTGGAGCTTTGGGTGGTCCCTGACCTTCAATCCTTCCGGCATGGCCTGAAAACATGGCTTTTCCAACTTGCCGACCTGGACTGATGGAGGGGAGGGATTTTTTATTGTTAGTGTGTTAGTTTTAATTCGTCATATTGGGATGTATTAATTTAATTTGCGTTTAATTTTTGTATTGTCTGTTTTTATTGTTGTGAGCCGCCTTGAGTCCTTCGGGAAATAGGGCGGCATAAAAATCCCAGTTTAAAATAAATAAATAAGTGTGAAAAACCATCATAACACACTTTTTTCAGGGCTGTTATAACTTTGAATGCTCATTCCATGAACTGTTGTAAGTGGAGAACTACCTGCATTTATATTAATCATACAGAGAAAGAGTTGGCAGCCTACAGATTGCCAAAGACTGTAGCACAGAAAGGATAGGAATTAACCAAAACTGCTGGCTATTGTAAATAATACTCCTGGGAAGAACATTGTAATGAAGGAAAGTTCAGATATCATATTTACAGACCAGGAAAAAAGGTCCACAGGGAGATTACCTCTCTCCACCCTTCTAGAAGGAGAATACAATTACCAATTTCTTTCAAACTCTAGAAATACATTCTGGCTTTTGGTAATGGTCAAAGAGAGCACGGCTACTAGATTCAATGTGGCATTTCTCTTGAAGCAAAGCCATCAATCACTGAACCTCAGCTTGGTTTCTAGGGCCTGTATGATTGCTGTTGAACAATCAATAGGTTAGCCACTCATTTTGTTTCCTTCTCCATTTCTATTTCCTTTCGTGCTTTTTTGTTGTGTTGTCGTTGATGGGAATCACTTTTGGAAGCAATGTTGAAAAAGTGAAATGAAAATACTGTATACTTGAATCTATCTCACAGGTTGTTTTGCGCCACCTAGAGTTGGTGTGGGTGAAATGTGCAGCTATTCAAATCTGATAGATCAATCAATCACTCAACCAATCACTCAATCAATCAATCACTTCCCTCTTCTCTTCTGCTAACTACCAATTTTATTGGCTGCTGTGAACCTGTTATATAGCTTTTTATCTTTGCAGGATCTTTGTACAATAGTCTGAGTCCAGTTTTGAAGCTCAAGTACCATAAAAACAGAATAAGAGCTCTATTAGCTGTCTGTTTTTGAGTGAGGCTCAGCAGGCTCAAAGATTGTCTACCAGTCTCAGCCACTTCTTCTGGGGCAAGAAGTACTGTCTTTCTGTTTAGGTTATACCGAAGTATCTAAACTTGCATCCTTGCATATGAATAAGGATATACTTTATGCAAAATAGGATCTTTTTTTTTCTTTGGGGAGATGATAGATTCTTTTGTTTGTGTGCAATATTTAAATTGTCAATTTATCTGCAGAAATCCTACAGCAGTGCCTGCTGTCTGGAATGAGATCCTTCAGAGATCTGTGAGGTTCCCAAGCCTGATGGTGTTTCAGAAGGCCTTGAAAACTAGCTATTCTTAGGTTTTGGGGCAGGGGACCCAAGTTGTTAAATGGGTTTTTGGACTTAAGAGTGTGTTCTTCAGATGTATATGGGAGTTTCTGTATATTTTATCACATATAGTATATTTTGTATATTGTTTGTTTTAAACTATAAACCGCTTAGAGTTGCCTTAGAATTGTGTAGCATCTAAAACTAGAATGAATGAATGAATGAATGAAAATAAAAGTTGAGAAACACAGCTCTATATGAATAATAAATAAGAACAACAGAATAAAGCAAGTTCTCTGTAAACCAACCAGAAGTAAGGCTAAGAAATGCAGTAGACAAACTCATTTAAATTCATTTTGTGATGTATCCATGGAATCTCTCTCTCTCTCTCTCTCTCTCTCTTGTCATTTCATGAGGCATTTCATGAGGCATGCCACTCACTTATTGTATGTGCACTAATGTGATTGGGGACATAGACATGGTATTCTATATTGGCTTGAAATGCATAACAGAAATCTTTTTCTTTAGTCCTTCCTGTTAGTTGTTCCAGCTTTTCAGTAAATCTGCTACTTTGTTTCTGCTCTTGTAATAAGATATCAGTTGGGAAAGATAACATCCAAACCTTCACTGAGCATGAAGCTCAGGGAAGCTCTAGTCAAATGTCAGTAGAAATGGAAGTGTTTTCTACAGCTGACTGGCAGTTAGGCAATTAACAAAATGCTAAAAAGCTAAAATGTCATTCTAAAGACTATAACTTAGAGGTCTGCAGCAAAAGGCAACAAGGTGATGGGATTCAACTGCTTACATATTATTTTAGAGCATTCCAGTCTATTTTCTACTCTTTCTTGTTTTCCATTCCTTGGCCACTGAGCTAATGCTCAGTTCCTACCAAGTCATTTTTCTTTATTTTTTTCTTCTCTCTCCCTCTCCCTCTCTGTCTCTCTCTCTCTCTTTTTTTCCCTCTCTCTCCTTCTGTCCTTCCCTCCCCCCTCCCCCCTCTCATCTCTAACTCTCTCATCTCTCTCTCATCTTGGGAGTCCCACTCAGTTACATGTATTACTCTCATGTATGGTATTCATTTGTTGGCTATATAAGGCAGAGAAATGGATTAGCTATTTGTTCCAGAGAAAGAAAATATCATTGTGACAGGATCTTTGTCAGGAATCAGAATGATCAAGTAATTGCTAAGAGTCATTTTTCTCTACTTTAAAATGCTGGATGCCACCCTTCAAAACAAGGGCTTCTCAATCCATTCAGAGGGATAATATCAGATCAGATCTTAAAATGTTTTTCAGAATGGTGCAAAATAGAACAGAAAAACACTACTAGTTTGTTATGCTCTTATTTGCCTGCCTTCCCTCCTCAAAATAGTGGCAAGGGAAGAGACAGAAGATGCTTGCCAGAAGAGGCAGGTGAGTAGACAGGAAGAGACCATGGAACAATGGATGGTGAGGAATGTAAATGGCAAACACACAAGGAGACCTTCTGCTTCTGATTTGCCCCTTGATTTGAAGTGAATGTGGGCTTTTTCTCCCTTCCCCCAACCTCACATTCCATCCCAGTCCTTGTTTTTATCTGCTCTGATCTACTCTGACCCAATCATCGAATGCTTGACAACATATCAAAATCAGAAATAGGGACATAGTTTGCACAATGTACCTTCTGCCCTCTTGCTGCATAGTCTGTCTTGCAAGCTCTGAAGGGAAAGATCCAGGAAAATAAGACATTAATACTGTTTGGCACTGTGGGAGCTGTCTTCTCTAAACCAAAAGCAAGAAATGTATCTAAACATTAAAGTATAATTCACCAGGACTGAACCAAACTCTTAAAAAGCTTGCTTCTTTGCCCATCCATTTTAAGTCCTGAAATATGCAGTTAGTGATCATTAATTGTACTGTTCTAAATACAGTAATTTGGCTGCTGTTGCTACACACAGATTGTTTCCAATAGTTTTTTATTCTGCATATTCTTTCACTGCATCATCTGTGTCTACTGATTTCCATTTCTTACTTTAGTGGCGTTTTTCTAAGCATGCCAAAAATATTTGAACAAGAAACCATTGTTCCATGGATGAACACCTGTTAGTAAGTGTGATTGCCCAGTATAGAACTTGTAGTTTCAATACCTGTTGTCAACACTGATGTTAACCTACATCCAGTAGGTTAACGACAGGTAGATCTGTAGATCTTTGCTACTCCCTGAATTCTGTACAACAATAATTTTAGTTCTTTTGTGGCCATGCACCAGGATATTGTGCAAAGGTTTTCTTTCAGAGTTTGCCTCAAACAGCATTGTTATTATCTTCAGACTGAGTCATTTCATGGAAGCCTTTACTTCATACTGAAGCATTTTATACAGTAGTCTGATAAAATCTCTTTGCTTCAGTGAGGAACCTGGCAATTCAAGATAATCTGTTAAAATCTTTTTGATCTTCTGCAATGCAGCAAAGACATATAAATAAGCATTATTCTTACTGTACTCTTGAAAGCTTCCCTCAATCAACAAATAGTAATTATCTTTGCTGTTCTGTATGATCAATGGTAATGGCATCCTATTAAGCCCATGTACAGCTTTATCATGGCAGGCTGTAATCTCTGAATCATAGTTTTATCATTCTGAATAACACCATTCTTAAACAGAGGTATAACTAATAGATGCAGAAACAGAATATTGAAACATTGCATATATTGGCGAGTCTGGTTCATGGATTTAGATGATACAACTGTTTGTGATGTTTTTGCTGTTTTGATGGAACAGGCTTGTTATCATCACCACAACAAGACCCAAAATATTACTGAAGGGGCTGTTCAACTGTGTGTGACAGCCCCAGCATCTGAATTGCAGCAGGATTAAAGAGCCTTCAGTTTTAATGAACTGAATTCTCTGAGGGATTCTTTTCAATCGCCCCCCCCCCTTTTTTTTCTAGAAGTGATAGTAGCATTACACCAGAAAATCATGTGGTGGATAGAGCTTTGGCCCTGTGTTTTGCTGCTAGATGCACTAAATGACACAAATAGTTAACACATACGTTTTCCCAGCACTTCATTTTTCTGTAGGTTTGGATTCCCTTATGTTTGGTAATCATTACAGAGGCATTGTCTGTGACAAAAGCCACACAACAATTCTCTAGGCTGAGTCCTAAAACAGACAGACATTTTTTCAGTGGCCTTTGCAGTATTTTCAGCATCTGCTGAGTGAGCAACTCCAGAAAGTGAGTCCTAATTGAATCTTCAGAACCTCAAAGGTCAACAAGTATTTGTCATCCTTGTCCAAGCTGTCATCTGTTTTTAGTGAAAAGAGTTTTTTAAATCCCACAACTTTGTAATAATTGCTTTTGGGTAGCACCTATGCTTTCTTTTGCAATGTAGCAGATAAGGTGACAAGCTTTTGCATGTCTGAACTTATATTTCTTTGCTATTTTGCTATCTAGAAACATACTAGCTACCCGTTTACTGAAACTATCAATCACAGAAAATGGCAAATAGTGCTATAGTTTAAAAATCTCTGAAAAAAACAAGTCTGTATTCATTATCTGAGCCTCTATTTGGATGACCTGACCCTCCCACCCTCAGGCAATTGTCTTACCTTCGTTTGCTGGCACCATTCAGTGTAGGATAGCAGGGACTGACATGCAGTGACCATTTTTCTATTCTTCCAGATCTCTGCAAGAAAGCTGGGAAACTATCACCATCTCTTCAGTTCCCTGCCATTTTTATTTCATGTTATCTTCTGCAGGGATATTTTTTTAATTGTCAGTATCGCTGTGTACAAATGTGTGTGTGTGTGTGTGTGTGTACTCATGCTCACTCTTGCAGTTAAATCTAATCCTTTCCAGGGTAAATTATTTATGCAGGTTAAGATGGTGGGAAACATGAGGCTATTTGTCACTGTGTGGTGGTAGAATCTAGGCTACGACCCCGTCAGCACTCTGGAAAATTTTTAAATTCTTTTCTTTTTCCAAACTGCCCTTCTAGCAATATTCTTCTCCATCATGAATGGGTTATCAAGAAGTCACAAATGAATGTTTCACAAAAGACCATATGGTATGGCTAAAAGTCTGTAGAGATTTTCAGTCATCGTTGAAGCACTACTTCAATCAGGAACTGTTATGTATGCAGATTTGAAATCATTGGTTTAGTTTGAATTGTTCTTGTAAAGTGTTGGTTATGATTGGTTTAAAAAGTGCGGGAAAACCCTGCACTCTGATTGGCTTTCAGCTGCGGCTGCCGGCTATAAGTAGCAGCCACAGCAAAGCCAGTCGGGTCTGTTCTGAGCTGAAAGTCACAATAAACTTAAGAGCTGAAGCACTCCGTGTCTGCCTCTCTATGCAAACTTAACACTGGTGACGAAGGTGGGATTCCCCTGAAGAGATGGCAATGCGGAACAGAAGAAGAGTGAGATGGCTGCGCTGAACACCCCCCCAGCCCCGTTCAATCCGACGGCAGAAGACTGGGAGTTGTATGCAGATCGTTTCCAAATGTATCTGGAAGGAAACGATCTAGCCGACATTTCCGAGAAGCGGAAGAGGGCGGTCTTTCTTACGTACTGCGGTCCGGCAGTTTTCAAGATGGCGAAGGCATTTGCAGGAGCTGCAGACGTGAAGGTAATGGACTGGCCTGATTTGGAAAGGTTGTTAAGAGCCCATTACGTGCCACAAGTATCGTGCCTCATTAAGAGACACGAGTTTTACCATCGTGATCAGGGGGATCAAGAAAGCATAAACGACTTCGTGGCAAGTTTAAGAGACATTGGGGGTGCATGCGAATTCAACAGTTTAGAAGAGGCCATGCGCGATCGATTTGTCCTGGGCCTTAAAGACAAGGTGTTACAGAGCAAGTTATTAATGAAACCTAAGATCACGCTGAAAGAAGCCATAGAAGAAGCCTCTTCAGCAGAAGCTACCAAGTCCTCAGCAGCAGCCATGAGGAAGATGAATAGGGCCACGAGCCATTCTGATGGGGAAAAGTCCACAACAACTCATTGTGAGCAAATAGATTCTGAGTCAGATTGCAGTGAGGTGGAGGAAGGAATTTACAGACTCAGAATGGAGCGGAAAAAGAAAGACCTGGGAAGAAAGAGGCAAGATTTCTACTGCAGAGGTTGTGGAGGAAGCCACACCCACACTGAATGCAAGTTTCTAGACACCATTTGCCTCCGTTGTGAAAAAAGAGGACACCTAGCAAGAGTCTGCAAATCATCCAGAACTCCACCAAGCAGAAGGAAGTTTGCTGCAACCAAAGACAAAGAATTCAAGCCAAACAACCTCGGTGAGAAAATGGGGCGCAGCACAGAAGCAAATGGGAAGAATGAAACTCATCAAACAGTAACTATTGGTCATTCTTCCCCTTAAAAACAGAAAAGTGCATGTCAAGGTACTTATTGAAGGAAGGCCTTGCCAAATGGAAGTGGACTCAGGCTCATACCTATCTATGGTGTCATGGGACACTATTCACAGACTACTTCCAAACATCCAAAAGAATCACTTCAAGAAGCAGGCATTGACTCTTAAAGACTACCAAGGGAACAAGATTCCAGTAGTTGGAACAAGAGAATTCAACGTGAAGTTCAAGGGCCACACCAAGCGTCTACCCCTGACCATCGTAGACAAGGATCGCCCAAGCCTGCTGGGACTTGAATGGTTCAACCCACTTGGCATCGAGGTGACTGGCATCAATCACGTGAGCAACACTGAGTGGGAGGAGGCCTTGAAGTCTGAGTTTCCAGAGGTCTTCAGCAACGGATTAGGCAAGTACTTGGGGACCCCTATCACTTTCAATCTAGATCCCAAGGTACCACCAATCCATTTAAAACCCAGAAGGGTTCCATTTGCCTTAAAGGAAAAAAATTGATGCACAATTAGATAAATTAATAGCTCAAGGGGTTTTAGAGCCCACTGACCACTCCAGGTGGGAGACACCCATAGTCACACCAGTCAAGGCTGATGGGTCTGTGAGAAACTGCAGAGACTACAAGGGGACATTGAACCATGCACTACAACAGAGCGCATATCCAGTTCCAGTAGTGCATCATTTATTACATTCTCTTGGCAGGGGCACAGTTTTCGCCAAATTAGACCTGGCCCAGACATATCAACAGTTAACAGTTGATGATGCCACTGCAGAAGCCCAAACCATTGTAACCCATAGAGGTGCTTTCAAATGCAAAAGGTTACAATTTGGAGTAAGCATAGCACCAGGCATCTTTCAAAGCCTTATGGAAAGAATGCTTCAAGGGTTGCCAGGGGTGGTGCCCTATTTTGATGATGTGTTAATCTCTGCTGAAAATGACACTCAGTTACACGAGAGACTCAGAGAAGTCCTAACCAGATTCAAAAAAGTAGGATTAAAAGTCAAAGAAGAGAAATGCACACTTAGAACTGACAAAGTAGAATTCTTGGGTATATGGTTGATAAACATAGCATCCACCCCACAGAAGCCAAAGTTCTGGCAATCAAAGAAGCCCCCAGGCCAAAATGCAAAACAGATTTGCAAGCATTTTTGGGACTCATTAACTTCTATCATATGTTTCTACCTCAGAAGGCAACCATTGCAGAACCCCTACATAGATTACTGGACAAAAAATCTGCATGGGTCTGGGGCAGAAAGGAACAATCTGCATTTAACAATATTAAGAGATAAATCACATCTGATTCTGTACTAATACAGTTCTCTGAGAATTTGCCTGTTGTACTGACTTGTGATGCATCCCCTTTTGGAGTGTGGGAGGGGGTGTTGAGCCACATGCTTCCCAGCGGAAGGGAAGCCCCTATTGCATTTTACTCTCACTTTGACTAAAGCAGAGAGAAACTACAGCCAACTGGACAAGGAAGCTTTGGCAATTGTAGCAGCTGTCAAGAAATTCCACGAGCATCTATATGGGAGAACATTTACTATTGTCACAGATCACAAACCTCTGTTAGGCATTGTGGCAGGGGACAAACCAATGCCCACGATCCTGTCACCAAGAATGCTGAGGTGGACTGAATTTCTTGCTGCTTATTCATACAAACTCATCCACAGGCCTGGAAAAGACATTGGGCACGCAGATGCTTTGAGTCGCTGCCCACTTCCTTCACACACTGAGGACCCTGCTCCTGAGACTTACACCTTTTTTCTAGAAACTGTTGCCAAGCTTCCAATACATGCTGCTGAACTTGCCAGAGAGACTGCCAAAGACACTTTATCGGCTCCTGTTATAGGCTGGATTAAGAAAGGTTGGCCACTTCAAGATCTACCTCAACTTGCCCAACCTTTGAAATCCAGGCAAACTGAATTATCTGTATTAAGAGGATGTATTTTGTGGGGTAACAGGTGGTTATTCCTGCAAAACTACAAAAAGAGGTTTTGGAAATGTTACATGAGGGTCATCCGGGAATTGTCAGAATGAAGGGATTGGCCAGGAGTTATGTATGGTGGCCAGGTATTGACAAAATGGTTGAAAACTGGGTTGCATCTTGTCCCAACTGTCAGGTAGTCAGGCCTGCCCCACCTCTTGCCCCCACACAGGAATGGGAATGTCCTAGGGGCCCATGGTCCAGGATTCACATTGATTTTGCTGGCCCTACCAGAGGGCACACTTTCCTTATTATAGTAGATGCATATTCCAAATGGCTAGAGGTTATCCCTATGGCATCCACCACAACTGAAGCTGTCATCAAACAGCTTAAAAAACTTTTTGTAACTCATGGGTTACCTGATGTCATCGTTTCTGACAATGGTCCTCAATTTACGTCCAACCTTTTTGAATCATATCTAGCACAACAGGGTATCAGACATGCCCTAACAGCCCCTGGGCATCCTTCTGCTAACGGCCGGGCTGAACGCATGGTACGATTTACCAAGGAAAAACTTCAGCAATTGGGTCCAGGGGACATCATTGAGAAAGTTGAAAAACTACTCAGTGTCCAGCATATCACTCCTAATGCCTCAACTAACTTAACCCCAGCCGAGTTGTTGATGGGTAGGAAACTCAGATCTCCTCTTGACCGCCTTCATCCCACTTATGCCCGCAATGCACCACTAGATTCTACTAGCAAAATTCGCACATTCACTGTGGGTGATTCTGTTTATGCTAAGAACCTTCTGGGTGAACCATTATGGATTCCTGCTGAGATAATTCAAATCACAGGCCCCAGGTCTTACAGGGTACAAACGGAGGATGGTGTCCTCTGGAGCAGGCACATTGATCAGTTAAGATCCAGATTGCCTCAGGTGCATCGCCCTTGCTCCTCTCTGGTTCCCATACCTACTGCCTCTTCTAGGGGGGAAGGGGAGGATTATGAGGGTAATCAGCAAGCAAGAATCAACCCCATGTGTAACGAGCTAACATGACAGGAACCATCCCAAAACCTGTCACAGTGCCAACAACCAATTTTGCAGATGGAAGATTGTACATCACTACCTGACTTAGGTGCTGACATTGGGCCAGAGATGGATTGGGAGGAGAGACCAGGTTGTAGTAACCAAACAGGTTCTTCTGTTATTAGAAGTCCAAGTAAGGAAATGTCAGCAGACGCATTTCCTCTCTCACAGGGTGAGAACTTTAAAACATCTGAACCACGTAGGTCTCAACATACACGTAAGAGCCCCACCTATTTAAAAAAATACATTAGATAGATGGGGTTTGAGTATGGACTAAACCTAGTGGGGAGGGGTGTTATGTATGCAGGTTTGAAATCATTGGTTTAGTTTGAATTGTTCTTGTAAAGTGTTGGAAATGATTGGTTTAAAAAGTGCCGGAAAACCCTGCACTCTGATTGGCTGTCAGCTGCGGCTGCTGGCTATAAGTAGCAGCCGCAGCAAAGCCAGTCAGGTCCATTCTGAGCTGAAAGTCACAATAAACTTAAGAGCTGAAGCAGTCCGTGTCTGCCTCTCTATGCAAACTTAACAGGAACCAGGAGCACTACTCAGGGGACCCTGAGGACACAGATAAACCTTCAAGTGCTTCAACGACCCTGTAAAAGGATGCAAATGACCAGTTGTCCGCAAATTATAGAAATCCTTCCATTCCCCACTATCCTGTCAGAGCTGAAGAAGATTCTTGGATGAGAAGCGAAATGTCTTCAAAGAAAAAAAAAAGAAAGTCCAGTTGTCTCCTGAAAAAGCATCTTTGGGGAAAGACCATATGCCCTTCCATTTCTCGCTATATTTGTTTCACAATGTTTTTGCTTTGATATCTCTCTGGGCCAAAGTGGAACAATAAGATTTTGGATATAAAATATTGTATGAATAAGACAAGTTTATTTTATTTTATTTTATTTTTTATTCATATTTATATGCCGCCCTTCTCCGGAGACTCAGGGCGGCTTACAATTTTTGGAGCGCAACCCAATGCTCTCAGCAATAGCCTTCATCCCACTGTATATGCCTGCTTGTTACTAAGCGGCATTTTTACAAAGTCAGCTTATTGCCCCCAACAATCTTGGGTCCTCAATTTACCTACCCCGAGAGGATGGAAGGCTGAGTCAACCTTCCAACAATCAATTTCAACAATCAGTTCTTGATTGGGTTATAAAAATATTTTTGTTCTTCAGCTATCTCTTATTCTCAGATTATACTAGCATTTTATGGTGACCAGTTTCAGGTATATATTCTGGGAATTCTCACTTCTTTGTCCCTGATAATTTTGTTCCTTGTATGCCAGATAGTGTCTCCCGGAAGTCACTTTGGTCTACACAGGAAGTGTGGCACACTCATCCAGAAGGATAGCATATCCAGCATTCTTCCCTTCTCAGAAGCAAGTCAGTCACATGTCCATGGCTGTTGCTCTGTGCTGCTCATTCTACTCTGCTTGTTTTCAGTTTTTCAGATCTTCCACTTGTTCTCCCCATCTCCCTCCAGCTGTTTGAGTTACTCTAGGAGAGTTGGCAGACATGACACTAGCCTGTTATACTTAATAAACATGTGAAAGAATTGGATGTGAAAAATACACACAAACAGCAAAAACATTCCACCCTCCCATCGAGGTAGAACCATTTAATAATCACTACAGGATTTCTGTTTTCCACCTTCGGAACGAATGTCTAGTTTCAGAAATGTACTTGCTATGTTTTAAAATGAGTATGATAATTCAACCTAGCTTTAAATTGCCTAATTGTCTATGCCTGCCATTTTACATAATATAAGCACTTAAAAGATGGATTTCTCAAAGAGTCACATGATTTGAAAACCTGCCCATTTTGTTGTGGATGGATTCAATTTTTCATAAAATGAAGAAGTATTCTTATGGTAGATTTTTAAAGTTTGTTGGAAGGCACTGAGCAAAGGTTTCCATTTGTTTAATCAATTTCACTGATTAAAAAAGTACTAATTTTACCAACTGAATTTTTAGGAGTTTTTTTTTTAGGCTGCGGTTTAATTCTTTTGTGTAAAAATCATATTCTAGGCATATGAAAAATTAATATAAACTATGTGTGAATTTCAAAGTCTCTCTGAATTCCACTTGTGTATATTTTGCCCATAATGGAAAAATGGAAAGCTACTGAATAAACAAGTCCTTACAGTTTGAACTTTCCAATTCAGAAAGAAAAGTCTACAGGACTGATGGTTTAATGCAGAAGAAATTAAGATATTATCCATAGCTAGTGATTTTCTTTGCTAGCTTCACTAAGTATTGTCATGTTAGCAATTATTCCTACAGATGTACTGCACATGATATCTGTACTTCTTTATAATATTTTAACATAAAACAGTTGTGTGTGCTTCTCAGAATTCCTTGCTAACTCTATTTTGAGTTATTATATAGATTGCTTATATTTTAGGACATTTTCTTTGTGCCATCAGCATATATTCAAACTAGCATGGAACAAAGAACAAGAAAGCAAAAGATACATTAACAAATGTGTTGTACATCTGTACAAATGTAATCATTGTTTCCTTCCTTCAACATTACTTTTAAAGGCTTCCTTAGAGCATCTCTGAGTTACTGAAAGCTTCTGACAATTAGACAAACAAAGCCGATGTCTTGGAAATCTAAATGTACTTGTATTTACCATAAGCACATGCTTTGCTTATGTTCAGGCATCAACATTTTCATTTGAAACATTTGAACTGGCATAATCTGTCAAAGATAGCAAAGTGGAGTTCTGCAGTGCTAATGTAAAGTACACCCCTCTTAGGCAAGTCTTCTGAACTGAAAGGAATGTATTCCTCTTATGGGACGGATTCTGAAGAGCCTCATCTTTGCCAATTCTGATATGGTGACTTAATTTGAAAATCCTGGAGGAATATGCTGATCACAACTTATTTATGCTGTTATGCTCTGGTTTGTTATCCTCCACTTTTATGCCAGATGAATGCCAAGAAGAAAACAAAAATCTAAGGATACAGGAACATGATGTATCCTATTTCACTTGATTATTCAGAGGAACAGGGTGCTATTTTAGGGTGTTTTTCGTGGTACTTCTTTTAGTCTCTATTGTGTTCAACTGCAGTTTTTATTGATTTTTATTGTATCGTGTTTTGATTGATATGAGTTTAACATGCTTTTATTGTACATTTCCCTGAAAGCTTTTAGCTATAGAATGACTAATTCATTTTCAGAGTAAATATATGTACAGATTCAAAAACAAATTGTGTGTGTGTAGTGCATGCCACCAGTGCACTCTTTAGCAACTGTTCATGCCAATTGATATATTTCCTTTATATAATTGGTAGACCATTTGCTGGGCTATGGAAAAGGGTGGCAATTTCCTCACTGTAGGTAACACAGGACAAAAAAAATCAAGATCACTGGAATGGAAGCAGAGCTTCTCTTCCAATACCATGCTTTGGTTTGTTTGGTGCTAATTTCCCTACTGTGTCAAGCACCAAGGAAATCAGGAAATTCAGTTGAAATGAATATAAAGATGTATTTATTGTGGGCACACAGGGACTCATAGCTGATTTGAACCCTCCCTGTGGCTCAGCCTGGTCATCTCTTAGATCTGTCAGCCATAGTGATCTGATAAATATACTGATAGAATTTGCATTTTGTCTGTACCTATGCTGTTCCCCCGTATTTGTAACCTCCACCCCCTTTTCACTTAATTTTTAACCATTCCTGTTCTTTTTCTTACTTCATCCATTTGACTTTTTTTTTTAAATCATCTTCAAATTCTTTTATCCATCCAGCATTTTTATTACATACTTTCTGAGTTTCCCATAGATTATTTTCCCCAAATTGGATTGTTTCCTTTTTGTTTGGTTTTTCATTTTCAGAATTTCTGTTGCCATTTATCCTTAGTTGGAATTGCCTCTGGTCTAATTGAAAGAGCTGATTTTGCTTTAATTGGATGATACTTGCCTCGCAACATTCAAATGTTGCTGTTATTTGTTGCTTTATGATTTCAAAATCTTCTTTAATTTTTCTAGTGCTAAGCCAATGGTTTTTATTAGGCATGTCTTGATTCTTATATTCTTAATTTTTGGTTCTTTCATTGTCTTTATTATTGTTATTATTATTATGGCTCCTCACACAGTTAGCCATTGTTTATTTTATTTTATTTTATTTTATTCATATTTATATGCCGCCCTTCTCCAGAGACTCAGGGCGGCTTACAATGTTTGGAGCACAACCCAATGCGCTCAGCAATAGCCTTCATCCCATTGTATATGCCTGCTTATTACTAGAGCTTTTTTGGACCCCCCAAGCGGCATTTTTACAAAGTCAGCTTATTGCCCCCAACAATCTTGGGTCCTCAATTTACCAACCCGAGAGGATGGAAGGCTGAGTCAACTTGAGCCTGGTGGGATTCGAGTCTGCAGGCAGCTGGAACTAAGTGCTAGGTGTTTAATAGTCTGCACCACCAAGGCTAATTTTAATTATTCTTTTTATAGAAAATCATAAAGAGATTTGGAGAAGATCACAAAGTATCAAGATCTGAAAATCAAAGTTAGGGGCCTTGATGGTGCAGGCTGTTAATAGCCTAGCACTTAGTTCCAGCTGCCTGTAATTATTGCAGGCTCAAATCCCACCAGGCTCAAGGTTGACTCAGCCTTCCATCCTTTCGGGGTAGGTAAACTGAGGAGCCAAGATTGTTGGGGGCAATAAGATGACTTTGTAAAAATGCGTAATAAGCAGGCATATACAATGGAAGGAAGGCTATTGCTGCGCATTGGGTTGTATCCCAAAATTGTAAGCCCTGAGTCTCCGGAGAAGGGCGGGATATAAATATGAATTTAAAAAAAAAGTTGAAAGATTATGGTACAAACCAGCTGTAATGATCCCAGGGATTATCAAGCACTATGTGCCATACCCAAAAAGCTTTAGACAACAGAAAATGTGCACATAGACAAAATTTCCATCTATCAATTACAAAAGTCCACATTGATTGGATCCTCACATATACAGTACAGAGGTGGGATGCAAATATTTTTACTACCAGTTCTGTGGGCATGGCTAGGTGGGAGTGGCTAGATGGACATGAACATGTGACTGGGTGGGCATGGCTTTTTTTGTGCAGCACCCCCCCTGCGCTCCATTTTTTTTGGCCTCCTGGGCCTCAGGGAAGCCTCCTGGGGGTGTTTGCTTCCAGGAGCTTCCTGAGGCCCAGGAAGACAAAAAATGGAGTGTGGGGGTGCCGCACCCCTCCCACATGTCTCTTTTTGCCTCCAGGGCCTCAGGGAAGCCTCCTGGGCAAAGCGAGGGGATCCCAGAACAGCTGATCATCAGAACAGCTGATCATCGGGAGGAAAAAATAAAAGAAATACCAGTTCAGTTGAACTGGTAGCTGTTTTTATTACTACTGGTTCAGCCAAACAGTAGCATTTTTTACTACTGGTTCCCCTGAACTAGGCCAAACCGATAGAATCCCACCACTATGTGGATACATTATGATATCCTAAAGAACTTGTAACTGCGATTTCACCTTGTTGTGTATAAAATCATTCTAAAATGTGTACCATCATGTATTAAAGAAAGAATCCATTTAGATATGTCTAAGCATTTTCTTAAATAAAAATATAATATGAGTTGTATTTTAAATTCCTGTAAATAGAAACCAGATCATGGCATACTTACAATATAAAACATTGACTGAATTAATAGAGTTGTCTCTATTTAGACTAACTTGTTTGTTGCTAATGCTCACTTTTTATATTTGTACATCTTTAAATCAGTCTTGACCCATAGCAACTACCTGAACATGTGCCTGCATTTGGAATGATTTTCAGTAGGGATTTACTATTGCTTTCTTCCTAGGGCTGCAAGAGAATGACCGACTCAATGCTGACTTACCTGGAGATAAGTTTGATTGTATTCAGTGTGACTTACTTTTTTGCATAGAATATTAATTTTAGGCTGCGGTTTTTTAATAGACTCACATAGGTCAATAATAATGGTCAGTAGCACTTATTTTTCAGCAACCACAATGGTGTGGTTTTCCACTGTTAACTTTTTTTCATTTCATTCTGATATGTTTCATTAAATCAAGTTTAATTAAAATGTTGAAAAGAAAGACCTCTTTAACTAGATTATACCCGAAGCTTGAGATATATTTTTTAAAGATAGAGCACAGTTTTCCAATTTGTGAAACAGAAATGACACATATCATTGTAATTATGGGGATGGGAGGGACAAGCGGGGAAGATAATATATCCTGATATCAAGTAGGTTGCTGTTGTGTCTTCATGCCCGTACATGTTTAAAATATTTTTTCACATCATTACAAGCCCCTTGAGATGTTAACTATTGCCTCAACAGCCCCAGTAACAAAATATCTGTAAACCTTCTTCCAAATTAAGCGTTGTTGAGTCAGGTGGAAGTGGTAAGAAACCGTTAAAACACAATAAGGAGGCTTCAGGGGGCAGTGATGGGAAAGAGTCGTTAGGACAAGGTTCACTCACCACACAGGAAGAAATATTCAGTTCTTGAAAGCATGTTCTCTAGTTGTGGCAGAAGAATCATTTGCATAGCAGAGTCAGAGCCCACTGCAACTCTGATGCATAGATTTTTATCAACGTTATTCTAGCAGTGTCATTTAACTTCAGCTCTCAGAAATCCAAAGATAGTCATTGTGAAAATGAGATATTTAAAATCAAATGAACAATATGCATATGCTCATCACATGATAGGGATGAAGCTATTTATTCATGAACGTTAATGCCGTGAAGCACAAAGCATATTTGCCTAAGTCTCTGGGCTCCCTTTTGAGTGTGCTTAAGGAAGCAGCTTTATTTGCAAACTGATGTTCAGTCAGTCTAACAACATCCTTAAGAAGCAAGATTGCCACTGTTCACTGAATGTGGATCGTTCAAGTCACTTAACATCATGATTGTACATACTGCTTTACGTGGTAAGATGCATCCAAAAGGTTTGATGGTTGCTCTCAGGAGCTTCTTGTTGAAGAAGTAAATATCATAAAGTGTATTCACACACATCTTACCAAGAACAAACAAAGAATACGTAATTTACATTATCTACACCAGCTGCAATATATATACACATCTATACAAAGCGCAACTTAGAGATAAATTTTGAACACTAATCTCCTAAGGCCACATCCACCTATTTAGCTTCTAAATTATACTATTGTGCTTTATGATTATTTCATAAAGGAAATCATCTTTTTTTTAATGCATAAATCTTGGAGCAGCTCTATTTCATTCCCCTTGGACTCCCCCAATTGTCATGAACCTTTAAGTAGATGGGGGAGTCCTTTGGGAGCACTCGATTGGTGGTGGTGGGGGAAACCCAACCTAGTCTGAACACCTGGCTGATTGTGTTATGAACCGTAACAACAATAATAACAATTACCAAATAATGATAGGCACCTTGGGCTCAATCCCAGAACAACTGGAACACCACTTGAATACCATTGGCATTGACAAAATTGCCATCAATCAATTGCAAAAGGCAGCTATGTTCGGAACAACTTACACCCTGCAAAGATACATCTAAAACCATCAAACATCCATATCTGTCTATCCCAGATCCTTGGGAAGGACTCAGTAGATGGGGAAAAATATGCCAAATTGAATTTGAACATCTGGCTGACTGTGCAACGAACCATAATAAAAATAATGAGGAGAAGGAGAAAGAAGGAGAAGGAGGTCCTTGTCATTTTTATTATTATTATAAGCCTCTCCCCTATGTCCTGAAAAATAATATTATATTAACCGATCCCAAGGTTCCTCTATTTTGACTCTGGGTGATTTTTTTAAAAAGCCATTTCTAAAGTTTGTATTATTGTACATATATCAAGATGCACAATCAGCTGGCTGCTGCCTACAGAGCTTTTCAATCATTGGCCCAAATTATTTTTAAAATGTGATTTTTTAAAAAGAAAATACACAGAAATAATCATATTAGGTATATTCAAGTTAAAAGTCATATTTAATTTTTCCATTGTTATATTAAATATTATTTTAACTGCGCTTTTGTCCTGGCCTCTCCTATTTTGGAGATTTAGGGTTGTGGAGGGAGGACAGTTTTTTTTACAACTGAAAGACAAAAGGGGGCCCTTGACTTTCCTCAAAGTGCCTTTCATTTCTGTGAAGTCATTTGCAAGTTATTTCCACATTTTAATTGTTATGATTTGATTCTGAAAAATGCTCAGTTCTGGTAGGAAAGACGTCACAATGCCAGTTTTTACATTTTTACATTGAAGGTTATTTGTAAGAGATGTCTCTTTTATAAACAAATGGTATGTTTCTTCCCAATCTTGTCAATGAGCCACTTTCTAAACAAATAATCTCTTCCTGTAATATACATGAATCTTCCTTTAAAGGAAAATCATCTAGTTTTTATGTTAAAGAGTTAAACATAAGGTGATTGTACATGAAACTCTAGCTTTCTACCAGTTCCCAAGATTCAAAAAGCAAGAAATCTTCTGAAATCCTTCCAACAATAACATTGAACTTGTGCCAAACTTACTTCAGAATATAGTTTCCAGATGGAAATGCTATGTTCTCTTAGTATTAGTGAATCGGATTGAACACAGAGACTTATTGCATCCTATGCCATTTTCAAGCAATTCAATTGATGGATGGTGCTGATATCTGGAGTGGATGGTAAATGGAAAAAACTTTTTGATTGTGCAAGAGCATGTGAATAACAGGTTAGTAGCAAGCCAAGCACAATAACAGTCTACTGTGCCAAACCATCGTGCAAGTTCTTACTGTACTTCATGATGATTGATGAATAACTTTCAACAAAGAAGGGGAGGAAAGAAAAAGGATAGGTGTCCCCAAATAAATCTCATTTCCCACCAAAAACACTAGATGGAAACAAAGCCAGAGCCCCACACAATTGATTAGGTTTAGAAATACATTTCAGCTTACCAAACATCACCTCTCAGACTCTCTTTCTTTTATACAGTATCTGCTTAAATCAGATGGGTTTGAGAAATTTTAGAAAGCCAAAGAATTAGAAAGTTGCTGGCTGCTACTGTGCCCTTCCACAAGTCTGCTATGTGATGCTTTCACTTTGTGACACCGATACCACAAAACTCTCTTCCAGAAGTGAGCTAGAGACCATGAACTGCACATTTGTCAATTCTATGAAGTTGTGGGTAACTGCCAAAGAAAGATGGAAAAAGTGGGAAACAACAGCTGACCTAGGGTGCCATAATCCAGACCAGGACTGGGTAACTATGGCAACTTTATGACCTGTGGATTTCAACTCCCAGAATTCCTGAGCCAGCCATGGTGATTCAGGAATTCTGGGAGTTGGAGTCCATATGTAAAATTTGCATCCAGACAGGGGACCACGAAGAGTTCTGCTTCTCTCTGCTGTCCTGTTGTGCTCATTTTGGATTTGTGCAGTTCCACGTTTATTTGCTCATTCAATTTATACCCCATTTTTCAGGCAGATGCTCATTCTCTTCCCTCCACCACATGTTTCTTCCCATCTAAATTCGGATAATGAGATGTACACATTTGAGAGAAAAAAACCCTTGGGAAAAAGAATATAAAGTTATGGCAAAGACCCTATTCAACTTGTAGAAGACCCACCTTGCTTAGTTCTTTGTGATACCATTCTTTGGTGGTCTTTTAGGAAGTCGCAAGGATATTTTTGTTTAAAAAGGAATGAATTATTAGATGGGATGTGCTCATTTCATTGATAACCTTCTTCTCAATCATTATTTTGCCACTTGAAAATGGGTTCTATAATTTTTCACTTTGTACTAATGTCACATCCCAATGCTGTAGGTCTGTTAGTAGTGAGAAAAGGCTCTGTGATTTCCCATATACAGTACTAAGAAACCACGCCAGAAACAAGAAGCTTTACAACAGGAATCTACAGCATTTGGGGAGTTATTTATTTATTTATTTATTTGACTTGTATGCCGCCCCCTCTCCAAAAGGACTCGGGGCGGCTCACAGATAAAAACAATACAATAAATTAAGTTAGCTAAAATAGAATTAAATTACAACAAGCCAAATTAAACTAAAAATCCATTAATAAATTTAAAATTAAAACCAATCCCCCCAAGGAGTCAGCACAGCACAGCCTGTTCAAACAACCAGATTTTTAGGTCGTGTCGGAAGGTGCAGAGGTCAGGGGCCAGGTGGAGCCCCAGAGGTAGCTGGCTCCACAGAGTGGGAGCCGCTACAGAATAGGCCCTTCCCCAGGATACCGCCAACCGACACTGAGTTGCAGACAGCACCCCGAGAAGTCCCTGCCTGTGCGCTCGTACAGGGCAGTTGGTATTCGCTGAGTGTTGATATGCACTGAGGGTTGAATAAGATTGAATAAGATGAATGGCATAAAAATGTAATAAATAAAATATAAAAATAAATAAAAAAATTAAAATGCTATTGTAAATATTGGGAAAAATGTTATAATTCCTGATCAGAATTATAACATTTTTCCCAATATTTACAATAGCATTTTAATTTTTTTATTTATTTTTATATTTTATTTATTACATTTTTATGCCATTCATCGCTGACAAGTGACTCTGGATGGCTTAGAAATATAATAAAAACCTCATACAAAGAAAGTTACAAGACATTAAAACATTAAATATTAAATACACAGGTGAAATAAATTAATTTCCTCCCTTTAAAATGATGAATGAATTGCTGAAGTACCTGTGAATAAAATCAAATAATAAATGTGCTGGGATTGCCAATTGGTTTTGACAGAGTGCTAGAGCCACAGCTTACTTTAGGCATTTATCTAAACTCACTCTGGGCTTTATTTCCCATTTTCCCCATGGAAGCCAATTGTAAGCTGTGGTCCCCCTTTCTATGCTGCCTGTGATATATAATCAATGATTTGAGAACCTTTAGGCCCTGAGTTCATAAACTAAATCTGAATTAATTTGAGAAATCAAATAAATTTTTAAAATGCAAAGGGTTTCTTCTCTATGTTTTAAACTCACTTATGTTTATTTTTTTATTTATTTATTTATTTATTTATTTATTTATTTATTTATTTATTTATTTATTTGTCAAAAGCTTACAATACAACAGAAACAAGAATAAACATAAGTTTAAATACAAGAAATAGGAACTAATAATTGGGGACAATAGGACAGGGACGGTAGGCATGATTGTGTGCTTATGCACACCCCTTACAGACCTCTTTGGAATGGCGTGAGGTCAATAGAGGATAGTTTGAGGGTAAAGGAGTGGGGTTTGAGCAGGTGACAACAGAATCAGGTAGTGAGTTCCAGACATTGACCACTTTGTTGCTGAAATCGTACTTCCTGCAATCAAGTTTGGAGTGGTTTACATTTAGTTTATATCTGTTGTGTGCTCTTGTGTTGTTGTGTTGTATTCATTAACTGGTAAGACGTTGTAACATATGATTTTATGTACTATGCTTAAGTCCAATCTTAGTCGGTATAGTTCAAGGTTCTCTAAGCCTAGAATCTCAAGTCTGGTGGTGTAGGGTATTCTGTTGCGAACAGAGGAATGTAGTACTCTTCTGGTAAAGTACTTCTGGACTCGCTCAATTTTATTTATGTCTGATATACAGTGCAGATTCCAGACAGCAGAGCTGAACAAGTATCGGTCTAGCAAAGGTTTTGAATGCCCTAGTTTGTAAATCAGTATTACCAGACGAGAAGCTTCGTAAAATTAAATTTATAACTCTTAAAGCCTTTTTGGCAATACTGTTGCAATGAACTTTGGCGCTTAGGTCATTCGATATGAGAACTCCAAGGTTCTTGACAAATGTTCGATTGCATGGCGGGCATGGAACTGATTCTATGGGATTTATTGGAGTCTGGGGTCAAAAAGTCTTCATCATTTCTAATACAAGGATGATTAGCCTTCTGTCCCCCCCCAGTGCTTGCAGTATCAATGTCTCTTATGGACCATTTATAGTGGCCATTAAAATACCCTACAAAGAGAAGGTGTGCAGACTAGCGAGTTAAAACACACACACACACACAATTAAGTGGATTTCCAAGTTTTTTAAAATACATAACAGTGAAGAATAATGTAAGATGTGCACTCAGCAGACCTACATGGATTAGTGTTTATATTCTTTCCATGCCCTATCTAGCAGCTTTTTGTTGTTTATTAAGAATTCCTTTTCTTACTGCTGATGTTTGTATCACAGTGACATAGAGTGCAGAAAACATGATTATCCTTTTGTTCATATCATTTACAAATCTGAAATCTTTCAGCTATTCTTAATAACACACACAAACACCTCTCTCTCTCACACACACACACACACACACACACTCTTGTTAGCTTTTTAAACATTTCTGCTTTGTGAGCTCACTGGTTTCTGGCCACAATTTTAAGGTGGTACCTCTACAGGCATTCAGGGCATAGAACCTGGCTGAGGGATTGTCTCTCTCCAGTAATTTCTTCCTGCACATACACTTAGACTGGGTTGGTATACTCCAGGTTCCAACAGTTAAAGAATAACTGAGCCGCACAGAATCTAGGAACCAGGTCTTGTGAGGCCTGATATAGCTTCTCTCTGAGGGATATGTATGACACCAATCTGCTTTTTTTAATGGTCATTAAAATGTTTTTCCCCAGGATTATCTTGGGTGACAAACCTCTTATGAGATTATGTGTGTTAGGCCAGATGTTTTTCCTCTTCTGGATGTGCATTGTTCTTTCTCCTTTGTTTTGTTGTGTTTATACTCCTTTTATTGCTGTAAGCTGACAGAGTTATCATGTGGTTGGGTGGTCTTATAAATTCTTTATAAACAATGAAACAAATAAAAAAAAAATAACTAGATAACCAGAGCTCTTTTTAGCAAAGACGGTTCTTGAGTCTCTAGAAAAATGCTATAATACATCTTTCCTTTCATTCAGCTTAACTAAGCAATATACTTTTACTTGAAACATACATTTTGCTCTTTGTTTTCTTCTCCCTTTCACACACATTTTTACTCTCTCAACATATGTAACTTTCTTTGTTTCTTTTTTCTTCTTTCATCCTACTCTCATTTGGATATTTGCAAATATACAGATCTGGATTGATTGATTGATTGATTTATAAATTAGGGCTAAATTAGCTAAGTGGCAAAAATCCAAACTGTTATGTATGCAGGTTTAAAGTCATTGGTTTAGTTTGAACTGTTCTTGTAAAATGTAAGAAATGATTGGTTTAAAAAGTGAGGGAAAAACCCTGCACTCTGATTGGCTGGCAACTGTGGCTGCTGGCTATAAGTAGCAGCCGCAGCCCAGCCAAAGTGGGTCCGTTCTGAGCTGTAGTCACTAATAAACAAAGAGCTTGAAGCACTCCGCGTCTGTCTCTTCATGCAAACTTAACACTGGCGATGAAGGTGGGATCTCCCTGAAGAAGAAGGCAACGCGGAACAGAAGGAGAGCGAGATGGCTGCGGCTGAACACCCCCCCAGCCCCGTTCGATCTGATGGCAGAAGACGGGAGACATATGCAGATCGTTTCCAAATGTATCTGGAAGGAAACGATCTTGCCGACATTTCCAAGAAGCGGAAGAGGGTGGTCTTTCTCACGCACTGTGGTCCGGCAGTTTTCAAGATGGCGAAGGCATTAGCGGGAGCTGCAGACGTGAAGGTAATGGAATGGCCTGACTTAGAAAAGTTGTTAAGAGCCCATTAGGAGCCACAAGTATCGTGCCTCATTAAGAGACACGAGTTTTACCGTCGGGATCAAGGGGAAAGCAAAAACGTAAACGACTTCGTGGCAAGTTTAAGAGACATTGGGGTGCATGTGAATTTAACAATTTAGAAGAGGCCATGCGCGATCGATTTGTTCTGGGCCTTAAAGACAGGGTGTTACAGAGCAAGTTATTAATGAGACCTAAGATCACGCTGAAGGAAGCAATAGAAGAGGCCTCTTCAGCAGAAGCTACCAAGTCCTCAGCAGCAGCCATGAAGAAAATTAACAAGGCCACAAGCCATCCTGATGTGGAAAAGACCACAACAACTCATTGTGAGCAAATAGATTCTGAGTCAGACTGTAGTGAAGTGGAGGAAGGAATTTATAGACTCAGAATGGAGAGGAAAAAGAAAGACCTGGGAAGAAAGAGGCAAGATTTCTACTGCAGAGGTTGTGGGGGAAGTCACCCCCACACTGAATGCATGTTCCTAGATACCATCTGCCTCCATTGTGAAAAAAAAGGACACCTAGCAAGAGTCTGAAAATCATCCAGAACTCCACCCAACAGAAGGAAGTTTCCTGACAAAGAATTCAAGCCCAACAACCTCAGTGAGAAAATGGGGTGCAACACAGAAGCAAAGGGGAAGAATGAAACTCATCAGACAGTAACTATTGGTCATTCTTCTTCAGAAAAGTGCATGTCAAGGTACTATTGAAGGAAGGCCTTGCCAAATGGAAGTGGACTCAGGCTCATACATATCTATGGTGTCATGGGACAATGTGCATTCTGCGTGGGTCTGGGGCAGAAAAGAACAATCTGCATTTAACAATATTAAAAGACTAATCACGTCTGATGCTGTACTGATATAGTTCTCTGAGAATTTGCCTGTTGTACTGACTTGTGATGCATCCCCTTTTGGAGTGTGTGTGTGGGGTTGAGCCACAGGCTTCCCAGCAGGAGGGAAGCTCCTATTGCATTTTACTCTCACACCTTGACCAAAGCAGAGAGGAACTACAGCCAACTGGACAAGGAAGCCTTGGCAATTGTTGCAGCTGTCAAGAAATTCCATGAGTATTTATATGGGAGAACATTTACCATTGTCACAGATCACAAACCTCTGTTAGGCATTGTGGCAGGAGACAAACCTATGCCCACTATCCTGTCACCAAGAATGCTGAGGTGGACTGAATTTCTTGCTGCTTATTCATACAAACTCATCCACAGGCCTGGAAAAGACATTGGGCACGCAGATGCTTTGAGTCGCTGCCCACTTCCTTCACACATTGAGGACCCTGTTCCTGAGACTCACACCTTTTTTCTAGAAACTGTTGCCAAGCTTCCAGTACATGCTGCTCAAATTGCCAGAGAGACTGCCAAAGACACTTTATTGGCTCCTGTTATAGGCTGCATTAAGAAGGGTTGGCCACTTCAACTCGCCCAACCTTTTAAATCCAGGCAAACTGAATTATCTGTATTAAGAGGCTGTATTTTGTGGGGTAACAGGGTGGTTATTCCTGCAAAACTACAAAAAGAGGTTTTGGAAATGTTACATGAGGGTCATCCGGGAATTGTCAGAATGAAGGGATTGGCCAGGAGTTATGTATGGTGGCCAGGTATTGACAAAATGGCTGAAAACTGGGTTGCATCTTGTCCCAACTGCCAGGTAGTCAGGCCTTCCCCACCTCTTGCCCCCACACAGGAATGGGAATGTCCTAGGGGCCCATGGTCCAGGATTCACATTGATTTTGCTGGCCCTACCAGAGGGCACACTTTCCTTATTATAGTAGATGCATATTCCAAATGGCTAGAGGTTATCCCTATGGCATCCACCACAACTGAAGCTGTCATCAAACAGCTTAAAAAACTTTTTGTAACTCATGGGTTACCTGATGTCCTCATTTCTGACAATGGTCCTCAATTTACATCCAACCTTTTTGAATCATATCTAGCACAACAGGGTATCAGACATGCCCTTACAGCCCCTGGGCATCCTTTGGCTAACGGCTGGGCTGAACGTATGGTACGATTTACCAAGGAAAAACTTCAGCAATTGGGTCCAGGGGATATCACTGAGAAAGTTGAAAAACTTCTCAGTGTTCAGCATATCACTCCCAACCCCTCAACTAATTTGTCCCCAGCTGAATTGTTGATGGGTAGGAAACTCAGGTCTCCCCTTGATCGCCTTCATCCCACTTACGCACCCAACGCACCACTAGATTCCACTAGCAAAATTCGCACATTCACTGTAGGTGATTCTGTTTATGCTAAGAACCTTATGGGTGAACCATTATGGATTCCTGCTGAGATAACCCAAATCACAGGCCCCAGGTCTTACAGGGTACAAACGGAGGATGGTGTCCTCTGGAGCAGGCACATTGATCAGTTAAGATCCAGATTGCCTCAGGTGCATCGCCCTTGCTCCTCTCTGGTTCCCATACCTACTGCCTCTTCTAGGGGAAGGGAGGATCATGAGTGTAATGAACAAGCAAGAATCAACCCCATGTGTAACGAGCTAACACGACAGGAACCATCCCAAAACCTGTCACAATACCAACAACCATTTTCACAAATGGAAGATTGCACATCATTACCTGATTTAGGTGCTGACATTGGGTTGGAGATGGATTGGGAGGAGAGACCAGGTTGTAGTAACCAAACAGGTTCTACCATTACTACAAGTCCTAGTAAGGAAATGTCAGCAGACACATTTCCTCCCTCACAAGGTGAGAACCTTAAAACATCTGAACCACGAGGTCTCAACGCACGTAAGAGCCCCACCTATTTAAAAGAATACATTAGATAGGCTGGGGTTTGAGTATGGACTGAACCTAGTGGGGAGGGGTGTTATGTATGCAGTAAAGTCATTGGTTTAGTTTGAACTGTTCTTATAAAATGTAAGAAATGATTGGTTTAAAAAGTGCGGGAAAACCCTGCACTCTGATTGGCTTGCAACTGCGGCTGCTGGCTATAAGTAGCAGCCACAGCCCAGCCAAAGGGGGTCCGTTCTGAGCTGTAGTCACTAATAAACAAAGAGCTTGAAGCACTCCGCATCTGTCTCTTCATGCAAACTTAACACAAACCACCATTAAATAGCAACAAATATGTCTTTTCTGTCATCAAGGGATCTTCTGGATTTTTGAAAAATAGATATGGTAGTGTTAGCTTTTAAATAATGTGCCGCAAAACTTTGGAAGGAGAACAGAAAGAGAACAGAGGAAAATGGAGAACAAAAGGTGACTTCCCCAGAGAATGGAGGCATATGGAGGGTGCACCTTTACAAATTGTCTGAAACAACTTTGGACATCTGATCATCCTCGCCTTGGTACTTTTGAGTCCTAAGAAGCACAAAACCGCAAAGCTCACTCATCTGTCAGACCACTACAACGATATTTGAGTCTGTCAGCTGTAGGTAGTTCTGTTTAGTCTCTGATTTCAGATGCCAAAGGACTTATCAATAATGTCAGGTTGCCCTATTTCCAGTACAGACCAGCCAAATTTTTGGATGGCAGGTACAGACATTGTCACCCTATACTGACCCCCTCAGTCTCTATATGCTGTTTTCTTGTTTCTGTGGCTGCAAATATTATTGTTCATTTTACCTGTGATTACTTATAGGCTAACTGCTGAACCTCGGTTATATCACAGAGACAGAAGACCAATTCAAGTGATTCAGTATGGTCTCTAAAATTTCTGGAGTTCCACAAAAGGACCATGATTATAACATTTATCTGGCCTTTACAAGATTGCTGGTTTAAAATCTGAGGATGTTTTTAAAAAATACAAGGTCAGGAAAAAGACACAGTGAGAACAATCGGAATGCTATTCCTGTATTGTAGAGTAGAAGTAGAGAATTTTGAAAAACTGCCAGTTTCTCTCTGCCTCCTTTTATGACAAACAAAATCATGACAAAGTTATTTTGAGTTCTTTAAACCATTTTTTAATTTTATTCTTATTTGGCCTGGATTCCCTATGATACTGTCTGCCTGTGATGTGGGCTTATGATGTGTGTTTGTATCATCCTTTACTGTTCATTTTATTAATTTATACTTCTGTACACTGTTTATATGGTATTTTAATATGTTGGATGCTAGTCACTGACTATAATAAAGTTTTTGTTTTGTTCTTTCTCATATCTTTCATTTTTCATAACTAAGTTTCCACTATTAAAGTTCATACATTTCTTCATCAAGCTTATTTCTGCATTTCTTTAGACTTTTTTTCTTTTGCTAAGATACCTACTTTTCCTTTTCTTTTAATTTAAACAGTCCAGCAGTGTGTTATTGCTTCATTAGATGCACAACTGAACTTATTTTTTAAAATGCTGCAAAAGCAGGAAAGCAAAAAAAATATATAAAATTTATATTTATAATTCATCTAATAATAATAATTTATTCATTTGAAAGTGGCAACTTTCTATATGTTAAGGAAGTATTACAATTGTGCTATTGTAGAATATTTTTATTGTAATAATGTGCTACTGTAGCACCTTTGTTCGGTTAAAGGTAACTCTGGAAGCCAGTTTAATTCATCTATTAACATGGGCATAATGGGTAACATATTGTTTATGTTGGAATCATCCTTGTAAGATTATTTCTTTAAATTATTTAAAAAGTTTTAAGATTATTTATTTGCATTACAAATTAACAAATAAACAAATAAATGGAATTTTTATTTCAAGGCTGGTAGTTGAACTTGTATGCATCCACAGTTAACTTTAACTTTGTATATTTAAATTTAATTTAACTTGTACATGCTTGTGTATGCCTGTGTGTATACAGTATATCAGGGGTCTTCAAACTTGGCAAGTTTAAGACTTGTGGACTTCAACTCCCAGAATTCCTCCTCCAGTCATGTTAGCTCAGGAATACTGGGAGTTGAAGTCCACAAGTCTTAAACTTGCCAAGTTTGAGGACCCTTGCAGTATACCTATACACTTTGTTCCCATGCCATCCGTCTGGTAAACTCGCAAGATTCATTTTTCTCACCATGTATATGTATACATCCAAACGAGATTGTGTTGTTTCTCTGTGTCGTATAATATATGTGGATATATGCATAATTATTTATTTATTTTTAGTCATGCTTATGTAGTGTATATTGGAGGTGGAGACCCTCTGAGAGTTGTATGCAACGAAATTTCATTTTAATGCATGCCAAATAGTGTACATTCAAAGTGACAATATAGTTATTCTAAGTCTAAGTTTAATACACGCACACACACACACACAAACACGTACATGAACCCAAACCTATACATGAAGTATACACAAAAACCCACCCACAGAAGAGAAAGGACAAAATAGTGAGAGGGGTGCAGCAGCAGATAAATTATCCAGTGGGACAAAAGCGTGGCCTGAGCCTTTGCAAGTGGGTATCTCAATCTGGGCAATTTTTTTTTTTAAATCAGCTTACAATCAAGCCACCATGAACACAATACAGGAGCACCTGGAATGGTAAATACAGATATGTTTTTATTTATTGTCCTCGGTAGTCATAGAGATACCAGTGAACCAGCTAGATCCACTGAAGTTTGCACAGATGTAAACGCTGGCTCTTTTATGTAGAAAAGACTTGTAACCACTGAGCCATGAATCTTTAAAATAACGTTTTTAAGAAGTAGTGGAAACTTCTGAAAGTAGTCTAGTTCAGAGATAGTTCAGAGATATACCACACACCAGCTGTTTCTAATTGCTGAATAATATGTTCAGGGTTCCAACATCAAGAACCTGGGAATAGTTCCAAGATGAGTTGAAAGCTGATAGCTTATAAAGAAATATAACATTCCGTTTTATCAATCAGCATACCGTCTATTATTGCCCAGGGATTCTTGATAGCATTTCAGATTCCCTTGTTTCCTGAGCACTGCCAAAACTGAAGAAAGACAGGCCTGTGCTTGGGTGTGGAAATCTGGCCGCATATTTCTGCACTGAAGGATGCAACATGGATCAGATCTGGGCACCAAAGAAAAACCCTCCATAAGATCCTGAAACTTGCCCTGCCATAAATAAAGTTTCCAGGTTTTCCATTTCTACTTAAAACACAGAGACTTGTAGCCCATGTCCATATAGCAGAAAAGTAATGCAAGAGGTGGTTGTTTGGGAAGTCCAAATGTAAGAAATATCACAACCAAGATGAGAAACACCTAGCCTAAGCACAGTAAGTCATTGTGACCTTGCAAAAGCTTTCATGATGACTTTCAAAGTATTAAATTTGACACTTGCTCAAGACTGATAAAGGAGATTTAGCAAGCACCAGACACTTTGTGCTACTTGAATGTTTCCTGGAGGACAGCTGTAAGGAAAAAAACGCATCCATTTAGAATTAATGGCACTTTCAGTTTAGGATAAGTAATCAATACTGCTAGATAAAATCTTTACCTATCAGAATATTCAGCAATATAGACATTATTTCTTTTCCTTTGTTAGAAAGTTTGATTCTGTAATCAAACTCAGTTCATAGCCTGGAACCACTTTTTATTTTGTTTGAAGTCATAAAAAGTATAATATCGCTATACACACAATGCACCTTTTTAATTTCTATCCTTTTAAAAAAAATAATTCAGGACAGCTTGTCCTTCATTAATTCAGGGAAGCCCTGATAGTTATTGGATATGGGGGTCTTAAAAGTAAAGCCTTAAGGAGGGAAGCTTTAAGAGTCCCAGGAGTTCAAACCCAATCTATTACTCTAATTATTTCATTATTTCAGATTAATATGTAAATATAAGTTTATCTATGTGTCTGGGCATATGTAAGCGTGTGTGTGTATGTGTGTGTGTGTGTGTGATTCCAGGTTAAAATATATAAAGCTATGATTTTCTTTTTTTATTCAGGAAGTAATAAAACAATACATAAAAACATGAATAATCTTTTGTTCTCTTCAGTGAGAGATTCTGTTGAATGGATGTCTTTTCCTGATAAATATGTGCAGATCTCTCCTGTTCTATAATATTTAATATTGTTATGCAGGTAATCCTTAATTTATGACCTGAATTTAGTGACTATTCAAAGTTAGGACAGCAGTAAAAAAAAAGACTTATGATGGATTCTCACACTTATGACCATCATGATTTGGGAATTTGGCAACCAGTATATATAGCATTTATCATGTTGCACAGTCCTAGGGTCACCTGATCACCATCTGCAGCCTTTCCAGCTGGCTTCTGAGGTACAAAGTCAAGGGGATTTGCTTAACAACTGTGTGATTCACTTAACGGCCACAGTGATTTGCTCAACAACTGCAGCAAAAAAGGTCATAAAATAGGGCAAGTCTCACGTAATGACAACATTGCTTAGTGATGGAAGTTCTGGTCCCAGCTGTGGACATAAGTCAAAATCTACCTGTAGTCTCCTTCTCACCCTATGTTTTGTTTCATATTGGCTCTTAATGCTATTTAGCTGAATAATTTATAGATTACAAGAAGGTAGATGCCATAATGTATGCAGGCATTCTGTCTTGAAGCAGGTCTATCTGAGTAATAAAGTGGTAATTGGAGTTCAGCTGATATTTTCCCAAACATGAACAGAATGCTGCTTATAGCTGAAAACCCAGAATCATCAAGGTGCAGAATTATGCTAAGATTCACATCCCCTCCCTTCTCCCTTCTCCCTGTGGAAATATTATATTTCAAACTTTGAAAGCCTAATTTGACAATTTGAGATTGTATAGGGGTATAGGAATGTTGAGTTTATATTACTTTTAATGACATTCAATTAGGCATATCATTTTTATAATTTTTCATAATTTATATAGTATATTAAACTGCTTTGTAGTACTGATATGCTTTTTGGTAGCGATTGGCTGTGTAGTTATCAGAAAGAGACTCAGCAGAAGGGGTTATTTAAAAGAGTCTCTTAGGTGACATTGCTTGAGCTGCTAGAGAGAGCAAGAAGTAATAGAAATTGCAAGAACCAAGGTCTTAATAGTAAAAGGCTAGTTGAATAGAGTCGAGACATAATGAGAAGAAAATCAAGAAGGTGGAATTCCAGAAGACAAAATTGGGAGATAAATTATGCAAATGTATGCATTTGGTCATAGTGGGCGGTGTTTATCTTCATTTCTTAGCTGAGGGAGCCAGTGTTGTCTGAAGATGCTACCAAGGTCATAACTATATGCTGAGGCACTACAAATGCTGTTATTTTCCCACCAAAATGGTACTTATTTATCTACTTCCATATGCAAGTAGAATTGCTAGGTGAAGAGGAGCTGGGACAAGTAATGGGAACTCATCCCATTGAGCAGTACTCAGGACTGAAACCTGGGCTGTTAGCTTTCCAGCTGACAAACTCAGCACCTTTAACCATTGCACTCCCAAAAGGGGTTTACCTGTTGCAAATATACAAAGATTGAAAACAAAGCGATGATGATGATGATGATGGTGATGGTGATGATGATGATGATAATGATGTCCAACTTTTGGCAATTCTATGGACCAGATCTCTCCACATTTTCTGGTCTTGCACCACTTTGAATTTTTCTATGCTCTGGCTGGTGTCAGCTTTGATGGTATCCAGTCAGCATATTATTTGACGGTCTGGTTTCCTTTTACCATTAACTCTTTCCAACATCATTGCTTTCTCCAGTAAATCCCCCTGCATGACATGGCCAAAGTAAGTGAGACACAGTTTTGTTATTTTTGCCTTCCATTGACATGTCTGGTAATATGCACTTCAGTATTTGCTTGTTGTAGTTACCTTTGCTGTCCAAGGTTGTGCATTTGGTCAGAGGTCCTGAGGTTGGTCTTGAAACAGCCAGACAAGTGGCCGGAGGTCTCTGAGTTTGTTTACAAAGCTGCATGTCCCAATCCTTTTCCAAAGTTAATGGAGGGACAAAAGGAAGAAGAGATTCAGAAGAAACACACTTTCAGATATAAAACTACTTTAATGAAATATTGAGCCAGCAGGAGCCTTGGACTTTTTTTTTTTTTAAAAAAGTGCTGCATTTTGCTGAGAAATTAAAAGAAGAAAGGTTGTCTAGTTTCCAGTTGGTCTGGATTTCATTTAAACTTATTATTTTAAAGCCAGAAATGGAAACCTTATATCCCATCTTCCCTTCTAAATAAAAATGAAATGCAGATATAGATACCAATCTGACAGATTTTCCATTTGAATGGACTTTCCTTGTTGGATGCTTTAGATGAAGGGGTAGCCTGTATAATACTTTGTTTGGGGTCCTATATAAGATAGGGAAGAAAGGTTGCAAATACAATTTTAACACAGGATAAGACTTCTATCAAAACTTTGCCACTGTCACTGTTTGTTCAACACAATTTCCTTTCCTGCTAGAAGTTCCCATACTCCAGTGATGGAAAAATTCCTAGGAATTCTGTCTTTGCCATTTCTCCTGATCATAGTAGAATCTGTAGGATTTTGTGGGGGGGGGATCTTGTTATGGTTCCAAAATTGCTTTCCAACACAAGGCCAATTCATCCTGGCAGTTAAAGTATAAGCAGAGACCCAAGTAGGTGGCATCCTGCTTTCTGACAAGTTTTTTATTTTCCTATTGTTTTGCCCACATCTACTAATGCAACCAGTGGAATAGACAGTTGTAAGAAATATACAAGGTTATAAACTGGAGGGAAATTATAGACAGAATATTTTTACAGGACTTTCTTTTTCCAAATATTAACAAATTACTCTATCCAGTGTTAAAGTCACAATAATTAGCTTAAAATAAAATAAAAATATGTTCATCTATTCATGAATTTCCGCAAGTAAAAATTTACACTCAATTTAATGAAGTTAAAGTTTTTTTCCTCCTAAACTTAACAGATTGCAGTACATTGTCTTTATCCAACTCCTAGCCTGTTGGAAACTAACTTCATCTAAGTTTCGTTGCTCTGTAGCAAAAGTAGTGTTTTCCCTCCTTGGCTGGTACAAGCTAAGCTGTTTGATCTATCATTTGCAATATGTCATTTCATTTTACACAAATGTCTCCTTTCTGATTGGCTAGTATGTACTCTGATGGTCATACACACTCCAGTGCTGGACTCCTGGACTGGCTATCATAAAAAGCACTGATGGTTTTTTAAAAACAGAATTGGAAGGTATCTTGAAAGTCTTCTACCCCAACCCCCTGCTCAAGCAATAAAACTTATATCATTTCAGACAGACAGTTGTCCAATCTCTTTTAAAAGCCTCCAGTGTTGGAGCATGCACAGCTTCTGGTGGGAAGTCATTCCATTGATTAATGGTTATAACTGTCAGGAAATCGCAACAGAATACCCTACACCCATGATGGCGAACCTATGGCATGCGTGCCAGAAGTGGCACACGGAACCATCTCTGCCGGCATATGAGCCGTCGCCCTAGATCAGATCCACTGCGCATGCGCGCGCCTCCCACCAGCCAGCTTATTGTCAGGTATTTGCATGCGCAGAGGCACGGGGCACATGCAGGAGGGCCACGCACACATGCGCTCGGGAACAGGGGGTCACGCACAAATTGCATTATGGGTGCAGGCACATGTGCATGCGCACGCACGCACTTTTGGCACGCTACAACGAAAAGGTTAGCCATCACTGCCCTACACTACCAGACTTGAGATTCTAGGCTTCAACAACCTTGAACTACGCCAGCTAAGATTGGACTTAAGCATAGTACATAAAATCATATGTTATAACATCTTACCAGTTAATGAATATTTCAGCTTTAACCACAACAACATAAGAGACACAACAGATATAAACTAAATGTAAACCACTCCAAACTTGATTGCAGGAAATACGATTTTAGAAACAGAGTGGTCAATGTCTGAAACTCACTACCTGATTCTGTTGTCACCTGCTCAAACCCCCACTCCTTTACCCTCAAACTAACCTCTGTTGACCTCACCCCATTCCTAAGAGGTCTGTAAGGGGTGTGCATAAGCGCACACTCGTGCCTACCGTCCCTGTCCTATTGTCCCCAATTATTAGTTCCTATTTCTTACATTTAAACTATGTTTATTCTTATTTCTATTGTATTGTAAGCTTTTGACAAAATAAATAAATAAAATTGCTCCTTAGTTCTAGGTTGGTTCTCAACTTGATTAGTTTCTGTCCATTGCTTCTTGTCATGCTTTCAGGTGCATTGGAGGATAGGGTTTTTTTAAAATTACATTTATATGCTGCCCTTCTCCGGAGACTCAGGGCGGCTTACAATTTTTGGGATACAACCCAATGCGCTCAGCAATAGCCTTCATTCCATTGTATATGCCTGCTTATTACTAAGGGGCATTTTTACAAAGTCAGCTTATTGCCCCCAACAATCTTGGCTCCTCAATTTACCTACCCCGGGAGGATGGAAGGCTGAGTCAACCTTGAACCTGGTGGGATTCGAGCCTGCACTAATTGCAGGCAGCTGGAACTTAAGTGCTAGGCATTTAGCAGCCTGCACCACCAAGGTTGACCCCCCTCTTCTTGGTGGTAGCCTCTTAGACATCAAAACCCTGCTGTTATTCACCCCTAGCCCTTCTTTTAATTAAACTAGACAAACCACTTGTATTATTTTTTGTAAATAACTCAAGGCAATAAACATACCTAATACTTTCCCATTTCCCCACAACAACCACCGTGTGAGGTGAGCTGAGCTGAGGGAGATGACTGACCCAGAATCAGCCAGCTAGCTTTTCTGGCTAAGGCAGGGCTTGAACTCACAGTTTCCTGGTTTCTAGCCTGGTGTCTTAACCACTAGACCAAATGGCTCTCTTCGGTCAGGTAGTGAAGTGCTGATCCATGGCTCACCAGAGAAAGAGTGAAGTGCTGATAGTTTTTTTTCCTTCCAACTGAGTGAAAGCTAACAAGATTCTGCCCCCCCTTTTTTTTCTTCTATAGCAATTGAGAAGACCTAAAAAGCTATGTTGTTGCTTTTCATAACTGGTTTATTGCTTAAATTGTGAAACACTGGCTGTTATTTTGTTTATTTTTTTAACAGGGTCAGCAAAGGAATGATAACATTCTGATGATTTTGTTGTTGTTTTTAACAGGCCCAGCAGAGGAACTGTGAATTTCTGGGCTATCTCTTTATTGCTGATGTTTTAACTTGGTAAAATGGGTCTTCTGGCCTAAATAAGAAGAACTTTAAAAGAATTTTCCTTTTTTCCTTCCCAACCAATCCTTCAAATATATTAGAGAAAGCAACTGCGCTTAATTTCATGGCATGGATGGGAGGGGGAAAGAACCAGTTGAGGGCTATATCTGGAGATAACATTTGGTCATTAGGATGGTCAAACAAGAAAAAATTTGAAATCTGGAAAATAATGTCTCATTTCCAGCTATTTGTTTCATAGGAGACAAGCTGTGAATGGCTGTAATATTACTTGTATTTAGACTACACTAGACTAGATTTGCAGTAAGGACCACAGAATTGAACAGACCTCTGAGGTAAGACATATTGACTATACTGAAAATGAATTATTTGGCAAGTAAAATGTAAAAGATGATAGAATCTTTTAAAGAAAAACATGATAATAGATTGCATAAAAATTAATTAAACAGATTCGGTATGAAAATTTTAAGCTAAAATGCCTGGATGCTAAAATAGCATTACAATGTAGCTTCAAGAATCCAGATTTTTCTAATGTATATATAAACAGAATAATCCACACCTTCTGGTTTAATGTGCAGATCAGAACATAATAATCTTTCATATTTCACATATTTCTGCAACACTTCTCCGAGTGTTATAACTCAGCTAAAATAATGTACCAAAACATTTTTTGAAAACATATTTTAAGATAAGGTCCATTTACAGACCAACCCTATGGAACTGAGGTGAAAAGAAGCTATGGCTCAGAAAATGCTATTATCAGATTTCTTTTCAGGCTCATGTTGGGCAGGATCAAAGAAGGATACTTTGTGTTGTGGGGAGTATGTGTGTGCGTGTGTGTGTCCCTTTTTGCAGTGTGAAATCCACATGCATTTACATTTCTAAAATGTTTTGGGAAGTTATGGGAATTTGCAAGGACTATCTTCATCTAACTCCCATATTTAGCACTGGTGGAGGCTCAAAAGGGACAATGTCAACAGATGTATTCACCAGCCTCAGAAGAACTTTAGCAATGGACGACTTCTTCTGATGTGGACTATTTTCTTTTCACTTGCAAAATAGTTAACTCCATACAATCTCATAGCCTTGGGAGTTTGGTCTAATATAGGGGACTCCAAATTTGGCAACATTAAGACTTGTTGACTTCAACTCCCAGAGTTCCCTAGTCAGCAGGAGTCTCCAAACAAGAATGGCTGGCTGAGGAATTCTGGAAGTTGAAGTCCACACATCTTAAAGTTGGCCAAGTTTGGAGACCCCTGTATAGTGGTTAAGGCATCAGGCTAGAAACCAGGAATCTGTGAGTTCTAATCCCACCTTAAGCATTTAAAACCAGTTAGGTGACTTTAAACCAGTCACTGTCTCTCAGTCCAATGCACCTAACAAGTTTGTTGTTGTGGGGAAACTAGCAGGAGGAAGGAGTATTATGTGTGCTTACTACCCTGAGTTATTTATGAAAAAATGATAGGGGGAGGATAAAATAAAACAAACACCCTTTTAGAAATCATAGAATTTCACCCCAGAAATGTCTATTTAAAAGAAAATGCATTGCAACCTGGACCATTCATCTGAATCTTCAGATTAATGTGGAAAAGGTACAGAATAGACTTTGCAGCAAATGCAAAGGAAAGGATTCCAGCAAGAAATACAGTGATTTAGTCATCCCTGTGTTGTGATGGAAAACAGTTGTCACTCAAATGAGTGCAAATTTTCTATTTTTATGACAGGTTTATTTAAATTCATTGAATACTCCCCATTTTAATAATTAGGATCAAAACTGTGCTTAGAATGCATCTTTTAAAATCCCAGTTATTTTGATGGTTCTATAGTAAGAATGTCTCAGTTTGGATCTACCTTAATATGTTTAGAGCTTGTTTGGGTTTTTTTTTAATGCTGCATCAACCCACACTTGTCAGCTCCCACTACTATATTTCAGTCTAAATATAGGCATATCACAACTTTAAAAAAAAATAAACAGGCTTAAATTTTGATAAGCTTCTTTTAAAAAAAGATGACTTACCATTTAAAGAGAAAGCTATTCTATACATTTTTTCTTGTCAGGACAAGATGACAAATAAGTTACCTCAGAGGAAACAGTGTTTCAGGACATTATAATAATGCAATGAATGTAATATAACAATTTACATGATGATGTCTGAACCCACATTTAACAGCCAAATCATTAAGGGTTTTCTAGTCAAAATTAGCATTATGAATTCCACATACATGTAATCCTCAACTTACAACAGTTTGAATTTAATAGCTGCAGTGATTCACTTAACAAATGTGGCAAGAAAAGTCATAAAATGGGGCAAAACGTAACCAATTTCTCACTTAGCAACATAAATTTTGGGCTCAGTTTTTGTTGTAAGTTGAGGACTACCTGTATTGCTTATAACTACCCTGAGTCTCATATAGATCGAAACAATTTTAATATATTACCAACAGTAATTCAGAAACCATCCTCATTTAGTGTTCGTCTTTGACTGAGGAAAATATTCACCACTCAAAATTAATTGATACATTTTTAAATTGTGATATAGATCAATAATTGTGATATAAATCAATACATGTAGTCCTCAACTTATGATCATAATTGAGCCAAACTGTGAAAAATGGTCATAATGGTCATATTTCAGGGCTGTTGTAATTTTGAATGATTGCTAAATGAACTGTTGTAAATAGAGGATTACCTATAATTTTAAAAGTGATATAAATCAATAATTTTTACAAACTGCAGATTGAAAAGCAAAACAAATTTCTCTATTTTTATGCCTCCAATTGAGCCTTCTATTTTAAATATTGATCAAACTTGCTGCAGTGAACTTGCTGTCATGTGTCACTCTATACAAGACAAGACCATGAAAGAGTTCATTTGAAAGCTTCATCTTATGTCTCATATAGATTATATAATGTAAAATAGTTAAAGTAGTAATGTTAATAATAATTTTGTTTTGAATCTACAAGAATTTCCTTATTTACAAATGGTTTCTTATGTATATTTTCTAGGGAAGTTGCCATTTAATTATTCATAATGATAATTGGCTTCAACTAGGATCTATTGCTAACTGAATAGCAATCTAGTTTTATCATAACATCAATGGATATTTGCATTTTATTGAGCAAATTAACTTTTTGAAATAAACATGCATTTATTTGATGGTCTATCATTTCTGTGTTTTTTTAGATGCTGCCAGAATGGCAGTCCCACTGTAACAGAATAAAAAATTTGTCCCAACAATTTAAGAATCACATTGCAAGGCTCATCCATGTTGAGATGAAATGCATACTAGATCTGATGACCTGTTATTCTTTCCAGAATAGTTATGCTGGATAACATCTCGGAAGAACAGTGTACTGACTTGGTGGTATTGGTTTTATTGATTGTTTTGGAGAGAGAAGTTATTGTCACCATGATTTGAAGGTTTGAGGGATGATGGTACTTGAAATCAGATCTTCCTTGGGTTCTAATTTTTCCAGCATTCTGTTGATTCTATCCCATTTTCTCATAACCTTTTTAATAAAAGAAAAACACTCCTTCAAATTTCTCTATAGCATATGCATTTTTCTGTGTATATTGTTTGCTATATGCAATGTTTACAAGCAGAATTGCTCCTGTATTTATGTCTGTGCATAAACATTATACATGTTTCTCATGTATAATTATTTGTGCATATTCCTCAAACTGCAGGACATAATTTGGAAATGTAAATAATTACTGGAAGTTGCAAGGTCTGTGAACGGTTAGTTTATTTTAAAATGAAAAGTGAATCAATGTCCAGGATTACGTAGTAAGGCAAAAATGTAGTATTACTTATGTTTCACCAATGTATTTTTTATTGTACAGGATTTGATCTGCTCTTTTCTTGCAGCCTGACAGTGGCATCCCTAGATCTTTCTTAGCTACTAGATAGCGTTGGTAGTCGGATAATAATCAACTTACTTCAATAATTTGGGTTGTAGGAATGGAATTTAAGAGGGGAAAAAACTGTGTCATAGAAAGGGTAAACCCTATGTAGAAGATCAGGATTAAAGGCAATGGATTTAAAAACTGGCAATTCCAATTATTCTCATACATTAAAGATTGATCTTTCCTTACTTACATTGTGTGAATCCTCAGAACTATAAAATAAGCTTTACACAATCCTTTCAAGTCACATGGGCAGTCTCTCCTAATCTAGTACTAGTCTCCAGAATTGTCAACCAATGTAGCCAAGATCTGAGAATTCTGACAATTGTAGTAAGATATATTTTGCTGTGGAAGTCTGATTTTGACCAAAGGCTGATGGTATTCCACATTCACTGTGTGCTGTAGACTTTTTTTTTCCTTCCTTGCATTTTCCCATAAATGTAAGGTGCAACTTTTTCAGATCAATCAGTTATTGATCCATTCAGTTATCACAGGAATGGACTGACGGGCTTCTTACCCAAACCCAACATTATGGGCTCAAAGTCACCCAGCTAGCTCTCATGCCTAAGGTGGAACTGGAGCTCACAATCTTCTAATTTCTAGCCTGGTACCGTAATAGCTAAATCAAATGGTGTGCTGTAGAATATGGCTTCGTAAATATGTCTCTGTGTATGCCATAAAATAGGTCTTGCATCCTTTGTAGAATCCGCAATTTTGATAGGTATTGTTCAGCAAACAATGGACGTGTATCCTGAAAGCTAAAAGCTTGTAAGCTATCTGCTATCTGGGGTACTTGCGGGAACGTCTCCTGCCAGCATCAAATACCAATCACCCGGTGTGCGCCCACAGACAGGGCCTCCTTGGGGTACCGTCGGCTAGACAATGTCGACTGGCGGTCCCTAGGAGGAAGGTCTTCTCTGTGGAGGCTCCCACTTTGTGGAACCAGCTTCCCCTGGAGCTGCGACTTGCCCCCGACCTTCACTCCTTTCGCCACGGCCTAAAGACTTGGTTATTCGAACAGGCCGGCCTGGACTGAGGGGGGGCTGTTTTAATATTTTAAATGTTTGTTAGTGGGTTTTAATGATTATTTGGTCAAATTTGGTTTAATTCTTTTTTAATTTTTGTAATTTGTATGGTTGTTTTTATGTGAGCCACCCTGAGTCCCTCGGGAGAGGGCATATAAGACCAATAAATAAATAAATAAATAAATAAATAAATAAATAAATAAATAGGAACAAGCAATCTTGGAAATTAGACATGTTTTGTAAGATGAACTTTGCAATAGGTAATAGATAATAAACATATTGTAAGCTCTATCACTCAATGATAAGTGAAACAATTTAAAATGAATACAGTAGAAAATGGTATTAATAGTGGGATACTGTAACTTACTTAATAGCTAGTTTTCATAATTTGTTCTTTACATCACTTTGCTATATTAAATTATTCACCAAAGTTTCCATCTTTGTTTCCTATGCATCTCTGAAAGGAATTTATTTATTTAGTGTATGGTGGTGGTAGAATTAGCAAGGAGACTACAATGCTAGTACAGAGTAGTTATTTGGTTGATGAAGAGTGCTAGTCCAATTAATTTGTGCTGATGCGCTATCCAGGGTGCTCAACAGGAGGCGATCTAACTCCGCACCTGAAAGATGAGTGGCATCCTGTGGCATCATATAGGGCTTTCTCTCACCACCAATGTTGCCTTGCAATTGGGCCTTGACAGTCCAGACAAAATACCACCATGTTTCCCCTCAAAGTGATTTAAGTGGGCAGAAACTGAGGCAAGTGACAGGAGCTCTCACTACCACACTGCACTTGGACTTGAACTGTCAGTGTAGAGAACAGTGGTGGGATTCAAATTTTTTTTACTACTGGTTCTGTAGGCCTGGGTTGCTGGGCATGGCAGGGGAAGGAAGTAAAATCTCCAATCAGAGGTTATGTTTGTCAGTTCTCTGAACTACTCAAAATTTCCGCTACTGGTTCTCCAGAATTGGTCAGAACCTACTGAATACCACCTCTGGTAGAGACTATCTCCAGCGTCTTTAAGCCATGGAGCTACCACACTTCTTTGGTTAGATGATTAAAATGGTAGGAAATTAACTGCATATGAAGAGACAAATTATTGGGTGACATTTTTAAAACATAAAACAGAAATGCAGATTTTAATTTTATAGAAAAACTCACTGAGTATACATGGAAGATAGATAGATAGATAGATAGATAGATAGATAGATAGATAGATAGATAGATAGATAGATTATGGGCCATCAAATAGTTGTCAGTTCTTAGCCACCACACAGGTATCTGTCCTGAACCTGGTCTTTCAGCAGTTCCTTCAAACTATAGATTGGAGTAAATTTTATTGATTTATTTTTTTAGAACTTTTCCCTTCATTGTAATTATTTCTTTGGGGTTTTGCATATATTTCTTCACAGTTTTTATTTTATTTTGTCTTTGCATTATATTTCAATAACAATGTATGTATAGATGCATTCCAATAAAAAGACCTGCAGTTTGAGGCCATGTTTTGCTATATGGAAGAGACCTAGAATACTATTCCCAAAAGCAGAACATTTTTTTTCTACTAGGAAGATATGAGCTTCAGGAGTAATTCAGGTCACTGGAATAACACTCATAGCACTAGGCTTTTGAATGAGGAAGAGCTTCATAAATTGCCATCTGTTTCTCAAATGACAGGGCAGATCTCATGATACCATTCTGGTTGTCCTCTCAGTCTTAGGAACCATTCTAAACTTTGTGTCCTCAATATCCTATTCTTTTCTTTATGAAGTGGAAGATCCAGCTTTAATATCCATGTCACGCTTGCATGAAGACAAGATAAAAATGCATTTGGAAAGTTTGCCTTTTGGTCAGAGAGGGGATGGTTCAAGTATACAGCTGTCACAAGTTATATTCAGAATTTAGTTCACAATAACGTCTTTCATAAAATGACTTTGGATAGCTAACATAATAAACTCCCAACTGAAAGCACAAAGTGACCACTGAAGAAAGTAAGTTTTGCATTTGTTTGATTTAGGGGTCTTTTTATACGTCTGTGTTTTTCAGATATCTACAGCAGATTCTGTTAATGTAATTATAGTTGATGAATTAAATGAAAACAAGCAAAAGCAACAAACCTTTGGCTATAAACTTCATCTTGACAAATATAGATGTTAACTCCCCTAAATTCTTTGAGCCAAACTACAACGAAGTTTGGGCTTATCTCATCACAAAGTTGTCAGTGCTGTCACTTCTTTAGCCCAGTAGCAGAAATAGGGAGGCTGAAATAGAGAAGTTAGCTTTTTGCTGCTTATTTAATGGATGAGGGGTTCTTTCCATTACTGATGAAGACACATGTTTTCTTCCTTAATAAATTCACATTTATTGAGTCCCTCTTTTCTACCCCCTCTGATTTGCTGAAGAATGTGAATTGACTGTGTATGTGATAGAATTGCTGGTGGTGAGCTTACATGGTGAAGAAGCAGTGCATAACATTTGACAACATTTCAAAGAGGTATTAGAACATGGCCCCCAAACAAGTAGATTAACTATAGGTTTGTTGGAAATTTGAGGCTCAGGTAGTTCATGCCTAACTTCTACAATGCAGGTTACTCTTACTGGCAATCCTTTCACAAAATCACACACTATTGCAAGAAATGTTTTAATGCCCTCTTTCGATGTGAAGGACAATGAAGGCTCCATCTCCTCCCCTTTAGGTAGACTGAGAGACAAACAGCATCGTAATGAAAACTTCACTTATATTTCACATGAGTGGCCCATCCACAATAGATCTGGCTTTCAGAAATGTTTTATGCATGCTGTGGAATTAGTATCTAGAAGCAGCACGGATTTGGCATTTCATTTCTAAGTAATGGACAATTGATTATAAACAAGCCTGTTGTGTCCCATTGCCTCAGGTTAAACTGCATCCGCAATTACTTTTTAATATGTGGATGCTCCAACACTTGAAGTTTTTAACAGGAGGTCGGACAACCATTTTTCCAATCCAGATAACCATTTGCCTGAAATGGTATAGGGATTTTCTCCCTGAGGATGGGGTTGGACTAGTAGACCTCCCAGGTCCCTTCCAACTCTGGTTTTCTGTTCTGTTCTGTACTTGTTATATAAATACAAAATGTATCGTGAAATCAAAGGATACATTAGAATTTACCTTGCATTCCAATACATGTTCTCGGACATTTTAACCGCATTGCCATCTCAAAATTATATGGTCTGTTCGGTTGACTTCTAGAAGTTTTACAACGTGGGTTTTAATTCGTTTAGTGCTGCAATAAATTTCATGGAGAGCCATAAGAAAGCCTGAGGGGAAAAAAATGTATTGCTCTGCATTCCTCCGTATGAAAAGATGTGTGACTGAAACTCAGTGAGACTGAACTTTTGAATCTATCTTCACAGGACAGTACTACGATTCTCTCCCTTCTCTCCCCAAGCAAAGCTGTACCACCCAGAGTCTCACATCTGTACATAACGTCATCAATTGTCTGCACGTACAAAATTGTTTGAATTATGTTATCTAGGTTTGAGGGGAGGGAATTGCAGAGCTGTTCTGACAACTCGGAATAGTGGAGAATTGTTTGTGTGGAGAGACTACTCTCAATGCCACACATAAAGAACACTTTGTTAATACATTCTAAGCGCCATAAAGTCACTCTTGGTGCATAGGCTGAGTCTGAGACTGTTTTTCAGCTGGACTGATGACAGCATGTTAAAATTGTATACTGTTTCAACACTGGGCTTTACACATGCAGTGACAGAAAACTAACTAAATAAAACCATAATATTGGATTTAATTTTTTATCTCTGTTTTCTTTTTGCTCTTATCTTACAGATTTATTTTTCATCCTGTAGCATCTTGGAAAATATGACCTAGATTTTACCATAGTTTTATATATCATTAGTAAATTCCATTCCAATGAAGAGAGAGAGAGAGAGAGAGAGAGAGAGAGAGAGAGAAGAGGAGGAGGAAATGATATATTTGTGACTGTATTTAATGAAGCTGCAAAACCTGGTCATAATTCTGACTTTGATATTTGAAAAAGATTGTTAAACTTTACATTTGCCATGTGACACTTGTACGTTTCTTTGTAGTTCCATTTTTTTAAAAAAAGAAAGCCTGGGACAGATGCAAATTAACAAATACAGCAAACATTTAAGATTTTTAAAAAAACCATTTGAGTATCATTTTGCATATGTTAATATTTTATCTCATAGTTATGTATTATTCATGGTATTTCTGATTATATTTGGATAAATTATATTATTCCATTTATCTGGTGTGGCTGCACATTGCTATTACAAAATTTTTGTATGCTGTGTATTCATTAAATGAGGACCGCCTATATTTCCATTTATTGTTCATTTGGTTTTAACGCTATGCTTGTTTTGTGCTGTCAGTTTGAATTTCCTTTCTTCATTTATACACTGTCCAAAGTCACATTGTTTGAGATGGGTGGACACAGAAATGCTTTAAATGAACAAATTAGTAAGCAATTCTGTACGTGGGATATTCAAAGGAGGACAAGGGTACAGATGAGACCTACAGACAGGGCCTCCCACAGACAGGGCTTCTTTAGGGTGCCGTTGGCCAGACAGTGCCAGCTGGCGGCCCCTAGGGAGAGAGCCTTCTCTGTGGGAGCTGCCCATGGAGTTGCGGTTGGCCCCTGACCTTCAATCCTTCCGTCATGACCTGAAAACATGGCTCTTCCAGCAGACCGACCTGGACTGAGTGGGGGGGGTTGTTATTGGCTTTTACTGGTTTTATTGTTTATTGTGGGTTTTAAATTTTGTTGGGATTTAATACTTTTTAATACTTTTAATTTTTGTATTCTATGTTTTTATAGTTGTGAGCCACCCTGAGTCCTTCGGGAGAGAGGGCGGCATATAAATCCAATAATAATAATAATAATAATAATAATAATAATAATAATAATAATAATAACAACAACAACAACAACAACTTTCCCTCAACATCTCCCCATGACTGGCACGTTTATCCACTCACTGTTTCCTGTTCTGCTGTCTGAAACTAACATGTACAATCTGATGCCCCAGAATGATATCTGATTCCCCAAAACTTGGGCTCTTCAAAATGATTTCCAAATTGTAATGTTTAATGTAAGAGAAGGGGACAATTACATTAGTAGAGGATAAATATATGAATATATTTTGATTGATTTGATTAAGTCCCTAACATTGTGGTCAACCTCATAGTTAATTTTACTCCTTGACAATCTATCCCTAACCTGGTCTTTCAGTGCATTGATATATTTAATTTAATTTAAATTAAATTATTCCAGTGTGCATCAGATTTTGCCCTGGCTCTAATTAATGCTGGTCAAAGAACAAATGCAGGCTTGAGAATAGAAAAAAATTCACCCACTTTGTTCTAGAATCACTGAGAGTAAGTCTGCTTCATAGTGAACATAATTATCCTTTGGCTAGCTGAAGTCCATATTTTTTCCCCTCCTCCAAGGTAAATACAGTACAGGTAGTCACTGACATCCACAACTGAGCCCAAAATTTCTGTTGCTAAGTGAGACAGTTGTTAAGTGAATTTTGCCCCATTTTACGACCTTTCTCATCATAGCTGTTAAGTAAATCGCTGCAGTTGTTAAGTTAGTAACAAGGTTGCTCAGCAAATCTGGCTTTCCCACTGACTTTGCTTGATAGAAGATCGCAAAAGTGGATCATATGATCCTGTGCCACTGCGACCGTCATAAATATGAGTCCCTTGCCAAGTGTCTGAATTTTGATCACATGTGACCACGGGGCTTCTGCAGCAGTCGTAAGGGTGAAAAAACATTCACAAAGCGCCCACCCTGTGGAACCAGCTGCCCTTGGAGTTGCGGTTGGCCCCTGACCTTCGATCCTTCCGTCGTGACCTGAAGACATGGCTCTTCCAGCAGGCCGACCTGAATGGGGGGGGGTATTGGCTTTTATTGGTTTTATTGTTTGTTGTGGGTTTTAAATTATTGTTGGGATTTAATATTTAATATTTTTAATACTTTTAATTTTTGTATTCTATGTCTTCTTATAGTTGTGAGCCTCCCTGAGTCCTTCGGGAGATAGGGCGTCATATAAATCCCATCATAAATAAATAAATCCCTTTTTTTCTGTGCCTCTGTAACTTCATTTGGTCCTTAGATCTCCTACTGTGGCAAGTACCCTGTTCTGACACCTTCTTTTTTGCAACTGTCCTTTAATTATGGAATCTATAACTGGAACAAAAAATGCCTAGTTTTCCCACTCACTCCTAAAAAGAAAGGGAAGTCAGAAAAGTCTGTATTTGTCCTAGTAATCAGGGACAAACACAGTCAGCAGGGAAAAAGAAAATTGGGCTCATACTTCTGTCCATCCATCATCTGCCTGTCATTCTGCAGCGGCTTAATCAGTTTGAGAGAGAGCAGTCTCTGTAGATATTCAGTTTATCCATGCCCATACAAGTGTGTTGGGAGAAGAACGTATATATAAGCCTCCCAACATAGCCTTCGGCAGCCCCAAGTATTCCCTTATTGCTGATGCTTTAGCAGGCTTTTGTGCATTGAGTATGGAGCTCTTGAAAGGGGGTGTAAACATGTCTAGTAAAAAGTCCTTTCAAGGCTGCTCTTCATTCTGAATATGCGTAGGTCTCCTCCTACAGACCTCTGTATTCACCTCAAAAATATCTGGCAGTGCATTTTAACTAACATTAAGGGGGGAAACTCCTAATGGACAGTCATGTAATGTGTGATTTTTGTCCTTTCAGTGCAAATCTGCACCTAAACAGAGCCTTTGGATTATTTGACTTCTGCCATTCAAGATCTATGAATGTTTGCATATTTCTTCTGTCAATTCCTTACAGAGGTTGCATCTATGCAGGACTGGATTCAACCACTGATCATCTCAAATAAAAGAATGTCATGAGTTGTTGTTTGGGAGTTGCTGAATGGAGTTGCTGAATGGAGGAAGGGGAGGAGGGACAAAAGTTGTGTGACAATATCATGACATAAATGCATCAGAGACTGCTATGCCCGTATGTAAGAGCAGCATTTATGTGATGATGATGCTATGCAACATATCATCATTTGTGTATTACTGCAGTTATTGCAGATACCTCTGTATCTTGAAACATGTACGAATCTGAGAATGTTTTTTCATAATTCGTGTCTCAGGCTTATTTATTTAACATAAAAGGATATCAGGAACAATATAGGTCTCAAGGGGTTTTTAAACTGGGAAAATGAATGAATGTATGTCAGTTCCCCAAGTCTTCCATTTCCCGAGCCCCTTTTGATTTAAAATGTGCGTGTACAATGACATATTTTTAGCAACATAGCATACTGTGTTGCTAAAAACGACTGTGTGCAATTCCCAAGTAGATGAAAATAAGCTGCTTTCCCTTTGATCTGACTTCACTGCACAGAGAGCACACAGATAAAGAACCATTTACTATTTATTATGGGTATTTATTGAGCAAAATTGAGCAAACCTTGGGATATACTTGGATCTTTGCCAAAGGTCTGGGAAACCATTTTTTTGAAATAATATAACATTCCTAAATTCAATAATAAAAAGTTTACAACTCTAAATATGCTCTCTAAGTTCTCTTGAAAGCTTTCCATCAATAATCAATGGAATTAATGTCAGAGAAACTCTATTAGAATGTTGACATTGATATGAAATAAATGCTTAATTCTCTTTTACAAATCAGGCATGAGAACATCATTGATTAAGTTTTGCCAGTTCACACAATGAACATAGTATGTCCTATACAACTGTGTGCCATGCAACTATTTAATACTGGAGCCCAGTATTTCTGTATGGGAGGAATATCTGTTGTATGTCTCTTGTTATCTGAAAAGTCTTGTGTTCTAAAATCTCCTATCAGTGATGACTCTGCATTTACAATCTGAATATATTTTGAAAATTGAAGTATATATGCAATTTATTTTTTACTGCTTTGGGTCCTAGAATGAAAGCAACCTAAAAAAGTAGCATTTATATATTTTTAATGTTACTTTAAAACAACTAGAAGATCGAAGTATAGCAAATTATCTTTATTTCTCAGGTTTACTTTCCCTTTTGCTGCTAGTACCTTTCCAAGAGGTAGTTTCTCACTTACCACCAAACTTGCAACATGAGCACAATTTTGTGGGCTATAGCATCAAATATATAACATGCATTTGTGGTATTATTTGGAAAAGCAGCAATTACAGGATGACCCAAGCATCATGTTCTCTACATTTAAATTTAACTTTATGATGATGCATGGCATTGAGACCACCTGTGACACTTAATTGTTTCAAATTCCATACTCAGGAAAGTGAAATATGATTCCTGGTAATCTTTTTGACACCAGACATGCAGGGTCTGCCCTTAACAAATGTAAGTATTTAATTGGACGGGAGTTTGTTGACACTAGTAGAATTCCATATGCACCCAACATCTGTTGATGTAAAGAATATCCATCATATATCACTTGTAAGAAACTTCAATACAATGTCCTTTCTTTTCTATTCTTTTCCCCAAACACTGAGGTTGTCAATCTCGTTTTACAGGAAGATAGAAAAAAAATAAGTCAAAATGTTGTCCAAAGCTTGGACAATTTGGGGTTGATGTCTTTCCCTCTATGGATGAAGTGATTAAATGTTGCTGGCTTTTTACCTATCTTGTAGGTCTGAGGATAGGAGAACAGCATGGGATGGTTTTACTTTTAAACTTTCCACATTAATTTAATGCCTATAATGTTGCCTAAATATTTCAGTCCAGTGTAAATCAATAGTGAATTCAACTTCCTCTTCCTAGTAGAGTTCTAAGGTTTATTAGCCCTATTTAAATTCTTGCTACCTGAAAAGATGTAAAATCCTTCTAAATTTAGTAGGGAAGTGGATTTTTCTAGAGGTGGGTGGGTGCAAGTGTTTGTAAAGTCCTGCAGGTTTCTGGATGCATTGGAAATTAAATTACAGAACTAACAGTATAACAGTAACAGAGTTGGAAGGGCTCTTGCAGGTCTTCTAATCTAGTCCAATCCCATGCTCAAACAGGAATCTTTTACCATTCCAGACAAGTGACTGTCCAGTCTCTTAAATACCTCCAGGGGTGGAGCACCCACAACTTCTGAAGGCAAGCCTTTCTACTGGTTAATTGTTCACACTGTTCAGAAATTTATATTTCGTTCTGGGTTGCATCTCTTCTTGATTAGTTTCCATACATTGTTTTTTGCCTTGTCTTCTGTTGCTTTGGAAAATAGGTTGACCCCTTCTTCTTGGTGGCAGTCCCTCAGATATTTATTTATTTATTTATTTTATTTGACTTGTATGCCGCCACTCTCCAAAAGGACTCAGGGCCGCTCACAGATAAAAACATAGAACAATAAATAATTTAAAAAGAGATTAAACCTAAACAAGCCAAATCCAACAGTAAAAACCCAATTAAAACCCCACCCTCCCCCACAGGAGGTCAGTCCAGCCCAGCCTGTGGAAACAACCAAGTTTTTAGGCCACGCTGGAAAGAGGAGAGATCGGGAGCCAGCCGGAGCTCAATGGGTAGTTGATTCCATAAGGCGGGAGCTGCTATAGAATAGGCCCTTCCCCGGGGCACCGCCAGCCAACATTGTCGCACGGACGGCACCTCAAGGAGTCCCAGCCTGTGGGCGATCGGTATTTGATGTCAGCAGGAAGCGCTCCCGCAAGTACCCCGGACACAAGCCATGAAGGACTTTGAATGGTAATACCAACACCTTGAATCTGGATATTGGAACACTGCTAGTCCTTCTTTTCATTAGACAAGACATATCAAATTCCTGTAACCGTTCTTCGTATGTTTTAGCCTCCAACCTTCAAATCATCTTTGTTGCTCTTTTCTCCACTCTTTCCAGAGTCTCTACATCTTTTTTATAATATGGTGACCAAAACTGGATGCAGTATTCTAAGTGTGGTCTTACTAAGTTTTATAAAACAGTACTAAGACATCACATGATCTTGATTCTTTCCTGCTGTTAATGCAACCTGTGATTGTGTTCTCTTTTTTGGCTGCCGCCGCATACTACTGAATCATATTTAAGTGATTGTCCACTAGGACTCCAAGATCCCTGCTGTTGAGCCAGGTTTCACCTAATCTGTACCTGTACATTTGATTTTTCTTGCCTCAGTGTAAAACCTTACTTTTCTCTACACTGAATTTCATTTTGTTAGATAGGGCACAGTGTTCAAGTCTGTGGAGTTGGAGTCTATCTTCTTGGTGTTTGGCTATTCCTGCCAATTTAATGTCATCTGCAAATTTGATTAGTTCCCTTTCTATTCCCTCCTCTACATCATTTATGAAGAAGTTGAAGAGTACTGGACTTAAAATGGAACTTTGGAGTACCCCACTGCTTACCTCCCTCCATGTAGATATGGTTCCATTAAGGACTACATGTTGAGTGTGGTTTGACAGCCAGTTAAAAATCCTTCTGGTGGTGATACTGTTTATCTCACATTTTTCTAGGTATTGATGTCTGACTGATTGGCCTGTAGTTTCATGTGTTTAAATTATGTTCAAATGATTATTAGTTAATGTGTTTCAATGAATATGTGATGACTCCCTTGGATTCTTCCCCAGATAACTCTTCAGATATCAGCTCAGAGGAAGAAGAACCAGTTCTGGGCATGTCAGGAGGGGAGCTGATCAATCGCTCCAAGCAGCCATCTGAGAGTGATTTGGCTGAAGCACAGTTGCAGCAGGACAGCCTTGAGGTTTTAGGTGGTGGGCAGCCAGTCAGCGATGAGGAAGAGGAACTGCCTTCTGCATCCGATCCAAGAACACATAGGGCAGAGAAAAGGCAGGAGCAGTGAAGGTCAGTCAGATTATTTGCAAGGAGGCAGACTCATCCTTCTTGATGGGCTGCACCAGAAGTTGGCTCTTTAGCATAGCAGACAGATGGCAACAATGTGTTTTTTTCTTGCTACATGCTCTTCCCTTGAACTTTGGATTGTGTCTCTTCAACTGTTTCATTTTCCTTTCCTTGCCTTGCCTTTGCCTGTAGATTTGCCCTTGTCTTGGAATTTGCTTTTCTTAGTTGACTGGTCTTGCCTTTGCCTTGAGGACTAGTGTTGACTTCCTTTGATTATTCTGTGGAATTCATTGGGATTAAGCTGATGTCAGCAAAGGGAATTGTTGGGGAATACAATTCAGGTTCAGTAGCTTTAATAAAAAGGCCTTACACCCATAGTTTGTGTGTGCATGTGTGAGTGGGACAGCACAAAATACAGCCATGTTCTGCAATCTAATATCTTCCAAATAGTGTATATTGTATAAAATGCTACTGCCTGTCAAACATCTGAAAAAATAATTATATATAGGGTAAAACAATATAGGGTAGTGTTTGTACATACACCATATTGAACTGAGATTTTAAGATTAATAGATAAACATCTGAGAAGCACCAACATCTTATGTGAGGGGCTTTTGAAATGCTGGTGGAGATGTCATAATTACATTTGGGAATCACACATCACACCTACACAGGATAGTTTTATAACTCTCAAACTGTGTGATGAATTGTTTGAAAAACAAATATATGTTTTCCCTGAAAACGGTGTAACCACAGGGTTATGCTTATTTTTCTTTCCATATATACGATAATAAATGTATACCTTTAATTCTTGTCTATTGTCTGTAATATAACTCTCTAATCTTGAGATGAGAGAATGGATGTTTCCAAAGCTTTGGAGAACAAGAACAGATGGACATTTTTGTGGTATCTATAAGCAATTAACAGCTTCCCTATTAGCCAAGACTGTGTTAAAAATCCATGAGAGGCAATTGGGAGACCATAGTTAAACATATTGATAAGTGAGGGCCAAGGTACACAGAGCTCATTCCAAGATCATGTAACCTAACCCTTTGCTTATTGTAATGAACCTGACTAGTCTGAATTTGTGACTTGCTATGTAGACTGTGAGCTACTCTAAGAAGTTTGGCACTACCTTTTTTATTTTTGTGTTATTATTGCCAGGCTGGGGAGTTGGCTTAGCATCCCTTTTCTGGTCTGCTGAAACGTTGATGTATTTTTTCAGGCTTCACATTGTAGTTCTAGAGTTCTGAGTTGTTTATTCTATGGTACGTCTATCTTCTGAAGTTTCTCCTGTGGCTTCTGATGCTGCCATGTGGCTGTTCTAACTTGTTACAGTCACTGATGATGCTGTGTCTGCCTCAAGTCTTCAGTGATGATGCCGTAGTTCTCCTTAAAAGGGAATGCAGTGGCACAGTGGCTTTATGATGCTGGAACTGCTGGCCAGAAATGGTCTGCATTTTGGCAGTTTGAGACGGTGAGCTCCCATTGCTCGATCCCTAGCTCCCATTGCTCGATCCCTAGCTCCTGCCCACCCAACAGTTTGAAAGCATGCAATATTGTGAGTAGATAAATAGGTACCACTTTGGTGGGAGAAACCTAGCTGCATTCATGTGTACAAAAGAGCAGAAGGTGGTTCTGGACTTGGCCGGACATGAGGCAATACAATACGAAGTGAGGCAACATCAGTGGCAGAACCAGCCACCTGAGTGCTGCTAGTTAGCAGGTGTAACTGAGTTCATCTCCTGCAGTGCACCAAGGATAGGCACGCAAGCACTGAACACAATGAACTAGCAATTTAAGCTGTCAGGAATGCACGGTGTCTAGCATGTAGATTTCCCTGACATTGTATGCCATATGCTAAATAAATAATAACTTCTCCTTAGTGTGCTCTGAACCTGCTCCAGTAATTCTTCAGGCAAAACTGTTTTCATTTCCCCCAGTTGCTGATGCTAATCCTTCAGCCACTACTGACAACCTTTGTTGCTCCCAATATTCACCCATGCTCTTCAGTATCTTTCTTTTCTTCATATACCACACTTTTCTCTCCAAAATGCCTACCATGCCAAAGTCCCCTGCATGGCCACTTTATGTCAGGTGGTTCATGTAGACAAATCAAGAGGGGAAGGAGGTATTGTAAAGTGGTTTTCTGTTCTCAGGGTATTAGTAGAATTTAACAACTGCCAATTTTATGCTTATTTTGAATCCAGGAGTCTTTCTGAATTTCATAATTGTAGGGACTACAACTCCCTGCAGCTCCATCAGTTTACCAAAATAACATAATACATAATAAATATTAGAAAAGCAAAGAATGCAGCACTACAAAAGTATTTTGTACTAAGTATATACAGTATAAATTTCTTTATATCAGTTCAGATATATTCTTTATATAACTTTTATCTTGAATCATCTTTTGACAAGAGCTTCCCATACAATAATATATGACAACCTCTCACATCATTTACTGACAGAGAACTTCTACAGAAGGAGAAAATGAGCATCACAATCTTGCAACGCATGCTGTGCTCCTTAGTTGCATGAGCAAAGGGGTGGTCCTTGTATCAATACATGTCAACATTAATTTTGTCCCTTACCCAATGTGCCCCAGCTGATATTTCTGCTCTCTAACTGCTCCTGTTCCTTGCTTATGACAGACGCTTTGCCTATTCAGAATAAAGAAGTGCCAATATTCGCAAATAAAATATACAAAGCACACCTGAGGTGTGTAGGTGTACAAGTGTGTAGAAAAGAAAAGTTATGTTAAGGCATGTCAGTTCAGCACAATTGGAGCACACTTGCTGTAAGTTGCTAGTCTAAAGATTCTTTTTTTTAACTTTTAAAAAACAACTTTATTTACAAAATGTTAAAAACATACAAACGTTTAAATACACAAGATACATAAATAGTGCGCAAAGCATTTTCTTCATTTTGTTTTGGATATCAAATTGGATATAAGATTTTAGTCAAAGATTAATTATAAATGACATATATTGATTAACACATTCTACTGTTTGTTTAATTTGGATTATAACTATTAACTACTCTATATAACCTTCATATTCACTGTATATTAAAAAGAACCATTATTATAATTATACATTCCATACCTCCAATTGAATATACTATGTTTCCTAGGTTCATTTCTTCTTCAGAGTTTTTATATTTTGTTCCACCCAATTGTACCATTTGTCCCATATCTTATAGTAATCTGAATCTTCCTTTCCATTTAATTTAAGTGTGAGTCTCTCCATTTCAGCACATTCATATGTTTTTTGAATAATAATGTATAGAGTTGGTAAGTTAGGTGTTTTCCACTATTGCGCTAGAGAGATCTGTGCAGCTGTTAATAAATGAATAATCAAATATTTATCTTTGAAAGGATAGTCTCCTTTAACCATTCCCAGGAGAAACAGTTCCAGTTTCCATTCCAGTCCACATTTTGTAATTTCTTCTATCCATTTTTCTATTTCTATCCAATATTTCTTTGTTTCAGGGCATGTCCACCAAAGATGAAAATAAGTGCCTATTTTGTCTAAAGATACTTGAACTACTTGGACTAGAAAGATATGTGAGACTGCAAAGCATTGTTTCTCTATTCTACACATCAACTATAATGGGTAAAAATATTGGTACCTACCATTGTGATGTAGTTTGGAAAATAGTAATTGAATAGATTGCTTGGAGCATCATGTTTATATTGAGTAAACCATGAGAATGGCAGAAAAGAAGGATAAATTTCTTCTTTGAATGGATTCCAATGATTGCTGAATAGGGCTCAGACTGACAATAGATAAATAAATTTTACTTTCTTTTATTAATTTATTTTTTTATTTATATAAACATCCATCACAAATGTATAACTCTGGGTGGCTTACAACATTAAAGTAATAAAATATATAATGCTATATTCTAATAGTCACATTTTAAAAATGTGATGGGTTGTCAAAACTATTAACAAAAATATTACTGGTAACATTATTAAAGTAATAACAGAAAAATATTTTCCACAGCAATAAATTGTAGACTTTAAACAAAGTAATTACCATACATCTATTTCTTAATGGCAAATTAATAATATGGTATGGTGGCTTTTTCAGATTTGTTTGTTGGGGGAAAATCCTAACTTTAAAATATATTTAGGATAACCTTAAGATGTATTTGCACTTTTTTAATAATATTTTTTATTAAAGTAAAAATATAAAGTTTACAAACCTAACACAAATTAAGAAGAGCACATACAAAAAGTGCAAACAAAAAGATGTACAGTATGTATGTATTATCAGACAAATATAAACCAGCTCAGTAACTTATCATCTCTGGTATTTCAAGAAAAGATCTGTTCTTCCCTCAGGTTAAACTGCATCCATAATTACTTTCATCTCTTATCAATAGACATATTATAATATCTCATTGTTCAGTCTTATCTCATATTATAATATCTCATCATTCAGCAAAAGTCCATTAAGAACTACTAGATGTTTATATTTCTAGTTTTAGTTTAGTTTTAATAGCTAATATTTCTAGTTATTAAAATTTTAATGATACGTCAGTTTTATATTCCTTTCTTCGACACAGTAATTGATCAGTTTCTCTAAAATTACAGAAAAATAAATATCTTCCCATATCTTATCTGTTATCCATAAAGAAATATTTAAAGCCTATTTGTTCTTAGTTTAAAAAATCCATTAAGAGCTATTAGAAATCAGTGTTCTGGCCAACCTGTTGCTTTTTTTTCAACTTGTTTTTTCTTTTTAAAATCCTTAAACTTGCATAAAACATCTTTCATCAAAGAAAGAAGGAAATTTACCCAGTGTAATGAAATTTGTCCTTCTGAAGGTTCATAACATCCAAAAAATCATTAATAAGCAATCCCTAGGGTGGTTAAGAGAAGATATACATAAATCTAGTGTCTGAACTGGTGCTGAATTGCGACCTAGGCAAGATGAGTTTCCCTCGATTCCCAGAGCTCTAAAATTCACCAGAGACCAATGTCTTATGGTCTCCTTGTGGGGAGCCTCTGCTGTAGAGTATTTGTGGTGATCTTGGCTTCTTCCTTACTCCAGAGAAGAATTCTGATGAGCTGTTCCATTCATGGGCTCTTTCCACACAACCATCAACTCTTCTCTCTGCAGAGCCATCTTTAATCCACCATTGCTTTACTGAAGATCAGGATATTTTCACTATCTAAGTTGTGTTCATCCATTTAGGTCAGAACGCAATGAAACAAGAGATTCATTAATGCATACACTGATTCAGAGGCTTTTAAATATTAATATACAACTGAAACCAGATTTTCCTCCCTCTTGGCACTGATGGATAAAAAGTTGGAAAAAAGTCTCAGAATTCTGTTTTTATATGTGATAACCACAGTGAGATTGTACTCATAAAAATGGAAATATTTGGCAATTACTACAGTTACAGAAGAGTGGCTGATGAAGATGATAGAAATTGCTGAGATGCCTAAATTGACCTGTCTGATTAGAGAAAAGACAATATTTACCTTTGTTGCTGATTGAAAATTCCTTATGGACTTTTCATGTAAAACAGAAAAAATGAACTTATTATGTATTTATTAATTAAAATTCTACACTGCCCATCTCATCTAAGTGACTCTGGGCAGTTTACAACAACCTAATAAAATAAACACGTGACTAAAGGCATACTTTAAAAATATTAAGAACAAAATTAAGAATTACTGACTAAAGGTAAGATCAAAGTTAAAAAATTTCAGAAAATTAAAAAGTTAACCAGGCAGAAGGAATGATTATGATTTTGATTATTCTATACAAAAGAAGAGAGACACAATGTAACTTTAGAACAGGAGAGATCGTTCTATAATTGTACTTATACTTGCTATCAATAAAAGCAAAAACCACTTTTTTATATCTCTTTTTTTTCTTTTCTTTCTTCTACCATTCTCTTTTTCTTTTTGAACTTGAACTTTCTCTTTTATTCCATCCTTTCCTTTTTTCCATCTTATTTTATTATAGTTTTAATTTGCAGTCATTTAAAAATCCTTCAGGAAAATTCTATTTAAAAAGGAACAAGATTCAGTAATATATTTACAGTGGATCTCTTCCTAATGCTTCTGTTTTGTAAGGAAAAGACAAAACATCAAAATTTTCATGGGTCCAGTTGAAAATGCAGAAAAACCTTTAACATGATCTAAAACCTTGGAAAAAAGACTATAGCATACCGTATGTTTGTTTGTATTATTTTAGCAATATCTATAGTATATAAAAATTCTATAACAAGGTAGGGGGATATGAATCTATAAAATATCACAAATATTTTCCAGTTATCTTTGAAGATTCATGAATTAGATTCATGAGCCTTATTGAGGACAGCATTTTCTTCATGTAGAAGCCAATCAGGTGTTTACAGGAGACTATGCATCTAATAACATACTTGCTTCTGTTCCCCACCAGCCAAAACCTGTCAGGAGACAGACAGCAATCATAGTATCTGATGAGATTATTCTCCATGAATTTGTCTAATCCCCCCTTTAAGGAAAAAAAAAGCCATTTGGTAGATTAACAAAGCACACTCTCCATTTTTCCGTGCATAGTATAAAAAAATGATTAGTAATGGGACTGTACTATATTTCCTTATTCTTAAAGAAAAAATCCAGAACATAATAATACTTCATATAAGATTGTGTAGCAGCCAGTATATAATAATCCATATTTAATTTCCAGTGTTGTAAAAAATGCTACTTGGAAATCAATACAGCCGTATGGCTCATCATATTACTTGTTAAGAAAAGTTCCTGATAAGCTATGTTCCTTGTTTATTTCTCAGAACAGACTTTAACATTCTATAAATATTACAATTTGATTATACCAATATTTCCATTCACCACTGATTAAGTGTAGTAACATCTACTTTTTTGTTGGTGGATGTCCAAATAATGTGGTTAAATGTTCGTGTAATTAAAATATTTTTAATAAACACATTTATTACATTTTTGAAAAACTTGGAACATAAAAAATAGTAAAAAAAATAAAATAACTATGCTTTTAAAAATGAAATCCTGCCCACCCTAATTTTGTTAATCCTGACTATTGCAATCTAACCTGAAGAATTTCAGAAATTATACTAAGTAACTCAATAATTAACTATTTCTGTTAGGTATACAAAAATTATGGAATTTATTATATGCTAAAAATGCTTTCATGTTTAAACAAGCTTACATTATTATGAAGATGGATCCAAAGGTATATAAGATACACAATATACATTTACATATCATAATTACATATTATATAAAAATAACATCTACAAAAATCACAATGCTTATTTTCAAAGTACTCTATAGTTATAATAACTAGGCAGACAGGATACTGATAATTTATAAAAGTGATAAAGAAGGGTTACTTCATATAATTAACTTTGTTTGTGTAGTCAAAATTGATACCAGGGTGCATGGAATTATTTCACACTGAGCAAAAGATTATTTAGAGGAAAAGCTGAATCAGATATTGATTTATGTTTATACATTAAGACTTATACCTTGCTGGAGATTAAAACATACTCTCTGAGTTCACATAGATGTATAAAAATTACACAAAATATAAAACACTCATACATTAACAAAATTACATCGTATAAATAAAAAAGATAATATATTTCTCCTTTTCCTCTTCTGATTGTAGCAAATGCTTAGAATGTTGCAGCACGAAAAAGTAAAGCTGAATTAGTGAATGCCCATCCTGGACCCTTCCTGTTTGTTGGCGCTGTTGTTCTTCCCCCCATGGACAGCCTGATCCCTTGATTCAAACTGGCAGGTCAAAATGGAATGTCCCAGTTATGTCTTTCATTGTCAACAGCTCATCCATATAACCTGCAGCTTCTGTATGTGTCACCCTGGTCTAATTTTTAACCTTATCCTCTTGATAGTTTCCAGGAAGGAGAAAAGAGAAGAAAATACAACATCAAGCACCTTGCTTAGGAGAAGACCTTAACCTAAATTGAGGGCAGATAATATCTGGATTAAGAATCCATGGACCAAGGAGAAAATCAGAGAGGAGGGTTGATTTCCTTCAGTATTATAGGATTTATATACATTTCATGATATACCTGATACATATATTTTTGTCAACTATTCAACTTTGACTGAAGAATTAAGAAAGAAACAAATGGAATTGATACAGAGATAAAGATGTAAAATATTTTCCTGTTATAATCAAAGGGAACAGAACCCACTCCTTGACATCTATTTTTGTTTCCCTGTTTTGTTTATTTTTTCAGTTGGAGGGGACAAAAGTCGGCATGATGTACTTATGATTATTGCATATTTTGATATCGTTAAATGATTACTGGAATATTACTCACTGTAATGTTCCTTTCCGCACAGAAGCTGCATGATTTTATGGTTTTAAGGATCAACTTTGATTCTCCCCCCCCCCCACCCCTGCCATTGTTGCTGCCTGTAGTATGATGATAGTCATTGAGGAAAAAGTAGGTCAGTGAAATAATGGCAGTTCTGGAAATAATACAGATTGACAGTTGTTGAGCATAATCTGCTGAATGGCCATGGGGGTGGTGGAGAAGCAGCAAAGCTCATGTGTCCACATGTATGGCAGTCGGGTGCAAGGGGCACCGATAAACCCTTCGCAAATTAAATATGCACCATAAACTGAGTAACAGAGTATTTTAAAATTCTTAACATAACAGATTGAAATTTTAAAAACTCCCGAAACTCCAAGGATAGGACAAAAAATATGCATTACACTTTCCTGTTTATTTATTGGTATTTCTTAATTTGGTCTCTCTCTTTCTCTCTTCATCATCGATCTCTCTGTCTGTCTGTCTGTCTGTCTGTCTGTCTGTCTGTCTGTCTGTCTTTCATTTTATTTAGTGTTAGTCCTAATAAGCAGAGTGGTCCATTGTAATGCTTATCCAAACAAAGGCTTTCATCAAAGGAACAGAAGATTAAAACCGAAAACCCAAGATACAAAGGCAGAAGACAGAAGGACACAATTATCCCATTTCTTACAAGGTTCTTTTTGTAAAGAGAATCACAAAGTTAAAAGGAGGCAACCAGATTTGGATCGGAAAACCCCTCAGTGCCAGAAAGAGGAGGAGGTTGTCTCCTTGTTCTGATTTAATGGCCACCTAGATTTTACAGCTCAAATCTGACAGTCTAAATAAAGTATTTCTTTGAGAAACATAACATAGCTATTTTTTTTAAAATGTAAAATAAAGTGTGGATCATCCTTTAACTAGGTGTTTATATGGATACAGGCATTATTATTTTTATATAAATACAATATTATTTATAAAAGTCCTAAAGGAAAATCTGTGGGTCAAACCAGATGTAACAAGCATTTAGGAATCACCTTACAACCTAATATGGACAGATACTTAAGGAAATGGGCAGAAAGTTATTTAATTTGTTAAAAGTCAGATGTTACAGTGCAAATTTTTATTCAAAGTATCAAAACCTTTGCTGTAAATACTCTTCGCTACAGTCCTGCACTGAGAAACCTCATATCTCTCAAAAACAATAAACGGTTTTCTCTCAAAAACCTTTCCAATAATTTTAGGATTATGGGAGAGTCATAACCTTGTATAATTAGTGTGATTGTTTTGCATAGGATTGTTTTGTAAATTTCTCCAAGGCATGTAGAACAACAGTAATAAGGTTTGGGTTTTTTTGGAGGGGGGAGTGTTCCCCTTATGTTGGACTCTGGATTCAAGTAAGCAATGACAGAAATCTATTGCTTTCTAATAAGATGTTTAATCTTCTATTTATTTCCTCAGACTTGTGTATGTTCTGTGTACCAGCTGGGAGTGAGCAGTTTTGTATCTAAAAATGTCAAGATCCACATTTTATGATCCCTAGCAAAATCCCAGGCACAGATTAAAGGAGGAATTTAAATCTATTTGTGTGTATTCTGTTCCCCATCTGATTTGCATAAAGTGAAGATTTGAGAAGAACAGTGGGCTCCAAACAAAGCAAACAAGTGTAAAGTTGCTATTTAAACAGGATGAAAAGAGATGACTTACCCAAAATATTTTTGAAGAATACCCATAAAATGGAACAAACTAATACAAAATACACTGGGTTAAAGTTCAGAAAGACATGTTATTGTGCATTTTCCTTTAAGTATTCTATTTTTAAGCATCAGAAAGCAGCTGTGGATGCCAAAAAGCTTTTCTTTATGAATAATGCATTACTGCTCTCTCATTCTCTTGCTTGACTACAATCCCTTTATGGCAGACCATTCTTTGTGATACAGGCAACATACGTGTGAAGAGGTTGTGAAGTTATACTTACATGCATCTCTGTGTTACGTAGGTTACCTGCACTGCTGATTTCAAATAAGCAATATTTCCTTCTGATTGAGCAAAACAGTTCATTTCTTTTTAAATGTTTTCCCAATCTTGACATCTAGAAAGGACAAGTAAAGAATGTAGGACAACAGAAAATATGGCATTTCTTTTGTACACACCTACATTGCCTGATTGTTCTCCTTTTCTCTCTGTACTCCTTTTTTCTGGTTGCATGGCATCAGCTTAGGTTGTAAATTAGAGAGTATTTATTTCACACTGATCTGCCATTAGGGCAGCTTTCTGGCTAAGGAGCAGATCAGTACTCTAAATATATAATCAGTACTCTAAATATGTAAGTAAACATTGGATGCAACTTAATTAAAATCCCCAGGTTTTTAAACCAGGACAACTGCAATTAAATTTAATCCCAAACACTCCAGTATTGTGTGAAAAGTGCTTACATTTATAATGTCCTAAATTTATGTTTATGACAATTGCACTTTGTTACACTGAAATTGTTGCAAATCATGAATAGAAATTGTCAGGATGTTGCTAAGACCCAGTTAAATGGAGAACATTAATAACAAATTTGTTGATTTGCCTAATGTACTCTATAGGCCAGGAGTCTGCAACCTTAAACACTCAAAGAGCCATTGGACCCGTTTCCCACAGAAAACACCGCGAGCCTCAAAACCTGGGTGGGCGTGGCCAATTCAACATCACTCCCACCCAGTCACATGACACCCACCACCACCACATCTACCCAGGTTTTGTCGCTCCCAGTGTTTTCTGTGGGAAATGGGTCTCTCTCTCTCTCTTTCCCCCTCCCTCCCTCCCTCCTTCTCATTTCTGTTTTTTGTGTTTTACCTTCTCAGGCCAGACAAGGAGTGACTGGGAGGGAAGGGCGAGGGGCATGGCCAGTCAATTGTGGGGTCACCCAAGAGGGAGCCACAGCAGAGAGCCCAAAGAGCCACATGTGGCTCCAGAGCCGCGGGTTGCTGACACCCAATATAGGCTTATTTGTGAACTGTTTTGAATCTTTGAAGACCTTAATGGTTTGGGCATTTGAGTAGTCATCTCCTCCTGTGTGTATTTCACCTGGCAATCTTGGTTTTGCCCAACTAAAGGGATGTAGTAGATACTTGCAAGAAGCATGGCCTTTTCAGAGTAAACTACTGTCCCCAAAGAATCCAGCAGGTCCAGATTTTATGTATTTCTAAAGGGAACACCTTAATTTTTTTTAAAAAAATCTGGGCTAAACTGATAGCAACAGATTAAACATCTTAAAAGAATACTTTGAATTTTTTGCTGTCACGTTTTACAATTGCTTAGTACATTGTTAACTGCTTTATCAAGTTGCTTGATAAGTTGCTTTATCAAGATGGACCAGAAGTGAGTGTTAAACTAATCAAGGACATTTAATTAATAAAGATAGTATTTAAAATGTTCCATACAAGGCAGCAAAATAGTTTTTAAGATCTATTTCAGATTTAAAAATCAACAATATACTTTTACATTTTACTAACTAACCTCTGATTTGCATTTTATACTCTATTTAGAAACTGCTGTCAGTAAAAATATTTAATCATGTTGTTGACCCCATGATTCATACAAAGTCAAATTGGACTTGCTTGTTTTCACCTTGCGTTTTACATTTCCAGCATCTTTATTCTTCATTAAATCACCTCCATTCACAGACTTTCATAATCTCCAAATCTGGCAAATCTACACATCAACTCTATGGCCTAACTTTGACTGAGGGATCACTGGAAACTGATACAAATCCTGTGCCAGAAACCTGAGTACTTTTTATAACTCTGAGAAGAATATTAAACTTTAAATTTGAGATTCTTTTTCCCTCTTCCCCATTTCCCTTTATGAATGGATAAACCTGCCTTTCTACATAATACTGTTCTCCCACATTCCCTTCCCTTTGCATAATTCCACTATTTCAGCCACAGTTGTATTTTCCCCTGGTTGTTTACTACAGATCGTCCTCAACTTACAACAATTCGTTTAGTAACCATTCAAAGTTACAACAGCACTGAAAAAAATGGATTTATGACTGTTTTTCACACTTACAACCATTGCATGTTCACATGATTAAAATTTGGATCCTTGGCAACTGGATCATATTTATGACGGGTGCAATGTCCTGGATCATGTGCTGAGTTTTTGTGACCTTTTGACAAGCAAAGTCAATGGGAAGCCATATTCACTTAACAAGAGTATTACTAAATAACATTAATGATTCACTTAACAACCATGGCAAAAAGGTCATAAAATGGGGCAAAACTCATTTAACAAATGTTTCACTTAGCAACGTAAATTTTGGGCTCAGTTGTGGTCGTACGTTGAAGAGTCCCTGCAGTTATGGTGCCCAATATTCCACGGCTTCTAAAAAAGCTGAAGAATATTCAGGAAGATTGTACATTTATTAGTTTAATCTCTCCCCCTCCCTCTCCTCTAACAACTCTGCCAATCAAGATAGATTCCTAAAGTTCAGTTAACCTAGTCTGGACTAATTCAATAAATTGTGAAATTCCACTCCTGAGCTTCACAAAGTCAACTGGGTTTGCCCCTATAGATGAGAGAACTGATCCGATTATCAAGGTTTTGCTGAAGTTTGTATTATATAAGGAAATTATCTTTAAAGAATGGTGCTTTTAATATGTCCGCTTGTGCACTAAACGATTGTAATTATTGTGATAATGTTATGTAGACAAAAACCTGTATCCAGGGTCTAGAGCAGCCGTGGGCAAACTACAGCCTGGGGGCTGGATCCGGCTGTTCTATCCGGCCCGTGGAGCCGAAAGAGCGGAGGGTTCTCTTGCTCTCCCAGAAGGCTACGTGAAGTAATCTAACTTTGAATTTATATTAGTTCACACAAACACTCCATCCATGCTTTTGTTCTGGCCCTCCGGTCCAGTTTAAGAACCCATTGTGGCCATCGAGTCAAAAAGTTTGCCCACCCCTGGTCTAGAGCCCAAAAAGGCCACCTTATTTGTTCATTTTCATGGTTATTTTTCTCTCTCCCTCCTATGGCAAACCAAGCATTGTGAATACCATTCCATAAAATCTCTCGTTCTTCAAAGCAGAGTCTTTTTCAAAGAATGACAGCATGTGTACACGAGGGTTCTAAAAAGTATCTACAGCATGAATATATACCTTCTGGATTCCTGCCGGTATTTTGATTGTATCCATGGCCCCATACTGACATGAATAGTAGCACTGGAGCAGTAGCACTCATTTAAGCAATTAAAATGTGAAAACTACTTATTAAAGATCAAATATAACCAATATTTTATAGGTTAATACTTCATTGAGTGGTTTTATAATAATAAGGAGCTTTAGAATTCTACTGGTGATTTTCTAATTATACTGGTCACGGTAGGGTCTAGGTTTTATCCAAACTGTCAAATGCTGAGCTCTCAAATATATTTTTTAAATAAAGTTACACTCCTAATCGCAGTTGTGCATAAATAAATCCTGCTTATTTCACAGGCATATGAATACCCCCAGCTGGGCAGGATCCTCGCCAAGGTCACTGAGAAGCTGAGTCAGAAAGCACCAGAGCTGCTATAATGCAGCGGCTAAGAAAGTGAGGTAAAATGACTATTTTCAGAAAAATAACCTAAATCAAAGACCTGGGAAAGTCATACTGCCAAATGATGTGTGCTAAACTCCATATGTTCCTAAAGTTACATGCACATGAAGTGTTTCCTGTTAGAAAAAAATCAACATTCAGTTTAACATGTTAAAACTCCATTTGAATAAATGAAACTCGGCTCCTTTTGTACATGCACCCATGTTGCATGGAGACACTAAAGCAGAGGTCTCTAAACTTCTGGGAGTTGAAGTCCAGAAGTCTTAAATTTGCCAAGTTTGGGACCCCTGGACTAAAGATAAACTAAACCAAGTCACAGTATTATGTCTGCTGTCATGCAGATTTTAACCTCTCTGCCAGCAGAAGTTCCTTTATTGGTTGAGCTGCCTTCAGCATTGACACCTGGTGTTTCTTTGAACTACCAATTGTCCTGCCCATTACTGTGGTATATCATAACGGTCATAAAATGGATCAGTCATGAGACCAACCTGATTGAATGATCTTTTCATGGTGGTTGTTAGGCAAATCACTACAGACATTAAGTGAATCCACTGTTGTTAAGTGAATGCTGCAATTGTTAAGTGAACCAACAGTTCTCTATGGGCATGGTTTTGCAGAAACTGGGAGTGCTGGTTTTCAGCAAAATGATTAGAAAATGTGGTCACATATATGATAAGATGAATTATGGCTACTGTCGTTTCTATCAGTGCTGATTTGTTTGGATAATAAAATAGCTAATTCCACTCCTTTATAATACAACTGCCTTGTGTATTGATCAATGTATTAAGAAAAACTAGCTTGTGGATTTTTGCAGTATTGGATCACAAAGCTAAAGGGAGCAAATAGTAACGAGTTGCTGATCCCAGCAACTGTTCTCTGTAGGTGATGGTGGTTGTAATTCAGTCAAGAAGAGTATATTGTTCTGTACAGAGAAATAACAAATTAAATGAAAGAGATGATTAGGCTGAGCCCAAGGGAGGGGTAAAACGTATCATCAGTCTTGAGTTCCTTCATGCCCACAAGAGATCGAAGTTCAGCCCACCTTGAATTCCTTTGACTCTTATCTACCACCAATTTGCTTTGACCATTAGTAGTTTAGATTCTTGTAGAGAGCATAAGCTTGCAAGAAATGTCTGTGCTCAATTGAATTACCTGGATCTTCTAATTTCCCTGGCACTTTACAGTAAAATGTTAAAAAAAGATGACCTTGTTCATAATGTTTACCTAATTTTTATAACTCAGAAGATTAAAACAAATAATTCTTGATGACATGGTATAAGACAACTGGGGCTTCCTGCAAGGCTGAAGCTCTAAATTTCTTTATAAGATTTCCTTTCCCCCATTAAATACATTTGTTAACTTATCTGAATGAGGTATTAAAAATTTTAAAAAATCTATGTATTTATTCTATGTGTTTATTAACTAAGTTTAATATCAAAGACAATGGGTTTAGAGGTATTGGAAAACATTACCATGTTCCATTGATCACTGAACAGCACTTCTACTACACTATTTCCAGTTATCACTATTATGCTAAGTGGTTTCAAGATGATAGGAAATTTTACCATTGATTTTTATGAATATCTTGAGAAGGCCGGTTTAGCAGCAAGGCACCGCTTCGATTTTCTGCTTCCACTTTTTATTACATTTTACAAAGCCCCCACATAAAAAAATATAAAATAAAAATAAAAAAGAAACAATAAAATGTAAAAGGGGAATAAGGTTAGATGCATGAAAAAGTATAAAGAAAAAGAAAGAAAAACACAAATATAAACAAAGAATGACTTCCAACTTTTTTGTCTGAGGATATAAAGCACACTTACTTTTGATTCTTAGTTTAAGACTGTAATAAAATGACAATTCCACCCCGCTCCAAAAAAAAAGAAAAAGGGAAATAAAAAATCATGGGATTATGTGGCTCCCCTGGGTGGTACAATAGTTAGAACACTGAGATCAGATCATAAACCACTTTTTCCAAGGCTGTCATAACTTTGAACTGTTGTTAAATGAATGATTGTAAACTGTGGCTACCTGTAATGCTGCCTATTGTTATCTACTTTGATCTTTGCATTGTACTTTGGGATGCTTTAGTCAAAAGGTACACTGACTACCAAGAGGTAGTTTGGCTCTGTATGACAAGTTCCATTCTATTTAGGACTCATCAGAAATAGATAACCAGATGTTCTTCTAGGAGGTTCAAACCTTCTATTGGGAATTGAATTAATGGACTATTGCAATTCAGATGGCTACTTGAGCCATAGTGGTTGCAGAAGAGAATATATAGAATCTATTAGAATATTTGTTTTCGTAGATTTTCACGGGTAAAGGTATGTAGGTCTTGGTGTATTCGGGTCTTGTCCCGTGTAAGATTGAGAATACCTTGGCAACGTTTCGACGAAATCTCATTCGTCATCTTCAGGCTGGTGTCTTCAGCTTCGTTCTCCCGGGAGAACGAAGCTGAAGACACCAGCCTGAAGATGACGGATGAGATTTCGTCGAAACGTTGCCAAGGTATTCTCAATCTTACACGGGACAAGACCCGAATACACCAAGACCTCTATTAGAATAATATATACAGTCCACTTTCCCTAAAGCTGGCAAAGCAAAGACATACCGATGTTACATTATGCCACGCTCTTGTGACAAGTCAAAAGTAAACACTATTTTGTGTCATTGTAATTACTCTTCAAAATTCAAAAGATTCAGCCTCACAGTAACACCAGTGTACAAAACAGAAGAATCTTGCTATGAGAATACGCATCTTGGAATTCCCCAGCAGCCTGTATTATCACAAAGCCCTTTTCACTTCTTCACAAATAATCTGAGTTGAGGGAACAACGAAATGACAAAAGCTGATGATGATACCTGGACTGTCCTCATACTGTAGGATATCCCCAGACTGGAGTAATAAGCATTAAAATGTCACATTTGAACAGCAGCAAATCCCCTGTGGAGAAAGGAATACCAAAAAGAATCGTACAACACATTTATTAATATGTGAAATTCACTCCCACAAGAAAGAATGATAGCTTTCAAAATGGGTTAGACAAAATCACAGAAGATAAAATTATAACTGCCTGCTATTCATAAACTATGATAAATGTATGTTATAAATTACTATGTGTTCTGAGCATAGGGATTTTCTGTAATTTATATGTTATAGTTAGAGATCCAGTTTGATGTAATATTTAAAGGCACCAGACAAGGGAGGCCATGAGTTCTAGTCCTGCCTTAGGCACAAAGCCCTCTGGGTGATCTTAGACCAGAGGTGGTATTCAGCAGGTTTGGACCAGTTCTGGAGAACCAGTAGCAGAAATTTTGAGTAGTTCAGAGAACCAGCAAATACCACTTCTGACTAGAGATTTTATGGTACACCCACCAAGCCACACCCACAGAAGCCACACCCACAGAACCAGTAGTAAAAAAAATTGAATCCCACCACTATGTTGTGGTTAGCCAACAGCAGGTGTGGATGGCTGAGGAGAGCGAGGACTCAGATGAGGGGCCAGGACCATCAGGGAGTGGACTGCTGCCTTCAGAGATTGTGGGGGCTGGCAGCAGCGATGAAGAGGTTCCCAAGGAGCCTGTGCCAAGTGCGCAGGCGCGCAGGATTGCTTGCAGGAAAGAACAGCTACAACAGCATGGGCGACTCGGGAGTAAGGCTGCAAGGTAATGGCCCCTCCTTCAAGAAGATAAAAGCCAGCTGTGAAGCGAACATTCTTTGCAGGAAGCAAAGACATTTTGAAACTCGGCCTCATGGACATTACAGTATTTTAAGTTGGTATTTGAAGACTCTTGTGTTGTGAAATATTTCTTATCTGTGATTCTTGGCAGTCTCGTACAGTTTTGGCAAGGTTTGTGCTTATCAAAGTTAATTAGTTTGCAGCAGAGGGATTTTAACTGGGGATTCGTAAGACTCATTAAAAAGGTTTCTGTTCCCTTGGTTATTGTTTGTCTTATTGGTTATTGTTTGTCTTATTGGAAAAGGGTTTGGGTCAAAACACACTGTCTTAGACCAGCCACTCTCCAGCAGTCCTAGGAAGGACACAATGGCAAACAGCTTCCAAAAATGTTGGAATAAGCCTGGGAAAACTGCATGGGCTTGTCACCAAGAGTCAAAACTGACAAAAAGCATAAAAAACAAAATATAGGACTTTTATTGGGAAGATTCCTATCTTCCTTCCTACAGTATTCCCACATAGATCTTTTTCTTGTTAAAAGTAATGGAAATAGGAACCCAACAATGTAATTGCATGATGGTCTTCTCTATTTACCCAGCTTCTTTGATCAAGTGCTTTATTATTCCTGTGCCTGCAGAATAAGTTTACCTTTAGTAATATAGGCAAGTAGTGATGTGCAGCTCCTCCCACTTGTAATTTTGAGTTCGGCATAGCTTTCTGCAATGGAGAAGTGGATGGTTTCTCAAACAGATGCCCACATGTAGACTTTCTTCTACAGACAGTTCCAATGTATCCATAGAGAACTTTGCTATAGCATGACTTTGCTCACCATTGCTTGCATGTTAAGTACATGATGCAAATATATCAACTTACTCAATCATCTATTAGTGAGAAATGACATATATTAGTGACATATAGTGAGAAATGTTGGAAGTTATCTTACTAGAAGTTATTGTACTAGAGTTTAATTGTTAAAATGTGAATCTAGAAGCAAGGAGATTTAGGTTTAAATTTTCCTAGTAATCACCTCTAACTCTTTCTTGTAGAGGGATCACCTCTAACTCTATCTCTAGGTTGCTGCAATGCTAAAAAGGGCACAAGGACTAGGTGTATTTGATTATTGAGGTTGCTGCAGGAGTAACATTCAATACAGGCAGTCCTCCACTTACAACCACTTGCTTAATGATGCTTCAAAGTTGTATGGACCTTCCAGAGCTACTTATTCTGTGACTCTTTTTTGAAGTTATGAAGCCACCCCCCCCAAGTCATGTGATTGTATTTTGAGCACTTGGCTATCAGCTCACCTTATTGCTGTTTGCAGCACCCATGGTCACATGTCCATGAATTGAAAAATATTTTTGTTGGTTTCCAGCATTTACTTCTGGTTTCCAGAAAAAAATGCCCATTGATAAAAATGGACTTGCTTAGCAACTATTGTGTTTGCTTAATGACCACCACAAAAGAAGATACAAAATCAGCCCCAGTCACATAATGTCGCAACTTACTATCATCATGACTTACAACTGTAATTCTGGGCTTAATTATAGTCATAAGTTGAAGACTATCTTAATGCTGTTTTAGGGCTTAGCTACAAGTACTGCTGGCTTTCCTATGGACATCTAATTCCTTGTCAAGCCTTAAAAAGAAAACATGCCACTGATTTAAGAAACATTATTGAAGTGACTGCCTTTTGCAGCAGTGGCACCTTTTTCAGGCTCACCCTTAAGTCTGCAAAATGGTTGCATTGCTATCTTGAATGGTTGAAGGGTGATGCACAGAGATGAGGTCTGAAGCCCTTCCTCCAAATGATATTGACTTGTGCATAGGCCTACCACTAACATTCCCTAGTGTGCCATTGCTGTATGCAATAAATCCGTTGTCACTAGTAGTCTTGTTTTGGCATTTTGGGGTGCTGGAGGCAGAAAGTTCTCTGTGACATCCTTTCAGATTTACTTCTTGGTTGTTCTGTCACAGCCAGTCCTCTGACCTTCAAGGGATAGAGCAGAGCTCCTCTCTTCACTCATGTTTTGGCCTGAGGACCATCCACGGAAAGAAATCAGGAATATCTTGCTATTCAACTATATTTGCTTTGACACTGTCAGAAAAGATTTGTGCTTTGTTCTAAATCTCTCTCGCGCGTGCGCTTGCACTTAGTGCCTAGCGGGTCACCAGGTTTTATGGAAATAAAGTAAGAGTTAAAAAAAGCAGCAGAGAGGCAGTATGTTGCAATGGGAACTTGACAAACATCCAGCAATCTGTTAGAGACTAGGCCATCTCAAGTACAATAACATCTTGCTGCTTTTCCCTACAAGTGCACTCACGCCCCCAAAAGAAAATATATATAGACTCAATAAATATGTCTATAGGTGTAGATATTAATGTTACAGGCTTGTGTATCTCTGTGTGTTTGTGTGGGTATGGGTATATTTGGGTGTCTCTCTATGTGTGTATGTGGTGTGTGCATGTGTGTGCTGCTTTCTGATGTGCTAAAAGAAAAGTTAGAGATAGATCATCTTGGAGAAAAGCTATCTATGTGGTCACTGGGAACCGAAAGCAACTTGATGGCACTTAATCAATCTATCAAACGTAAGGTGACCAGATGTCCCGCTTTTGGCGGGACAGTCCCGAGTTTTAATAATTTGTCCCATGTCCCGTGGCATTTTTAAAAAGTCCCGATTTTATTAGCAGAAGATTATCAGGTACTTACTTACTTATCAGGTGGGCGGTGGAGGCTGCGCGGGAAAAAGAGGCAGGGTTGCGGCCAGTGAGCGCCTGTGGGGAGGGGCGCCCCCACCGCTGCTGCCAGGGCTCGGGATATCATAGCCCACTCACCTGGCTGAAGGGTCCATTGGACGGGAAGGGTGAAGGCGATGCCCCTTCCCAACAGATGGGCTCTGGTGGGGCAGGAGGAGGGAACTTGCTATGGGACTCTGTCTGCCTCACACACTACCACATGTCCCCAGCCATGGCTCGCAACTTCAAGCTGCTCTTCGAGTCCCTTGGCCACTTCGGCCACTTCGGCAGGTAAGCGCGCCCTGCGTGGAGACTGGGGGGTTAGGAAGGACGCACTGGGCGGGAAGAAGACTTGCTCTTTGCTCCTCTCTCTCTCTCTGGACGGGGTTAAATGGACCGCATGGGACAGGATGGGGGGGCGAGGCAGCTCGGGATCACAGGCGCGCCTGACTTTCTTCTTTGCTTGCCCTGGAGCAGTGTGTAACTGCACGGGAAAGACAAGGGAGCTGCCTGGGATTGGGCTCCAGGGTGAGACATGTGGCTGCCAGGAGGAAACCGATTTAGGCACCTCCAGCAACAAATCCCTCACGGCACCTTCGCCCGCTGACGGCACCCTCGCCCAATCCATGGGGGTTTTCCCCTCAACCAAACTGCCTGGTTCTCAGGATCCACTGGATTACAGGCTGGTTTGGGAATCAACATCTATTCAAGCAGAACCTGAGAGAGGTCGCTGGTAGCTTGGTGGCTAAAGATCTGAACCCATGGACACCTCCCCCCACCCCAATCCTAACCTGGCACATGCTTGTGACTTTAACCCCTGAATTTTGTGACAGAGGAGGAGCGATGTTGGCTTTGGGGAGCTAGAAACGGGTAGCGGAGACCTTGGCAATTGCGTGTTATGTGGTGGAAAGGTGTTACGTGGCGGATTTAAGGCCATGTGGCTATTTTGCCAGGATATGAGTTTCATATTATTTTTGTTAATTTTATACTTAATGCAAATTTTTACATGCAAATTTTTAATCAAGGACCCCCCCCCCCATCAATGGTGTCCCACTTTACCAATGTTAAAATCTGGTCACCTTAATCAAACGATAACTATGGTTTGAACAAAAAAGCATATATTCTCCTGTGATGATTTCTTTCAGGCAATGTGCCCTTTAAACCATATTCATGGTGAAATTTTAAATGGTTATGTGGCTCAAGGAATCAGAAACATGAAAGGAAATACTGTTACGAGCCTGTATAATTTTAGATCTACCAAGCTATTTATGAAAGTATACTAAAGATGTCTATTTTGCTTTTTAGCTGGGACCTATAAATAAATATCTGGCACAGTACAGTATGTGGCTAACAAACTTTTTTTTTCTGGGTGAATCACAAGTTTTTCAAACTTGAAGTGTAATTATGAACATGTTTGGAAAGATCTTAGGGTGATGAAGAGTGCTATCTATAAATGCCTCAGGCCAATAGTAAATTAAGAGGCCAACTGTAAATTAAGAGGAAAAGTTTTGCAGATGTGATCAAAAATGTCAAAATGGCAGCTATGACATGCAGTCAAAATTTTGCCCCCTTTTTAGATGCATTTCATGACATGCTTGCTCTGTCATTTTGATTTTTTTAATTACTCCTGATACTGAAATTCAGCATTTGCACGTAGTCCTTCTCTCTCTGCCATTCCGAATTGTAGAACCATTGTTATTCAGGAAAGAAAAAAGAAAGTCATGTATAATGTTCAAATTCACATTAGGAAAGGGAATGTGAGCATGGACAGTGGCAATTCTGTTGAAAAATATAATGTTATGTTTATAAGTCAATCCTATGATAGACTTATTGTATAAAGGATCTTGTTAATCTGTCTATATATTTAAATTGTACAAAGATGCTGAGCCCAGTTTGTTCTTCAAACCAAGTCTTTTATTGTACAAGCAGCTTAATTCAAATAAAGTTACAGAAAGACTTTTACCAGTTTCTTGTGCCTTCTTTAAGTTTCTCTTCTCTCAGGTCTTACTTGGTTTCTCTGTCTACCTATGTAGTTAGGTTTTCTCAATCCTTTAGATTAAGGATAAACCCTAAAGAAACTTAGACCTCTTTAAAGAACTTAAACTGTTTCAAGGCTTTTCCCTCTCTCCTGAGGCCTCTCTCTCTGGGATGAGATCTCTTTCTTCTTCTTCCTGAATTTAGACCTCTGTCTATCCCCACAGAGAACTGTTTAGGCCTCTGACCTCTGTTTAGGCCTCTGACCTCTGTTTAGGCCTCTAACCTCTGTTTAGGCCTCTGACATCCCTCCTGAGGCAAATTGCCTGTTGGGCTGCCCCTTATATACCAAGGGTGTGGCTTGTGATACCACTCCAGGGCATCTGGTGTTACCCTGTGATTGGTGGATTTGGTTTCCCTCCAAATCCCCACAAGTTTGTAAAATGCATAGCAACACCAGAAAGTTTCATTTTCTGACAAATTCGGAATGGGAAAAAGCTATATGGAAGAAGTATACATTTGTATCATATTTTGAAAAAAAAGTCAACTGAAACAACATTATGGTGAATATTCTTTACAATGGAGATCACAACTAAAAAAACAACATATATTAGCAGCAAGTAAGCAAGCATTGGGGAAAACCATTTGCAAGAAAAAAAAAGAAAAATAGGTATGGTAGCAAAAATACACAATGAATTCCAATGTCATTGTTCTTATTCTTGTAGAAAAATGGAGTAAAATGTAGTCAAAATTGGGAGGAGTGTTTTTGAGCATATTTAAATCCTAATAATATTTCTCTTTGATTTAAAATAAAATAAAATAATGTCATCTTTTTTAGATGAGCACCCTGGACTTTTATCACACACCCAGCACCATCTGCAGGTAAGTATGTCTCTTTAAGCAGGACTTTATATTTATTAATTAATTAATTAATTAATTGGACTTGTATGCCGCCCCATCTCCGAAGACTCGGGGAGGCTCACAACTAAAACAACGACAATAAATAATTAAAAAAAGAATTAAACCAATCACAAGCCCAAAATAGTTAACAAATCTAAAATTTAAAATAATTTAAATATATATATATATATATATAGTATAGTAATATATATATATATATATATATATATATATATATATATATAGTATAATGAAGTACTTATAAACATGCAAGCACTTTTGCAAATACACATATGTCACAGCATTCTTGAAACTGGATTAGATTAAGAATTTAGGTTAGAAAGTTAATAAGCATGCTATTATAAGTAACTAACATTATTTTCAATACCTTTCCAATTTATCTCTTCTGCAACTGCATCAGATGTTATAATGGGATTAGCTCAGATTTAGGAACTAGCTCTCTCTCCTATCCAATGGTAACTTCCTGGGAAGGAGGCAGTGGGGGAACCGGAGTAAAGCTTCAATTGCAAGACTGAATTCATTCCAATGAAATATTCTGAACTCTATACTTATCTGTTATCTAGACAAGAAACATTGATAATTGTCTTAAATAATTAGTTTTTAATTCAAAGGAAATTGAATGTCCAGTTTGGTCTAGTGGTTAAAGCACTAAGCTTAAGGTAAAGGTTTCTTCTGTTCAGTCATGTCTGACTCTAGGGGAGTCTGATAATCTCCATTTCCTAGCTAAGGGAACTGGTATTGTCTGAAGACATGGTCATGTGGCCAGCAGGATTATACACCAAAGGCGCACAGAACCAAAGTGGTACTTATTTATCTACTTGCATTTCTATGCTTTTCAAACTGCTAGGTTGGCAGGAGTTGGGATGTGTCAGAAATTGGAACTTTCTGGTGTTGCTATGCAGTTTACAACTTGTGAGGATTTGGAGGCAAACCAAATCCACCAATGACAGGGTAACAGCACATACCCTGGAATGGCATCATAAGCCACTCCCCTTGGTATATAAGGGGCAGCATCATCTCTCTCTGAGGAGATGTTTTTGAGAAGTTCTGAGGAGAACGCTTTTGCAGAGCTCTCTACTGGGGTCCATTGCTCTCCTTGCCTGCTCTTGCTGCTATTGTTTTCTGCTCTGCATGAGTATCTCAGATGCATGATGTTATGTATGCAGAGTTTGAATTGATTGGTTGTTCTTGTAAAGTGTTTGAATCATTGGTTAAAAAGTGTGGGAAAACCCTGCACTCTGATTGGCTGTCAGCCGAGGCAGCCGGCTATATATAGCTGCCTCGGCTAAGCCAAATTGGGTCCGTTCTGAGCTGAAGTCACAATAAAATTTAAGAGCTGAAGCACTCCATGTCTGCCTCTTCATGCAAACTTAACACATGAGGTGGAGGTCTAAGTTTCTTTAGGAGTTATTCTTAATCTAAAGGACTGAGAAAACCTAACTACATAGGTAGTGACAGAAACCAAGTGAGACCTGAAAGAAGAGAAACTGAAGAAGGCAAAAGAAACTGGTAATAATCTTTCTGCAAATTTATTTGTTTTTAAGCTGCTTGTACAATAAAAGGTTTGGTTTGAAAAACAGACTGGGCTCAGCATCTTTGTACAATTTAAATATATAGACAGATTAACAAGATCCTCTAAACATTAGCCAATCATAGGATTGACTTAAAAATATATTCCAACAGGATGAGTAACAGGAGTTCACTCCCTTGCATGGCAGTCAGCTTTTGAACCTGCAAGCTCAGTTTCTTTAACTGCTGAGCCAGATGAGCTTTATGGGGATGCTGACTTCATTTTCCAGCAGGACTTGGCACCTGCCCACACTACCAAAAGCACCAAAACTTGGTTCAATGACCGTGAGATTACTGTGCTTGATTGGCCAGCAAACTCGCCTGACCTGAACCCCATAGAGAATCTATGGGGCATTGCCAAGAGAAAGATGAGAGACATGAGACCAAACAATGCAGAAGAGCTGAAGGCCACTATTGAAGCATCCTGGTCTTCCATAACACCTCAGCAGGGCCACAGGCTGATAGCTTCCATGCCACGCTGCATTAAGGCAGTAATTGCTGCAAAACCAAGTACTGAGTACATATGCATGCTTATACTTTTCAGAGGTCTGATATTGTTCTATGTACAATCCTTGCTTTGTTGATTGCATGTAATATTCTAATTTTCTGAGATTGTGGATTTGGGATTTTCATGAACTGTAAGACATAATCATCACAATTATGGCAAATCACGGCTTGAACTATCTTGCTTTGCATGTAATGAGTCTATCTCATATATTAGTTTCACCTTTTAAGTTGCATTACTGAAGTAAATGAACTTTTGCACAATATTCTAATTTTTTGAGTTTCACCTGTATTCTATAAATCTGATTTGAGTCCTCACAATCACAGAGCTCTTGGTGATTTGGAGTCAATTGCTCTCTCTCAGCTTAGCCTGCTTTACAGAATTACAGTATCTTTCTGGGGACAACATGAGAAAAGATTACATCTATTTCACCTTAAGCTTTCACAAAAAAGACAATAGGCTGGATTAGACTAGAATAGAATAGAATACCATAAATAAATAAGCAAGCAAGCAAGCAAGCAAGCAAGCAAGCAAGCAAGCAAGCAAACCAACCAACCAACCAACCAACCAACCAACAAACAAATAAATAAATGTGAACTATTACTTCCTTCTTACACTCTTTATTAGGGTTGAACAGAGTATATATGCTTGGCTGGCATGCAAAATAGTCACTAGATTTTCTTAACCATGATTGAATAAATTATCACCTGCCCTTTAGGTTGGGAAAATAAACAGATACTCCCCACTTTTCTGTGATGTCAAATGAAAACACGCCTATGCCCTTTCAATTTTACTCCAGACTTATAAAAAGTAATCTGGACACCTGGATTTATTACACATGTAATGAAGAACTTGCCAGAGAATTATTACCAAATTTAGTTTTGCTAAATACAGTTGAAAGCATAGCCCTGCATTTCCTGATTTGGTTGATTTAGTATTTGGGCAGAGCAGGGAAAGAAAGAGTACACCTAGGGCTTTTTGTGAATGAATAAACCCCACAAGCCTCTGAGCTGTGTGGATGACCAGACTGAGGCATATCCTTGGATGAAAGTTAAAAGCTGTAGGAAATTAAGGGTAGTGCTGAAAAGGAAATGGGAAGGGAGTTTTGTTTTTAATCTAGGGAATAAAAACAAAACATTCTCTATAGGGATTTTTCTGATGAGCTAATGCAGCTGCTCCTAACAAATATTAATAAGAGTGAAGGAAGCTAACAGAGGCAAAGCTAATGTGAAGCTGTTACCTCCAGAAAATCTGAACCACTACATATCTCCAGAGCAGGAGGGATTTAGCTGAAGGTGGGATCCAGCAAGAAATATTCATCCATTTATGGAGACGTTTGGGTTAAATACGTATTTCTTCTCTTTTTCAAAATTCATTACATGAAAATGTGGTATTCTAATTCTTCCACCAGTTTTGTTACAAAGAGAATTATCACCTCATTTATTAAGATGTCTTATGGATCTCATCAAAGCTGTCATTTATTACCTCTTATATTTATTTATAATTGAAATCTTTGATCTATCTTTATTAATTTATATTTAATCTTTTTTTATGTGTAGCCTAACTCAGTGCTACCTCCTACTTTCTCCATGACACAGCTTGTGAGATGGGTTGGGCTGAAAGAGACTAGTTGCCTCAAAGTCACCCCACTGGCTTCATGTCTAACAAAGGAGTAGAATTCACAGTCTCCCAATATCTAATAAAGAATTTTAACCATTATACCAGATTCTTTCTCATCAAGCAATTGAAGAATATGATGGACACAATAATGGTTGGAGTTGAACATGGATTGTTATTATAAGTTGATGAGCTATTTCATTAATCATACTGTTCTTTATCAAAATGTATAGATATAGTAAAAAAAATCCCTAAATTAATAAATTATTAACTTAAGTGGAGCAAATCAAATATTCCCTGTTGATTCTAAACTATTTCTGGATATTTGTAAAGAATGAGAGTATAATTGTATTTGAATCTCTTTGTTTGTTTGTTTGTTTGTTTTATTTATTTATATGTTGCCCATCTCACAGTTCAAAGCAACTCTGGGTGGCTCTCTTCAAATATTGTGGGATAATTTTGTTTGTAAATATAGGTGTTTGGATGTATTTATCCAAGACTGATTATAAACTCAAGGCTCAAGGTTGACTCAGCCTTCCATCCTCTCGGGGTAGGTAAATTGAGGACCCAAAATTGTTGGGGCAATAAGCTGACTTTGTAAAATGCTTAGTAATAAGCAGGCATATACAATGGAATGAAGGCTATTGCTGAGCGCATTGGGTTGTGCTCCAAAAATTGTAAGCTGCCCTGAGTCTTCGGAGAAGGGTGGCATATAAATGTTAAAAAAAAACAAAAAACTGATGCATACAAATTCCCCAAGATTATAAGGAAAGAGATATGTTAAATGTCCAGGCGTTCATAAGCGCACAATCGTGCTTACCGTCCCTGTCCTATTGTCCCCAATTATTAGTTCCTATTTCTTGTATTTAAACTTATGTTTATTCTTGTTTCTGTTATATTGTAAGCTTTTGACAAACAAACAAACAAACAAATAAATAAATAAATAAATAAATAAATAAATACAAATTCCTTTATTAAAACCTTTAAGGTATTTTGTAACATAGTAACTGATACTTTACTAAGAAACTTTTTATAGGGAGGACATACCTTAATTACCCTTTTACTCAATTCTAATTACTTTAATGGACTTCCTTGTTTTCCTGTTGTGTTACTGGACATATTGTATATATTTCCTTCTATTCTGGTATGAAATTCGGGTTGAAGTATTGCAAAGGGAATATGGAGTGTCTTAAAAATGCAGATTAGCATTATACTGAGTAAAGATACATTTTGGTCTTACAATTTGCTCCATATGCATTAGCAGCAGTATTTTTAAGGGAGACATTGGTTATTTACAAGACCTTTGGAATAAAAAGTTGCAATATCCAAATGGGTAGGTGTCTTAAAGATTTTAAGTATATTTCTTCTGATCGTAAAATAAGATTGCCTCATCAAGCATTCTTCCATATTTTTCAAATTTCATGTTTGGTACTCAGAAGATCTTTTGAAAGGGTTTGGTGTCATTTCCTTCATGCTGGAAGTCTAAAATAATGGATGTGCACTTAGATGTCCTGTATGATATGGTCTTGCTCTACTGTGCTGCTATCTTAATTTGATATTCATGCTTGTTACCATGGTTTGAAGAAAAGTAATGTAGTATATTATAACAATATAAAAGTGATTTTGAACCATACATGAAGAATAAAATGGAAAGGTTATACCTTTACAGATCCACTATCTTGCACCAATAATATGTGCTCACACTTTTTAGCTGAATATGAGTGCAGTGGAAGAATGGTCAATATTGTTCCATATTGTACAGTATTTAAAAATTAAGATATTTACTATAGCATATTTTTGTATATTTTTCTTCTTCCTTTTTCCTTTTGGTGTTTCTTTGTTCCTTTTCTTTTTTATTTTCCCCTCTTCTTCTTCCTTCCTACCTTGCAATAAAAATTACAATGAAAAACAGATATTCCCACAGCAATCAAGAACGATTTATCACATTAATCTAAACATGTACAATAGATGTCTCTAAGGATTCAATGGAATGGAAACAGGTTGAGTGTATTTATGTGGGGGTGTGAGAAATAGTTTGTTTGTGTGATGGCCAAGGCCAATGTGGCAACAAATGAAAATGTATTTGTTATCTTAAACAAAGTGCTGCAGTTCGACAGCATCTGCCACAGTGCATGTGATCAATGCTGCAACATAGGACACTTCCATACAACTGTCAGTTTCATCCGTTACTATTTATTCTTAACAACAGTTTCAAACTACTGTTAACCTCCCCTTTCTTGGCTTGGCTCTTCCTCTGCAGTTCTGCAGTGCCCTTTCCAAGTAGTCATTGAGTGAATAAACACAATGGCAAGGGAACAGCATCTTGGTTATAGAAAAGGGAAGGCAAATCCTAGAAGGGGTAAAGCTATGAAAAAATGCTTGCCTTGTAACTCTAAGAGCCAATCTGATGTAGCATTAAGGTGTTAGAAAGGTGAAGAAACCAGGAGACTGTGAATACTAGTTCTACTTTAGACATGAAAGCGGCTGGTCTCAGCTGGTCATTCTATCATCCTCTCTCTCTCTGCCCAATCCATCTTAGGGTTGTTGTGGGGAAAATAGTAAGAGGAAGGATTATTACATATGTTCACCACCTTGAATTTATTCATCAAAACAATAATGGTGGGATAACTTTTTAAAAAAGAATGTTGTGCAATATTTTCACTGCATCTTCTGTGGAGCAAGATGACAGCCTTGGAAGCCATATTAGCACCAGAAACTTCCCAGCTGCCACATTCCAGTGCCTAGGAAATTGGGAGGGGGGATTTCATAGAGTGTATGTAGTTAGACATAATAGCATTCTTCTTTTCAGTCAAGGTCATGTCATCCTGCATCTGGTTGAGGAGTGGTTAGAGGATTGTCTCCAGTTGGGAGGATGGTGATTGGACCATGTGATAGACAGAGGGGTGCAGGGGATGGGTCTTTGACTTTCAATTATTGAGGGAAAACCCAGAAGTCTCAGATTCAGGTTTTCCTAGATGTGCCAGTATGACAACTCTAATAAAATGGAACTTTGAGAAAATGCCTGTCTCAGAGTTGTGGCATTGGAATTTGTTTTTCTGGAATGCTGACATTAACCCGAATCTGTCACAAGAGTTGATATCATAGTTCACTAGGTCAGCTCCCTAAGTCCCACATGAGTTTCATGTCATGGGGATAAAAGAAGGTAATTTTCAAAAGGATCTTGGAGGTTATCTAGAACAACTCAGTGCAGAAATTCTTTACTACAGCATCCGCAGAAAATGGCCATCTAGCTTCTCTTTTAACCACTCCAACAAAGGAGTGTCCATCACGCATGAAGAAATTTGAAGTATTGTTGAACAGTTCTAAAAATGATGAACATTAGGTTTTCTGATGTTAGTTTCCTTCAGATTTCCTTCCTTTGTTTTTTTCTGGGTCAACTCTGAAAAATTTTAACTTGTCTTCTACATGAGGGGCTTTCAAATACTTGAAGATACCTACACAGGTTTTAATTGAGTATATTGCTATTCCATAATTTTAGACAATCCAAATTTCTCTTAACATTACTCAGGTAGCTTAAAACCTGATAAATGTATCTAAAATATCAATATCTGCTTCTTAAAATAGGATTTGTTTGACTCGTGCAAGTTTATCATGTCAGTTAGAATCACCTTCTTCCAACTATGGCTTGAAGGATTTAATTCTGCAAATATTGTGGAATTATGACTAAAAGAGAACCCATCATATCAAAGGAGTCACATAACACATTTTTAAATGTGCCTATAATATTTTTTGGACTTTTCATTTGGATTTTTTATTTTTTATTTGGAGATTCCATAGACAAATCATACATGCCCAGTGATAAAGCTGAAAGTCAAAAATCTAGAAACTCCATACCATAACAATAATTTAGATAAGGAAAATCTGTACTTCCCACTGAAACTTTCACAATAACTTAACAATTCACTCCCTTCGCTCCGCCCTCCCTTCCCCGCTCCCTTATTCTTTCTGCCTTGTCTTCTTTGGCCTGTTACATCTTTGCCTGGCCACGGACTATGAACTGTGCCTCCCCTTCCCCCTCTTCACCTGATGGATGCTGGCCTGGGGTTTCTGGGTATTCCCTGCCGATTTGCTGTGGTGAGAGGGCAGCATGGTGGGGACGCCTTTTCCCCGTTAATACGGCCTGGCTTGTGTCATCTGTCCTGATCGACTTTCCGGAGAGCCCTGCGGTGAGAGTGCAGTGGCTGCAGGCCCAAGCATGGGATTGTACCATCGACCCACAGGACCTTGGCGAGAGGGCAGTCCTTTGGTCCTCCCGGTAGCCGGTTAATTGGACTCCATTGGGTGCTGCTATTACCATTTTTAACATCTTTAACACCTGTAATGGCCAGACTTTTCTTCCAACCACGAACTATTCCCTCAGATACTCCATCACTACAAGATCCGGACCTATTCTTTGACAGAGCTGCAGGCCTTAAAGGAGCGCCCTCTCTCCTGGGTTTGGCCCTTTGGACTCTCAATGGTCTATCTCGAGGACGGGTTATGGAACCCTGAGAGATGGCACAGTGCAGGGAAGGGTTGGGGTCTTGGGATGGGCAATAAGAGGGCTAGTGGGGCTTTGTTGATTCAGTTTTTAGACCGTTTCTTAAGGAGGTTAGGGAGGTCAGGGTCGTGGTGGTGGGGTGCCGGGGGGTGCCGGTGGGGCCCTGGAGGACAGGGTAGGAGCGACGATTTCCAGGGTGGTTGGGTTCGACAGGCGATGGCAGGGCCAGATCAAGTTAAGGCCCGATGTCTTTATGCGGTGGCGTGCTCCGACCCCGATGCCTCTTCCCAGTGTCCTGGGGACCCAGGATCTAGGGCCCCTGGACTCCGGCTGGTGTACTTTAATGCCAGGTCCATGGCTAATAAAGCAACCCTCCTCTGTGAGGTAATCGAGGAGGAGGCCGTGGATCTGGCCTGTATCTCTGAGACCTGGGTGGGCCCAGAGTGGGGAGTCCCTCTAGTTGATCTATGCCCCCCGGGTTTTCGAGTGTTGCACTGGCCACGGGCCCAGGGAATGGGTGGGGGGGGTAGCTGTTGTTATTTGAGAAGCCCTGATTCCAAGGGAGGTCTCTGTTCCGGAGATAGACAGGTGTGAAGCCCTCCTTTTGAGATGCAGGTCTGAGAGTCGGATGGGCTTGCTGCTCACATACATTTCCCCCAGCTGTGTGGCAGCTGCCCTGCCTGGGCTGCTTGATGCCATCTCAGGTTTGGCGGTGGAGTTCCCAGGACTTATTGTCCTGGGTGACTTCAACTTGCCCTCTCTTGGGGTGGCGTCGGCCTTGGCCCAGGAATTCATGGCCTCCATGGCGGCCATGGATCTGACTCAAGTGATTGATGGCCCGACTCACGAGGGGGGCAACATGCTCGACCTGGTTTTTGTCTCGGAGCAGTGGCGTAATGATCTGGGGAGTGGTGATCTTATTATCCACCCCGTTCCATGGTCAGATCATTATCTCCTATGGCTGGCTTTTCGACAAGCTGCCCCACACTGCTGGGATGAGGAGCCCCTTAGATGGTTCCACCCCAGCCTGATGGACCTGGAAAGGTTCCAGGCAGAGCTGGGGTTTTTTCCTACATCCCTGGTCCACAGCTCTGCCGAGACCCTGACGGCTGCTTGGCAATGGGCGGCCGCGGGGGCTCTTGACAGAGTTGTCCCCATGCATCCCCTTACCCATCACAGATCCCGTGTGGCTCCCTGGTATACCGGGAGCTCCAGGAGATGAAGCGGAGAAGGGGTCTAGAGAGCAGGTGGAGGTCCGCTCGAATCTGATCGAGCCCAGTGGAGAGCCTATATCAGGACCTATCTGGTAGCTGTGAGAGCGCCGAGAAGGGTTTATTTCTCCGCTCTCATAGCATCCGCAGGAAACTGCCCAGCCACCCTGTTTGGGTTCACCTGCTCCCTCCTCCATCCGGGAGCTGCAGTGGATCCCTTGCGGGGTTGAGCTGAGGAATTTGGCCAGTTCCTGCAGGATAAGATCGCCCAGATTTGGGGGGGGCTGAACTCCAATTTGCCGTGGTCTGATGCCGCGGGTGCAAGTGGTCTAGCTAATGTAATCTGGACTGAGTTCGATCCTGTTTCTGAGGATGAAGTGGACAGGATTATGCGATGACTGAGTTCCACCACATGTTTGTTGGACCCATGCCCTTCCTGGTTGGTTTATGCCTCCAGGGAGGTGACATGCGGCTGGCTCCGGGCAGTGGTCAACGCTTCTCTGGGGGAGAGTACCTTTCCCGCTGCCTTGAAGGAGGCGGTGGTGAGGCCTCTCCTGAAGAAGCCTGCCCTGGACCCAGCCGAATTGAACAACTTTCGTCCGGTCTCCAACCTTCGCTTTCTAGCAAAGGTTGTTGAGAGTGTGGTGGCTCAGCAATTTCCGCTTTTCCTGGATGAAACGGACTACCTGGATCCGTATCAATCGGGCTTCCGACCTGGGTATAGCACGGAGACGGCATTGGTGGCACTGATGGATGATCTCCTGAGGTCTCAGGACAGGGGTTTTTCCTCTGTCCTGGTCCTGTTAGATCGCTCAGCGGCTTTCGATACCATCGATCATGGTATCTTATTGCGCTCGGGGGTTGGGAGTGGGAGGCACTGTGTTGGAGTGGTTGCCTCCTTCATCTCGGACGCGCAATCAGTGTTGGCAGGGGGCAGAGGTTGACTCCAAGGGCTCTCACTTGTGGGGTCCCTCAGGGTCTGTCCTCTCGCCCTTCTGTTCAACATTTATATGAAACTGCTGGGTGAGATCATCTGCGGCTTTGGGGTGAAGTATCATCAGTATGCTGATGATACGCAGTTATACATCTCCACCCCAGGCCACATCAGTGATGCCCTCTCTATGATGTCCCGTTGTTTGGATGCGGTACGGATCTGGATGGACAGTAACATGCTTCGGCTCAATCCAGCTAAGACAGAGTGGCTGTGCATACAGACATCCCGACCCAGTCAGAAGATTCCATCTTTGGTCATGGGGGGAGAGGTGTTGCCCCCCATGGATAGGGCACGGAACCTGGAGGTCCTCCTGGACTCATGGCTCAGGCTGGAGGAGCAGGTGGGAGCCGTGGCCAGAGGGGCCTTTGCCCAGGTCCGGCTGGTTTGCCAGTTACACCCATATCTGGACCGGGATGCCCTGCACACGGTCACTCAGGCACTTGTCACCTCGCGGCTCGACTACTGCAACACTCTCTATCTAGGACTGCCCTTGCATACCATCCAGAGGCTTCAGCTGGTGCAAAATCCTGCCGCCTGGGTTGTGATGGGAGCTTCCTCGTTCTCCCATGTTACGCCCCTCCTGCGTGGTTTGCATTGGCTGCTGGTTGCCCTCTGAATGAGATTCAAGGTTTTGGTATTGACATTCAAAGTCCTGCAAGACATGGGTCCGGGCTATCTACGGGAACGTCTACTGCCGGCATCGACTACCAACCGCCCTGTACCTGACAGGCAGGGACTCTCGGCGTGCCGTCTGCGACTCAATGTCGCTTGGCGGTGATGCGGGGGAGGGCCTACTCTGTGGTGGCTCCTGCCCTATGGAATCAGCTACCTCTGGGGCTCCGCCTGGCCCCCGACCTTCGCACCTTCTGCCACGACCTGAAAACTTGGCTTTTTGAGCAGGCTGCTCTGTGCTGACTCCTCTTGGGGGGTGTTGTTTTATAATCTTGTTTTAATAATTTGGCTTGTTGGGTTTAATTCTATTTTAGGTATTATTTATTGTGTTGGTTTTAATTGTGAGCTGCCTGAGTCCATTCGGAGGGCGCATACAAGTCAAATAAATAAATAAATAAATAAATAAATAACCTAAAGATTTTAACATGACAATTGTTGTAAACAGCTATAACAATTTTGAAGTAAACATTTAGGTTTCCCCATAACCTCATGGGGATTTTTAACCAGCTCTCTATATATATCAATATTAATAGGAGAGAAACAATATAATGTACATCTACAGATGAAAATAATTCAAATCACAATTAAATGTCACGGTATCAGATTGTTGACCTCTTAGGGCATACCAGTTGCCAACCATCTGAATTTTGATTCGTCAAGAAACAACCAGATGAGCTAATTCTGCTTTATTGTAAAGCTATACTGAGAGTTGCAAGTCTGAAGGTACATTCTTTCCTCATCTCTGTTGTAGCCCAAGACAATATCTTCTGAGCCTCTTGCCCTGCTAACTACCCAACTGTAGGTTATGCTTTATCTGACTGTTCCCTTGGCAACATCTTTTCCCAGTCTCCTAAGAACTTTTCCATATACCATTACACAGACTGACCAGCAGCAGGGAAAGTGGAATACCTGTATCTCATAAAGAAAGACCAAAATTGAGAGAAGCAAACAACATCTAGGTACAATATTTCATTTAGTGATTGTTCAAAGTTACAACAGCACTGAAAAAAGGGACTTATGACCATTTTTCAGACATGACCATTGCAGTATCCCCATAGTCACATGATCAAAATTCAAATGCTTGGCAACTGATGTATTTTTATGACAGCTGCACTGTCCCAGGGTCATGTGGTCACCTTTTGACTCACCTTCTGAGAAGGACAGTCAATGGAGAAGCCAGATTCACTTAGCAAGTGTGGCAAGGAAGGTTGTAAAATGGGGCAAAATTCACTTAACAATTGTCTTGCTTGGCAACAAAAATTTTGGGCTCAGTTGTGATTGTAAGTCGAGAATTGCCTGTAATAATTACTGAAATATAACCAGGAGTTTCCTAAAAGCTCCCAATATCACATAAACGTGTATATAAAGCCAATCACAGATAAGATAATCCTCAAAATTTAAACCAAAACAATATGAAAAATGTGCCACCCACAGGTAAGGCAATATTCACAATTAGCTTATCCACAGATGGCACTTTTTTTCTGGTATTTTTGGTTAACAATTTATCTTGTTTATCTTGCTTATCCACAGATGGGCTTATCTATGAGTAAATATAGGATATACAGGATACATACTTTTAAAAAGTAATACCGTACCATACTTTCAGATAAGCCCATCTACAAATAAGTTAAAACCAACTTTTCTTTGGTGCAGTTTGCCACATAAAATTCTTGGCTTATCTCTGAGTATATGTAGTACATATTTATTTAACAATATAGGCTTCTTTTTAGTAAGCAGTCATCAAATGATAATCTCACAGACATCTGCTGTAACATACTGCATCAGAGTATTATTAAATAACCGAATATCTTCTTTAAAAAGGTGTGAGATACTAATATCATAGCGTGGCAATTATCAAATACTGGAAAGTATTAAAGTAAACATGGTGTCCACATAATCAATAAAACACAAAAATGTAAAGTTTAGAAAATCGTTCTTCCTGCTTAATCTGCCTACTCTATTTCAATTTGCACTACCTGCAAATTTGAGGTATTCTGTGTGTATGTGTGTCCTCTCATTAATTACTGAGAGTTTGAGAATATATCAAATTGTTTCTTTTTCATCATAAGGTTAAGCAATTATGTTAAGTACTTGAAGTCAGAAACTGTTTTCTTCTAAGTTAATGTAAATTTAGCAAGTGAGTGGTTTAGCTGTAAAGTAGTCCAGTTTCATCCAATTATCCTTTAAAAAAAGTAGTCATAAGCATTTGAGTGTTATTGGAGAATGGTCATACATCTTTCAAGAAATTTTCCAAATGCCTGTCCATTTCAATAACATGTTGGTTAATTTGTTGTTTTAAATTCCCCTTCTACTTATTATAGTACATTACTTGAAGATACTCAGACCAAAATAGGATATAATCAGTGCTTTTTTCTTACAAAAGTGCCAAGGAAATGGAATTATGGTTGTAGAAATTCATAAATGTTGTAATCTGGCCTTAGTCCATGATACAAATAGGCAAGGGTGGGATTCAAAAGCCCCAGCAACCGTTTGCTGCCCGGTTGCTGGATGAGAGTGGCCATGGTGAGTGTGGGCTACCAGAACTTCCAGGAAGGGCATTTTTCACCTTCCCTGGGGTCCAAAGACTCCCCTCAGGCCTCTGGGAGGGTGAAAACAACTCCCCCCGGGATCTGGAGACCCTTTGGAAGTCAGAAACAGGCCCATTTCCAGACTTCTGGAAGGCCCGTTTCTCGCCCTCCCAGACCCTTTGCACAGACCCTGCATTTACCTGCATCCAAAACAGGCCATGTGGAGACTCCTGGGAGGGGTGGGCGGGGCCAGCCGGTCGGTTCAACTACCAGTTTGCAAACCAGATATAAATTTAACATCCAGTTCGCCTGAACCGGTCCGAACTGGTAGAATACCACCTTTGCAAATAGATCTCTTCATTATGTCTGTTGAATTTAGTAAAACAAGAAAACCAAGACAAGGACAATTCATTGGGGAAAGATGATTTTACCACTTTTTTTCATCAAGTACAGTCTATCATGGAAGATTTGAAATGTCTCCATCAGAATGATACTTTCCCAAGCTTTATTTCTTGTTTGCATAATTTGTTAATCCAGAATATATACTGTATATTATTTGGGAGGGGAGAAACAAATTAACCTTATGACCCCAAAAATGTTTTATGATCGTTTTCTGGTGTATCCACAGGAGAATAAAAAAGAATCAAAATAGTGGCCATGAGTAGAAGGTTGCCCATTTTTTAAATGCATTGCATGTATGATTCATGTAAAACAATGGTGCTGGTTGCAGATACCGTCATGACTTTTTGGGTTTTTCTGTTGATTCCTGTTGAATAAAACTTTTTTATTTAGACTTTAGGGAAACTTAATCTGCAATAAGGCCTCATATCATATTGGTATCAGTTCTATGTAGATAGTTCTTAGTTTGGTCAAAGTTATGACAAACCCAAAAATGATACTTGTGACTTAATTCAAAGTTCTGACAGCCACCCTGCCTACAATCACATGATTGCATTTTGACCACTCAGCAACCAGGACATATTTATTACAATTTGCAGCCTTCTTCATTCCTATGACCATGTTTTACAATGAAGATCTAAATCCCAAACAAACAAGTCTAATCTAGGTCTAATCTCAGCCAAGGGATGATATAGCCAGGACACAGAAGCCATAATATGCTAAGATGAGTCCCTTTGCCTCCTCACAGATTAAGTAAACCTACCCAGTAGAAATAGTCTTAAATCTCTACAATAGATGTGAGAGAGAGGGTTAAACTAAAACAAAAGGCCAAATTGATGGGTTCTACCATTCTGAATTGGCTGAGGGATGTTCACAATCAAAGTGTAGTATGGTGAAGTGACTTATAGTCTTTATATAAATATCAGTTCCACTGAGCTTGATAGCTTTTTAAATCCTTGAGTTTAGGATTACTGCTTCAATGGTTAAGTGTTTATCTTAGTTATATGCTGAAATAATGGCCTGTCTTCAGAATACATCCCTGAACTGCAATGTAATAATCAGGTCCTTATGCTAGATAAATGTAACACAGTAGGAATTTGCACTTAATTTTAGAGAATATCACACTTACTTAGCCCAAAATCTTTGTATTCAACTAGTTAGTGGGAGTTTTCAGGGGCAAATAAATCTGAATCTAGGCTAGCCGTACTCAAGAGAATTTGATCCAGCGAGTAGAGTGAGTTCTCTTTGATATTTGATACTGATAATTAAAAAACACTAATGACATTTAGAAGTGCCTTGTACATTAACTACAAATGTTATTCTGGGGAAACCATGAACTTGAATGCCTTGAAATATTTAGAAGTAGCAGAAAATGAATCAACTTTAGACAAGCCCATTCTTTTGAATGATAATATGGGATAAGGGAGTGTTTCTATTGCTGAATCCTTCTCACTATTTGCAGTAAGGTTTTCTTTTCTATGTAAGTTATTTCATGCATAATGATTATCATATCCAGATTGTGTGAAAATCAATCATAAACAAAATTCAAAATGTGCAATGTAATTGTGAGGTGAGAAAATTATGTCTTCTCACTTACCATATCCAGCAAACAATTAAGACTAACATTTTCTTAATGCTTCGTAAAATACAGTGCTCTGTGTTTATATTGCTTTTCTACCTTTCAGTTTACATATCTTTTTATATTTGTTGAAGAAAGGAAATAATGGTTTTGTGTTGTCAACAATAAATATAAAGTATGGAAATTTGGAAATGAGATCCAATTTGGTGTGATGGTTAAGAGATTAGGCTAGAAACAGATCATGATGTCCAGTCCCAGCTTAAGCACAAAGCCAGCTAGTTGACCTTGGACCAGTCACTCTCTCTCAGCCCTAGGAAGGAGGCAGTGTGTTGGATATTTTTAATCAATCCTATGATTGACTAAAGTTTAGAGGATCTTGTTAACCTGTCTATATATTTAAACTGTACAAAGATGCTGAGCCTAGTCTGTTTTCAAACCATCCTTTATTGTACAAGCAGCTTAAATCAAATAAACATACAGAAAGATTACTACCAGTGTCTTTTGCCTTATTTAGTTTCTTCTCTTCAGGTCACCCTTGGTTTCTGTAACTACCTATGTAGTTAGGTTATCTCAGTCCTTTAGATTTTGGTTGTCAGGAGATCTGAGGTAGATATTTGAGAGAATTGATCTCCTATGCTGATCAATCTCTCTTAAGGACTATTGAGAATAACTTCCTAAGAAACACAGACCCTCTTTAGAAACTTAAACCTCTCTTTTAGGCTTTTCCCTCTCTCTCTCCCCTTTTTCTTGTGTCATGAGATTCCTCCACCTCATGCACCTGAGGTACCCAGCAGAGGATGATTTTCTCCTCTTGATGGCTCCTGAGTCCTCTGTCCCTCCTCCTGAGGTAAAAAACTCAGTTGGGCTGCCCCTTATATACCAAGAGGTGTGGCTTGTGATGCCAGGACAGGGTATGTGGTGTTACCCTGTCATTGGAGGGTTTGATCTCCCTATCAAATCCTCACAAGTTGTAAACTGCATAGCAACATCAGAAAGGCCTGTTTTCTGACACAGTGGCAAACCATCTCTGAAAAACCTTGCCAAGAAAGCTGCAGGCAATTGTCCAGGCAGTCTCCAGGATTCAAAATTGATTTGAAGGCACATGTTTGTGTATGGGTGTGTGCACACACTCATACACAAACACCCTTGGAATGTATGTTTCTCAATTACTTTTCATCAGTTCCATCTGGCTGAATGGATCTGGAAATAAAAATATACAATGTTACTTCTAATACACCAAATAACTTGGAAAAATGAAGTACATCAAATATAACACACTACGCTGTAGAAGACCAGTGGCTAAAGTGGAAAGATATGGCTTTCCTGTGTGAGTTCATAGCTGGGATGACATTTTGCCAGAACTTTCTTGCTTATGTTTTATTAGCATATTCCCAAAAGATTCAGGTACGTGAAAGATAATGTTAAAGGTCTGGAGAAAAATAGAAAGAGGCAGAGGCAGAGAGGTGGATCTTTGCCTCTTCAGTAGTTGCTGATCACCACATTGGCAGCCCTAGCCAGCATAAACATAGATGACGAACTCTGGCAAACACACATTGGTAGTGTCTGGAGCAGCACCAGCCTTCCAGCTCTGATCTAAGAGAGGCTCACCCTGGTCTCAAATTCTTCAAAAACCAGACCAATTAAGAGGAATAGCTTGTACATGGTGATGTGACTGATTGAATATGACTCAACTATTATCTGAAAATCTAGAGATTAATATTATGAAATGGTTATAACTGCTTGAACAAACTTTCATTAGTTTCTTTCTTCAGCTGGTCTGAGGGAGTTAGAATTCTTTTGTTTTGCTCTAGGAATCATGGTCTGAGTTCTAAAGCACCTAAAAAAATTCTTGTTATTCACATTCATTTAAATGAGCTATACTCTAGGAAGCTGCTTTACTTGGGATCAAACCAAAGTCAAGCCAAAGTCAAATCAAGTGATATACAGTCTAACCAAACAAGAGTAGCTTTCCAAAGTTTAAGGGAGGCATCTTTCCCAGCCTACTTGAATTGAGCTGAAGACGTTTTGTCTTCCTAATGAAGGCAGAGAAAAAAAATTCTAGAGAAACAACCCTGCAAATTCAAAGAAATCTTATAAAACATCTTTGAATATGTATGTCATATCACTGACATAGCATAAATTGGAAATATTAGAGTGCAAAATCAATTAATTCAAAGCAGATAGAAATATCATAAAGCCAGCTTTTGCTTAAATGAATTGGGAGTTCCCACTTGAGGCATAATGATCAGATTCAAATTATCATATTTTTGACACTTTATGCGAAGAACTAGCTCTCTGGCATATTGGGTTAGAGTAGCCATGCAAAATCTAAAAAGCCAGGCTGGGAACATAGTGTCTTGGGAAGGATCTAAGTCTGTGATGGAGAACCTATGGCACGTGTGCCACAGATGGAATGCAGAGCCATTTGTGCAGGCATGCGAGCTGCAGGCAAACTTACCTCACTGCGCATGTGCACATCTCACAGCAGATTTTTGGCTGGTTTGAGGCCTTTTTCAGCCTCCCAGAGGCTTGAGGAAGGCTTCTGCAGGCTTCTGCAGGCTTTGCAGGCCAAAAACCAGCCCCGTTTTGTCACTTCCTGTCTTTCCAGAAATACCAGAAGTGGCGAGCCTGCAAAGCCTGCAGCCTGCAGAAGCCCTCAACTCTGAGGCAAAAAGGCCTCAAACCAGCCAAAAATCAGTTGTGAGTTGCACTGCAGATAAGGGGACAGCGGGGGGGTAGGTGGTTAGGGATGTGCACATGCATGCGTAGGGGGCATGGGGGTGTGTGCATTGCCTTCTGGGTGCTGGCACACAAGCACGAGCGTGCAAGCATGCACACAATTTTTGGCACAGGAGCCCAAAAAGGTTAGCCACCACTGATCTAAGTGGTCCTTAAGAGTCACTACTCCTAATCAACCAGTCATCATCATCATGATCATCATCATCATCATCATCATCATCATAATTTATTAGACCTGTATGCCACTCTTCTCCCTAAGGACTCAGGGCGGCGAACATTAAAAAACCAAACAATTACAATAAAAATAGATTAAACAAATACAAATCTAACAAACAATTAAAAATTAAAACAATTAAAATAGCCCACCCCCCAGGTCAATCCAGGCCGGCCTGTTGAAACAGCCAGGTCTTCAGGTCTCAGCGGAAGGAGCGGAGATCAGGGGCCAAACGGAGATCCATGGGGAGCCGATTCAATAGGGCGGGTGCTCCCACAGAAAAGGCCCTAGCCCTGGGGGCCGCCAGCCGACAATGCCTAACCGATGGTACCCCAAGGAGGCCCCTCCTATGGGAGCGTACGGGGCGATCGGAATGTGATGCTGGCAGGAGGCACTCCTGCAAGTACCCTGGACCCAAGCCATTTAGGGCTTTATAAGTAGTCACTAGCACCTTGAAACTAACCCGGAAGGCAACCGGCAACCAGTGCAAGTTGCACAGGAGGGGTGTAACATGGGAGTATCGGGACACCCCCATCACAGCCCGCGCAGCTGCATTCTGCACCAGTTGCAACCTCCGGGTGGTCTGCAAGGGCAGCCCCATGTAGAGAGCGTTGCAGTAGTCGATTCTGGAGGTGACGAGCTCATGAGTGACTGTTCTCAGCTCAGGTAAGGGCAGAGCTGGCGGACCAGCTGAACCTGGGCAAAGGCCCCCTGGCCACAGGCTCCACTGAGCTCCCAGACCTGCTCAGCTCTGCCAGTAAGCTGCCTGCAGATCTCCGAACCTGGGCGCCCCCTGCCACAGCTCCCACCTGCTCCTCCAAACTGAGCTGTGAATCCAGGAGGACACCCAGATCGCCCTATCCGCAACACCTCTCCCCATGACCAATGGTACACAGAGATGCCAGTAGAACAGCCACTCAGTCTTGGCTGGGTTGAGAAGCCTGTTACTCCCCATCCAGATCTGCACCGCCTCCAGGCACCGGGACATCATGGAGAGAGCATCACTGATCTGGTTTGGGGTGGAGATGTAAAGCTGAGTATCGTCAGCATATTAGTGATACCTCACCCAAAACCAGATGATCTCACCCAGTGGTTTCATGTAGATATTAAACAGGACAGGTGAGAGAACCGACCTCTGCAGCACCCCACAAGTGAGGGGCCTTGGGGCCGATCTCTGCTCTCCTGCCAACAACTGAAGGCCCGAGAGGTAGGAGGAGAACCACCGCAAAATGGTGCCCCCCACTCCCAACCCCCGAAGCTGCCGCAGAAGGATACCATGGTTGATGGTATCGAAAGCCGCTGAGAGATCTAAAAGGACCAGGACAGAGGAAAAACCCCTGTCCCAAGCCCTCCAGAGATCATCCATCAGTGACCAATGCTGTCTCCGTGCTGTGTCCGGCCTGAAGCCCGATTGGTACAGGTCTAGATAATCAGCTTCCTCCAGGAACAAATGAAATCTCAACAACCTTTGCTAAAAAGCGAAGGTTGGAGACTGGACGATAGTTGTTCAAAACGGTTGGATCCAAGGCAGGCTTCATAAACCTGAACCCACAACATAGGTGTTATTTTGAGAACTTCCAGTTATAAATTTTGATGTGATTATTTTACAAGCTATTTTATTTAAACTGTATTATTAAAAATTAGATAAATACATAAGACTCATATGCATATGGAAAACTAGGGTTTCAATTAGACATGGGTACAGAAACCATTTTGTCTTCAGGAAGAATATGAATTAACTGAAATATTGACTGAAATTATTTATTTAAATAGTGTCTCTCTTTTTCTGGGTGACTCGAATGTCGATCCCACTGCCTTGATGGTGGAAAGAAAATTTATTTTACATTTAATCCATCCTGCCTATGATTGAGAAGTACTACACATTTTGGTGGCTGCTACTGTTATCTGTATTATTTTTACTTTATTCTATGTAATTTTATTATATTTTATGTCTTTTTTTCATTTGATTGATTATAGGTTTATTATTACTATTGTATTGTTTTTGGCCTAAAGGTTTTGATTCCATTTGATTGTGTGGAATCTACGGTATATAATATAAATGTATATTTTATACTATAAAATTTATTTTATACTTTACTTTTTCTGGGGGACAAAAAAGCCACAGCAAGTCTGAATGAGATTGTTCAGCAGCTTTATTTAAAATGAAACCATGTCATCACATCATCATTGTATGTTGGTTTGGAAATAGAAATTGATTACTCTTTTGCAGTTCCCATGTACATGCAGACTTTTCTCTCTTCAAGAGTTTTTCCATATAAAGGACAAGAAGGAAGGAAGGAAGGAAGGAAAACCAAATATAAAAATAAAATTAATTCCAAACTTTTTTTCAAGAGATAATTTTAATTTTATAAACCCACTTCCATCTTAGATAATAAATCCCTTCCTCATTTAGAACAAGCTATCTTAATCTTCAAGATTACAGATTACTTCATTTCTTTCTTCTTTCAGCAAAAAGTTCACATGAGATTTTCAGTCTTTTTTAAAAAAAATATGTTTTTTTTCTTTGAATTAGCTGGTCAGTTCTTCCATTTCTGCAAATTCTAGCATTTTCACAGTCCATACCTCCACTGTGAGGATTTCATGGTTCTTCAGTCATGGTGCATAAAATAATTCTCCTGCAGTTTCTATATATAAGATCAATTTTGTACAGACCATTCTCTGTGATGGGCCGTGTTACAGTGTTATCATCTAGTACCCAAACATTTACATATACCCTGATCTTCAAAGACTTTCTCACAGATGCAGCCAAATTTTTAGAAATACCATAAAAATTTACAACTAACTTAAGAGAAATCATCATGTTATGCATTTTTAAACAAATATTTTCTTTTAAAAAAAGTAATAATCAGCTTTAGAAATGAATGTTGTGGAGAAAATAGGTTGAAAAAACAAAATGGAGGCTGCACCCTTCTTCCCCCCCCCCATCTTTTGGAGGTGATCAGGATCAAATCTAGCTCTTCTTTTGGCTTAATCTTATCAGACCCAAACTGACCCTCCCTCCAAATCCATCTAAACCAAAACCAATGAAATTTAGCTCATCAGCCTAAAGGCAGCCCTAAGAAAGGAATTGCAACATATAGAAACCACAATGCTTCATACTGAGGATTTCCATCTGTCCAATGGATTTCCCTAGCTCTTCTGCATCTCCTCAAAGAGATTCTTTTTCCCAGGTATAACCCCAGGTACAGAGGCTTGGATCTGTCTAGCTTTTCGAAACTGACCATCAGATTAGATCCCCAGGATTTCCTGCTTTGTTGCTATTTCTTGTGTTTGTGGGCCTTTGAGCCAGTGTTGACCTCTGCTGGCTGTATGGATTATTCCCTGCAGTTTTCTTAGACACTCTTTCAAAAGAGGTTAGGCCTTGCCTCCTTCATAAGGCTGATAGGAAATGAATGGCTCAAAGTTGCCCAGCTGTCTTTATGCATAATTTGGGCCTAGTACAGTCTCCCAATTTCTAGCCTGGTGCCTTTAAGCACTACACCAGTCTGGCTCTCTTTTGTAGCCCCCAACCTTTGTGCAAATGTTTGGTTTTCTTTTGTTCAGAGTTCCTCTTCATTTTAAAGTGGGCACCCATCAGTCTTTGAAGTAAACATGTTTTGTTCTCCTTAGGGTTGTACACTGTACTTCAGAATTTTCCATGATGTGAAGAAGGTAGGACAGTCAGCTTAATCAAAGGTTTTTAAGGTCTATCTATGACTATTCCTCTTTATAACTAAGCTATCAGATATGGTTAACATCAATTCAATTTAAACCATGTTCACAAAAGTTATTTTCTTTTAACTCACCTGATTTAATTTCTTAGCAAGTATGCCTTCGAGGAATCTTAGAATTCAAACGCATATTAGAAAATTCATACTAGAGGCCTTATGAATTAATTCCTTGTCCAACATTTTTGGTGCTGTGGGTTTCCACTTTTAAATTACTGTCCACTAGCTTTGAGTCATGAGGAGAGAAGTATCTTCTATTTTAGTCCATGAAGGTTATTTTTTCCCTTTGTGGTTTTTCTTAATCTACAGTAAAAGCCATCCAACCTGAAAATAAGTTTCCGTATTTAAATATAAAAGGAATTACACTTTAACCAAACCCATTAATTGAATCAAAATTCAACTTTCACTTAGTGTTGGAGAGTGAGAGAGAGATAGAGACAGAGAGGACACACAAAAAATGGGAAGGATGACAAAACCTTCATTTAACTCCACTGAGTATATTTTTTGTGACTTGGTTTAAAAATCCAATGAACCAAGACATTTTCTCCAGGGTTGCGGAAGAAAATGCCAAAAAGACATCTCAAAAACTGAATAAGACTCTCTGTTCATGGGTAATGATTGTATTTAATGCCATCGTTTAGGTAAAGCAACTTAATAAAATCTTACATCAATGCTAAGGTTTCATTTTAACAGGCCATCAATTTGCCTTGGGAAATCTGTGCTGTTTTTCCCATTGCTGCTTTGCAATAAAGAACAAGAGCACAGTTTTCCTGCATAATACAGGCTGCTTGTTTTGAATGGTAATTGGCGGGTTGAATCCAAAGTTGTGCAGAAGAGAGCTCCAGAAACTAGAGACTTTTGCAATCTCTGTATGTGGGGGGGGGACCATTTGTATGTTTACTCCCTTCCTCCTGCAGCCCTACTTGCTCCCAAAGAAAATCTGCCCTGGTTATAAAGTATAACCATGCCCAACCCACTACGGCCAAGTTACTGCAGCCAACTTGTTGCCGCTAACTCCCTGCGAGACAACTCTCCATGACCAACTCACCACAGGACAACTTGCCATGGGGCAAGAGTTACAGTAATATCGAACAAATACTGGAATAGACCAGAGGTGGGATTCAAAATTTTTTACTACCAGTTCTGTGGGTGTGGCTTGTCGGTGTGGTGTGGCTTGATGGGTGTGGCTTGGTGGGCAAGGTGTGGTGGGTTTTGCAGGGGAAGGACACTGCAGAATCTCCATTCCCAGCCCATTCCAGGGGAAGGATACTGCAAAAACTCTATTCCCTCCCCACCCCACTAACCCGCTTTCCAGCTCCGTTCTCCTGTGCAGGGCAACAAAAGAAGATCTAATTGATCAGCTGGGACTTGGGAGGCAGAGAATAGATGGGGGTGGGGCCAGTCAGAAGTGGTATTCCTAATTAATCAACATTTCCACTACTGGTTCTCCAGAACTGCTCAGAACCTGCTGAATACCACCGCTGAATAGAATGATTAAAGAAATGATGCCAACAAAGGGATAAAATGAAATGTGAATGACAAACATTAAAATATTTTAAAGATTATTTTAAAAAATTAAATTGAATTGTTGAGTTGTCCTGTCATGGCGAGTTGTTCTGCAAGGAGTTGGCCGTGGTGAATTGGCCATGGTGAGTTGATTGTGGTAAGTTGGCCATGGCAGGTTGGCTGCAGCGAATTGTCCCGTTCTGCCATTACTTTGCTGTGGAGGAAAGCACTCTAAGGAGGGTGTTGGAAAACAGCTGTGGGTGCCCTGCACAATGCCCACCAGAACAGAAAAGGTGCTGTGAATACCTGGTGCACCTCCTATACCTTCATTTTTGACATGGATGGGGCCTTGGTGGTGCAGGCTGCTAAATGCCTAGCACTTAAATTCCAGCTGCCTGCAATTATTGCAGGCTCAAATCCCACCAGGTTCAAGGTTGACTCAGCCTTCCATCCTCTCGGGGTAGGTAAATTGAGGACCCAAGATTGTTGGTGGCAATAAGCTGATTTTGTAAAAATGCCGCTTAGTAATAAGCAGGCATATACAATGGAATGAAGGCTATTGCTGAGCGCATTGGGTTGTATCCCAAAAATTGTAAGCCACCCTGAGTCTTCAGAGAAGGGCGGCATATAAATGTAATTAAAAAAAAAAAAGCTAATGGGAACATCCCATGGGTTTTGCTAAAGGCTGAATTAAGCCAGTGCTATCTATGATTATATCATTCCTCTTATTTTTGTCTAAGATATTCCTAAGTATAACTTTTAAAAGTTGTTTTGCAACAACTACTAGGATTGCATGATCTTCCATTTAATGGCAGAGATTCAAACCAGCTAAGTACTAGCAATTAGTAATGCACCTACCCATAAATGTTGATCAATATATTGTTTCCTGAAAAGCAGGAGTCTGGATAGAGCTTGCAACATGCAACTTACTAATGGATTCCTTATCAGAGATATTTACTTTAAATTGTTTCGGTTTGTTTCAATTAGTGCTATCTCTTTTTCCTCCCATCAGACTGATTTCACTAACAGTCAAACTGGAGATTAGCCTCTCATCTTTAATGGGCAAGAGTGCAGAGATATAATTAGTGCGTAGGGGAGAATACCACTGCATGTGGTCTGGAGCACACGGATATTTAAAAGAGAGCCAGACGAAGTCTGCATGGCTCACTGGATTCAAACATTTTAATGCAAATGATGTTTGAGGCATCATCAGCATATCCAGACTGACATGGAAAAACACATGCTTTTTGAGGGGGGTGGTGTTCTAGACAGCAGTGAAAAAAACAACAACTGTGGGTAGGTATAATAAGGAAGTCCAAGTATACAGCAATAGAAATTTAGGTAAGATGAAGATAGGACAATTGGAGATGTAGTTTTGTTTCTTAAACACAGAGAAAAGGGTGACATGAAGGCCTGGGACAATTCAAGAATAGCGAATACTGTTATAGGAAACCATAAGGATGCCTCACTTAATTAAGAGTTATATTGGAGTTATATTATATAGTTTGGCCTCGGATCTCCGCTCTTTCCGCCACGATCTGAAAACTTAGCTGTTTGGACAGGCCGGGCTGGACTGACCCCTTGGGGGTGGGGTTAAACTGATTTTATTTGGGCTTGTCAGGTTTAATTTATTTTTAATGTATTTATTGATTGTATTTTTTAGTTGTGAACCGCCCTGAGTCCTTTCGGAGAGGAGGCAGCATACAAGTCCAATTATTAAATTAAATTAAATTATTGTCAGTTTAGCAGTCCAGAAACTTCAAAGAAAAATGGATCCTCCTGGGGGGAGTGGGAGAGGTGGTTAATTGCTTGCTGATTGAACTAACCCCCTGATTGTTTCTCATTCCAGGACATGATTCTCGCCTGAGGGTGGGAAGGAAGCCTGTCAGCTTGGAAGCCATTTTTCTTTCAGGCTTCTGGGCTGCCACATTCAGTGCCTGGGAATTTGGGAGGGGGATTTCAAGGAGCGGTGGAAGTTTAACCACAACAACATTCCTTTGTCAGAAAGTCAAGGACATGTTACTCTGAACCTGGAGGGGAGTGCCTGGGGCTAGTCTCCAGTTGGAAGGAAGTAATGATTGGACCATGTGATGGACTATGGGGTGCAGGGGTTGGATTTTGGTTTCTCTTTGAGCTAAGGAAAACCCAGAAATCTCAGATTCGGGTTTTTCTCAGATGGGCCACTATGACATCTCTAATAAATTGGATCTTTGAGAAGGTGATACTCTCAGAGTCTTTTCCTTTGGAGGTTGTTACTTGGAACGCTGACAGGGTTGAGAATGTCCTAGCAATACCTTCTATTTTTACTGCGCATTAAAGCTGGTGAGCCTCTTGAGATAATCGCATCAATTGTTACGGTGTCCATTAGGTAAGCTAGTGTATTCCTCTTATTACAAATCAATATACATTTATACAGAATATGTCTGTGTATCTGTAGTGATGGGTTGATTATCTGACTTCAAGTTGTGGCTGACATTTAGCAACTACAGTTTTTTCTCCATCATGATCTGTCCTTAAGCTTTCTTCCATTGGAGCATTCATTATCACCTTATCACCGGGTGAGATTCAAGGTGTTAGTAACAATTTACAAAGTCGTACATGGCTTGGGTCCAGGGTACTTGCGGGAACGCCTCCTGCCAGCATCATATTCCGATCATCCAGTACGCTCCCACAGGCAGGGCCTCCTTGGGGTACCGTCGGTTAGGCATTGTCGACTGGTGGTGCCCAGGGGTAGGGCCTTCTCTGTGGGAGCACCCACCCTGTGGAACCAACTTCCCATGGACCTCCACTTGGCCCCCAATCTCCGCTCCTTCCGCTGGGACCTGAAGACCTGGCTGTTCCAACAGGCCGGTCTGGACTGACCTTGTGGGGTGTGGGTTGGTTTTTAATATTTGTTTTAATTAATTTTAAATTTTGTATAATATTGATTAGGCTTGTATTTTTTAATGGTTTTTATTGTAATTTGTACTGGGTTCCTTTTACTGTTCGCCACCCTGAGTCCTTAGGGAGAGAGGGCGGCATACAAGTCTAATAAGTAAGTAAAGTCTAATAAGTAAAACTAAGTCCATCCACCTTATTTCTGGCTGTTCTCTTCTCCCCCTTCATTATATCTTTCTCAGCATTAGAGATTGGACACCCATTTCCGGCTGGAGCAGGGGTTTGGACTAGAAGTTGTCCAAGGTCCCTTCCAACTCTGTTAATCTGTTCTGTTATAGAGATTTTTTTAGAAGGTCTGTAGTATTTTACAATATAATCTTAAAAACAGAACTGTGGCTGTTTTAATTTACTTAGGTTTGCACCTAGACAGGATAGCAATTTCCATAATGACCATAGTATATATAGAGGGAAAGTTTATTCTTTTCTTTCCCAACTATGCCCCTAATAGAATTTGATCCTGGAAAGGAGTCTGTGACTTTTATTGGAAAGGCAGGGAAAGGTTAATCTAATGGGGTCCTGGCTAATCCACTGGTGCACTGATAAATGTTTATGAACTGGCTCTGCTGGCTTCCTAGCTGCCGCTGTACCATTTTGCTAGTTGTGGGACAGCTGATTGATGCATTAAGATAAGGGCTCGGTTCTTAATTGGCTCGCAAAAAATAAATTTCAAAATTAACAATCAGCTCTTGCAAGTCAGTACAAAACAGCTCTGGCAAATCATTGAGTTAATCGCTGCCTGCACTGTCCCCTCACATACCTTTCTGCAGCATTTCCCCTGAAAACCTACATACCATGCTTGCATGCTCCCTGACATATACTCATGCTTTCTTGTCTTGCTTTTTTTTTCCTTTACAAATCTCCATCCCACAATGTCTTCCTTTCCAAACTTATGGGCAAAGCCTGGAATCAGAAACTATGGTTTTGTTATGGAAAAAATCCATCTGCTGCTGGAACAAAATTGTGGTCCCAGAAATGTTACTGTGCCAGCTTGCCGTATAAAGGAGTGAATTAGGCAGAATTTCCTTGTACTGGGTGATTCTTGCTAATGGGATTGCTCAATATATATGGCATGAGCTTTCATGACAGACACACTTGCTATGATCTGGTTGAATCAGAGCAAAAGGTCTATCAGACATTTCAGATTTCAGTGGTCAAGAGGAAACAAAGTGATGACTATGTCATTGAAGACTCAAAAAAAGCCTTAAGACTTTATCTTTTAATACTGTCATAAGTACACACACACACACACACACACACACGAGAGAGAGAGAGAGAGAGCTTCTTTTTACTCTAAAAAATCAATAATTAAAAAATACTAAATAACTAAAGAACATAAGAATATTCTCATATCTGCCTCCTTGACCAACTACTAGGAACCTATTCTGGATAGTATTTCTTAAGAAGCAAATGGGCTTTGTGAGTCCAAATCAAATATGAATCATTCCACTTTTGTATAATAATAAATTCCCCAATGGCATTTTTCGGACATTTCTTTATATTTCTCTCAGACCTCATTAAGCTGAATGTCGGCTATGGTTTTTCCTCATACATACATACATACATAAAAGTGTGGGCACATACACATGCAAATTGCTGGAAAAGGTGTCAATTATTTTGTCCCGATGTAAGCAACTTCTTCTCCCCAAGTGATCTGCTCAGGATTATTCAGTGAATCAAGCATTATCGAATCTCAGCATTGTAATGCTAACGCTGCCTGATATTTGAAGACCCAAATTGGCCTCTTAGAATTTTTCATGTCAGTATTCAGATCCATCACTGAGATGGGCCGCACTGAAGCTCTTGTAAATTATGGTACATTAAAGGCCCTTGTTATTTGACTTTTCAAAATGAGGGCATCCTAGGTTTTAAATGGTGCCTCTGTGGTTAAAGGAAAGAACATGTCTTTTAAACAAAGACTGTCGTTCTAAATAGGGTGCTACTTAAAAATTTAATGACTTTAAAAAAACATCTCTTTAAAAATGTACAAGTCTCTGGATTCAAAACTTGAGGCCTTTTGATAGTCAGCTACTAATCAAACAGATGGTGGGAAATCATAATCTAATGCAATGCAATGCAGTAATACAAATTTTAAAGATGCTTTTCTGTATGTAAAGGGAAAAATTAGTCACTTCAAACTGGACAACTAGGATGAATTTATCTGATTGCATAACTCATGTTAATGCTGTGACGTATACACCAGCAATCTGAATTTTCTGTAAACCAGGAAAGAAGGCATTCTCTTTTAAAAAAAAGTTTGATCAAATGAGTCCTTATATTGGGCATTTTAAAGCTATTAAAGCAAGTATTTCTTTGTGTTGCATCTATTGACCCAATAAACTCAGATTATTTCAAACTGACCATCATTTAAGAATAAACAACAACAAATTGCTTAGTATTTTTCATTTATTTTTCTCTTCAAGAGCACAATCCATAGGGTTTGTGTGTGTGTGTGTGTGTGTGCGCACGCGCGCACGCCTTTGAGTCAGGTTTGGACTTCTGGCGACTGCTTAGACTAGTCCCTACAATTTTCTTGGCATAATTTCAGAAATGGTTTACCATTTTTTCCTTCCTAGAGCTGAGAGAGAATGACTAGCACAAGATCAAACAGCTGGCTTTGTACCTAAGCTGGAAGTAGAACTCACAGCCTCCCAGTTTCCAGCCTGGTGCTTTAACCACTACACCAAATATCTCTGCATAGGCAGGCTGAAATGTTGCCTCTTCCATCTGGTATGTATTATTTTCTGGTATATGCTGAAATATAAGGTGTTTTTTTTTTAAGAGAACAAGCTTTCCCATAACTCTGAGCTGGGGAAATGGATTGACCAGACCACTTTTAGATCTCTCTGGACACAGTAGAAACAATGATATTCACTAGTTTGTATTTCTGTAAATGCTGGCAAAGGACTGACAGCTAAAGAAGCTTGCCCTTCCAAAGTAAAAGGTGAGCACTGAGGACTCTGTCATTCACTGATTAGTAATGAGTCCCTCATCCACCCTCCTCAGTTTTTGCTGAAAAACAAATCTCTTTCCCCTCTGCAAAAATAAAAAAGGACAAGAGAGGACACTACTGACATTTCTATGCTCCTCAGGGTGAAGCACCTTGTCCTACAAGGATAGAGAGAGAAAGAAAGAGGGCCTTGATAGATCTGTACAAGACCAGGCCACTTAGCCCCCTGGGAAGCAAGATGATTTGTAGAGATCTCTCTGGATTCACTGGGCTTAAAACAAGAAGGGTAAAACAATCAGACTTTCAAGATCTGGATATTCAAGACTATCTCAAAAAAAGTATGTAGCTCTGGGCTTCCTCTGGACTTGATTTCCTGGTCTGATGTACCTCATGGGGCTGACAATGAAGCTTCTTCTGTTATCATGATATTGAGACAAATGTTTCACCCAGTACATTGAAGAGGACACCCAGCCAAGTGGCCTCTCAAGAAATCATTCCTGAGACATTTGCTGCTTGAAAATAGTTTTTCCTGCACCATGGCAGTTTATAACCTGGCCCAGGGAAACCTGAGATTTAGCATAACAATAAAGAACCTACAACTGCTATCTGGTGATGAAGAAGTCAGTTCTGCTTTTACTGCATTGCATTTCTGACTAGGGGTAAGCCCTCAGAAGTGTCCACAAGGGAGGGCAGAACAAAAGTCAAGATGGTGGTTACAACCATGTCACTGAAACCTCACTCCTTTTATAACATCCAAAAAAAGCTCGACTACAGATGGCTGTGGCTGCCATCTTGACTTGTTTGAACCTCTTTGGGCTCCCCTTTAACCTCCATTCAAAGGAATTGGCCTCATTTGTAACGATTGTAATTTAATATATTGTAAAATATATCATCCTATAAAAATTAAGTTTTGGGGAATGTTAATAATGACAATACCGAACAGCTGAAGAATTATTATTATTATTATTATTATTATTATTATTATTATTATTTTAAAGAAATTCTGGGAGAATTCAGGTTTCCTAATATAATTTTTTTACTGCAAACAATTAATAATATGAAATAAATCTGTGTAATAAATTGTGAGGTGGTATAGAGCAATTCATACCTAGTCCATGTCCACTTCATGTGTGTTTGATAATAAGTCTCTTGCATTCCCTTTTAGTGTCTGTCTGCAACTAACAAAAGTAACAATAATTGCCATTTCCATAAGCAATTTCCCCTAAAATATTATTTGAGTTTTCATTTAGCTTACCCACACTGACTGATTGATTGACTCTCTCACTCGTTCACTGAAGACTAGCATGGTAAAATTCACAGAAATATTGTCTTAAGGTTAACTCCATTCCAATCTTCTTGGTTCAGAATGTATGAATTCATTCTGTGTGAATTAGCATTGAAAATCATGCCTCAAATAGGTTATTTCCATAATAAGTCATTTTCTCCATGGAGAAGATTTGTTTCTGGAAATGGCTTGGGTAGGCTCGCCTATGTACACTATCATACTTAGAGCAAATCCATTCTCTGAAAAATTATTTGAAAATAGCATTGATTAGGAGAATACTCATTGATCTCTGGACTTGTATTAGTTATTTTCCAAAGGTATGAAACTGTTTAGAAAAGTCAGTTCCAGAGAATGAGATCCAACATATTTTAAAACCTCTTTTTAAACTGATTCTGAATTCAAAGTTCTCATTAAGAGTCATGGTATTTGAATGGCACACTAAATATATTGAATTTTGAAAATATTTCTATGGAGTATCAATCCATTTTCATCTGCTTTGGGAAGAATACTAAGAGATAGTAAAATTATCTAAGATCTTCATGATTGGCTGAACAGGTTGTGGACTGTCTCCAGAATTGTTGGTTCTATAACAATAGCACTACATGTGCTGTGTGCACATTTTGGATGTGCCTGTCTAAACATTTCCCAAACATTAGAGTACAACTGTTTAACTTGTGATGGAGACACAACCCAGACAACTGCAATTGCTGTATTCTTATGGTTTTGTTTAATTCAGTATATTCGAGTGGTGGTGAGGGTAGAATCTAGCAAACATCCAATTGAAAATGCATGCAGCTAGATAAATAGCAGGGTAGTAAAAAAAAGTACTACTGCTTTTAAGAACTGTATTCACATGAAACCCCAAAAGATGTTTGAAGAATAGCAGAGAGGAACTGTGGTCGCTCCAGAACTGGAACATTTTTTTCCAAATTATTTTCAAAGCTTGCATAGCGCTAATAGATAGTACATTGTTTTGCAAGTTTTTAGTGAATTTGGTTGTTGTTTCAAGTTTTTAACCAAAACTCTCATGGGCTGCTTAATGTTTTTGTCTTTCCTTTCCCCCCCAAAAGCCCATAAAATGTTCTACAGCCAATTTAGATAATGGGGACTTGATGTACAAAGAGTCCACACCCACTCTTCCTTCGCTGGCATTTGGAACAAGCCCCAGGCTTGTTGAAATCCTTCAAGAACTGCTAAGTCTACATCATCTCACCATGCAAAATTAAAATCAAAAGTGGCATTTCAGATTTGATTCTCCAGTTAATAGGCTGGAAAGACTGTCAGTCTGCTAACCCAAAGCCCTGCAGTTACACACAAGCTCAAGGGGAAAAAAGTGTCATTCCGTCTTGTTTGGAGATGTATATTGGCTGGGTAATACTTACTTCAATATTTTTTTTTTAAAAAAAATTTAGTAGCGCTTTAGGTTAAAGGGAACCTGCTTGATAAGGACTCCCTAAATGATTGCAAGTATATCTGCTTTCAAAAATATAGCATTGCTATTTTCCTCATACTTCAAATTTCTTATTTTAGACATTCAGGAATCAAATATTAACTTTGCAGAATGACATGGTTTGAACTGCAGACTCAGGTAGCCTCCTTCCTATAATAGAGAGCAATGTTTAATTTGGGGATCAGATTTTACAGAAATAGATGCTGTAGTATCAATTGGATCCATCTATTTTTAATCGGTCTAGAAGCATCAGATAACAGATAATCAGAGTTGGAAGGGACCTTGTAGGTCTTCTAGTCCAACCCGCTGCCCAAGCAGGAGACCCTACACCATTTCTGACAAATGGCAGTCCAATCTCTTCTTGAAAGTCTCAAGTGATGGCGCTCCCACAACTTCCGAGGGCAAGCTGTTCCATTGGTTGATTGTTCTCACTGTCAGAAAGTTTCTCCTTATTTCCAGGTTAAATCTCTCCTTGTTCAGTTTCCATCCATTATTCCTTGTGTGGCCTACAGGTGCTTTAGAAAATAGCTTGACCCCTTCCTCTCTGTGACAGCCCCTCAGATATTGGAAGTCTGCTATCATGTCTCCCCTGGTCCTTCTCTTCACTAAACTAGCCAAGCCCAGTTCCTGTAACCATTCTTCATATGTTTTAGTCTCCAGTCCCCTAATCATCCTGGTTGCTCTTCTTTGTACTTTTTCTAGAGTCTCAGCATCTAACCAAGGCATCAGGGATGTGTGTGAATGAAATTCTACAAGGAAAGTTCTTGGCAATATGGTTTCAGAAGATAGGCAAATGTTGCACATAGCTCTGTTGGTTACTATCGCCATGAGGTTTTGGTGCTACATAGGCTCTAAATCCAAATTCTCTACATGGCCAGCTTTTTGGGCGGGGGAATGAGATGATGGCCCTCATTACTCAATTCATCCCAGTCATGCTGACAATGTATATTCATCATCTTTGCAGAAAGATGGGAGAGGAAGGGGACAGCTTTTGATTCAGTCTAGACTGTGCCTTGGGAACTTACCCCCAGATTGGCCCCTTGACTAAGGTCATCATTCATTTGTTCAATACAACCCTGGATAATTCAACATCCCAAATATTGTTAGCTCCACAAATGGATAAATCATCCAACAAAAGCACATTAAAATTAACAAATTTTCTAAAAAGAGGGGAACTAGGAGCTGTGGTGGTGCAGTGGTTAGAATGCAGTATTGCAGGTTGACATTTTCCACTGCCTGGAGTTTGACTGGCTCAGGGTTGACTTGGCCTTCCATCCTTCTGAGGTCAGTAAAATTAACACTCAGATTTGTCAGGCTTTGAAAAAAAAACCTTCCTCTCTACCATTTGTCAGGGAGTAAAAATCTTCCAAACATCCCTGTTAATTATAGGTGATAGACCGTGCTTTTCTTTGCTGTCAACTGTGATAAAATTAGACTCAGAAAGTAATCTAAGAAACATTTTTATTATACAAAAATAAGAAAACCTAATGAGCTACATACCGGCAGCTTAATCTCACACCAAGGCATATAGGAAAAGAACAAAGGAAGTTACAGGAAGTGAAGTAAAAAAATTTTTAAGACATGCGCAGTAAATCAAAACATCACAAGACTTTCTTATCTCATTACTATGGAGACAAGATAACACAGTGCTGGCTAGCAGACACCTGCCTGCTATAATATTAGTTTAGGAGCTTGGCAGACAAACCAAAAAAACACAGTGACAAGATTGTTGAGGGGTAATATGTTCACTCTGCAAACTGCTTAGAGAGGGCTGTAAAACACTGTGAAGCAGTATATAAGTCTAAGAGCTATTGCTATTTATTTATACATTAAAGAAGCTAAAGTGTATGTCAGAAGGAAAGAATCGGTATCATACTACTTGTGAAAATATATGAAAGTACTAGTAGGAACCCATAGATTGGTCATAGCTGCATGTTATGCTGGAATGAATCATGACAATGCAAGAACCAGGGATGAAGTTTGGGAAAAATATCCAATATCCTCAACGAATGTAATATGTTTTTAAGGGACATGAATCAATACATGGGAAGAAGACCGGAAAATACAGAAAAAGTGACTGGGCCATTTAGACACACAAGAGGAAATGAGAACTTTGTCTGGTAAACATCACTTTAGAAAAAAGTCTGCCTTTAGAAGAAAATGTTTCTTCTTCTTCTTCCTGAAGGAAATAATAGTCCATTGCATTTTGAAGAATAAAACACACCTTTGACACAACTTTGACCTGGATGACTGAGAATCTCCATAGACATTTAGAATATATGGTTTAAGTATAAGTCTATTCATGTATATGCATAGTGTAGGAACAAGCATAACTATAAAAGCATGATTGATTCGATTATGATGAAAGGCATGAGAATTGATGAAGCATATAATGAGGTGTAGAAGTTCCAAATGTGGGACTGAACAGTTTTTGGTACAGTAGTCTCATTAGTGGGACTTGGAAAAAATGGACATGGCAGAAAAGGAAAAAATTGAAGAAACCAGAGTAAAAATAAAATGACTACAGGTAGAAAAGTGTGTGCTTTCTCTATGAAAAGATAGATTAATCTCACCAAATAATGAGTGGAAAGTGTATGTAAGGAAAGAGAATGCATAAACTGCTGGAAATAAGCTTTTTTTAAAAAAAGCATTAGGTCACAGAATGCTACATAGGTTTGTGAAGCTACATTAATGGACAGCATTAAAAGGAGATGCTTGGTGAAAAGAAAAAACAGTGGATGAAAAGGAAGAAAACCATTGCAAAATAGTCCCTCCCATTCACAGTCCTCAGAAGCAATCCAATAAGTATTGTTATTACGAAGCTGTTTTTGTTAATATCTGCTGAGCTCCAGAAAGACTAGGGCAGTTGACTTCCATTGCCCCCTCTCATCACAGGGCAACCATAAGAGGAATTAATGTGACCTAGTACCATAACCAAACCTGACTGGAAGTCATATAGATAACCCCATTTCTTCCAAAGTACTTCACAGTAATAAATCCCTCCACACCTTCCTAATGACGGTTATCCTGTATTGCTGACTCAAGTAAAGAAAAGACATCACCTTTTTGCCATGGATGCATTAGCCTCCTTGACTCAACTGCCCGTCAACTACAGGTTGCCAAGCTAACCTCAAAATCCCCTGCTCACTTCCTCAGCATTAGTAAGTTCTACTTCCTCAGACAAACTTGCTGGAAGCAGCTTCAATCAACTCAACAGCTTGCACCCATTTTTACTATATCTCAATTATAATGTATATTTTTTATTTGGTAGCTGTCTTTAAAGTTAATTCACACAATAACCATAATTTCCATATTACCTTTTTCCAATATGATTTTTTTTTAAAAAAAATCCCAGTCTAGCTAGGATTTTCAAGTGGTCTACTATCTGTAAACTATCCAGTTCGGGCTCTACATAGTTTTTTTCCAAGATAAATCAAGAGGGATGTCAATATCACATTTCCTGAATTGCACTCTACTAGCATTCTTTCTATGTTCATATTCTGCATGCCTAGTAATACCCAGTCTGTTTATCCACAGAAAGTGATCAAGCAGAAGTTCTAATGGAGCAATGTGGTAGCAGGCACAGCACCTCCTCCACCTCTCTCTATTTTTTTTAAACACAGGTATGAATTCCAACTAATTGTCTCTATTGGTTGAAGAGCCAATAAATATATCTCTGTGTTGTCAAATGTATCTCTGTGTTATTTATTGTCAAAGTCAATAAATAAACATATCCCATCTTAAAGCTATCTGAAGGACAAATCCTACGCGTTCATATAGTTAGACTAGAAGAGTCGGAAGAGTTTTGTCTCAGTGCTGCAGCTTTTTTGGATGCCCTTCTGGATCAGACAAAGTATAGAGTAGCTATGTAAGTTGGTGAATTCAAAGTCAGTGATTACCATGCAAACATACCATTCTGGCATACAGATACCATGTAATGTGGCAATAAGGCTAAACAAGTAGGACTAAATTGTGAAATGTGGAGTCTTCCTGTCCTCAGTTTGACCACTTTAAAGCTGGACAGTGCAGTTTTGGCAGTTCAAGGATTGGAAATTAGATTGCTACCCATATGTACGGTGTATAAGAATATATTCTTGTGAAAAAGAAACTTTATTCTTCAGTTTGTGGCCATGGGTAGATACCATAATTCGGACTAGATATTTGAGATCTGGTTCAGCAGGATTCTCTATGTCATTACTTTTCATTTCTCAGTAGTCCTGGGTAGCATAATTCTGCCTGAAATCTGTAAAGCCAAAAAGTTGCATATCTCATTCAAATGTAACAAACTCTTTTGAGAAACTGCAAGTGTATTATGTTTTGAAGAGCCTTCAGGTTTGCTTAAAACTTAGAATTAAAAAATAATTCTATAACAGGCTTCCATAAATAGTCACCAACAGTGAATACTAACTTAATCAAAATTAATTCATAAGAATCCTAACCAATATTTCTTCTGATGGGACTATTCAAATATTCTTACATTTTTGTTTGATCATTAAACAAACAAACAACAAACAAACAAACAAACAAATGTTCAATAGAGAAACCTAAAAGGGAAGCCAGAGCTAATAATGTTATCTTAGAAGAACATAGACTATTTCTGACTGCAGGAAGTAGACAACAGAGTTGTAAAGCTATTTCCACTGCTTTTTTTCTCATGCCCTTGCTTTCTCCTGCTCATTTTAATATCCCTGTTCTCCCACGCTATAAGAAATGGCCATCATGGTTTTGGAAAGACTGGAGGCGGGAGGGGCAAAGGGTGGAACCCAGCAGTGGAAATAATAACTCACACTGCCTACTAATTCAAAACATTCCTAGGACCAGCAACTTCATTCGTTGCTTCTTCCTTCAAAATTTCCCACTTGCATTGACTTCTGTGCTGACATGATAGATTCCTTTCTTATGTACGCAGCCATTGGCTACATCTGAAGAATGCATGTTGGATGAGACTGCTTCAAGTATTTTTCTCTCTAAGAATTCCCAGGCTGGGATAAACTAAAAGAAAGCATTTTTTTGTTCCCAAGGATAGTACTATATTTCCCTCCCCCACACTTTTTGGTGCACTATATTTTCTTGTTTTGATAATGGTCTTTCCTTGGCTGCCTTTCCCATCTGATGTCAGAGAAGTAAGGCTGAATGAAGGATCCCATTCCTGACAGCTCATAAGCCAATCCACTTAACACTATACAGACATATTTCATTCATGTTTATCTTGGTCAGTAGAATGTGACTGGCCAACATCCAGTTTTAGCATTAGCTGGAGTTTCAGTTATTTGAATGGTGGTTTGGTTTAAAAGTTTTTCTTTTAACTTCAGTCCCACCCCATCTCTTTACAATAGTTAATGTTCTGCCAAATGTCCAATGCCGTAATTGCCTTAAATACAGCTATTTTTATAAAGTGCTAGTAGATTTTTCTTATAAATGTTGCTTCAAAATAGTATAATTGCTACTCCCTTATGGCCAACCCTACTATATAGCTACTGAAGCTTCCAACTTCATGTAGTGATTGATAAATGACTTCTACTCTTCCTGCAGGATAAGGCTTATTAAAATAGAGTCCCTAGAAACCCTTGGAGTTTGTGAATAGTTTTCAAGGAGTCTATGAGTTTGGGTGAGAACAAAATTACAACATTCTTTTCATTATTTTACTTGATGCATTAAAATTCATTTCTTTGAGTAGTGAACTATAGGTTCCCAGGCTCTTGAGATAACTCCAGGTCTTCTAGCTGTTGTCCCCATTAAAAAACAGAGATTTGTCAGCCAGATAGTCTATTCTGGAACCCTAAGGATGGAGGAAAGATGCCACCTCCATATTCTTGCCATATTGAAGAATGGAAAATCCACTTTATTAAATTATACATATGACAAAACCACAAAGACTTGAGTTACTGTAAATGAACACTACACACATAAATGCAAGGAACAACCAAGCTCAGAAAGCATCAAGGACCTCTCAATTGGTTCCTTAATCTCCCTTTGCTCATACATGATGAGCTTCTCTTTTGTTCCTGGCATCTAGATATCTTAGGCTATGTCAGGCATAAAAGACCAAGTCCATACAAAATAGAGGTTCAATTAAACTGATTTACTGCTAAAAAAAACCCTATGCACAGGAATCTTCTCAGTTAACAATCAGCACCTGATTATAGTTAGATAAGGATCAACGGAATTCAAGGGAAATTAGATCTAATCCTCTTGTGGCTATATAGGGATTCTAGACTGATCCCTCTTTTCCTTCTGCCCCCTAGTTCTGTCATTCCTTCTCCTACAGACTATGTTTGCTTGCAAGCCTGATGTGTGTATCTGCATATCAGAGGTGGTATTCATCAGGTTCTGACCAGTTCTGGAGAACCGGTAGCGGAAATTTTGAGTAGTTCGGAGAACCAGTAGCAGAAATTTTGAGTAGTTTGGAATACCACCTCTGACTGGGCCCGCCCCCATCTATTCTCTGCCTCCTGAGTCCCAGCTGATTGGATGGATCTTCTTTTGTTGCCCTGCACAGGAGAATGGAGCTGGAAAGCAGGATAGTGGGGTGGGGAGAGAATGGGTATTTTACAGTATCCTTCCCCTGCCACACCCACCATGCTATGCCCACCAAGCCACACCCACCAAGCCATGCCCACAGCACCGGTAGTAAAAAACACATGCACACACCAATGCATATAATCACAGGCATATCCAATACAATCATTCTAAATAACTCCAGGCTGTTAATCTATCATAAGTACATTTAATCAGGTGGATTTTCTTTTGACAGGTGATATTTCTCTCTTTCATAAATTTTAGTTGTATATCTATCTCCATTGATTTCATTAGAATAGCCAGTCCAGTCTGCAGTCTGTCTTGTGTTAAACAAAGACAAGGCACCATAGGTGGCCATATTTCTTGCTTTACAAGGGCAGTTCTGTAAGTTAAAGTTCTCTTTAGCAAGAAGAGCTGCAAAATCCAAGTCTAATTTAAAGAAAAACAAGCCTAAAAATACAGAGGAGAACTTTATTATTTGTCATCAAAGTTTGTCTATGACTACAAACAGAGCAGGTAAATAAGTTAGTTGATCACAATTTTCACACTGCAATGCAGGGGTGTCAAACTCAAGGCTTGCGAGCTGAATCTGGCCCACGGGGTGATTAGGTCTGATCCATGGGGCAGCCCTGGAAACAGTGAAGGACTGTTTTGTGGTGCCTCTGCCAATGAAAATGGAGCTCGGGAAGGCCTCATGTGCCGCCCCTAGCTCCGTGTTCACTGGCAGAGGGCTGCAGGAGGCCATTGCAGTCAAAAACAGAGCTCAGTGAGCTCCATTTTTGCTGGTAGAAGGCTGCAGGAGGTTGTCACAGCTGAAAACAGATGTTGAGCTGGCCACGCCCACCCTGGCCATGCTTCCCTGCCCCCAAAGTCAAAAACAACCTTGATGCAGCTCTCAGTGAAATTGAGTTTAATATCCCTACTATAATGAAAACTCATAATCATAATCATATTTTAGTACTTAATTCTAAATTACTTTTCTACTTATACATGCAAATCCTATGGAAATCTTTCTTCTTCAACTATATATGGACATATTAGGACATAATGAACAGAAGTTAGCATCTGAATTAAACAAGTGATGATTTATTCAACCCTAATATCTTATTGTTGCTGACAATATTTTGCTACCATCAATTGTAAACCCAGGCAAAAAGCAATGACCATATAACTTAATTAGTTTCTGTAGAATGAATGGAGATTGCTGTTCCTCACTCTAATTATACCCTGCATTTATTATAATGATTTTTGATTATGAAAGCCATAAGGAAGCAAATATCTTGTAAAACATGTAAGTTCCATCAATCATTGTGTTGGTTTGAGTGATTTTGCCCTTACTTTTATATAATTCAAAATTTGAGAGGTAAATCAGATGTAGAAAACTAGTTTGGTATAGTGATTAAGGAAACAGCCTAGAAACCAGCCTTAGATTCAAAACCAGCAGGGTTACCATGGACCAGTCACTATCTCTAACCCCTAGGAAGAAGGCAGTGGCGAACCAGTTCTGAAATCTTGCCAATAAAACTGCAGACTTGTCCAAGGAGTTGCCAGGAGTCAACACTGAGTTGAAGGCACAAATAATACAAAATAATATAAAATACAGTATGAGTGTAGAGTAGCAATTGCTTACATAATAGCCATTCACAAAAGAGTTGCTGGATGTGACAAAAATATTCTTGCATTAATGAGTTAAATAACATATGCAATATAATAAGCTCAACTGTCTTACACCTACATCTCCAACCTTTCCAATTTAGTAGGAAGGATTCTCTACCTTGAAGTTAGAAATAGACTTGAAATATTCTTTATTGCTTTTAGGATATTGCCATTTGTGCCCAGTTATTCTTCTGCATAGAGAATAGCTAGTTCATCCCATAGAACATGACAACATGACAATTGAATGATAACTGATCTGAAACAGATACCTTATATAAGTAACAGAACAGTGACTGCAGAATATAGTAACAGATATATCAGTGTAACAAATAAATGCATGAGGTTTATATTCAAATCCATAGCAGTATGCCACTGCATTCTTGTTGGGAAAAATGATAGTTTTTGCTTCCTGCCCTAGTTTGCAGAAGCATGTGACTGTCCAACATGAGAAACAGGATATTTTGAATTAAATGGACCTTTGACCTTGATCTAGCATTGTTATTCTTACAAACATGAGTCAACTAACTTCTAGTCCCTGAGGTCCTTTTCCAAACTCCATTCTAGGTACCAGAAATATTTAAGTTTAATCTTGCATGTTATTCCCAAATGCTGCAAATTGGATAAAATCTATTTCATCCTTCTGCATCCATGTGTATAAATGTATAAGGAAACATCTCTGTGAAGGCTTATTTGAACTTATTTTTTTCTCACTAGGTAAAAGCATCTGATAACTTCTATTTTTCAGAAGGAAAATCTCTGCTTAACTGTAGCATCATAACCTTGACTCTATTCCCACCATTATTTAGTTGTCTCCATAGTGATTTCTTGGGCCAAAAGTTATTGGTCCCTTAGTATTAGGAATTGGTGGTCTTCATTATGTTATTGGCAGTAACACATCATACTGATTTTTGCCCAGGTTCTAGTAATGTCATTGTTAGTTAAATAATTCAGGAAGAGTTTCTTGTTATGAATTGCATCCCAGGAATGCCAGGAATGGAATTCTTTTATTGCCTATGGGGAACTAATAACTTTAATGTTCATTCCCTTTTATTCACCAGGATTTTATTCTTTTTTTTAAACATAGAAAATGTTTAGCATATTTTCTTTTCCTTTGATCTAATCTAGTACATTCACTTTTTCAGAAACTTTTCTTTAAGTTATCCTGGGAAAAATATATGAAATATAGTGTAGGTGCCAAGTTTTGCTGTTCAAAAGATTCCTTGGAGCCTTGATCTATAAATCAGTTGAACTATCTACTACCCATTGTTTATGATGACAAATATGCCTTTTTAGATGTTGAAATATGTCTAAGACACCTGTTCTCTTACAGCAAGAGTTCCCAAACTATAGATCAGGACTCCCTGGGATGTTATGAGAAATTTAGGGAGCTCCCATTTTTAAAAGATTCATCAAGTTTGTGCAGGCAACACAGAAACCATATGAATGTTAACTATAGACTTACTCCCTGCTTTGCTTATGAGGAATTAGCCTGGAAAAATGGGAGATGAAAGAAAGAAAGAAGGAGAGAGGGAGGGAGGGAGGAAGGGAGGAGAGAGGAAGGAAGGAAGGAAAGAATGAAGGGTACTTATTTCTTGCCCTATTGTCAACAAAATCACTTTTATTCATGAGGAGAGGGGTGTTACACAATTAATTTATCACTGCAGTGGGTTGCAATATCTCAAAGTTCATACAATGGAATGAAGGCTATTGCTGAGCACACTGGGTTGTATCCCCAAAATTGTAAGCCGCCCTGAGTCTTCAGAGAAGGGCGGCATATAAATGTAATTTAAAAAAAAAGTTTGAGAACCCTTCTCCTAACCCACAGAATAAAGACAACTAAGTGATTATCAACAACCTACAGGTTATCAACAACCTAGAGATTATCAACAAGATCAGGAGTCAAGAATGAGTATTAAGATACTAAATAGCCCCTAGCCTCCATGAAGCAAGTTTCACTAATAGGAAAAAACAAACAAACATAAAGAGATACACATTCTCAACATGCAGATGGTTGGTTATGGGATTGGTTAGCTGTCCTCTGTGGGAAAAAATGCTTCAATTCTAGAACAATTTTTATACAGCAAAGCTCTTGCAATCAATAAATTTCAGTTAAAAAAAACCAGGTAGTAGGGAATGAGAAAGATCTCTGATTAAGCCCATGGAGAGTTACTGCCAGTCTGAATAATTAGTAGTGGGATAAAGGGACAAAATCTGAGAATGACTTTGATATATTGTCTCCTGGTTCAGGGAGCCCTTAGGTATAATGCTTTGAGAGCCTCCTCTCCTTCCCTCCTTCCTTCACTTTCTTTCCCTTTTTTTTAATTGGCCTGTGTTTCTTTTTTGGCCATGACTTACATTGGGAATCCAATCCATATATTCAGGTGAAGATAATAGTATAGTCTTGTACATGGATAAATATAAATGTGAACCTCTGCATCTGGATTTTATAAACAACAACTTGGTTTGTATGTTGGCCTCAACTCTAGGAGATCAGTCAGGAAAGCTACTGCTGAAAAGTGCTAGAGACTTTTGCTTCTTCAAAGTATCATGATGATGAAAACATATTGCAGCCAGAAGCAGCCAGAAGAGTAACAACTGTAAAGTCTTGGGTCCTTCTCTTCAGCCTTTTCAACAGCAGCCACCTATGCAGCAAGTTGTGGCTAATAGAATAGCAATAATTGCAACATTTTATCAACAAATTTTGAAAGCATTCTCTTAATTCTAATGGATTACACAATATAGGTTTTCTTTTTTTAAAAAGATCCCTCCTAAAACATCGGACAATCAGAAATAAGGTCTGGTCTTTGAGAATTTTTTTTTACTTAATAATGAATAATTGTGTTAGCTGTTACTATAGAGTGCAAAATTAATAGAGATGGATGTAAAACCTGTACAAAAACCAAAAATTTCCCTTCAGAAACATGTAGATATTCTTGAAGATTCAAACAGAAAGGTAGAATCATTCCAAATTATTTTGAAACAGCTCTCTTGATAACAGAAAGATTTCAACATTTAATTGGGAAATCACCTCACTATGGCAGCTGCTCCTATGAAACACTTACGCTATTTTACTTAGTGATATTTCATCTCTGGACCATTTTTAAATGAATTGCTGCCAAACTGTTTTATGCAGAACTGCTGCTGAATCTTGGCTGAAATTCAATTTGGGTCAAGTTTAGAGATTCCCACATAAGGGATATATATATATAGAGAGACATCTGAGGAGTCAGATGTGTTCACGTCTATGTGCATATGTGTACATGTTTCAAATTATGCCAATGCAAGACAAGCTCGGTGTACATGTTTCATGATGTTGCATGGACATTAGAAAGAGGTGGACATTGCCCAATGATGGTACAATAGTGCTTTCATTATTTTGACATTAGTCTTGAATCTTTCAGATGCCTCAGGGTGGAAAAATAATATTTCAGAATGGCTGTATAATAATAACAACTCAAATTTGATTTTATACAAGGATTACATCAGATAATCCTGTCGATTGCAAAGTCAAAAAGGAGTGATACCATTGAGATTTACAAATTCACACTCAGGAAAGTTATGTGGGGGCTAAGAAGTATGAATAAAAGCATTTGCAGTGTTATGCTGCTGACTATCAAAGTTGCTTAGCAGTTTACAATAAAAAACACACATTTAAGACGGACTTTCAAAACAGTTAAAATAGCAATTAAAACAAATAAGTTTTTAAAAAAGTAGATTTAGTAATTGAAACTGAGGTTTAAAAATAACAGTGGAAAGCTTGCACAAATAGATGCATTCTAAAAGCAATAAAAGCATTAACACTTAATTAAGTGTTAAGCGAGTGAACTTCAAAGAGTGGCAGCCACAGTGAGGGCTTGATCTTAAGTTGCCACGAGTTACGAGATATGTTCACAGCAACTGTAGGCGAATCACCTCATGTGACCTTGGTAAGTGAGGAGGATCATCCAGAAAGAAATATTCCCTCAAATGCCCTGGATTTAAGTGGTTTGAGGCTTTAAAGACAATGAACAAGTTTACATAGCCTTTTGCTCAAAAATGAACTGATATCCAGTGCAATCTAGTTTTAAATAAATGTGTAATATAGCTCCTTCACAACTGAAATATTTAACACTCCCCTTCCCAGGTGGGTTCACAGTCATTCAAAAGCCATTTTGGATCATTCCTAAGTGCTCCCATTCAAAGTAAGGGAGCAGCACTGCCAGAGAACCGGCTTTGGCTGCAGAATCAGCAGATTGTTGGCAGGAAAAAGGAAAATTCCTACTCTTCAGCAGCCATTTTGGGGAGGAGATGGGTGGCATAAAAATTTAATAACTAAATAAATATGCCTCTCTCAGTATTTAAATGGTTACTGCTTCACTCCCTGGTTTCTCCACAACTAGTCAATATCCTGAGGGACATGTCCAGTCCATTTTGATGAACAGGCTTAGTCAGAAGAGGTCAACAGATAACAAATCTCATTGTAAGAGCCGAAACAACTTGAATGACATCAGCTAAAACAGACCCGAATATTCAAAACGTTTTTCTTAGACTGTTTGGAATCGTATCTGAAACAAAACAATCCCATGTTGATTTGTAATCAAACAGCAAGATCTGCCAGAGGTTGGGTGTAAAAAAAAGTCAAAATAGCAGTTGTGACTGTGCAAACAAAGCCTCAGTCTGTTGTATATGAGTGTGATGCTGACACACGTACAAATAAGGTGGGCCTTTGATCCTATAGTCATGCTGCCATCTGGACTTTTTTGACTCCTTATCCCTTGTGGATACTCTTTTACTCTAACCAAAATATCCAAAACAATGGTGTGCTCTTTTGTACAATACATTAACCACTTAAACCTGCTATTTTTGGCCTGAAATTGTTCATATTTGATCAATTTTGAACAACTCTAGTAGGCATTTTCATATCAACATACAGTAGTACATATTTACAAATAGGCACTTGCATAAACACAGATGCAAATGTATTTAGATCCTGAAGTGTTGGAACATTATTTTTAAAAGTGGGAAAAATAATAGATTTCAGTTTGGCTCCTTCAAGAGATCCTTTTCTCCTCAATATAAATATACCATATGGAAATGCTTGAATCAACATTTCCACATAATTGGTTTCTTATGTCATTGTCAATTCTATTCTATGTTACTGTGCTAAGTATCCTCCCACTCTGTTATTTTCAGGGAAAGTTTCTGTGGCAGCCACAAGGATTTTGAGCGTTAAGGTTGGCTGAACTCACTCTGTTTAACAGAAAAGAACTGAAATACCCACAATGAACTCACAAGTTTATTGTTACTGAACACGAACAGTGCAGTTACCTTCTCTTCCAATAATGCAGAGGAATAACTGGGCTGTTTAAGTCATTTTTATTCAGATAAGTAACATCAATTCTGTTCAGACTTGGCATAAGATAGATGTACTGTCAGGCTCGAAAAACTGAGAAAGGCACACCGAGGTTCTTCAGAGCACTTTCCCTTATTGTTCCTCATCTATAGACAGAAATCTTGCCAAATTAAATCAAACTACTTGCATCATTAAGGATATACTCTGAGAACTTCTAGGGAAGAGCTGTCTTGACCTTCTTCCGCTCAAGCAAACTATCTAAACTTTGCTGTTTCTTACTCCTCTGGAATGCAGCCCCTCCCCCCAGGAATCCAGACTGCATTCCACCATGGGTGCTACTTGGTTAAATCTGACTGATGGATTTGAAACATTCAGAGGTTTCTGAATTCAGGGAGAATTTCTGCCATAGTTCCATTCCACTGGAGGATGTTCTCCATTTTTTTTGTACAATCCTAAACTCCCTAAAAGCAGCCTGGTGAATCACTGCATAATAATAGCATGCTATCTCTTTCTCTATGGGAGTAAAAGCAGAGAACATCATGTCCTTTGTGGTCTTCTTCCACTAAAATAAGTTAAGAAAAAAAAGTGTGGCCCCAGGGTTCCAAAACTGCTGCCCACCTTTGGTAAGACAATCACCTAAAATAGTAAGGACTTAATTGCAAGAACTTAATTGAAAAAAAATTGAGGAATACCTGTTGTCGAATAGTAACATAAGGGCTGCATTTGGATGTTACAAGGGAATACAGTTTGTGTAATAAGCATGAATCTGTATCTCTGACAGTTAGGAAGAAAGATTGAGATATAATCACTTCCCACCTAAAAGGAGGGAAGATTTCATATATTCTTGCAATTAAGAGCCATGGTGGCACAGTGGTTAGAATGCAGTACTGCAGACTAACTCACTTCTCACTGTAGCAGTTTGATCCTGAACAGCTCAAGGCTGACTTGGCCTTCCAGTCTTCCAAGGTTGGTAAAAGAGGATGCAAATGGTTGGGGGCAATACACTGACTCTTTAAACTACTTAGAGAGAGCTGTAAAGCACTGTGAAGTGGTACGTAAGTCTAAGTGCTATTGCTATTTTGTGTCCTTTCAGTTTGGGTGTAGTACTGAGTCTGTTGCAATATACCTTATGCATGGAGCTTAGAGTCATCACACCTACAGTATATGATGAGTCTAAACTCCATGCATAAGGTATATTCACTGTAGTTATATCAGACCTTTAATCCTCCCTACCTGTCCTCTTTGCATCAAGAATCTATACTGAGATGTTGCACAGAGCTTTAAAGCCCTTTTAATCTTTGCTCCAGATGTGGAACATGAAATCTGTGTAAAGCTGGGTGAATATTGGGGCAGGGGGAGGGTAATGTCATAGTATCCTTGATTGCTTTTAAATCAGTCTAAATACAGTTAGAGAAAATGATTATTCAGGGAGGGAGGGAGGGAGGGAGGGAGGGAGGGAGGAAGGAAGGAAGGAAGGAAGGAAGGAAGGAAGGAAGGAAGGAAGGAAGGAAGGAAGGAAGGAAGGATTTCCATAAAGAGCAACATGGATAGGGATGTGGGGAAAGACAATTTACATCAAGACCTTGCAGAAATGACATTTCAGGCAGAGGATGGCTAATCTGAAAAGACAAGCTTAGCAAAGTGTTTTGGCATCAGGGCGCAACAGTTCTTTCAATAATAGATCCTCTTAATCTGAAATATTTGCATTCAGTTAATATTTGCATTGAATCTTCTAGAAAAGGAGACCTATGCTGTTTGTTTTCTTTTAAATGTATTATTTCTGAATTTAATAACAACCATTCAACAATACATAAACAAATATTGTTCTAAAGTTGTCCTAAAAGCCCTGATAAACTTTCTCCTTGCATATGGTTATTTTAATGCCTGGTTATGAAGTGCATGCTTAGTTTGTGGTACCAAACTCAAATTAAATGTTGAGGATTACACACACACACACACACACACACACACACCTCCCAATATAAACAGAAATGTTTGCTGCACTACACTATCCTCTGGAATGGCATATTAAGTCACAGCTATAACAAGGAATTTCTGCTGTGATTGGCTTGAATCGCAGTTTATGTGAAAGCACTCTTTCCCCAGGTACTTTTTGGCTGCATTTTCCTGCCCTTTTTAGGACACTTGCTCATTAACACAATTAATAGAAGTGTCTATAGATGCTACTCATTGTTTTCATTAGGCATCTATTTTTCTTATGCACTTTTGTGTAATCTGGCCACAGTAACTGCTTACCGTGTTCTTACCGGAGCCAAGTCTTCCTGCTGCAGATAGTTATCACACAATGTTTTATGAATGTATTTTCCCACCACTTAACCTCAAATCAGTTCTGTTTCCAAGTCTCCTTAGCCAGATGATTTAGCTAATCCCCCAGCACGTTATCAAATGTATCTCTTCATTAATTAGGCACTTGTGTTCCATGTCCAAACCTAAACAGTCCCATCCCAACATTCTTCCATGAAGTGAATTGTTAATCAAAATCAACTTGTGAAAATGTGTCCTTTTTTCCTGTTAAGCTTGGAAGAATCCATTGTGTTGGAGTTCCTGAACAGTACCGGATGTAATGTTTTGAATAGCATCTTCTCTGGCCAGCCTGAAGGCAATTCCAGAGTATGCAAAGTGTCCATCCACAGTAGACCTGGGCATTTTACAGCCCCCAGATCACATCTGGCCCTTTGGCTGTTCTTGTCCAGCTCACGAGATCAATCGGAAATATTTATTTATTTTTTATTTATTTGATTTGTCAATTGCTTACAAAATAATAGGTATAAGTATAAACATGAATAAGAATACAGAAAATAGGTACGATTAAATGGGGACAATAGGACAGGGACGGGAGGCACGATGGTGCACTTATGCACGCCCCTTACAGACCTCTTAGGAATGGGGCGAGGTCAATAGTGGATAGTTTGATGTTAAAGGAGTGGGGATTTGAGGATGTAACTACAGAGACAGGTAGTGCTTTCCAGGCATTGACCACTCTGTTGCTGAAGTCGTACTTTCTGCAATCAAGTTTGGAGCGGTTAACATTGAGTTTGTATTTGTTGTGTGCTCTTGCATTGTTGCGGTTGAAGCTGAAGTAGTCATTGACTGATAGACATTGTAGCAGATAATTTTGTGTATAGAATAGAATATAATTCTTTATTGACCAAGTGTGATTGGACACACAAGGAATTTGTCTTGGTGCAAATGCTCTCAGTATACATAAAAGAAAAGATACATTCGTCAAGAATCAAGAATCATAAGGTATAACGCTTAATATTAGTCATAGGGTACAATAAGCAAATTAGAAATCAAATGTAAATAAGTGTGCCACTGAGTCAGAAGAAGAAGAAGTTGAGTTGGGTACATCTGTGCACAGTCACTGTACACTTTTTCAGTCAGCTGGTGGCCACAGGAGGCTGAGGAGAGAAGGCATTTTTCCACACCTGTGCAGCGCTCGCCCCTCATCTGGATCAGGTTGAGGAGCTGGGGTGAGGGAGTTTGAAGACATCAAATCAGACTTCATTGGTTTGGCCTTCCACAACAGTACTAATTTCTTAAGTGGCCCTTTGGGAAAATTAATTGTCCACTCCTGATCCACAGCTAATAATTATTGGCATTAATATTCAGAATGAGGAGCATCAAGGTCAAAGGAAGCTATGATTATATTAAGTTATGGGATCCCAATCTTTGCTTTCTTTCTTAGACAGTCCTTAACATAGTCTCTTGAGTAAGTTGTAACTTAAAACTCTTATTATGTAATAGTTTATAACGCTACTCCATTTTTTCCACTTGCCCACTCCTGCCTCAAGCCTTTTCTCTTCCTTACTGCCATCAAGTCTCCCACAACTTGCATCATGCGTCATGCACTGGCCATGCCCATGCCTGGTTTACTGAAGGGTGGGAGTCCCAATACGTCACATGACGACGCTGTGACGACATGAGTTTGACACTCCTAGCCTAGATCATCAGACAGACTTGGAAATAGGGAGGATGGTTTTGCAATGGCAAGTAACTCTTTTGCTCAAATTTGGTTGATATCCCAATTGTCTGGGGAAAAAAATGACCTTAAAACAGTGGAATATGTGTTAATAATGCCCAGGCCTGACTACCGTTACCAAACATCAAACCAGCATGCAAAACAGATGCTCTAACATCGCACTGAAGCAGGTAGGTGAGAGAAAAATTTGCCAGTGAACAACAGTGTTCTTCAATATTGCAGTGGCTTGTGGTCCTCGACTTGCAATCATTCATTTTGACCACTGAAGTTACAACAGTACTGAAAAAAGTGACTTATGATTCTTTTCACACTTACGACTATTGTAGCATCCCTGTGGTTCGCATGATAGAAATTTGTATGCTTGGAAACTGGCATGTATTTATGACAGTTGCAGTGTCATCAGTGGTGGTATGCTACTGGTTTGGCCTGTTTCAGCTGAACTGGTAGCAAAAATTCCTACCAGTTCGGCCGAAGTTCGGTAGTAAAAAAAAGCCTCCTACTCGAACCGGTAGTGGAACAGGTAGGATCCCACTGCTGCCCAAGATCATGTGATCCCCTTTTGTGACCTTCTGACAAGTAAAGTCAATGGGGAAGCCATTTTCTTGTTTCATCTAGCTAACCAAATGATATTTTCAGTGCTTTATTTTAGCAATAACAATAGCACTTAGAGTTAGATACTGCTTGACAGAGCTTTACAGCCCTCTCTAAGTGATTTACAGAATCAACATATTGACCCCAACAATCTGGGTCCTCATTTTACCAACCTCAGAAGGATGGAAGCCTGAGTCAACCTTGAGCCGGTCAGTATTGAGCTGCTGGCAGTCGGCAGACTTAGACTGCAATACTGCATTCTAACCACTGCACTGTCACTGGCATGCATGTATGACTTTAGCCTCTAGTTTTCAGCAAAGTCATTGAATATTAAGGGTAGGGGTAGGCAAGAGAACTCTGCCAAGTAAATCTCTGCTACAACTAAAATGTGTGATTACACATAAACTTGAGTGACCTCAACTGAGAGAGATATTACCATAAATTGATCAATAGTATTCTGAAAGTTCTGATTACAATTTAGATGCCACATCATACAGATGGGATCTTCCCTGCCAGACTTGGGCAAGTGCTTGGATCCATCATCCCTGTCCACCAAATTGTTTCTTTAAAGTTTCATAATAGGGGAAGGATTTTCTTATGACCTACTTTTCCATCTGTGTTGCACTACTCCTTTGAACAGAAAAGAATAACCAATGACTATGCCTTCTGTGGCTATCCATAAACTAATTATCCACAGTACTGTTTCCAGTGTATGTGGAGAAAGAGGGGTGTGTGTCAGGTGTGAAGAATCAGGATCACATGCTAAGTTCCAGTTAAGCAGATTTATTGTTCTTGCCTATACACAACAATCAAGTCAATCAATAGTTAGCATTAAATTGATGTTAGGTAAGAGTTAATGGAATTGAAGAGGGGCTGGATTTCGACTGTTTGTGGGAACATAATGACTCCAGGCTGGTTCCTCTTTTGACTCCACCACAGGCTCTTTCTGTCTTTGCCTTACAGGAAGAGTGGGGGGGAAGGGAGGGAAAGATATGGATAGATAAGATAGATAAAAAAATAGATAAGATTTTACATTATCCCCCCCCTCTCTCTCCTCCCCCACCTCTGCCTCTGCTTTTGCCTGCCTTTTATCCCATTTTTGCCAGTTAACTGGTTTGCTTTTTAAATATTTCCTGATATTTAACAAATAAACACCAAGCTAAATATTTTTTCTAGCTGAACTAAGTGGAGTGTATACTTCCTCTGATCTAGACACAGGAACTGACTGGGAATATGCTGGCTACAAACCAAACTAGAAATTACCAGTAATTTTTCAACAATGACCTTATGAGAAAATAGTGTCTTGTTATCAAGTTAAAATCTTGAATTTTTTTATTTTTATTTTTTTTTGCTAAATATAGAGAAAAATGTTTGTGAAGGGGAATTTCCCTCTGTTTCACTTTTCCTCTTTTGGCTTGGAATCAGTAATTAAAAGTTCAGCTTTGGCAATTGCCAATTTTTTCTTTACTTTTGTAGATTATCGTGAGAAACCCAGAGAAAGTAAGGCACTTTAAATAAAGAATGGGTAGCTAGCCCATCACTGTTTTCTGTGTTTACCAGATTCAAGAGAATTGGCTTCATTCTTTACCTGATGTGCAATCTGGTACTGCCAAATTTTGCACATCACTGAAACGTAAAATTAACCAAATAACAAAAGCTACTCAGAGTGATGTATTGCTGGTTAGCAGTCAAATCCCTCAGAAAATAATTTCCAAATAGCTGATTAGAGCACAGTAATAATAATGCAAGAAGTCTGCCTGAAAAATGAATTAACTGAGTTATTAACAAGCCATTGTATGATTCCAAAGAGCTCACTCTTGAACAGCCGTGTCACGCTTCTGGATGTGTTATTGATATGGCCTTGCATCTTTCCATTTGGGTTTTGCCATAGAATAAGTCATTCTGTCACATCTCTGCATAGAATTTATTGCATTAATGCTGATAATTATGCCCTATATGTGAAAAGTCTGTGAAATTTCCAAGGACAGTTTACAGTATTTATGAAGACACATGCTTTCAAAGAGATGATTTCTTCTCTACTGCTAAAAATAGTAAACAAGCTCATTCAGAATAGGATAAAAGGTGTCACAACAATCAAACTCAACATAAAGTTTAGAGAAAGTGTCTCTTGGCACTCAAAGAATATTAAGTGCAGTTCCCTGGGTAGAAAAATCAACGTTTGGAACCACCTTGGGCAGAAGATGGGAGAAATTTGTATGCATAGTATGCAGCAAGCAAATTCTATAGAGAAAGTTGTAAAATAGGTGATACACATCTTCAGTTTCATTTGCATGTGCCCAAATCATGACTGAATTTTTGTGGTATTTGCATCACATGATTATGAGTGTGTGTATGTGTGTGTGTGCACATTTGCAAACAAATATTTTTTCAGCCTAATGGGTAAAAAACGGGGGGCGGGATTGGAATTTCTATGATATATATATATATATTGACGGCAGCAAGATTACTTTATGCACAAACATGGAAGGATACTCTGATTTCCACAATGGATGAATGTCTGCAAAAGAGTTGGAGTTAGGGTTAGGGTTATCAAAGCCAAATGTCTGCTTTGATCAAAGAAAAGAGCACAATTAATTTTGTTTCTACTTGGAAACTGCTTTTGGACTTTGTGCTCAATGTGCTCGAAAAAATGAAACTTTGATTTTGGGTTTTGCTGACTAGATAGGTTTGATGTTATAGAAATACCATCAGTTATTTCTAGTTTGTATTATTATATAAAAGTAAAAAGTTGAGGTCTCAAGTTATTACCTTATTCTACTGTACCAAAAGGAGTTGGAAGTCAAGGCTTTTTTTTCTTTTTCCCATCTACCTTTTACTTGTCTCTCTTCCCCTTTTTCTTCCCTATTTTACCTTTATTTTCATTTTTCCTTGTATTTTTTATTTTATGCTTTGATGAACTAGTAAAATGTTGAAATTCAAACAAATATTTTAAGCCTTGAGGCTGAATACATTTATTTGACTTTCCAAAACACCTCAGACACAAAAAAGACACATTAAAATTGCCTTACGCTCAACTACATAACCACCATACTCCCTTTAACCAACAGAAGTTGTGTGTATGTGTGTACATGTAAAAGTACAACTCGACCACAGAAAGTTGTAGACCACCTTAAGTGGAAAATCAGCACTTTCAACTGCCCCCAGAAATAGTCAAAAACTAATAGAAATAATGAAACATTACATATAACATGATGGATGGTCTCTTGTTTCTTCCCTCTATGCAGAAAGGCAGCATATAAATAAAAGTACATGAAGGATCATTCAAAGTCTCTTGATACAGGCATATATTTTGCTCTTTTTGAGGCCTGAGATGAAAAATAGCACGACTTATTTTCTAGATTGGCAGTTGACTTCTTCCCTCAGTAGAATGAGACACCAATTTCCACCTATCAGAAGGCTGTGAAATCCTTTGAAGGCACAGGATTGCTCAGATAGCATCTGTATTACCATCTCCAGCCCTTCAATGTTACCTCAAGTGATTCCCTTACAATGCCTTACAAAAAAACCCAAGCATGCAGGTTCAGGTGGATCTTCTCTATACCTCAGATGATGAAGTCATTTGAAAATGGTCTTAAGGTCTCAGGAATGCAAAGGCCTATTCTGAATTATAATCACATCAGGGAAAGTCAGTTTTTATAAGGTTTCAACATCTTTTTCGTGTATGCTCCTTCTAGAATACCAAAAGCCTTTGTGTAAAATTTTGTAAATATTTCAATGCCTAAGCAGCTTTGGTTTGTGTAGGTTGGTAAAGTTAACCCAAAGTAAATTGAGAAGTGGGAGAAACAGCATCACACCAAAAATCAGTGCACGTAGCAAACTCCATTCTTTGACAGCGGCTTTGGCTTTTCCTTCAACTATGTCCTTAATTCACCCCATTCTGCTCATCGGAGGGAGGTCAGATTTAACAGCCTCCTATCTCCTGACTCCCTTTCTACTGTAAACATCCCTGAAATGCAATTTTGGTCTAGATTATACAACACTGGTCACATATATTTAAATTAATGAGCTCATATCCTGTCAAGGAATCAGCCACAAAACTGAATCCAGACAGGAGGTTGGATAGCCAAGGTAACGAATGAGTAAAGAGAAAAGGAAGCAAACAAAAAATTCAATGTGCACAAATAATACACATGAGCAAGTCTAATTTAAATGTCCCAAATCATGCATGATGATAATGTATGTTTCTTTTTTTAGCTCTGCAGAAAGCTTTGATGAAGGCAAAGAAAGAGGGGAAAAACACTTATGAAATGAAAAAAATCTCTCTTTTAGGAAAGAATTAAATCTGTAATTGAAAGGTGGATTTCCATGTCAGGAAGGATACTTTAAAGGGGGTTAACCCATGCCCTACCATCATCTTTTTTCTCTGTGTAGTTACTTTTCTTCAGCTGCCTTCAATTCAAGCCAAAAGAAGAATTCTGAATGAACATTTACCAAAGCTGCAAATAAAATCCCCTGTAGATTTCAGTACGAGCAAATTGGTACACTCTTACTGAAACATGCTGTATATATGTCTATGATGCTGTGAATGGAATTGTCAGGTGACTATCTTTCTCCAATAATTCAGAATGCATACATGAAAGAATATGAAAAGAAAGATTAAATCAAAAACCTAATGTAAAAATGTATATTCAGGGAAGTTGCATATAAAGTCTATGGAATGGGAGAAGGGTTGACCAATAAGAACAATTTTCACCAGTTGAAATTTAAAAATGATCCCTGCTATGAAGGGACGGGGAAAGGGAAGGAGAGGGGAGGGGAGGGAGGGAGGAGGGGAGGAAAGGAAAGGAAAGGAAAGGAAAGAAAAGGAAATTTAAGTCTAATATTATTACAAACCTGATTTAGACTGATACAACCATCATTTCACCTCTCAGGCAAAAAGGATTGAAGGAGGAAGTCACAGTTGAAAGACTATAATAACATTTCTCCTGGTTCAATCAAAGGCCTTTTGTCCTGTTATTTTGTTTCATATGTGGCCTATACCACAATTCTAAATATGTTTAGTGCTTTGCCTAAAATTGCACTTCTTTCTCTATTACTCTGTTGAAATTCATTAGAGTTTCAGGCTTGTAGACACCCAGCCTGTAAAAAATGTCACATTTCATCCTCAAACTTTGGATAGAGGGGAAGCCTTGAGAACAGGCTGGATTTCAGCTTTGTTCTGAACTGCATTTCCCAGATCCAGTCCTGGAATCCGTTCAAACTAAAATGGTACAGAAATGCATATTTTAAGAAGATAGGTTAAGTGCATTTTTTGGAATAAAATAAGGGTCTGCTTGGGGAGAAAACATGTGAATTTAAAGAAGACTTAAATTTCAGTTAACTTAGTAACATTGTGGAACAGATTTCTAAATGAATATGAATGAATCTGACATAGTAGGTATAAATTGGCCACTCAGCCTTAACAGAAACAAGAACCAAAAGAAGCTATAACACTTCAAAGTTTGAATAAAATAATAAGATCCTCACCCAATTAGTTTTCTCCTCAGATTGTTCTGTTTGAAGCCTCTCTTATCCAGTGCCTCTTACTTCTTATTTCATACATTTCTATTTGGAGAAATTATTGGCAACTATAGCTCTTAAAATATACTCTAAATTTGCCCTGCTACTTTCTCACTCTGCCAAATAGATGGTGGGATGTTTTTACTTTTTCCACAGCTACATGCAAACCTGTAAAATTTCATATTACTTGTTGACCGTTTCACTTAGACCACAACCAACTGTCTGTTTGAAGCTATTTTTAGGGAACCACAGAAATGTTTCCACTAATATGGCACTTGGTGGGGGGAAGGAGTATAGCCGATATGGAAGAAAATTCTTCTGCACCCTGCTCAAAACACACATTCTAGGTTTCAGCTGTTTGTAACAGCATACAGAGCTGAAATTCTTCATAGATTCAAATAAAAAAGAATATTGCAGAGTTGGGTTTTTAGGGATATCTTAGAATGAGTGAATGACAGCCTCCATTTCTTGGTGATTCAAAATGCCTGGGTTATAGTCGTGACATCTCATTAAATTTGTTATATTAAAAGGATGGAGTGGATTATGGAGAAACCTAATTTTATTTAGGGAATTTTATATTTGGATCTGTTTCTTGATTTTTCCTAGTTTATTGTCTCCCAGCAGTGATACCCTTAGTCTTCTGGACTGTTCTACTACCACAAGAGCCTTGGTAGCTCAGGCTGTTAAATGCCTGCTCTTAAGATCCAGCTGCCTACAATTATTGTAGGCTCGAATCCCACCAGGCTCAAGGTTGACTCTCAGGGTAGGTAAATTGAGGACCCAAGATTGTTGGGGGCAATTAGCTGACCTTGTAAAAATGCCGCTTAAAAGCAGGCATATACAATGGAATGAAGGCTATTGCTGAGCACACTGGGTTGTATCCCAGAAATTGTAAGCCGCCCTGAGTCTTTGGAGAAGGGCGGCATATAAATGTAATTTTAAAAAAAATCCATTTTTATGTTAGGAATTGGCTTATTGAAAATTGATAGCTGTTATGTATGCAGGTTTGAATGTCATTGGTTAAGTTTGAACTGTTCTTGTAAAATGTCAGAAATGATTGGTTTAAAAAGTGCGGGAAAACCCTGCACTCTGATTGGCTGGCAACTGCGCTGCTGGCTATGCAGCAGGTCTATTATGAGCTGTAGTCACTAATAAACTCTTCACTGAAGCACTCTGCGTCTGACTCTTCATGCAAATCAACACTGGCGAAGGTGGGATCCTTCGAGAGAAGACAAGCGGAGAAAGAGCTGAGAGAGATGGCTGTGCTGAACACCCCCAACCCCATTGATCCGATGGCAGAAGACTGGGACCGTATGCAGATCGTTTCCAAAGGTATTTGGAGGAAACAATCCGACATTTCCGACAAGCGGAAGAGGGCGGTCTTTCTTACCCACTGCAGTCCGGCTGTTTTCAAGATGGCGAAGGCATTGGTGGAGCTGCAGGCGTTAAGGTAATGGACTGGCCCGACTTAGAAAAGTTATTAAGAGCCCATTACGTGCCACCTCCGCACCTTCCGCCGCGAGTTGAAGACCTGGTTATTTGACCAACCCGGCTGTGACCCTTTGGGAGGTTATTTTTAAATTTTAATTCATTTTATAAATATTTGGGCTTATAACTCTGATTTAATCGTTTTTAAATGTATTTATTGTTCTTTGCTTTTTAGTTGTAAAGCACTTGAGTCTTCGGAGATGGGCATATAAGTTCAAATAATAAATAAATAAATAAATAAGTATCGTGCCTCATTAAGAGACACGAATTCTACCGTCGGGATCAAGGGAAGCGAAACATTAATGACGTGGCAAGTTTAAGGGACATTGGGGTGCATATGAATTTGTCAACTTAGAAGAGGTCATCTTGATCGATTTGTTCTAGGCCTAAAGACAAGGTTTTGCAGAGCAAATTATTAATGAAACCTAAGATCACGTTTAAGGAGGCCATAGAAGAAGCTTCTTCAGCGGAAGCTACCAAGTCCTCAGCAGCAGCCATGAAGAAAATTAACAAGGCTGCAAGCCATCCTGATGTGAAAAATCACAACAACCCATTCTTGAGCAAATAGATTCTGATTCAGACTGTAGTGAGGTGGAGGAAGGAATTTATAGACTCAGAATGGAGAAGAAAAGGAAAGACCTTGGAAGAAAGAGGCAAGACTTTTATTGCAGAGGTTGTGGGGGGCCACCCTGCACTGAATGCAGGTTTTTGATACCATCTGTCTCCGTTGTGAAAAAGAGGTCACCTAGCGAATCTGCAAATCATCCAGAACTCCACCAAGCAGAAAGAAGTTTCTGACAAAGATTTCAAGCCTAACAACTTCAATGAGAAAATGGGGCAATACAGAAGCAAATGGGAAGAATGAAACTCATCAAACAGTCACCATTGGTCATTCTTCACTTAAGAAGAAGAAAAGTACATGTGAAGGTACTAATTGAAGGAAGGCCTTTCCAAATGGAAGTAGACTCAGACTCCTATTTATCTATGGTGTCATGGGACACTATTCACAGGCTACTTCCCAACATTCAGAAGAAGCATTTCCAAGCAAGCACTGACTCTTAAAGACTACCAAGGGAACAAAATTCCAGTAGTTGGAACAAGAGAATTCATTGTGAAGTTCAAAGGCCACACCAAACGTTTGCCCCTGACCATCGTGGACAAGGCCACCCAAGCTTGCTGGGACTTGAGTGGTTCAATCCACTAGGCATCGAGGTGACTGGCATCAATCACGTGAGCAACACTGAATGGAAGGAGGCCTTGAAGTCTGAGTTTCCAGAGGTCTTCAGCAGCGGATTGGGCAAGTATGGGGACCCCTATCACTTTCAACCTAGTTCCCAAGGTGCCACCAATTCGTTTAAAGCCCAGAAGGGTCCCATTTGCCTTAAAGGAAAAAATTGATGCACAATTAGACTAATAGATCAAGAAGTTTTAGAGCCCACTGACCACTCCAGATGGGAGACACCCATAGTCACACCAGTCAAGACTGATGGGTCAGTAAATCTGTGGAGACTATGGGGACATTAAACCATGCGCTTCAGCAGAGCGTATATTCAGTTCCAGTGGTGCATTATTTATTACATTCACTTGGCAGGGGCACAGTCTTTGCCAAATTGGATCTGGCCAGGCATATCAACAACTAAGGTTGATGATGCCACTGCAGAGGCCCAAACCATTGTGACTCATAGAGGTGCCTTCAAATGTAAAAGGTTACAATTTGGAGTAGCGTGGCACCAGGCATCTTCCAAAGCCTTATGGAAAGGATGCTCCAAGGATTGCCAGGGTAGTGCCTTACTTTGATGATGTGTTAATCTCTGCTGAAAATGACATTACGAGAGAGACTCAGAGAAGTCCTTACCAGATTCAAGAAAGTGGGGTTAAAAGTCAAGGAAGAAAAATGCACTCTTAGAACTGACAAGGTTGAGTTCTTGGGCTATATGATTGACAAGCATGGCATCCACCCTACAGATGCCAAGGTTCAAGCAATCAAAGAAGCCCCTAGACCAAAATGCAAAACAGACTTGCAAGCTTTCCTTGGACTTATTAACTTTTATCACATGTTCCTACCTCAGAAGGCAACCATTGCAGAACCATTACACAGATTGCTTGACAAAAGTCTGTTTGGGTCTGGGGCAGGAAGGAACAATCAGCATTTAACAGTAATAAAAGACTAATCACGTCTGATGCTGTACTCATACAGTTCTCTGAGAATTTACCTGTTGTACTGACTTGTGATGCATCCCTCTTTGGAGTGGGGGGGGGGTTTGAGCCACAGGCTTCCCAGTGGGGGGGAAGCCCCTATTGCATTTTACTCTCATACCTTGACCAAAGCAGAGAGGAATTACAGCCAATTGGACAAGGAAGCATTGGCAGTTGTTGCAGCTGTTAAGAAATTTACCATTGTCACAGATCACAAACCTTTGTTAGGCATTGTGGCAGGAGACAAACCTACACCCACTATCCTGTCACCAAGAATGCTGAGGTGGACTGAATTTCTTGCTGCTTCTTCATACAAACTTATCCACCAGCCTGGCAAAGACATTGGACATGCTGATGCCTTGAGTCGTTGCCCACTTCCTTGTCATAAGGAGGACTTTGAACCTGAGGTGCACACCTTTTTCCTAGAAACTGTTGCCAAGCTTCCAGTACACACTGCTGAAATTACCAGAGAGACTGCCAAAGACACTTTATTGGCTCCTATTATAGGCTAGATTAAGAAAGGTTGGCCTTTTCAAGATCTACCTCACTTTGCCCAACCTTTTAAGTACAGGCAAACTGAATTATCTGTATTAAGAGGATGTATTTTGTGGGGTAACAGGGTGGTTATTCCTGCAAAACTGCAAAGAGAGGTTTTGGAAATGTTACATGAGGGTCATCCTGGTATTGTAAGGATGAAGGGATTGGCCAGGAGTTATGTATGGTGGCCAGGTATTGACAAAATGGTTGAAAACTGGGTTGCATCTTGTCCCAACTGTCAGGTAGTCAGGCCTGCCCCACCTCTCACCCCCAAACAGGAATGGGAATGCCCTAGGGGCCCCTGGTCTAGGATTCACATTGATTTCGCTGGCCCTACCAGAGGGCACACCTTCCTTATTATAGTAGATGCATATTCCAAATGGCTAGAGGTAATCCCTATGGCATCCACCACAACTGATGCTGTCATCAAGTAGCTTTGTAACCCACGGGTTACCTGATGTTCTTGTCTCTGACAATGGCCCTCAATTTACATCCAACCTTTTTGAATCCTATCTAGCACAACTGGGTATCAGACATGCCCTGACAGCCCCTGGGCACCCTTCGGCTAACGGCCGGGCTTAACGCATGGTACGTTTTACCAAGGAGAAACTTCAGCAATTGGGTCCTGGGGACATCACTGAGAAAGTTGAAAAACTTCTTAGTGTTCAGCACATCACTCTAACCCATCAACTAACTTATCCCCAGCAGAGTCGTTGATGGGTAGGAAACTTAGGTCTCCCCTTGACCGCCTTCATCCCACCTATGCACCCAACGCACCACTTGATTCCACTAGCAAAGTTCGCACGTTCCATGTGGGTGATTCTGTTTATGCTAAGAACCTTATGGGTGAACCTTCGTGGATTCCTGCTGAAATAACTCAAATCACAGGCCCTCGTTCTTACAGGGTACAAACAGAGGATGGAGTCCTCTGGAGCAGGCACATTGATCAGCTTAGATCCAGGTTACCTCAGGAACATCGCAATTGTTCCTCTCTAGTTCCCATACCTAATGCTTTTCTAGGGGAGGGGAGGAACATGAGGATAATCAGCAAACAAGAATCAACCCCATGTGTAATGAGCCATTATGACAGGAACCATCCCAAAACCTGTCACAATGCCAAAATCCATCCTTACAAGTGGAAGATTGCATATCACTACCTGACTTGGGTGCTGACATTGGGCTGGAGATGGGTTGGGAGGAGAGACCAGATTCTAACAATCAAACAGGGTCTTCTTTCACAGGAAGTCCAACTAGGGAAATGTCAACAGACACATTTCCACTCTCACTGGGTGAGAACATTAAAACTTCTGAACCACGAAGGTCTCAACGTACGTAAGAGCCCCACCTATTTAAAAGAATATATTAGATAGGTTGGGGTTTGAGTATGGACTGAACCTAGTGGGGAGGGGTGTTATGTATGCAGGTTTGAATGTCATTGGTTAAGTTTGAATTGTTCTTGTAAAATGTCAGAAATGATTGGTTTAAAAAGTGCGGGAAAACCCTGCACTCTGATTGGCTGGCAACTGTGGCTGCTGGCTATAAGTAGCAGCCACAGCCCAGCCAAATCGGGTCTGTTATGAGCTGTAGTCACTAATAAACTCTTCACTGAAGCACTCCATGTCTGACTCTTCATGCAAATCTAACAATAGCAAAATTTGGTAGTAATCTAGCTGTTATGTCTGTATATGTTTATAAAGCATTTTTAAAAATCAGTGCAGCTATTATAATTTAAATCTCTTCCTTACTGGATTTATTCTACCTAAATTTATTTCTCTTTCCATTATACTTGCCCTATTTTTCTTTTTTCTTAGTTCATCTCTTGATAACCATATGAGGTAAAGTGTGTGTGTGTGTGTGTGTGTGTATGTAGTTCTGTTTTTATAGAACTAAACAGATGTATGAAAAATTTCTTGTGCCCAAAGTACTGAAGAAATATGGTTCCACTGTCAAAAAGGACAGCCACATTACAAATGGCTAAACACAATCTTGTGTTGTGATGTAGATAATAATTTTTGCTAAATGCAACAGAGAAAGGAATGAAGCTCCAATTTTCTTGGCAGTCCCATGAGTACCTCTTAATATGTAATGCAACTCTTAATAGCAAGCTGTAGTTCTGACAGAAATGGCAAAATTCACTCCTTTAATGAAATATTTTAAAAATGACTATTTACTTTTGTATCTGCTTTTTGTTAACTGAAAGACAGGTTTTTTAAAAAATATATAATAATTGCACTTGTATTGAACACAGTTGGAAGTAACTTTTTCACAGCATTTCATGAGTGTGTCACTTTTTAAACTTTCTCTGTTGTCCCCTTTCCCTATTTTTCCTTTTATGTAATTCTGAATTTTACTTTTTATGTTTGAAAACTAATAAAAAGTTATTAAATAGCAAGCAGGGAGTTTAATTGCATAGAAGTAAGAAAGGCACGATTTTATTATCAAAGAGATATGTTTCATGATGTGACCACTATAGAACTTACAACTTCATCTCTGAAAGTTCTGTTGATCAAGCCTCCGTTTCAAAAAGTATTTATATAGTGGAGATCTTTTTGGTTGGAAACCTTTAAAGATTCATCTTTGGACACTGTAGCTGTAATCCAACCAACATCAGTTTCTTCACTGAAGTTTGCTGCAGACCTCTAACAAGTTCGAAAGAGTGAAATGGTGATTCATTAACCCTTTTGAAATATTTCTTACAAGATGTGCAACATGTAACATTTCCAGAATAATCATTTAAAGCATGTTACAGTATAATTTGATGCATTTTGCAGTTATTTATCAATGACACATAACTGCTTCAGAAGTAAAATATAAGTAACTTTATCCTTATTGGCTTTAACATTTCGGAAATCAAAGTTAATTTGTCACAAACTTTTCTTTTTTATATTTAAAAGTTTAAATTATCTAAATTATCAGAGTTTTAATAATCTATAGGCAACACTGTGTATTCAAATAACATAATGCATTATTTATATTTTATAATTTTGGCAGTTGAGCATCTTAAAGTTGCCAATCTGAAAAACATTACAGTAAAACAATCTTTTAAAAATAAAGAAAAGACAGTTTTAAAATAATATTTCAAAAACCAATCTATCAGATACAACAATTATCTCAGCTTTTCAGGCAACTAGAGAAAGTCTTAGCTCAGTTAAGGCACATATAGCAAATTACTTCTGTCTCTGTCTTTTGAGAATGACTGGCTGATCTTGGCATCTTCCAGCCTCTCATACTTACCATACAGTTCTGTTTATTATACATTACATTCATTTTGAAAGCATGTTCCAATGGCAATTTGACTGGTAAGTAAAATTGAAGGTAATGTTTAAAAACCTTCATTTACTTTCCTTCTAAAACTGATTTCCAGGAGACTATATTTCTATTCTATTATTTATTGGAAACACAAATCTCTTTTATCTTCTCTTTACTCTGTCGAATGCCAATCTGCCAGATTTTGACAGTGCCCAGATTTTGCCTTGTCAGAATGATCTGTTGAGTCATCTGTTGCATAAGATTTGATTCTTCTTAATTCATTAACAAGATAATAGATGCATCTAATTTATTTCTTATGTTTTGAAAAATCATCAAAGAATCTTATAACATCTTAAAGTCATGTTTTTTTAAGAAATAAGCTACCACCCTAGTGCCTTTAGAATTCTCAGATAACATAAATAAAATTAATTGTCCTTATATGTAAAAAAAACCCACCTCATACCCTTTATTCTTTGGCTACTTTGTTTTCTTATTGAAAAATTTACTGAAATTCCAAATTGCATCTGATAAAATTTGATTGGAGCCACTACTAATCCAATATTAAATGAAAAAAAAATATTTTGTTTCAGTAGTGAGAAACAAAAGAATGAAATGACTGGAACTTATCTAGATTCCTTGCAACATTATTTTTCCTGTATAAGAATAAATACAATCAATACCATATATGGATGAAGGAGGAAATAGTGTAAGAGCTAAATATGTCCCTCCTAAACCCATCCTCTGCTCCTTTTCGTTACATCATAGCATGAAAGGATTTTTTGAAGTGTCAGGCTGAGAAATGGTTTTTATGTAATATAGAAAAAAATATTGTGCTGTGCTTAAAGCCATCAGCCTGCAGTTAAGTTTATAATTAATAAATACTAGTCTCATTATATTTTTCGTCAATCTTTTTTTTTTTTTGCTTTTACAAAGGCTGCTAAAGTAGCAGTGAGTCAACAAAGTCACACTTTCAAATGCACAACCCCTCCAAGGACAGACCCAGTGGAAAGTTTTCCTTGTGCAAGTCGTGCTAAACTGAACTGACAGCTACAGACAAGCTCAGTAGGACTAATGTACCCTTTGTACCCATTTAGATGAAGGTTATTGAGGGACATTTCCCAACAGATTGTGTCCCAGAGTGATTCTTAGTCACTCACTCTAATGTTTATAGTCATCACACATGAAGGAAAAACAAAACCATTCATAAGTCATAGGAAAAAAATAAATCTCAGATTCACACTCTGGCAATGCCTGTATTAGCCCAGCTGAAGATTCACAAAATTGTCTGCAAGTGTTCAAGTTTCCAAGACAACTGAATTCTTAGACTGGTTAAAAAAAATGTAAACTAAAATGGAAGGGCGGGTAGAAAAATGTGGCCAGTGAAAACCATTAGTGCTCTCATGTTAATTGCAAAGAAGACTCTTCCCAAAGCTCTTAAAGTCAAAAATGCTTCCATCTATATTCCATATAACTCCAAATTGTGATATATGTATATAGATCTTGTTGTGGACAGAAAATAGAAGAGAGATGAATTAAGCACACAACTCAAAAGAATGTAAGCTTTTGTGCTTGACTCAGTGACCTATAAACTGTATAATGGAGTATACTGTGACAGAACATTGCAAAGATGATATGCTTTTCTGTTAACTGTTTAACCACTTTAAGAAAAGCATATTTTCACAACATTTTAATTTTGCTTTTGGAAAAGCACCCGTGCATACATACCCATGCAGAGAGGCTTAGCATTCACAGCCATTTGTCATTATAATTCCCAATTGCACAAATATATACAAGCATATATTTATTTAGTTCATTCACAGCCGCCTAGCTCATATACATGATATATGTTTTAAAAGGGCATATTTCAGTTTGGGACACTTAACAGTTACAGATGTTATTATATCACCATTCAAAAGAATAGATGACTTCGGCATCATTATTAATAATGCATATTCGCTTTCTAAAAGCTGAATTAAAACTGAGAGATTCCTCAGCTGTATTTTCAAATTATAATCCTTTCTAAGGAGATAGAAACTTCTAAGGCAGAAGTGGCCTGAGACAGATTGCATAGGCAGCTGTGATATGAAGGAATGAAATTCAATTTGTCAAAGTATAAGCTGCAGCTTATACATCTCGACTTTAATGCTCCTGAAAGAGCAGAAGATTGAGCTGTGATTATATTTGTGTGTGTTCATGCACACATATATTTGTCCTTCATCAGCTCGAACTGACCTACATTGTGGATTTTATTGCATTCATTTAAAATTGGATTTATTTGGCTGTAATGGTTGCAGGTTTGACTCCACAACAACAAAAGCTGCTCTTGTATGTGGCAATTGCATTCAAAAACAAGCAACATAGTAGAAATATATTATGGATACTGGTTACTATTGCAACAGATTGCTCTAAAAGACAGTGGCTCAGTTTCCACTATGATTGTTTTCATTGTCCACCTTGCCTTTCTATAACCTGAGCTCTTTTGCAGAAAATACAGTTAGTCCTCAACTTATAATCATTCATTTAGTGATATTTCAAAGTTACAACAACACTGAAAAATGTGATTTATGATTGCTTTTCACACTGATGACTTGCAGCATCTCTTTCTGTCTTTATTTATATTGCGATCTCCATGATCATATGATCAAAATTCTGGCATTTGGCAACTGGCATGTATTTCTGATTGTTGCACTGTAGTCCCAGGGTCATGTGATCAACATTGGTAACCTTCCCAGCTGGTTTCTGACAAGCAAAGGCAATGACGAAAACCAGATTTGCTTAAGGACCGCATGCTTCACTTAACAGCTGCAGTGATTTACTTAACAATCGTGGGGTGGAGGGAAAGCTGGTAAAATGAGGCACAATTCACTTTAACAACTGCCTTGCCTACCAGCAGAAATTTTGGATCCTCGTCAGTTTAGGACAACCTGTGTATGCTTGGACATCTTGATGTTCTGAGGGAAACATATCACAGTTGGAGCTTCAAGTTTCAGTTTCTATAAATTACTCCCCTAAGGAATAGAATGCTCCATTAGAAATCTTGTTCTGTGGTAAGAATACAAGGAAAGAGAGATTTCAGTAGAAAAGAGGAAAACATTCCTTTGCATGAATTATGCTGCAGGGCTAGGCACATTTTTCTTTTATTTCATGGGAAATGCCAGACTTCCCTCTTTTTTCCTCTGGATTGAAAGGACTCCAGGGAACATAGCCATTGCTGTTAGAACAACTGTTAAGTCTATTGATTTCAAAATGTTACATACATTTTGGGGAGAAAATTATAACAATTCATTTAACAGTAAATAAACTGGAAAGTGCTCTTTCTTTTAACTATAAATATCTTACTATCTTATCCCAAAGGTAGATTGTTCCTAGGTGGCAATGCAGAATCCAAATGTAACAATCATGCAAAGCACAGTAAATATCAGCATTTAAGTTATCTGTTAATGTAGAATTGCAACAGAATTTGCTTTCCACAGCTAAATAGTTGTAAAGTTATAAAGCCCATCTTTATATTCAGAAAATAAAGAATATAAATAAAATTAGGCTGCTATTTGAATTAAATGAAGCCTCACAAGTCACAGAATCTTTCTTTAAAAATACAGTGTACTGTAGGTAGATTCCAGTTACTTTCATTTTTTGACCAAAATACTATGTAAATTGTTAGATAATATTTGAATTATTATCAGATTGTTTTAATTAGAATAATTTAAATTAAATAATTAAATTGTTTTAATTAGAATAAACCACCTACAATTTTCTAGGTGTTTTGAACTTCAACTAACCACCTGGCATGATCCGTGGCAAGGATTATGAGTCATATAATCTATAACATCACCAACAATGTCTAACCTTGTGAAAGTCACAGATATAAGAGTAGGAAGCTATGTATCTTTTGTTATTTTAACAAAAGATTTTGCCTCATTTCCAACCTATGAAGACAAACTGGTATGAAGATAATTCTGGAGCAGAGACTAGACTTTACTTTAAAACTACAAGCAATTTGCACTGATTGAAACTGCATCACATTCAAAGATCATAAGATATGTGATTTACATTGCAGAATTCACAAGTGAACACAAATGTATTTCTTGGTGTTACAGATTGCCAGACCTCATCAGTGATTGAAAATAAATTTCTTTTTTAGCAGATACAAAATCTGATTCCTTTGTAGTGCATTAATTGCATACTTTGGAATATTATCTTTTTTTCTCCCAGGAGAGAGGATTCTGGTGTATTTTATCTAACCACAATGAATTTAAAAAAACATCTTGGAAAGGAAAGGAGAGATCATTGCATAGGAGTGGAACATAGATGACTTCCTGTGCTGAAGGTTAAGCAGCTAATTCAAAGACAAATGTACTGTGGAAACAAATATCTGATTTATGGCATTTCTTCCTTCAAATAAATGTGGGAAATCTAGTTTAGTGAAAGAGTGGGAGATTCCTCTGTTAAAGATTCTTATCTGTTTTCTTAAACCACGATAGTTGATTGGATTCCCACATCAAGTCAAGACTGATGGACCTTGGTTTTGTTTGTTTACTGTTTAGAATTAATCAATCACTTTTTAAATTTGCCTTCTCAGGGCATTGATAATTATTCTCTTTCTCTCCATCTCTACCCCTTCTTTAAAACAGCATCTAGGCCTAAGAGACTGTGGGTGACCCATCATATCCTAGAGGCACTTGATTCTGTTTAAAGTGTATTTTCTCACTCCATGTAAATAGGAGGGCCCTTACAGTGTCCTTCAGTTGATATAAAGTTCATCTGGAGAGAATAATAAATTGGTTACTCATACCCCTTCCTGTTACTCTTGGGAGAAAAATTGTTTCTCAGCTTCTTTCCTTTGTCCAGAAACTCATCACCTTCATTTTTTAAAGAATGGAAGTAAAAGTTGAAAATACTTCATCCTGAAACAGTATTCTCCAATTGCTTTTAGGCTGGCTATATTGATATGGTCTTGTGACAAAAAGACACTAAAATATAAATCTTGATGCCTAAACCTAGTTTTTATGAAAGGAACATTTTCTCCTCCTCCTCTTGCTCTCCCTTTGAAAATAAGAATGGAATAGTGCAATCTATTTGGAAGTAATCAATAACATCAACTATTTTTTAATCATTTTAAAATGATTTTCTCCAGAAGCATTTTAATACAGCGACCATATTTCATTGCTTCCTGACCCATTTTTTTGGGGATTTCTGTCAACTTGTTTTAACACTTTCCTTTAGTTCAGATACAGCCTCGAATTTTTTTTTAGACATGAAGAGCCAATGCTCTTTAGGTTTATTTAAACCAGTAGTTCTTAACCTGGGCGATATCGCCCCCCAAGGGGCGATTTTGTTTTTCAGGTGGGTGATGGAACGAAAAGGGGCGACATGGGGGCAAAGGAACAGAAGGGGCGATATAGGCGAGATATATTGGGAGAGAGAAAGAGAGAGATCTATATTGGTAGGTAGGTAGGTAGGTAGGTAGACAAAAAGACAGACAGGTAGGTAGATAGTCAAGAAGGCAGGCAGGCAAACAGACAGACCTTTTGGATGGATGGATGGACGGATGGATGGACGGACGGACAGACAGAAAGAATGCGAGAGCAGCAGCACTTTGGGCAAGCGGTGGCGGCGGCTTTTCCCAACATGCTGCCGCATTCGAGGCACCGGTTCAGGTGCGGTACAACAGTCAATGGGGTGAGCCTGCAGGGCCGGCACCTCGAATGCCTCCCTGCCGCCTCTTAGTGCCCCTCTGCTGCCCCCCTTGGGGACACTAAGACATGGCAGGGGGTGGTTATGTTGGGGGAGGGGGGCGATGACAACTTCCTCAGTGGCTCAAGGGGGCGATTCTTTCAAAAAGGTTAAGAACCACTGATTTAAACTGTAAATTCTGAAAGGCTCCTTAAATGATACATAGGAGAAAGGGCAAAGACATAGAATGCTTAAATGATATTTGATGTAGAAACTCAGTAAAATGTTTAAGGTATTTGTTTGTTTTTTGTTTTGTTTTGTTTAAGTAACCTGCTTGACATGCATTTTCACACGGTCCCTTTAATATTCTTTGTAAAAGAAAATGAGAACAGAGGTATGAATGTTAGTCCTGGAATCAAACTCACGTTTACTTCATCAGACTACATTGGGTTAGATTCGGAGAAGTAAAAGCATTTTGATATCTGTTTGAACACTAAAGGAGAAGAATAAAGAAATAAGATGGCCAATCTTCTGTCTAGAAATATAACTCAATCTAAAATATAAAGTCACCCGCTAGTTGAGTTTGACTCCTTGTGACTTCAGAGATAGATACATACAAAAGAGAGCTTTGCTACTGCCTTCTTCTGATATTTTTTTTAAACACGCTGGTGTTCCCTAGTGGTCTCCCAGACCCCCACTAAGCTGGTCTGATCCTGCTTAGTTTCTAAGATCAGACAAGATAGGCCAAATGCTACCATCTGGTGAATCTAATTTGGGTGAAGGTAGTGCAAAATAATCCCAATAACTTCTTTCAACTTCATCAAGCAATCCTAAAAAAAAAAAAAGAAGGGACATTACTATGTGCTTCTGCTATTGCAAATTTGCCTTCCGATTTTGCTTTGCTCGCTCAGTTCTCTGGTATGCGCAGCTAGGCAGCTACTAACAATATCTGGATGTGCAAAGCACATTTATTTGCATAGGGATGGATACACAGCAAAATGCCAGTTAGAATATTTTCCTCAGGAACTCACTGGAGCTTGGCTTACAAGGTCTGAAAATGAAATCAAGCAAAACAGGTCAAACCTGGAACGATATATCCTCACGAATTCTCTTGTCCTCTTTCATATCAGAGCACATACTTTCGTTCAAACTTTAAAATCCATTTCTGTTTAGCGGCTTTGGCCAGACTAATATAATCTTTGAAAATATTTTCAGGTGTAACTTCAATCATTTGTAGCAACTCTCATATCTGAAGAGGTCATTTTAGCTATGGGTAAGGATTTCATTCTGTTTGGGAGAGTTTTGGCAAAACATTGACCCAGATGCTCAAATTTCTTCATCAAAAGGAAATTGAGGGCAAGTTTGAATTAGAGAGAAAGCAAACAGATGCACCCATCTGGACAAGGGCTTTGAATATCAGCTTTTGCAAGACTGAATTTGAATCCGTATATAAATAACTATTCTCACCCTTATTTTCTGATGGATTCCTCACCAGTTATAATTATATGGCAGCCAGGTATCACATGGTTCTCTATCTTGGATTTACTATCTCTATCTTGGATCTACTATCCAACTAAGGAGGCAAACTCCTAATTTGCCATGCAGAAAGGAATAAGAACATGAGAAATCATGAATGGGAAGGGAGAAGTTACCTACTATGCTCTTGAAATGTGATAAGCAAGCTTGGCTTTCTCTCAAGGAAGCCTTATCATTTGTATTGTGTGATGTTATTGCTCTATTAATTGCTCTATTGAATTGAATTTTTAAAAATCCTTTGGGTCATTGCTTATTCCTGGCAATTGCCTGAACTACTCCCTGCCGTTTACTTCAGATATCAGAAGCAGGTTGCCGTTGCCTCCTTCCTAGGGCTAAGAGATAGTGAATGTTCAAGGTCATTCTGCTAGATTTGTGCCTAAGGTGGGTGTTGAGCTCCTGGCTAGTTCTATTATTGAGATATAGTTCCCACCCCATGGACACCTAATTCCCGTAGCACTGCCTTATTACTCTGTTTTTGCAATACACTGAGAGTTTCTGCACCGGAGACAAATTCCTTGTGTATCTAATTATACTTGGTCAAATAAAGTATTTTAATATCCTTTATCTATTCTATGCTCACCACACTATAAAAAAGATGTGGAGCTGGAGACTCTAGAACAGGGATTGCCAACCTTTTCGACCTCAGGGACCACCAAACTCATAATCCTGGGGACCTCTAATACGAATTGTGACACAGAGAGAGAGAGAGAGAGAGAGAGAGAGAGAGAGAGAGAGAGAGAACTCACAATACACCATGTATGTAAATATTGAATTTTTTATTTAAAAAAAGAGTAACTTTTACCCAAAATCAGGCAAAGCAGGCAGGCTGATTGAGTTGCTCACAGAATCATAGATTCACTTAGAGATCTATGATTCTGCCATCGGCTACCTGCACCGAATAATAGAAGCCTCAGTCCTAAGGAAGATCTAAAGATTAGCTAGAAAGCAAGAAACCCAACAATTTCCTGCTTTCTGGCTAATCTAAATCTCCCAGCACAACGGAACAGCTGATGGTTGGGAAAAAAGGGAAAATAGCAACTTAGCAGGCAAGTTTGTCAGGTAAGTAATGAATGGGCGGGGAGGGTTCTGGCAGGCCATGTGGGCGGCACAGCCTTGTGTTCCCATGCAGCCTAGATTAATTGCTTTGGGGTGTGCTCTGTGGGTGACATTTCTCTGCAGACCACCAAAATTTTCTCACGGACCACCAGTGGACCACGGCCCACCAGTTGGCAACCACTGGTCTAGATGACCTACAAGGTCCCTTCCAACTGTTATTCTATTCTATTCTATTCTATTCTATTCTATTCTATTCTATTCTATTCTATTCTAGTTTTTTTTCCAAGAATAAAAAGGGAAGAAAATTCTGGTGGAAATGATGCCTTCCTTCCCCCCAGTTTTTGATGATTGGATACAGAAAGTCCTCTTACCCCTTGAATCAGTTCTGCATGTTTATTGCAGGAAGCTTACTAGGAATATAATTATGCCCCTGGACAAATAATGCACTCTTGGAGACTGAAAGAAGCAGCAGTGCAGAAGCATGTGGAAAAAGAAATGCTTGTATAAACAAAAAGTTTTAAAAATCTACAAAATATGATTTCCGTGTATGTTTTCCAGATTATGGGTTTTTAAATTTTATTTTATTGTTTTTCAATAAAGAAAGATGATAATGATGGATAATAATATACTATATATTATCACAATGAGAAAAAAGAACATATACATGTGTTTTAACAAAACGGAAAAGAAATGGGGCAAAATAGCATGGTATGTCATTATAACAGTAAACAGTTACAGTTGTATTTATGGTTATCAGTGGAAATGTTTTTCAGGTACATATATATTTCTAATAAATTTATGGCTATTAAAATATGACTATTTTAAACTATTGAACACTTATAATGCAAAGTGTGTATTATATGGTGCTGTCATTGAGAAATAAGTGCCACTGAATTGAAATGGACTTATTGCAAGGTATTTTTGCACCATGGATGTAAGGAGGTACTTTTGTACTATTTAATCTACTCCAACTTGTTGGATCTGGTGGCCTATAAATTCAAACAAAGAAATAACAGTGGCTTGTACTTTAAACTCTCATTTTTCCTTTGGAATGCAAAGCTAGGGATAGTTTCATACTGAAAGATAGTGAATTATTCATGGCTGACTGTCAGGTTGAACCGTAATGTCCTCTGTCTTGATGCAGCATTCTAAAGCCATAATTGATGAAGCAAGGGCCTAATGAATGGATAGCAAAATATTGTGCACACATGTTACAGGAGTTTAATGTTAACTATCACTTGACATGACATAGTGAGCCTGATTTGGCTTGCAAGTTCCTTCTCTTCTGCCAATGACCCAGCAGGCTGATAGCAACCCTCCAGGGTCTAAAGCAGAGACAGCCTTTCTCATTAACTGCTACATAATCCTTTTAAGCAGAGTTATTAGGGATGAAATGTTGGGCATTATTGTATCTAATATATGCCCGTCAAGAGAACTTTTTAATTAGAAATATAAGGGTCACTAGCTGAGAATCCCTTCCTAATGTAAATGTAAACCTCTGCAAATGCAATGAGCCTTTTAGTTGCTGTGATCTTCAGCTGCATTGTTTTCTAAACCTGCTGCCCTCCAGACGTATTGGGGCGAAAACTCCCAAAATTTGGTGAGAAATATCTTGCTTTCTGAATATCTGTAGGACACCAAGTCGAGGAAGGCAACAATATGTCCTACTTTTTTTTTTTAGGGACCATGAGTGCTCAGGACAAAAAATAAGAAAAGATGCTGAGTGTGAAGTAAGATTTTTGTCAACGAAGAGTGGCATGGATAGAGCAGAATATTTGCAGCTCAAAACTGAACTGTGGGGTTCTTTGATGCTTTCTGAGCTTGGTTGTTTTGTCTCCAAATTAGGCAAGAGCATCAGTGCTAATAGAGAGTGGGGTTTGCTCTAATTTTATACACTAAGTTTATATACCCTGTCAGTGTTGGAGGTTTGGGCTGTTTACTGTTACTGAGCAACCTCATTCATGTTAGGAAGATGATAATAATTCTTTCCTATTAGACTAATGCAATCAATTGCCAATAACTAGAAAAGGAATTTTCTTTTACATACTTCAGAGATGAGAAATATACCAAATATTCAGTTTTCCCACAAAGTAGACAGTTTTCCCACAAAGTAGACAAAGTAGAATGTTGCTATATTATCTAACTAGAACAACTGATGAGAATTATATTCTCAAGGAAAGGGCAAACACTGTTAACAACAGTATCAGAACTCTGAACCATTCAGACTGATCGTTCGATTCCACCCCGAGTACCACGAAACCATCTCAGAATTAGACAAGCAGTAAATGGCATGCCACACTGAATTGCTAGCCAAACATCTGGTTAATTCCATCACTTTGAATAATTTTACCCAAGACCTGACTTCAACTTTATTACTGAAAGCCTACTTACCCGTCTGGAACACATTATGATTTATTAAAGTCAATCCATATTAATCTAGAGTTCAGATTTGGATAGAAATGTGCAGCATATACAAGAAGGCACTTATGTCGGAAAGTAAATTTTCTCCAGGCTGTGATTGTGATGAATTTATCATGTACTCTAAAAGGGATGCATTGACCTACATTCAAAAGAAAGTACCATTTTGTGTATTGCTTGTTGTGAATCACAACTAAGGCTTCGGAAATTTATTAAAAGAACCATGGATGAGATAAAGGCAAAGAGAGAAAATACTGATGGGAGAAGTAAGATGGCAATGTCAGCAAAGTCTTATCTGAAGCAGAGAGGCAGGTCACAAGGCAGATCTCAACCATCCTACTTAGCAGGAGAGAGAGTTGGTTACCCCTAAGCACAGAATTTGAAACTGTATTGAAGTGGACAAAAGGACTGCATGAAATTAGGGCCTCCTGGCTTCACCAAACAGCTTCTTCAACCCAAGATCTTGCTGGTCCATTTCTGAGGCTTTGCCAGACTCTCCCCCACCCTTCAAATGCTAGCACAACCACAGCTCTTCCTTGCTGCATTTCTGTTGCTGCATTTATCTTTTCTTTCTTTTGTTCTCTTCCTCTCGTCTATCAGATATTAATTCAGGGACATCCACAGATTGCTCAGATGGAGCCAGGCCAATGAAAGAGTCCTACTATCAAATGTATTTCTCACTCTGCCCTTTGTTCTGGCCTTCTGAAGCCAAGACAGAATTAATATGGAAGACAGCTGGCACTCTAAGAGCCAAAGGTCTGTTGTGTTATTGTGATTTTCTGTGTGAAGATGCGGTTGTGTGGAAGCTGTCGCAGTGAAACCTTCCCCCAATCCACTTCTGGGATTACATTTCCCATTTCTTAGACAAGTTTCTTCATGATTAAATGGGAAAGCATGAAATGGCTTCCTGTCATATTGCACTGAACTGAAGATTAGAGGCCCTGAGACAATGATATGATACGTGTGAATCATTTCTGAATGCCTTAATAGACATTTACTAAAACAAAATAGGCAGTTATATTTTCAGCCCGCTGGGTGACTTTAAGCCTGACACTCTCTCTCTCAGCTCCACCTACCTTACAGGGTTGCTGTTCTGGGTAAAATAGAAGGAGGAAGGTTTATTGGTAATATTTGCCATTTTAAGTTACTTGTAAAAAACAACGACAAACGTGAAATATAAATAAATACATTTAAAAAAAAATTAAATATGTCATTTTAGCCTTAACTCACTGCAGTCTGTGCTGACTTAACAATATAATTCTGTTTGTGATTTTAATAATGCTGACTTGGTAGATAAGGTGAGTGTTAGATTATGGAGATAAGGAGAGATAATTGGGAAGGAGGTAGGGTGACATGATTGTCCTGATAAATAACCTCTAGAAAAAGGAGATACTGAGAGTTGTGAGAGGACAGCAGTTTGTTATTATGTGAGGAGAAGAAAATCAAAACTATTATTTAGTCTAAATCACCATGAATTAGAAGATCCAAAAGCTAGGACTGACTGTGTTATGTATGCAGGTTTGAATGTCATTGGTTAAGTTTGAACTGTTCTTGTAAAATGTCAGAAATGATTGGTTTAAAAAGTGTGGGAAAACCCTGCACTCTGATTGGCTGGCAACTGCGGCTGCTGGCTATAAGTAGCAGCCACAGACCAGCCAAATCGGGTCTGTTATGAGCTGTAGTCACTAATAAACTCTTCACTGAGGCACTTCGCGTCTGACTTTTCATGCAAATTTAACAGACTAAAACTCTTCTTAGTGCATAGAAGTGTAAAATGGAGTTCAGGAAAAAGTTCTGTCTGAATAAAAGGTCTAACTTGGACTGAAAAATGCATATGTGCACTTGTCTCTCTAGCATCTCTAGCATAACATTCAGTGTGTGTGTGTGAAGAGCCTCTTTGGTGCTTGACAGGTGGCTGTTCTGCCTGCTTGCATTCTTTACATTTAAAAAACAAACAAAATGAAGCATAAAATAGAAACTTGACGTACTACAAAGAGAAGTGCCAATCTGCAGCCTCATCTTCTTTTTCAAGAAGGTTTCTGGGCCCCAAATGGGCCCCATATCAAGTTCCTTAGAATTTTTTTTAAATATAGAAAATAATTTGAAGAATCCATCAAGCTTTTAAAAATAAGTTTAACTTTAGTTTAGCCTGTTATACTTTTGCATTGTAAAAGCAGGGTCATAGCATAAGAAACAGCCAGAAGATTCCCAGAAGTGTACAAATAGACTTGCTTTCTTATAAAACATTTTGTATCCCTTTTTCATTTCCTAGAAGGAAAGATGAAAATTCTGTTATTTTCTATTAAATCTACATTTTTTTAAAAATTAACTTTTAAGGAGGGGGAGATAATAATTGTGATAGCAAATGTAATGTAAGAAATTTCTTTGAATCACTGCTTTAAGCATGTATGTATGTATGTGTATGTGTATGTATATATATATGTGTATATATATATATGTGTGTGTGTGTGCATATGTGTGTGTGTGTGTGTGTGTGTGTGTGTGTGTGTATGGTATTCAGCTTTGTTTGGGTATTTTCCCACGCCATTATAGTTGTGCTTTTAAAGTTGTAGATGAAAGCATGAATACTAGAGATGACTCCACTAGACTGTCAACTATCTGGAAGCCTGCACTCACAAACAAAAAAATCTCCACACCACAAGCCAAGCAAACACCTGGGCACAAACAGACCCCCCCCCTCGATACCTCCAGCCCAAACACAGCCCAGCCAGCCACTCAGATGAAACCTAGTTTCCTAATAAACGACAGCCGGCCATTCACCCCAAGCCAAGCCACACTAAAAGCCCCCAATACATGAAACACAATGTTGCCAGCCAATCAAAACAAAAAAATGCTACAAAACAGACAGAAGTACCCGTGAAAATTTAAGAAAACACATATATATATATAAGCAGGGGGTTGGATTAGAAGACTTCCAAGGTCCCTTCCAACTATTCTATTCTATTCTATTCTATTCTATTCTATTCTATTCTATTCTATTCTATTCTATTCTTAACATAACATGAATGTCACTGGAGAATAGTCTGGAGAAGATCCTTACCATCTTTTTCAAATTGAATTCCAGATATTGTATGAGACTGCTCTAATTCAGTGACATAGTTACAGGTAGTCCTCAACTTACAAGTAGTTCATTCAGTGACCATTCAAAACTGAAAAAAGTGATATGTGACCATTTTTCACACTTATGACCATTGCAACATCCCCGGGGTCATGTGATCAGAGTTCAGACGCTTGGCAACTGACTTGTATTTATGACGGTTCCAGGGTCATGGGATCACCTTTTGCGACCTTCTGGCAAGCAAAGTCAATGGGGAAGTCACTTAAAAACCATGGCACTAACTTAAGAACTGCAGTGATTCACTTAACCAAAGAAAGATTGTAAAATGGGACAAAACTCACTTAACAACTGTGTCTCTTCGAAACAGAAAATTTGGGCTCAACTACCTCTACATAGACCTAAACATGGTTTACATTGTATTCCTCAATCCAGGGTGGAAAGGAGAGGATGATCAATCTGACAGCAGCCAAACAGTGAAAGGACTGCCTGCTCTAATTGAGGTATGGCTCTCCATCTGGGCCAAAGTGCCATTTTCCCCACTTCTTTTGCCAACTGTGGATGGCAGAATTACCAGTGAGAGAGGAAGAAGGAAAACAGGTCTTTTTTGATGCCAACTCTCTACTTCCCATCCTTACCCTTGAAGGTCTGCTTGGTCAGCAGAGCTGCTTTTCCTACCATACAGCTTATGCCTACCTCATAGGCAATGCAGCTTTTACTTGGTGGGAGCTTTTAAATTCATTTTCCAGTAGGCTATCAGCAGAAATCTGTCAAGAATAGTCTATTCCTATGGAGAGCACAGTGGCAGAGCCACTTTCCCTATAAATAGCTTTCACCTGGGAAGAGGGAGAAAAATCTACTGGGCCTCCTTCTCTCACCCACTGCAACTGCCACCCATGGCAAGAGAAGTGTGGGGGGAGAAGGGGAGAAACTAGTAACTTTACTCCCCTCATGTATTTTACTGTGGCTAACAGGAGAAACAAGGAAGAGTGATAGGGGGCGGGAGGGGGAGAAGCACTGGAGAAGCCCTGGCTTCTTTTGATGTGGTATCAGAAAACTGAGAACAGAAGACCTCCCACCCCTTACATGTTTTTCCTACATTCTCTTCTCCCACTGATTGAATAGTAAGTCTAATGTATCATGAGAGATAAAATTTTAACAAAGCATCATTCATTTGGAATTTTATGTAGGGGAAAAAAACAGTTTCCCTTGAGGTCCAATTGTCTTCAGAGATGTAGACTGAGCAGAGACATCAGCATTCACAGCCATAGAAAAGGAATTTTCTCATTAATTATGATTATACTTTTGAAGTACTTCCATTAATATCCAGTAAAATGGCTCCGATCTAACTTAAAAGAAGCATCATCATCTACAAAAAAAAAGATAAATAGATGATAGATAGATTCCCAGTGACAGTTGGGATGCACCAAGGCTCTGCACTGTCACCACTTCTGTTGATATTACTTATCATGCATGACCTGCAGCAGAATCAGTGGTGGGATTCAAAAAATTTTATTACCAGTTCTGTGGGCATGGTTTGGTGGGTGCGGCATGGCTTTGTGGGTGTGGTAGGGGAAGGATACTGCAAAATCTCCATTCCCACCCCACTCCTGGGGGAAGGTTACCACCAGTTCTCCAAACTACTCAAAATTTCCGCTACCGGTTCTCCAGAACTGGTCAGAACCTGCTGAATACCACCTCTGAGCAGAAGGCACCCTGGACTATGCTCTATGTGGATGATGTTGTACTTGGTTCTACCATCAGAGGTGAACTACACCAGCAAGTTCAAATATGGAATGATCACCTCAACCATTTTGGACTCCACCTCAACATCAAGAAAACTGAGTACTTAGAGACTGTTACCACCCCTGGAATGCTTCAAATCAATGGAGAAAACCTAAAGAAGGTGGACATTTTTCGGTATCTGGGATCCCACCTCCAAGGCAACGATGACATCTATGGTGAGGTGCGATCAAGGATGAATGCAGCCTGGATGTGTTGGCAAGAACTCATCGGCATATTATGTGACAGATGAATGGCAACCCATCTTAAATCTAAGATTTACAAGACAACCATCCACCTGTTGCACTATATGGCACTAAAATCTAGGCAGCAACAACAGGGACCAAAAGCTATCTTCCATGGCATGGAAATGCACATGCTCCATTGAATATCAGGCATCTCCCTTCCTGACCACATCACAAATGACACCATTCGACAACTTTTTGTTGTGGCACCAATTATGGAGAAGATGAAAGAAGGCCGACTCTGCTGGTATGGACATGTCGAGAGAGCAGCACCTTCTACTGTGGCCAAGACTGCCTACCAACTAGAAGTCAATGGCCGGCAACCTCACAGGCATCCAAAACAGATGGCAAGACACCATCAACAAAGATATTCAAGCCGCGGGCCTGCGCCATTGAGATGCAGCTGACTGTGTAAAGTGGCGTTGAATGATCTGAAAAGCAGATCCTGCAACTGCAGGAATACTCTAGGAAGAAGAGATAGATAGGTATGTAGATAGATAGGTAGGTAGGTAGGTAGGTAGATAGATAGATAGATAGATAGATAGATAGATAGATAGATAGATTTCCTCCTGAGTAAAAATCAGTTGTCAATATTTGAAAACAGCCCTAAAATTTTAAACTGTCATACCTTGATCAATCACAAGCAATCTCCTTAAGGGTAGCTTACTAATGAAGGTATCACCAACTTCACAAATATCACATTTCACAAACCTAAGATAAATTGAATTTTATGGAAGTTTGGTAGAATGCTAAAAACCCATTCCTTACAAAGCAGATATGCTGCCATGAGTTTATCATTAATTGCAACAAATATTAAAATAATCACTTTCACCTTTGGAAGATGCCTTTATCAACCTATCCCAATTATATGAATGTAAGAATTGAACTGAACCCACACAAATTTCAGGATTCAAACCTGACATTATTGTCAGTTGATCTCAAATAGATCTAAGCTAAGGTGAACAATGTACTTTCTGAGGGGGTCATACATCCAATAAATCCCTTATTTTGCATTCTCCAAGGCCTCTGATTATAGCAGCCAAATTTAAAGGCAAAATGCTGAAATAAATTTAAATAAATAAACAACTGGAATGAATGAATGAATGAATGAATGAATGAATGAATGAATGAATGAATAGTCATGATGTCTCACTGGATTTCGTCAAAAGCATGCAAACAAAAAAGTTTTACTAGCTTCATAAACAATTTAATGTACCACAAAAGGAACAGCAATAACAAAAAAACTCTTCAAAATTTGTAGATTAATCTCAATCTTATTCATTTATATAAAATCATTGTGTAGTTGCCCTATCCTCTCCAGTCTATCAAATTTTAGAAATATGGGTCACAGCAGTCAATATTTTACATACGTTCTCTTCTATACAACCCTCCTCTTGTATTAATTATGTAGACATGCTTTACACCTACCTTCCTTCCTTCTTTCCTTCCTCCTTCCCTCCCTCCTTCCCTTCATTCCCTCCCTCCCTCCTTAATGAAAACTAAACGTGAAAGTTGTCTCCACAAACAAAAAATTGTCTTTGGGAAAAAATTAAATTAAGGTTGTCTCTCTTTTTTGGGTTGGGAAGACATTTAGCAGCTGTGTTTATATTGGCAGGCACTTTGGCTATTAGGTGGCTGGGCGAAGAACTAAAGATGTACAGTATTGTTCCTAGACTGTGCACTTACAGCCCATTTCCTTGGAAACGTGTTATTTTATATTTCCCTTGGTGCTGTTAATCACATTTCATAACGTTTCACTTTTTCAAAGTTCTTTTTGGTTTCTCAATTCCATTTATATCTTTCCTGTTGAGCAGTTATTGAATAGTTCATGAACACAAGCATAATCTTCTCTTGGAGATGGTTTATTTTGCTTGAAGCAAAACAAAGCAGGTAAAGTAGGGCTACGAGTAAGTTTGAGTCATTTCTCTTATTCCAAAAATCTGCAGCATATCAAAATAGCTGCTAGCGTTGAATAAGAGGGCACTGGTTGAAGCTCTGGTCTTAAATGGACTATTTTACAAAAAAAAAAAAACAGGATTCCTCCCAAGAGACAGTGGAAGATTGACAGAGAAAAATCTGGAAAACCTAAACCTCTCGTTTGTTTGATATCATTGTATCATGACCTCAGCCACCCAGTCATGGACTGCTCAAGCATTTCATTGAAATATCCTGACCCTCTAAGGCAATAGTCAGTAAGACAGACAGTTTGGCTTGGTGGTTAAGGCACCAGGATAGAAACCAGGAGCCTGTGAGTGTAAGTCCTCCCTCAGGCAAGAGGCCAGGGGGGCTGAGTTTAGACTGTGGTTTCTCTTTCTCAACCCAACCCAGGTGGGAAGATTGTCATCGTGGGAAAGTAGCAAGCAGGAGCATCATATGCACCACCTTCTGTTGTACCAAAGGAAGGTGGGCTATAAATCAAACAATACTATTCAGGATCTAAAGAAAGTGGGAAGCCTGTGTCAAAAAAATTTTATTGATAAAAATGGTTAACACATGTCAGAGGGTTTTCTCTTTTAGACTTCATTCACTTTCATTTTCATGGATCAGCATTCTTGTGCAAAAATAAAAAGTTATTAAACAGCTAAAGTGTAAGCAGATGAAAGAAATATAGTTCTTATAAATAATCTAACCTGAGCCAGGCATGGAAATATCCAGATGTGATCCTGAGGTTCCGTTCCTCAAAATCACTTAAAAGCATTTTTTAAAAAAAATTTACGTACTTGGCTGAGGTAGATAAAATGGCTGCTGAAGGTGAATTGGAAGTCTGAAATTAAGCTAGAATGATAAACTATTATAATAGACAGATAGATGAAGAATGGAATGTGAAGCCACTGTGGATGAGTATACAAAATCCTTATATGATCTGGGTAACAAAAAAAGCATTGTTTATGTGAGAGGCTGGTCAAGTGGGAGGACAGGTATGTGTGTGTATGTATGTATATGTGTGTGTGTATACATACATACATATGTGTGTGTGTGTGTGTGTGTAAAATAAAAACAAACAGAAGCAAATAGATAAATGTGGAAAAAGATCACCAGTTATTACAGATTCACATCATCTAATACAGTTGTTTTATTCTGTCACAGCTATCTGGGAAATTTTCAACATTTTTGGGCACTAAGAGCTAACTACTAATGAGTATACAGCAATCTGCCAAATCATTCACTTAACAGAATGAAAAAAAAACCAGATCCATTTCTCTACAAGAAATACAGAACCTTTTTGCCATTTCTCTACATGGAATACAGAAAGACCCATGGAGAAAATTTATAAAATGTAAAGCAGCTTCCAGTGATTTAGACTTAAGGCTTCTTGTTTACTATTAAAAAGAAGAGTGTGTGATAGCATACTGTAAAAAATGGGAACATATTTGGATGTGAACGCCATTTCCCAAATTAACTGATATTGGGTGGCTTCTCCAAATAACCTCTGTATATTTGCCATTCCCTAACTATTATATCTTTTACATAGAGCTACAACTGATTCTGTAGTTGTACTGCAGTTGCACTAAAATAAAATATATGGTGGATTTGCAAGTTTGGATCATAGATCATAAGATTAGGTAACCATCTCAGTTTGTCTCAGTCTGATCCAGAACTGCTCCAGTAGATTAGGACCCAAAACTGAATCTCAGCTCAGAGAATTTTATCTTTCATTGACTTACAAGTGGAAATCAATGTATAAATAGAGATAGATATACATATGTTTCTCCTGAAAGTATGGATTAAATTTTCAAGACAAGTCAACCTTTTGGAGAATGAATAATGTCCCTGGGAGGTCTTATGAAAACAGCAGCCCTTGCTTGTCTTGGTTGATGGTGATGGTAATTGCTTGTCACATTAGAAGGCACTAACATAGGAAATTCAGCTTTACAATATGTATTTATAAAGTGCATTCTGAGAAATAACCTTTGGCTGATACTCACTATAATAACAATGCAAGCATGCTGAGAAACAGTTGAAAAAACTGCTTCAAAGTACTAACTATGCTCTTGTGAGATCCTCAGTACAGAATTCTCTGCTTCTGTCCACTGATTTCTCTGAGAAAGCTGGAGGTGGACAGCTTCCATTATTTACTCATTTTCTTCATTTCTGACCTCAAATTTTTGTGTTTGTTAAAAGGAACTGTGCCTTTTTGGGGTGGAGAAAAAACATACAGGGATAGGCTGATACAACTCTGCTCCATTTTCTCTGACACAAGATTCACCAACTTATACTGGTGAATCTTGTGTCATAGGATCACTACTGTAGAAAGTTAGCACCCACCCTTCTCCTAGGAGAATAAAATATTCTAGGAAATATTTAAAAGGCAGAATATTTATCCTAAAAGAGAAATAGAAATCTTAAGGGGCGCAGAAACTCAGTCCCAGCAGATATTTTGGTGCCAGCTTATCTACAGAACAAAAGGCTGGGCCAGCTTATCTACAGAACAAAAGACCTGATAGGACATGATAGGATTAACCCTCACTCAGATCCACACCAGGACAAAGTCATTAAGCCATAATAGGAATTGCCCAAAGCCCCTCACCCAGCAAGATTCAACCAAGCCTAGGACTCAAGACAACCTACAAAGTTACCCCTGCATGGCCCCATGGGAGTCTGACAACCAATCAGGATACATTTCTTGCCACAGGAACAGGAAGCAAGTTCAAAGCCCAACAGAGGGTATAAATCTCTCTCCCTTTCTCACCCATGTGCTCAATTTTGCCCAGGACCCCAAACCATGTGGTCCTGCTGTCCACCATTAAACCATCCTCCCAAGCAGTCTCCATGTTTCCAGTGTCTTTCTTCCCACTTGGAACTGAACCCAGATGGACATTTCTTCCAACACTATGTTGCGCTCAGAAATCTAACACTATTAGATTGAAACCAAATTAACAATTCAAATAATTCAAAGGGCCTTGGTGGTGCAGGCTGCTAAATGCCTAGCACTTAAGTTCCAGCTGCCTGCAATTATTGTAGGCTCGAATCCCACCAGGCCCAAGGTTGACTCAGCCTTCCATCCTCTTGGGATAGGTAAATTGAGGACCCAAGATTGTTGGGGGCAATAAGCTGACTTTTTAAAAATGCCGCTTAGTAATAAGCAGGCATATACAATGGAATGAAGGCTATTGCTGAGCGCATTGGGTTGTATCCCAAAAATTGTAAGCCGCCCTGAGTCTTCGGAGAAGGACGGCATATAAATCTAATTAAATAATAATAATAATAATATAGGGGAAAAAATGCATGTGTGGAGAGGTCTCGTGTTGTGGTCAAAGAGCATTTCTGGCTGCAAAAAGGTGGATATTATTTATTATTTAATTAAGAAGACTAAGCCAAAGAAAAATATTCAAGGAAGATCCAAGATATATTCTGTAAAAGGAAAAAGGCTAATTCTTTTTCCTGTAGCCAAACTGACTGTGGGAAGTCTCCAATTCAATAAATAAATTGAGTCATTATGAGTCGCTAGGAAAGAGCTAACCAGCACATTAACAAATTGTTTTGGAAGCCATCAGTTCTAACCAGCTCATTTTCTATGATTTGCTTGACAAAAACTCTAAATTTTGATGTTTTTTTCGTATATAGTTCAATGCATAGTATAGAGGGGGACACCAATTCTGTTTACAGTGTATGCCTGAGCCACACCTAGAGAGATCTGTTCTATTTTTGACATTTTTATGGCCCTACCAGGCTGCTTTTCATGTCTGTGATAGTTACAGACTACTTTGAAAAATGTGGCCTTGGGTCTTGTCAGCAGGAGCAAGACAGCTTCTAGGAGAGACAGTGACTCACACTGTGCACATTGAGATTTTTTAAAAATGTTTACTCGGGCAAGAATTTACAGAACTGCTCAGAGCAAGAACAGATATATTCTATGATCTTTTTGTTGTTATTTTTCTAAACATCTGCCAAATTTTTTTTCAAAAACTTTTGGCTGAAATTCTACTTACCTTTATCACAGAACACATCCTATTGTATTCATTGTGATTGATTAGATCTTAAACATGAATAAGATTAGTCTACAAGGTTGATTTGGATAGTGACAATTGTAACAAGCATATTTTTTAATACATAGGATATTAGTTAGTTGTATTACTTGAGGCTGGGTTGATTTACTGATTTTTCTTTCCTTTGAAAAGATTCTTATTCAGTTTAATGAAAAATGAAATGCTTTCAAAAATTTGCTGTAGAGCAGAGAATTTCAAAAGAATTCTGAGGAGAGTTGTGTATGTCGTTTTTCCATTTATTTTTGTTATGAAGTGATTGAACGGTGGTGCGAATGCCCAATCTTCTATTTTGGCAACTTTCCTATATTTCCATTTTTTCCCCTTCCTAGCATTTCTCTACAAGTGCAGAGTCAGCTTTTTTTTTAGATCAACCTAGTGTTGATCTATTGGTCATGACAGAAATTGATTGCTTGTCCTCTAGCATGATGTCATGTGTTGAGAGAGAGAGAGTGACTGGCCCAAAGTCAGCTAGCCAGCTTTCAAACTTACAGCAGGACTAGAACTCACAGTCTCCTGGTTTCTAGCCTGGTGCCTTAAATGAACATCAGTTTTCCTTGATTTCTATGGTTCAATTAAATCACAAGGTTACAAATTTATTTGGAATACTTCCTATGGTAATATCTATATATATAAAAACAGATGTGTGTCTATGTTCCAGCATAACTCTGGAATGCCTCAAACAATTTCAACCAAACTTGGTACACTGATGACTTACCCATTGGAAACAAATACTGTGGGGGTAAGACACCCCTAACACCCCTCTGGGAATGTGTGCCTTAAAATGGCTTCTACTGTACAAGCACAGTGGACTTGCCATGGTAACGGCTTCACAGTACTCCACAAGGGGGCTCCCTCTTGTGAAGGTATAGAAGAATTGCGACACTGCGTGTGAGACAGTACAACATTATGAGTCCCGAGTACAGGATTTTCCTGTCAATACAGGATTGGAAAAAATAAATACCCAGGCAATGCCAGGTTATCAGCTAGTTTTTAATAAAAAAGTAGAAGGGTCGCAGAATAAGAGATAAGATATACTAACATTGGGAAAGGGGACAATACATCTTGCTACAAGAAAGTATACTTAAAAGTATTTTACTGCAACATTTCTGTCTTTCCTGATCAGTAACTGCTCATTCATCAACAGCCATTTTATGATGAATATGTGTGAAGAAAGTCTAGATTTATTCCACAGTACCTCTGTGTGTATACTTTCTTTCTTATAGCATATTCTACAATGCTGTAAGTGCAAAATATTGTTGAAGAGCATAAGAAAATATGTAAAGTATTATCCAAAAATATTTGTTTTAACTGACAAAGTGAAAGTCATCAATAAGTTAAAATAACAAAAATGTACCTTCTTCTAGAAACATTTCTTCATTTCTAGAATTTATTATCCTCCCAGAGGCTTGCTAGCTTTGGACATACTCTGGGTGATAGCAGTTTAACAATTTTCAATCTTCTTCTATCTCATGCCTTCTTTAAAATTATATGGGTAATCCTCAATTTACAACCAGAATTTCCACTGCCAAGCAAGGTGGTTGTTAAGTGAGTCAAGCTTGATTTTATGAACTTTTTGGCCACGTTCGTTAAGCAAATCATTGCAGTTGTTAAGCAGATCAAGAGGTCGTTAAGCAAATCTGGCTTTCCCCATTGACTTTTTATTATCAGAAGTCAGTGGGGAAAGTCACAGATGGTGATCTCATGACTCCTGGATACTGCAATCATTGTAAATACATGCTGGTTGTGCCAAGCACCTGAGTTTTGATCACGTGACTATGGCAGTCATAAGTGTGATGACTGGACATAAGTCACTTTTTTCAGTGCCATAACTTTGACTGGTTGATAAATGAATGGTTGTAAATGGAGGATTAGCTGGGTTAGAATATTCATGAACTGGCAGAGACATGGTAACAAAGGTCAGCCAATGAATAGCATGCAACAGATCAGCCAATGGGACCTGAATTAGAAGCTGAAACTTAAAGGAGGAGTCTGGGCATGGCTTAGTTCTGTGCTCAGCTCTGAAATGAAACTTGTCTGGACTTGCTTGTCCATTGAAACTGAGGCTGTTCTCTCCTCTGCTTGTGTTTTGCTTGTAACTACATTGGAACAACCTACATTGGTATTGTACATTTACTTATGTGTTATATGTGTGTAAAGAAGTTAATGAATCCTGCTGAATCAGTTATCTGTGTGTCCTTTCTGGAAGTGATTTCTGCAAACTCTAACAAGCTGTATGTCTTTTCATTCCCAATGTGTTTTCTGTATATAATCTTCTATGTAGGAAAAAAATTCAACCTTAAACTGATCCAGCAATGACCAGCTCCCAAATGTGGCAATAAGATGAGTTGGCTTAGGATCACAAGCTAGATTGTATGTATGTATGTATGTATGTATGTATGTATGTATGTATGTATCCTATATTTTCTTCAAGAGCCCAAGGAAGCATGAATACCTCAATGGGCTGACAGAGTGTCTGATCCAAAATCACTCAGAATGACCCCAAGGCTGAGGGCAGGACTTGAACCTAGGTCTCATCAATGCACTAAATTAGACTTAAAGATAGACTACTCTAGATCTTTCGCCAAATATACATTTTTGCATATGTTTTCCTTGGCTTGCAGACTGTATTACAACATTAGCAAAAGCACAGATTTCAGTGTCTGCTTGCATTCCAGTTTAGAACAGATTGGAAGTCTAAATTGAATAACTTGGCATCGAAACATGGATCATGCAATCTCTTCTCTACTCCTAGCGTGTGAGCAATGAAAGGAGCAGCGAGAAGGAACAGTAACTTCTGAACATTTCGACCTTGAGTAGTAAATGGTGTAGAATAGATTATTCTCAGAAGGAGAAACAAGCAAATGGGGAGCAAAACAAAAACCTGATGCAATTGGGGAAGTTAAGAAGGACCCATTGAGAACATGTTATCTGTCTCCGTCACTCCTAAAAAGGATACTAATTAGACTAGGTCTATGTTAGTGTGATATAGTGCACTGAAGTAATGCAAAAGGCCTCTGGCAATGGGCTAACATCTGAGGCAGGTGGAGGATGCATCTGGATAGCCTCAAGCAATTGGCTTTGAACTTGATCTAAATTTAGCATCATTCCAGTTCAGTCATGGAGGTTTCTCTCTCTCTCTCTCACACACACACACTCATTCTCCCTCTCCCCCCCTTCCTCCTCCCTCCCCCTCTCTCTCCCTCTGTCCCTCCCTCCCCCCCTCTCACACACACACACACAAAGGGGGAGTGAGTGAGCAAAGGTCCAAGAAAAAATAATGGATTTAAATAAGGAGGCTACAATGCCAAGAGAAGAGGGCTAACACAAAGAGGATTTTTATTTATTTGTATGGTCTGTCTAATACAATGAGGGAGGAGCCATAGGGAGGAGAGGAAATCTTGTAAAAAAAAACCAGCAGAAAACAACCTTCAGAATTTCATTTTTAAAAAAATGATAAACGAGAACCCCTTATGGATTTTTTGCATAAAAAATGAGAAAAATGAATTTATGGTTTATGGTTTTGATGATCAGATAGGCTAGGTTATTGAAAGAAGACAATCACAGTGTAACCTTAAAGAGAGAGGTCAATTTAAAATTGCACTTAAAACTACCTTAAAGAAGCTTGGAAGCCACATCTTTATATTTTATTTGTATCTTTTATATCTTGATTTTTTTTTCTTGGTTTTCTATTTTTCTGCTAAGCTTTTATTTTTTGCACCTTTAGGTTTTTTTCTTTGCTTTTTTCTTTCTCATTTAGTTTGGATTAATCTTTTTGTGTTTAAGCTTTTAATAAAATTATATATATGTATATATATATATCATTTCATTTGCTTATTTGAATCAATGCTTCCAATCGTTAACGTTCAGCCCCATTTTAATTCTCTATTTTAAACATTTCAAGGATATCTCATCTGAGAATTACCAAAGTAGTTGTCTTCTCAGTTTTGACATACTTAGAAGTATTTTCTCCATTTTTTTTTTCAGCTGTTGGATAGAGAGGAGTTAATTATAATTGTCTGTGTCTTGTGTAATCCTTATTTTGAACACATGGGAATTTGTATTATTCAGTTTGCCAATTTTCTATAATCCTCTTAACAACCATTTTATGTATTGCTATTTTCAAGAAAGCACTCATCACTGCCTGAATGTGCTATATTTGATTTCCCTTCAATTTATAGGTAGTATGAGTAGGTAGATTATTTTTCACACTTACAGCCACTTCAGCATCCCCATAGTCATGTGATCAATATCCAGATCAAAATTGTCAACTGACTCATATTTATGATGATTCCCATCTCTCAGGGTTAGGTGATCAGCTTTCGCAACCTTCTGACAAGCAAAGTCAACGGGGAAGCCAGATTCACCTAACAAACACGATACTAACTTAATAAGTGCAAGTGATTCACTTAACAATTCTGGCAAGAAAGGTCATAAAATGGGACAACAGTCACTCAAAATAGGGCATTGATTCACTTAACAAATGGCTTGCTTAGCAACAGAAATTTTGGGTTCAGTTGTGGTCATACATCAAGGACTACTTGTACTAACCTCTCTTCTGTATCCATGTTCCATATATGTGAGCATATATATACAGCACACACATTCCTCTCTGTATCAAAATAGTCCATATATCTGAGGACATGGACTATAACTGTGATGACCCAGAGTGGGATACAAAATAAACACAGTCACAAAAAACAGATAAATCCCCTTTTATTCCTTCACTTTGCTTCCAAACTCCAAATATCCTTGACTGAAGACAAAAAACTCCCACGCGAGCAGTTACAAGAAGGAGGAAATACTGTTTAAATTATAAAGAGTAAAAAACAACACAAACCAGGCAAGATAGGGGCTGGAAGACGTCCACAGATATCAGAACACACACTGGGAAGGACGCCAAACTCAGAGAGGAACCATAAACTAGAGATATTTCCAAGCTTTGTTTCCAGTACTCGCCTATATGCATGTCCGTCCTCTTAATCCAGTTGTCACAGCCTCAGCCCATGAAGAGAATCAAGGCCGTCTCCTCCTGAGTAGACTACATCTCTCCCTTTTCCTCTCCTCCCTGTGTGCCCTAGGATGGAGAGGGGATGGGCCTGGGTCCTCCTGTGACTGCCGGGCCATTCTCTGCCCTTCCCCAGCCTCCTCCACAATCTCCGGAGCCACACTTCCACTCCCTGTTGGCTGTTCCTCCTCTCCCTCAGAGTCAGTCTCCACCAGGGACATGACAATAACCCACAATACTTTATGCCATCATACATTAATTTGTCAGGTGCCACAAAACTCTTTTTTGTTGTAGTAGATGAAAAAAGTCAATCTCCCAGAAACATTGAATGGCTGTTTAAAGCACTGCAACTGATGCTCAAATGAGAAACAATGTGCTAAATAAAAATATGTTCTTATGTCAGTTGAACATCTGAGATAGAAAAAGTTGTGTGACTTTGATGGGAAGGGAGAGGCTGAATTTGTGCTTCAATCAGTTGCATTTGAATCAACTGATAGTGGCTAATATTGTAAAAGCTTTGTACATGCTATTTAACATATACTAAAAGCTGTTGACAGATACTGAAGGTTAGGAGTTTGATGTTAACAGAATGCTGAAGGCATCTAACTCTCTTATGTTTTCTTTTCCATAAAAAACAAGTTGCTAAATTCTAAATGGTGTCTAAATCTCAGTAAGAGATTGGAGGAGGGTAAACAAACTGAACCTTAATCTAAACAAGATAAAGATGTTCATTTGAAAGATATTCAATTTAAGCACAATTTCAGTTTTGGTGTAATCTTAGGTTGCACAGCTAAGAAAAATATACCAACTGCTCCCATTTCTGATTTCATGACACATGCCAATCCAGTTTCTGTAAAATGTTATGTGTAAGCCTGACTTTCAGATCTCATCAGAACATTTAGTTGGTTTTGTGAATGCTTCAATGACATTGTGGACTCAAGTTGGTTATGCATTTCCTTCCTAAACCAGTTCATTTGGACATAATTGAATTCATTGGAGGAGTGGTGGGATTCAAATATCTTTACTACCGGTTCTGTGAGCGTGGCTTATTTGGCGGGTGTGGCTTGGTGATCATGTGACTGGGTGGTGTGGCTTGGTGGTCATGTGACTGGGTGGGCATGGCTTGGTGGTCATGTGGCTGGTCATGTGACTGGGGGATGAGGCTTTGTGGTCATGTGACTGGGTAGGCGTACTGGGTGGTCATGTGATTGGGTGGGAGTGGCCAACTTGACATCACTCATGTCAAGGGGTGCCTTGCCTGGCCTCTCCTCGCCTCAGAGATACAATTTCCCTCTCTATTTATTTACTACTACTGAACATCCAAAATACACAATTTAATCTTATGTATATATGCCATATGTATACATACATATTACATGGTATAGTGTGTGTATAGGCACAGAAAAAGATACACTATCTACTATATATACTGTGTGTATGTACACACACACACACACACAACCACACAGCTCTTCTAAAATTTACGTTCAATCTCACTGTGTTTGGAAAAACACACCCATAGTCCACTTTCTGCCACACATTTAACTATAACTTCTGTACATTAGAACATTGTACATGCCTTCAGATTTACTTCCCTAGCCTGCATATGACTGTTAGACCCAGGAGATGTCATGGATTGAGTAAAATATGGTGAAACTCACTTAACAACACTCTTGCTTAGCAACCAAAATTTTGGGCTCCATTGTGGTCATAAGTGAAGGACTATCTCTGCCTTCCTCTGTATGGCAGCCTTGTCCCAATAAACTCCTCTGCCAATTTTCCTCTCTTTTAGAGGCACTGTAAGGTCTGGCAGTACGCTTAAGTCAAAAAGGAACCAAAACAAAGAATTAAACGGAGGCTTGCAAATCAAAGACTTTTATTCTTTGATCAAAATTGAGTATCTGGGAAGAAGTTCCTAGCACATCACAAGAGACATGGGAGGAGAATTCTACAAAATACAGAAAAATGCCCTGTACCTTTAAGATTCTTAGAAGTGGAGTAACTGTACTGTAAAACTTTCTAACTTAGATTTACATCTTTCCTGCAAAAGACAAATCTCTCCCTATCTCTTCTCCTATTGTCCATCTAATTGATCACAATTGACAACTTAAGGAGGCTATTAACAGCATACTTCAAAGGGGTGGAATGGAGGTTTTTACATTCCCAGAGAAGTATGTTTCATTCCCATGGGGTGATGCTGGGGTGAAATATATCAATCCAGGAAAACAGATGGATTCAGATTGATTTAGATGGGACAATCATGTGTCTAAATATGACATAAATATGAAAACAACAATTCATTGCAAGCAGAAGATGTCAATTCTCCATACCTCACACCTTCATGGTTATATAATAAAAATTGGCAAATCATACAAATGAAACATGAAGGTTTGTAAACAGAGAATAATTTCTAACTTCACCAAAATATAAAAAGGCAATAATCAAAGGTGACACACTATGACATTTTGGGTGACACACCAGCATTTGCCCATTCCCAAGAACTTTTTGCAAAAGCACACACTGTTCTTGCACAAAAGAACTGTAGTGGTGCAATGGTTAGAATAGAGAATGTTAAGCTGTGGGCAGGCTAACTCTGCCCACAGCCAGGAGTTCAATCATGATTGGTTCACATTTGACTCAGCCTTCCACTGTTCCAAGATTGAGGACCCAGATTTTTGGGGGGTGGGGAGGAATATACTGACATTTGTAAAGTGCTCAGAAGTGCTGTAAAGCACTATGGAATAGTATATAAATCTAAGTGCTATTGCTATTGCTAATTTTCAGAAGCTGCACACACTGAGTGAGAATGAGGTGTGCTTTTGCATGGCCTCTGAACCCCCTGGAAGTTGCAGGAGAAGGCCATATTCTCACATGACGTTGTGAACCCTCTGAAAATCGTGCAAGTACGGGACATGATTTCAGCTGGTTTTTGAAGGCTTCAGAGGCTGTGGAAAAGCAATTTGGCAGATCAAATCCCACCAGGCTCAAGGTTGACTCAGCCTTCCGTCCTTCCAAGGTGGGTAAAATGAGGACCCAAATTGTTGGAGGCAATAGGCTGACACTCTGTTAACCGCTTTGAGAGGGCTGTAAAGCACTATAAAGTAGTATATAAGTCTAAGTGCTATTGCTATTATTCAGAACTACTTCAATGATGAACGCCTCGCGTGACCCAGAGAAGCCTTGGGTAGGCCTCAGGACAGTGATGGGATTCAAAATTTTTACTACCGGTTCTGTGGGCGTGGCTTGGTGGGCATGGCAGAGGAAGGATACTGTAAAATCTCCTGTCAGAGGTGGTATTTGCCGGTTCTCCAAACTACTCAAAATCTCCACTACTGATTCTCCAGAACTGATCAGAACCTGGTGAACATCACCTCTGCCTCAGGAGCTTCTCAACAGAAAGAGAAGGTAAGCAATGTGAAGCAGATCCTGGGGAGTGCTGGGCCTCCAGTCTGATCATGCCATTCCCCAAGGCTTGTGCACCTTGGGGACCACTGCAAGGTGGCTTTTTTGAGTGACAGTGGTGATGCTAGAGTTGAGGTCAAGGCCCAGGCCTCTACTTGGAACTCAGCCTTGGTGCTGCCACTGAGTGCTGCTGTTCATGGTGGCCTAAATGTTGGGAAATGCAAAGAGTAGAGACTTGTTTCTCTTTAGTTTGGGGTGGGGGGATGGAGTGACACACCAGCAAAGTTAAGATAGGTGTTTTCTGAATGTTTGACATGCTGAGCCCAAAGGGTTTGCCATCATTGTTAATTGTTACAGAGTTTTTAGCAGTGTAGTGATGTTTCAATAGCATTAAGAAGCAGACTCATGCATCCTTAGCCTTAGCCCAACTTGCTAATTTCTTTATGCAGTAGCTTAGATGTGCTTCCTTTTACTAAAGAGCAGTGAATTCCAGTGTTTTCCATACTCTTTCAATACATCAAGCACTTCCGTAGAAGAAAAAGCTCCAAGATTTTGTAGTCTATCCAGGTGAAGAACTAGAGGATGCTTCTTTTCCTCCCAATTCCTGATGTAGACATAGGTGGGATTGAACCTTATATTGGTACTGACATCAGAGAAAAGAATCTGCTGCTATATTAAACATCAATATCATTTAGAAAGTAGAAGAGAAATTGGGTAGCACTACTTTAAGTGGTTGAAAAATATGGGAACAAGTAAATTTGATTAGTCTAAATTTATCTACAGTTACAAATTTCTAATCAGATATAGTGATAACAAGTATTGTAGCTTAATCTGTAATATGCAAAAGCCTCTATGTGAATAGTGAAAGCAACTGGATCCATTTGACACTGCACATGTGTTTGCAAATGCAAATATTCTCAATGAGATTTTCAACAGGCAAAAATGCAAAAGAAGCTTGTTTTACTGTGTTAAAACTGTTTAAAACTATCATACAAACTGGATCTGTATCACTCTTTCCAGAAGGCAGCAGATTTACAGACACAAGGGCTATCCAGTGCAATCAAAATCAAATTCTTGTTCTAATTATTGCACTAATAAAACTATTACAGTCATCACTGGATGAAGGGAGTGATGCTTTTATGGAAGTCATTTGCAATTGGCATCCTGTTGTCATGAACTCATTAGTCATTGTCCCTATTCACCTGCACTAATATGTCATTTTATCAAGTGTAACATCAGTGTCCTAATTTGAAGAGGCACATTTTGTTACCATTAGGGTCAAGTATATATTAAATGGTTGGATGAGAATTCGACTTAGCCTCTTTGGAATTACAGCTTTACAAAATGTTAATTGCTAACATTTAATTGTTAATCTAATTTAATATACAACAATGTATAAAAAGATTTGACTCAATTTCAAATTAGACTTGGAAGCTTATTTTCTTCCGGAAATCAGAATCAGTAAAATTAAAGATGCTCTTAAATTCCAGAAGCACACTGAATGTATTTGTGGATTCCTGGAAAGCATCTGGTCCCTCTCTGATCTATTGAGACTATAAATCACTGAATTCCCATCAGGAATTGGAAGAGACCAGACAAGATGAGCATACACAATTTTGTCCTAGGAGACAATTTTGAAAATTTATCAAGCTGCAGTTAAGCTTGTTTAATGAGATCTGAATATATGCCATATATTTCTCCAGTTCATTTTCCTAATATTGGCAAATGCACATTGGTTATCAGCCTTGATTCAATTTAAATGGGATAATTGAAATTCAAAGAGTGGATAATAACACTTTAGGCTTATGAGTCAAGAATTGAGACACTTGAAAATTCAAGATTTGATTCAAAAAATAATGTATTCATGGTCTATAATGCAAAAAGTTCCAAATGCTTGAAGCTGCTTCATTTTTTTATCAGAATAGGAGGAAAATTTCAAGGATGATAGAATATGTCAGAAAAAGTTAACAGTAAATAAACACATTAATTAATGAACCATATACCAGTACATTAATGCATAAAGTCAATCAGTATATTTCCATCCCTATATTACACACATGTACTTTTATTTCATGTACTTATGGGAATTGACATATCTGAAAGTTAAATAGGAAAGTGGTGTTTTTCTAGTTAAACCAATACAAGATACTCACATGGACAATTTAAGGCACATGGAAAAAGAGACTTGTGATTATATACTAGAATAGAATAAAATTCTTTATTGGCCAAGTGTGATTGGACACACAAGGAATTTGTCTTGGTGCATATGCTCTCACTGTACATAAAAGAAAAAATACATTCATCAAGAGTCAAGAATCATAAGGTACAACACTTAATAATAGTTATAGGGTACAATAAGCAATCAAATCATACTAGCAAACAGTCAATATAAATTGTAAGGATAAAAGCGACAAAATTACAGTCATACAGTCACAAGTGGAATAAGTCATAAGTACTACATTTGGAATTGGCAATCTGCCTGGTTCCAATTGGTTTGGCAGGTCTATTATTGGATTGCCATCTTTCCTTCGATTGCTGGACTTTCCACCTCTCCTGCAGCCATTTAGGTTTTGGTTGTTTTTTTAACATATAAGTTGATCAATGGGATCTTAAGAATGCTCATTGTCTTGTGCAGTCCAAAACATAGCCAATGCTATGGAATGGAGACCTTTTGTTACAATGAGTACTTTCTCTTTATTTACAATTCCTATGGTTATAAGAGATGCCAGAATTCTGGCCTTACTCGTTGACTTATCCACCTATACCTACACAGGGAAACTCCTTTCTCATAGTCCAGCTCTTATCCAAATAACCACAAGATGGCAGCCAAGTGGTACATTAATTCTGAATCTCTGCTGCTATCAGTATTAAGTGGTCAATAGGTAGACCATTCAATCAATGGGTTAATCATTATGAACCGTGGTGGCACAGTGGTTAGAATGCAGTACTACAGGCTACTTCTGCTGATTGCAGGCTGCCAGTAGTTTGGCAGTTTGGTCTCAAGGTTGACTCACCTTGCATCCTTCTGAGGTTGATAAAATGAAGAAAATGAAGACCCAGATTGTTAGGGGCAATATGCAGATTCTGTAAACTGCTTAGAGAAGGTGATGAAGCACTGTGAAGTTGGTATATAAGACTAAGGACTATTGCTATTATTCTGCAAAAATTACATGGAGGTGCTTCACAACGCACCACAATTTAACGTAACTCCCTCACACACACAAACTCCAAGAGCACTTATTCAGTAGTAGCAGAAATCAGGGAACTATCACAATGCAGTCAAGAAAGATAAACAGCTTACCACCATCTAGTGGTTGTTAGACAGATAGGATGACATTCCTTTGGGGAGGGGGAAATTGAGCAAAATCGATTAGGTGAATTTTCCAAATCATTCCAGCACCAACCTGCACACCTTTTATATATTTGCTTTTTTGGCAGTTAAATGACATTTGAATCTCAGCCAGGGGAAACCACCAATTACTTCTCTTTATGCAATATGGGCATTTTGGATCCAGGGTAAGGACAAGCTATGGCAATAATTTTTTTTTTAATTACATTTATATGCCGCCCTTCTCCGAAGACTCAGGGTGGCTTACAATTTTGGGGGTACAACCCAATGTGCTCACCAATAGCCTTCATTCCATTGTATATGCCTGCTTATTACTAAGCAGCATTTTACAAAGTCAGCTTATTGCCCCCAACAATCTTGGGTCCTCAATTTACCTACCCTGAGAGGATGGAAGGCTGGGTCAACCTTGAGCCTGGTGGGATTCGAGCCTGCAGTAATTGCAGGCAGCTGGAACTTAAGTGCTAGGCATTTAACAGCCTGCACCACCAAGGCTCATGATTAAGATGAAGAAATTCCTCCTGACTTTAGGGCAAGTAGAAAACACAGGCAAAGCAGCTCTATAGATGAGCCATATTTTCTGGACAAATGAAATGAACAATTAGTAGTACTGAAGATGGTTTTTGGCTTTCAGCATGGTACAAACTGTAACCTTGCCAAGTTCCAGCTGGATTTTCTTCAAGGGTTTAATTACACAAAATGCCCAGGTATCTCTTTTAGGGTAGAAATGGTACAAATGAGGAAAGGATAACAGTCTTCATGTAGTACAATGAAGAATACACAGAGAAATTGGCTGAATCAGTACAAAAAGCGCCCTACTCAAATCTGTACAAATTTTTCCCACAAGATGTATTTTAAAAAAAGCTTACCCTTCCAGCTGGTTTTATGCCAGCTTTGTTTGCCTCTGATCACTTGGAGTTTTTAGCAGCTGGGAAAGCTGGCAAAATTGTTGGCACATTGATTATTCCTGGAAAGGATCCCTTCATCATAGGCCTGGGTGAGTAGGACCCACAGGCTAATCTGTATCTGTACCTACCTATCCATGAAAGGAATTGGAAAAATAGTTTCTGACTTACCCTTACAGAGTGTAAAGTTTTGCTGTCTCTGATCCGTGGTTTTTCATGAATGCCCAAAGTTTGGCATAGGTGGCTGGCTAGTTTAGTCCTGCCTGAAAAAGATCTCTTCATTATAAACAGGGATTAGTTGTGTCTGATTTGTGTCATGATGGCCATGTTCTGTGTTTGTTTGCTTGTGGGGCATCAAAAGCAAGATCACACCAAGAAACAACAGTGCAAGCCTTGGTGAAAAGGGATGGCATAAAAAAAAGGGGGTATCTTTGCTATTCTGTCCTTATTTGCAGAGCAGCAAAACTTTGGGCTCATGCCTATGTTAACCTGGTATCCAATCCCTCATGATCAAGATCCTGGCCCAGTCTTGTGTAAGGCCAGACACGAACTCATATTCAGAGTGCAGAAAGTGAAATGAACTCCTCGTTAGGTTACCGAGATTAACACAAAAATGAGACGTAAGAGAGAACAAAAATGAAAGGAAAGCTACGGCTAATGGCTGACCATATTGCCGTAAGATATACTTTTTTAAACGTTACCGTTAACAGGTAGCCCTCAACTTAGAACAGTTCCTTTAGTGACCCTTTGAAATTACAATGGCACTGAAAAAAATAAGCTATGACCAGTTTTCACACTTAGGATAACAGATAACAGATAATCAGAATTGGAAGGGACCTTGTGGGTCATCTAGTCCAACCCCCCGCTCAAGCGGGAGACCCTACATCATTTCTGACAAATGGCAGTCCAGTCTCTTCTGGAAAGTCTCAAGTGATGGTGCTCCCACAACTTCCGAGGGCAAGGTGTTCCATTGGTTGATTTTTCTCACTGTCAGAAAGTTTCTCCTTATTTCCAGGTTAAATCTCTCCTTGTTCAGTTTCCATCACATGATCAAAATCCAGACGCCTGGCAATTAACTCATATTTATGACAGCTGCAGTGCCCCAGAGTCATATGATCCCCTTTTGTGACCTTCAGATAAGCAAAATCAATGGGGATACCAGATTTGCTTAACAACCATGTTACTACACTTAACAACTGTCTCATTTAGCAACAGAAATTTTGGGCTTAATTGTGGCTGTATGTCCAGGACTACCTATATATATATTTAAAATATATACCTGTTGCTGATATATTGACATCTATCCTTGTGCATCCCCCAATATATGTTCTTTTTGAAAGCATCTTTCCGAGTTGTATGCGGATATAATGGGAAATATTGGACATGAGCAGACTCTGCTCATCCATGCAACAAAGGCCCATTATGGCAGATTGCACTATTCATTCCCTATTGAAATTATGGCAGATTGCTATTACAGTTAAAATAGCTTTTTTTTTAAAAAAAATCAAGGTCTTCATGCCTTGTGCACACTAGTGAGATCATCAGCACAGTCCAGGGCTGGTAAGATAAACATATTTCTTTAAATGGATGTCTGAAAGAATAATCAGACAAATCCAAACAGTTACCAAACCCCAACCAATAATACACCCTTCCATTGTCAACAAGGACCTTTAAACATAAATCCTTGAGAACCTGAGTGCCAAGGATGAGGTTGCAATGCTTTAGAAAGCTTCATAACACTAAATGATTATGAAGATAACCTAAATGGTTCATGTCATACATTATATCCTCTGGGTTTTTTTTTTTAACTTATGTGCAGTGTGTATAATTATTTATTTGGAATGCTCATACATCAGTATAGATCTTCAGAGAATATATGATTTGGCTTTGAAATCCCTTCCACTCTTTTGTTACCTAAAAGTGTTTTTATTTTTTGAAAATATGTACCAATGTTTAATTCCCCCATTCTGAAATGCTGCTTTGTAAAACACAGGTGCAATGAATTAATGGATGCTTTAATTCCTTTCTCACAACCAAGATAGAACGGGCAATAATTTTTGCTTCAAAGATGCCCATGTTTCCCTGAAAATAAGACCAGGCCTTATTTTCTTTTGGGCCCCAAAATATGCACTAGGGCTTATTTTTTGGAGGGTGTCTTTTTTTTTCCATTATGGGAGGCCCACTTCTGCTTGGTTGCAGGAAGCTGTGTGGTGTGCCAATGCCACCGCCACAAGATGTGAGGGGGTGAAGCTGCCCCATGCACTCCACATGGGCTTACCTCAGGGCCCCTGCAGCTAGGCTCTGACACCTGCCTTGCCTCCTGGCTGCATCACCAACACATTGCTCAACCTCCTGCTCCCTTGCGGCTGCAAGCAAGCAGAAGAGGTGAGCTGGTGGCCATGTGGGCTCCTGCTACACATGGTTGCTGGTGCTGCCACCATGAGGCAGGTGTCAGGGTGTGGGATGGCCTGGCTGTGCGGGCCCTGAATTAAGCCAGTGCAGGGCATGTGGGGCAGCTCTACTCCCCCTGCCTTGCCTTGTGGCTATGGCACCATGAGCAACCAGATGGAATGGGTGCACGACTAGCTCCACAGTCTCTTATGTAGGGTTTATTTTGGGGATAGGGCTTATATTTGGTGCATGCATTAAAACCACTCTAGGGTTTATTTTTGGGATAAGCCTTTTTTTAGGGAAACAGGTTATTAAGTGGGGTTGTCAAGTCACTGATAGGACTTTTCTTTATTTTTCTTTATTTTATTTTGTCAAGCGATTATAAGATAACAGGTATAAGTATAAACATAGTTATGAATACATGAAATGGATATGAATAAGAAAAAGAAAAAGAAACAATAGGACAGGGACGGTAGGCACGTTGGTATGCCCCCTACAGACCTCTTAGGAAAGGGGTGAGGTCAATAGTAGACAGTCTAAGGTTAAAGTTTTTGGGGTTTGGGGAAGAAACCACAGAGTCAGGTAGAGTATTCCAGACATTGACCATTCTGTTGCTGAGGTCATATTTCCGGCAATCAAGTTTGGTGCTGTTTACCTTGAGTTTATATCTATTGTGTGCTCTTGTATTGTTATAGTTGAAGCTGAAGTATTCATTGACAGGTAGGACATTGCAATCTTTTCTTGAAAATGATTTTTTTTTACTTCAACTGTCTGTTATACCCATAACCCCAATTTCATGATATTTCAAAATACTTACCCCATGGGTATTTAAAAACAAAAAAATCTGCCATCAAAGATTCTTCATTAATCTTACTGAAACTGATTTTTAATTATGTGAAATTTTTCACATGCTTTTTGTTGATTAAATTCAGCAGAATCTTTGTAGTATACATTATTTAGAGAGCCTCCAGAATGCATAACTTAAATGATAAGCAAACCTTTCTCTTGCACAAATGTTTTCTGTAATCTCCTTATTTGACCTTGTCCAAGACTTTGAATAGCTGAGATCAGAGGAAACACAAATATTCATTTGCAAATGAATCACTCAGGCAATTCAGAATGGATAAAATATAGATTCTAGTTAAGCAACAGTAAGAACATTGCAACAGTGTTCATTATAGGATTGCACATGCTGGTTTGGCAACACTGCATTGTAATTTCTTGTTATCAGAGCCTTTTCTTATTCTGCCCCCTATCTGTATATGTATGTCTTGTTGTTACATTCAATTTGAAAGTTCAAAAGGACAGGAAATATTTAACAATGGCCTTAGATTAGTTTAGAATATTTTTAAAACATCCCTGGAAAAAAAAGCTACCCAAATGCATCTACTAACATCACAATTAAAGGCTTTAGGAATATATTGTTCCCTCTAATTCTGGTGTTTAGTTGGTGAATGCTGTTGCTTATGTAACCAGAATGGCACCACCTACACCCAAAATGATGGTAGAAGCAGACTTGAGGGAACCACAAGGTTGCAGAAGTACCAAAACAAAGAGAGACTCTTGTTCTGAAATGTTCCAATGCGGGCCAAGCACATATAATAGCTTTAAAGTATTGGGTTAAAAAGCAGAAGCCTTTAGTTTAGCAGTTTAGTTTATGCAGAGAAGAAATGGAGAATGAAATGAGATAAATGCAGTTATGATCCGCAGTATCCCAGAAGATCCAATTACTGTTTAAAGCAACCTGCATTCTTTTTACAGAGGACAATAAATCAGAGATAAGCTCACAGGTAGTCTGAAGGATGTGCTTTTATGTTTGGGTGGCATGCCAAGATTAAACAAAAATCTAAACAGAATAAACTTTTTGCAAATGTCCCAAATTATACTTTAAAACCTCGGCATTTTCAATCATTTATACTTTGTAAATCGTGTTAAAATCTCATAAAATTATTGTGCAGCTAAGGAGGTTTCAGGGATTGATTGAAATATTTTAGAGAGCCATTGATTTCATGTCCTGTTGTAAAATAAGAAAATACACCAGTAATACACTATTTAGAGCAGCGGCCCCCAACCTTTTGGGCACCAGGGATCAGTTCTGTGGAGAGAGATTTTTCTGTGAACTGGAGGGTCCCACAGGAGGGGCTTTGCTTCTTTGCACAGCCCGGTTTCTAGCACACCATAACCCAGTGCCAGTCCACAAACCAGGAGTTGGGGACCCCTGATTTAGTGTGCTTGTTGCCTACCTTATCTAAGCAAGTTATATCAATCGTTCAGAGGATCTTATCTAACATTGTGCAAACCTCCCCTCCCCATTATCATGACTTGTTCATCATCACCTTTCATTAGGATTTCTCAGAACCTTCTGAAGTTTTATCTGAAAAGTTACATTTTTGCTTCTGACTGCACACAAAAATCAGTGGATATGTAACATCTCTGCTTTGTAAGCCGTACTGGTTTCCAGCTTTTGGATGTGAGTCAATGTGCTGGTCACAGTCTATAAAGCCTCACATGGCATAGGGCTTGGTTAACAAGGGACTGCCTGTCTTCCATTGTACCTCCAATAAAAGAGAATATATGGCATTCAAGGCTGAACTGTGCAGGCCTTGTGATCTCTGAGTTTATTCTTTGCTTACAGATGTTTCGTTACCCAACTAGGTAATAGCATCAGGATGAGGGAGTATGAAATTTGGTCCCATTGGATTTGTCTGGCAGATTCAGTCCTGCAGAGTTGGCACACTCTGGGTTTCTTCAATAAAACAATGCCATCTATTGGGACCCAGGAAGTGTTCCACCTCTGTAGTGGCACTTGCCCTCTGGAATGAGGTTGCCCCTGAAATCATGCTGGCGTTTTGAAGGTCCTTGAAGACTCGGCTGTTCTCCAGGCCTTTGGCAGGTATCAGTGAAGATCCCTTTAGGTTATGCCTCCAGAAGCTGTGGGTGCTCCAACACTATAGGTTTTTAAGAAGAGATTGGACAACCATTTGTCTGAAATGGTATAGGGTCACCTGCCTGAGCAGCGGATTGGATTAGAAGCTCTCCAAGGTCTCTTCTGTTATGTATGCATGTTTGAATGTCATTGGTTAAGTTTGAACTGTTCTTGTAAAATGTCAGAAATGATTGGTTTAAAAAGTGTGGGAAAACCCTGCACTCTGATTGGCTGGCAACTGCGGCTGCTGGCTATAAGTAGCAGCCACAGACCAGCCAAGTTGGGTCTGTTATGAGCTGTAGTCACTAATAAACTCTTCACTGAAGCACTCCGCATCTGACTCTTCATGCAAATCTAACACTGGCAATGAAGGTGGGATCCTTCCCGAAGAGAAGACAATGCGGAGAAGAAGCCGAGAGAGATGGCTGTGCTGAACACCCCCCCAGCCCCATTCGATCCGACGGCAGAAGACTGGGACTCGTATGCAGATCGTTTCCAAACGTATTTGGAGGGAAACGATCTCGCCGACATTTCCGACAAGCGGAAGAGGGCGGTCTTTCTCACCCACTGCGGTCGGGCCGTTTTCAAGATGGCGAAGGCATTGGCGGGAGCTGCAGATGTGAAGGTAATGGACTGGCCCGATTTAGAAAAGTTATTAAGAGCCCATTATGCGCCACAAGTATCATGCCTCATTAAGAGACACGAATTCTACCGTCGGGATCAAGGGGAAAGCGAAAACGTTAATGACTTTGTGGCAAGTTTAAGGGACATTGGGGGTGCATGTGAATTTATCAACTTAGAAGAGGCCATGCGCGATCGATTTGTTCTAGGCCTAAAAGACAAGGTTTTGCAAAGCAAATTATTAATGAAACCTAAGATCACGTTTAAGGAGGCCATAGAAGAAGCTTCTTCAGTGGAAGCTACCAAGTCCTCAGCAGCAGCCATGAAGAAAATTAACAAGGCCGCAAGCCATCCTGATGTGGAGAGATCCACAACAACCCATTGCGAGCAATTAGATTCTGATTCACACTGTAGTGAGGTGGAGGAAGGAATTTATAGACTCAGAATGGAGAAGAAAAGGAAAGACCTTGGAAGAAAGAGGCAAGACTTTTATTGCAGAGGTTGTGGGGGGGGGCACCCCTGCACTGAATGCAAGTTTTTTTATACCATCTGTCTCATTTGTGAAAAAAGAGGTCACCTAGCAAGAGTCTGCAAATCATCCAGAACTCCACCAAGCAGAAAGAAGTTTCCTGACAAAGATTTCAAGCCTAACAACTTCAGTTAGAAAATGTGGCGCAATACAGAAGAAAAGGGGAAGAATGAAACTCATCAAACAGTCACCATTGGTCATTCTTCACCCTTAAGAAGCAGAAAAGTACATGTGAAGGTACTCATTGAAGGAAGGCCTTGCCAAATGGAAGTGGACTCAGGCTCCTATTTATCTATGGTGTCATGGGACACTATTCACAGGCTACTTCCCAACATTCAGAAGAAGCATTTCCAGAAGCAAGCACTGACTCTTAAAGACTACCAAGGGAACAAGATTCCAGTAGTTGGAACAAGAGAATTCATTGTGAAGTTCAAAGGCCACACCAAACGTTTGCCCCTGACCATCGTGGACAAGGACCACCCAAGCTTGCTGGGACTTGAGTGGTTCAATCCACTAGGCATCGAGGTGACTGGCATCAATCACGTGAGCAACACTGAATGGGAGGAGGCCCTGAAGTCTGAGTTTCCAGAGGTCTTCAGCAACGGATTGGGCAAGTATATGGGGACCCCTATCACTTTCAACCTAGATCCCAAGGTGGCCCCAATTCGCTTAAAGCCCAGAAGGGTCCCATTTGCCTTAAAGGGAAAAATTGATGCACAATTAGATAAACTAATAGCTCAAGGAGTTTTAGAGCCCACTGACCACTCCAGATGGGAGACACCCATAGTCACACCAGTCAAGACTGATGGGTCAGTGAGAATCTGTGAGGACTATAAGGGGACATTGAACCATGCACTTCAACAGAGCATATCCAGTTCAGTGGTGCATCATTTATTACATTCACTTGGCAGGGGTACAGTCTTTGCCAAATTGGATCTGGCCCAGGCATATCAACAACTAACAGTTGATGATGCCACTGCAGAGGCCCAAACCATTGTGACTCATAGAGGTGCCTTCAAATGTAAAAGGTTACAGTTTGGAGTAAGCGTGGCACCAGGCATCTTCCAAAGCCTTATGGAAAGGATGCTCCAAGGACTGCCAGGGGTAGTGCCTTACTTTGATGATGTGTTAATCTCTGCTGAAAATGACACTCAATTACAAGAGAGACTCAGAGAAGTCCTTACCAGATTCAAGAAAGCGGGGTTAAAAGTCAAGGAAGAAAAATGCACTCTTAGAACTGACAAGGTTGAGTTCTTGGGCTATATGATTGACAAGCATGGCATCCACCCTACAGATGCCAAGGTTCAAGCAATCAAAGAAGCCCCTAGACCAAAATGCAAAACAGATTTGCAAGCCTTCCTTGGACTTATTAACTTTTACCACATGTTCCTACCTCAGAAGGCAACCATTGCAGAACCATTACACAGATTGCTTGACAAAAAGTCTGTTTGGGTCTGGGGCAGGAAAGAACAATCAGCATTTAACAATATTAAAAGACTAATCACGTCTGATGCTGTGCTCATACAGTTCTCTGAGAATTTACCTGTTGTACTGACTTGTGATGCATCCCCTTTGGAGTGGGAGGGGTTTGAGCCACAGGCTTCCCAGTGGGGGAAGCCCCTATTGCATTTTACTCTCGCACCTTGACCAAAGCAGAGAGGAATTACAGCCAATTGGACAAGGAAGCATTGGCAATTGTTGCAGCTATCAAGAAATTTCATGAGTATTTATATGGGAGAACATTTACCATTGTCAGATCACAAACCTTTGTTAGGCATTGTGGCAGGAGACAAACCTACACCCATTATCCTGTCACCAAGAATGCTGAGGTGGACTGAATTTCTTGCTGCTTATTCATACAACCTTATCCACAAGCCTGGCAAGGACATTGGACATGCTGATGCCTTGAGTCGTTGCCCACTTCCTTGTCACAAGGAGGACTTTGAACCTGAGGCACACACCTTTTTTCTAGAAACCGTTGCCAAGCTTCCAGTGCATGCTGCTGAAATTGCCAGAGAGACTGCCAAAGATACTTTATTGACTCCTATTATAGGCTGGATTAAGAAAGGTTGGCCTCTTCAAGATCTACCTCACCTTGCCCAACCTTTTAAATCCAGGCAAACTGAATTATCTGTATTAAGAGGATGTATTTTGTGGGGTAACAGGGTGGTTATTCCTGCAAAACTGCAAAGGGAGGTTTTGGAAATGCTACATGAGGGTCATCCTGGTATTGTAAGGATGAAGGGATTGGCCAGGAGTTATGTATGGTGGTCAGGTATTGACAAAATGGTTGAAAACTGGGTTGCATCTTGTCCCAACTGTCAGGTACTCAGGCCTGCCCCACCTCTCACCCCCAAACAGGAATGGGAATGTCCTAGGGGCCCATGGTCTAGGATTCACATTGATTTCACTGGCCCTACCAGAGGGCACACTTTCCTTATTATAGTAGATGCATATTCCAAATGGCTAGAGGTAATCCCTATGGCATCCACCACAACTGATGCTGTCATCAAGCAGCTTAAAAGCTTTTGTAACCCACGGGTTACCTGATGTTCTTGTCTCTGACAATGGCCCTCAATTTACATCCAACCCTTTTGAATCCTATCTAGCACAACTGGGTGTCAGACATGCCCTGACAGCCCCTGGGCACCCTTCGCTAACGGCGGGCTGAATGAATGGTACATTTTACCAAGGAACAGCTTCAGCAATTGGGTCCTGGGGACATCACTGAGAAAGTTGAAAAACTTCTTAGTGTTCAGCACATCACTCCTAACCCATCAACTAACTTATCCCCAGCAGAGTTGTTGATGGGTAGAAACTTAGGTCTTCCCTTGACCACCTTCATCCCACTTACGCCCAGCACCACTAGATTCCACTAGCAAAGTTCGCACATTCAGTGTGGGTGATTCTGTTTATGCTAAGAACCTTATGGGTGAGCCTTCATGGATTCCTGCTGAAATAACTCACATCACAGGCCCTCGTTCTTACAGGGTACAAACAGAGGATGGAGTCCTCTGGATCAGGCACATTGATCAGCTTAGATCCAGGTTACCTCAGGAACATCGCAATTGTTCCTCTCTAGTTCCCATACCTAATGCTTTTTCTAGGGGGGAAGGGGAGGAACATGAGGATAATCAGCAAACAAGAATCAACCCCATGTGTAATGAGCCATTACGACAGGAACCATCCCAAAACCTGTCACAATGCCAAAATCCATCCTTACAAGTGGAAGATTGCATACCACTACCTGACTTGGGTGCTGACATTGGGCTGGAGATGGGTTGGGAGGAGAGACCAGATTCTAACAATCAAACAGGGTCTTCTTTCACAGGAAGTCCCAGTGGGGAAATGTCAGCAGACACATTTCCCCTCTCACTGGGTGAGAACGTTAAAACTTCTGAACCACGAAGGTCTCAGCGTACACGTAAGAGCCCCACCTATTTAAAAGAATACATTAGATAGGTTGGGGTTTGAGTATGGACTGAACCTAGTGGGGAGGGGTGTTATGTATGCAGGTTTGAATGTCATTGGTTAAGTTTGAACTGTTCTTGTAAAATGTCAGAAATGATTGGTTTAAAAAGTGCGGGAAAACCCTGCACTCTGATTGGCTGGCAACTGCGGCTGCTGGCTATAAGTAGCAGCCACAGACCAGCCAAGTTGGGTCTATTATGAGCTGTAGTCACTAATAAACTCTTCACTGAAGCACTCCACGTCTGACTCTTCATGCAAATCTAACACCTTCATTCTTTTATGTAGAACCATTTTTTTGTTCAGGTCAAAATGTAAAAGAGGACAGAGAGAAAGATCTCCCAGAAATGATGAAAGAGTTATTGATGGGTGCTCTAGAGGTTTGACAGCAAGAGATAGATGTGGAGGCAAGTGGAATAGGTAGATTAAATATGAGTGAAGTAAGGGAATACAAGAGCCCAAGGAAGGAGCATTAACTTTGTTAAAAAGTTAATAAGAATTGAAATACTAAAAAGGACAAGAGATGATGGATAGCTACATAATACATAATATGGGAATTTCATTAGTAGGGATTAGAAAAAAGAGGTAGAAAGTAGAAACTGGGAAAATATTATTATGTATACTGTGACATAAAATAACACATTACAATTACAATGTATACGTAAATGTTGGAAGTTGAAAGATTATTATCATGTATACCTAGATAATATTATCATTGTTATTAGTATTGTGTTTGAAGTAAATGGATTCAGACAATAGACTAAGCACTAATGTATGTTAAAGAAAAAAATATAAAAAATTATATATATATATATATAAAGAATTAAATTCCTTTGTGTGATTTATACCTACTGTCATTCCCTTCCTGCTTCACCCTCTGACTGTACTAAAAATCTGCTCCAGGAAAAATTGTAAGTAAATGTAGGAAAACAATACATGTTTTCCACTCAAAGAAATGTACCATTCAATTCTGCTTGTCATGTGTGAATGAAGAATGTATCTATAGTTGCAGTAATTATCTCATTTAAATTACTATGAGATACTTCTTACATCATTGTACAATTTTAGTGATATTAAACACAGGAGCAGAACTCTCAAGTACAAAGGGTGTAATATGTAATCATATTAGTTGGTTCTCACCCCCAGCCCAGATAAAAATTAATGTTGCATTTCTGTGCTCAGTTGAGAAAGCTATGAACATAAGAATCACACATACATTCACACATCTCTTCCTAAAACTGCAGTGCTTATCAGTTTTACACAGAATTAAGCTTCACTGAGATCGCTGGGATTTATTTCATGTTTAAAATCAAAATATATTTGCATTATTATCAATTTAAGCTTTGAAGTAAAGTAAGATAAAAATAATACCTCACATTTCTCTTAGGACTAATCTCTGGTTATTGTAACAGAGACTTAATTTGTTCAGATCAGTGGGGTTTCAGCATACCTCTCTAGGTTGTGTAACATAGATGCTGATAGAAGCATGTCAGAGAAATCGTGTTGAGAGAAAACAAATGGCTCACCCAGTGGTGGGATTCAAATTTCTTTACTACCGGTTCTGTGGGCGTGGCTTGGTGGGCATGGTGGGGGAAGGATATTGTAAAATCCCCATTCCCTTTTCACCCCACTAACCTGCTTTCCAGCTCCGTTCTCCTGTGTAGGGCAACTAAAGAAGACCCACACGATCAGCTGGGACTCAGGAGGCAGACAATAGATGGGGGCAGGGCCAGTCAGAGGTGGCATTTGCCAGTTCTCTGAATTAGTCAAAGTTTCCGCTACCGGTTCTCCAGAACTGGTCAGAACCTGCTGAATACCACCTCTGGGCCCATCCCTCCCAATTTCTACATATTCAGAGGAAGGTCTCTGAACAGAGACTTTTAGGGGGAATTACAATCTCAAGCCATATCGGTAACTGAACATCTTTCTCTCTGCAGAGGTTTTGATAACATAGCTAACATGTATGTGTGTGTGGGGGGGTGTATCTGTATGTTTATATATTCCTGCTCTTCCATCCATGCATGTGTTATTATCCAGACATGCTTTAGAAACTAATAATTTGATTGTCCAAATTCCACTTTGTCCAAATTCCACCTAACACAAACTCATTGCCAGCTTTTATTCAAAAGGAAGCACTTCAAAGAAAACAGCTAAATCATGTGAAATATACATATATGTTCATTTTTATTTTGTTGACTGATTGTGTGTTTTATTTGTAAATAAGGCTGTCTGTCCTGGGCATCCAAAGTCCTCTCTTCCCTTGGATGCCCATTTTCCCTTTGCCTCTTTGATCTTTCTCCAAACATTCAAATGTTACATAGCATGAAACACAAAACCTGGTGCCTTTCTGAAGTATGTACTAAATCTAATATGATATAATCTTAGATTTATGTTTATTTTATACATCGCAATTATAGTTTTGGCAGCAGGAAGCCAGGATGAGATGGAAAAAAAAACCCCAACTTCTTCCCTTCCCTTGTTTCATCTCGGCTCTTTCCTTTCTCTGCCAACAATCACAATTGTCTCTTCAAAGGAGAAACATGCAGTGAAGCAGAGTGCTTGGTTTTCTCTTTTGTGCTGTGTTGATTGATTCCTGCTCAGTTATGGTCTCTCAACTCTTTGTCTTAAAACCACTGATGTTGTCTTTCTGACATGGCTTCCCTTTTTGGCAGAGCCAATAGCCACCCAAATTCAGATGCCCAGGTTGAGATAACAAGCGTAATGACTTCAATTATATAAAGGCCTTCTCAAAATTAATTGGCTCCATAACATATTGGATATGGAAAAAAGCATAACTGAGCACATATATTTGGAAATTGATACTCTTTCAAGAGGCCACTTTATGTTCTTCATGAGAGAAAGAGAGGGAGTGGGGGGTTATCAAAGCATCCAATGGTTTTTCTATGTTAATAAATGCTAAGGTTATAGAGCTATCTAGTCAGTGGTCCTCAGACTCTTCAACATATCAACCCTCAACCATTTGTTATATGAAAAATAATTTAATCAATTATATTTTAACTAATAACAATACAAACAAAAACAATGACAAGCCCTTCGATAATCCTATTGATATTGATCACTTTGGAGAACCTGAATGTAGGAGACAAGATCTGGATTGCAAAAAACTTATTATCCACTAGATGGAAACAAAGGGAGTTTTATATAGCTGCCTTCTAGAAGTTGTCTAGGCTTTGCAGCAGCCCTAAGGTTACTGTATGATTACTAAGGAAGAGACTTAGTGGATCTCTTCCATTTCTTAACAGTGACTAAGCATGGCAGTCTCATCTATGGTTTTGGAAATTAAATGACTCAGAATGATTAAAAGAGCTTCAATAATGGCAGAAAGACTAAAAAGATATTTAAATCATTTTACACACTCAGGTCAAAATGGATTTCTACCCAAGAGACAAATAAAAAATAATATGAGGATAATATTGAATACTCTGGAATACTATGAAACCCACTCAGAGAAACAAATGGCATTAGTGTTTTTAGATGCACAGAAAGCGTTTGATAATGTGAATTGGCAATTTATGTTGATATTGGAGGGGATGGGTTTTGGAGATAGGTTTACTAAAGCACTAAAGGCAATATATGAAAAGCAAACAGCAAGAGTAATGATAAATGGGGAATTAACAGAAAACTTCAACATTCAAAAAGGACCCAAACAAGGCTGTCCGTTATCCCCATTATTGTTTGTATTGACTTTGGAAGTTTTGAATAGAAACATTAGGAAAAATGAAGAAATAAAGGGAATGAAAATAAAAAAGGAAGAATATAAATTACAAGTTTTCGCAGATGATTTGGTTTTTTTATTGGAAGAACCATTGGAAACAGGCCCCAAGTTGATTAGAGAAATAGAGGAGTTTGGCGAAGTAGCAAGATTGAAAATAAATGAAGAAAAAACAAAAATCTTGGCGAAAAACATGACAGAAAAACAAAAGAAAAGATTAATGGACAAATAAAATATTCAAATTACAAAAATAATGAAATATTTAGGGATACAAATGACAGCTAGATGTGGAACACTTAAAGAAGATAATTACGAGAGATTACTACAACAGATTGCGATAGACTTGGAAAAATAGAAAAACTTACAACTATCTTTAATAGGTAGAATAGCGACAATTAAAATGAATATATTACCAAAAATATTATACTTATTCCAGATGATTCCAATAAGATTGAAAAAAATACTTTGAAGATTTAAATAAAATGATGTTGAAATTCATTTGGCAGGGGAAAAATACAAGAATCAAGATAAAACTACTGCAGGACGCAAGGGTGAGGGGTTTTTTGGATTACCCAATTGGGAACTATACTATCAGGCAACAATATTGATGTGGATGAAGGAATGGATTATATTGAAAAATGCCAGATTATTAACACTAGAAGGGCATGATTTTCAATTGCATGCATGCATTTTTATGGTATAAAGAAAGTAAGGTACATGGATATTTTAGGAGACACTACATTAGAGATGCTTTACTAACAGTATGGGAAAAAATAAGAGATTATCACTATATGAAAATACCAGTCTGGTTATCAACATTAGAAGCTTTTACATATTTACAGCTTTTTAAAAAGGAACACATTATTAGATATGAAGAAATTTTAAATGAAAAGGGTGAACTCAGAACAAAGCAAGAATTAGAGTTTCAAGGGATAAAAATGAATTGGTATTCGTATTTGCAAATACATACAAGGTATGAGAAAGACATTAAGATGGCTGGGTTTTATAAGGAATTGACTGAATTGGATAAAATCCTAACAGGCACTGAAGAGAAGTTGATTAAAAAATTATATGGTTACTTACTAAGAGTGAAATTAGAGGAACAACAAGTTAAAGAATCAATGATTGCATGGGGGGAAAACTTTGGATATAGAATAGACTTGGATAAATGGCAGATACTATGGTCTAGAAACTATAAATTAACTATATCAACAGCTTATAAAGAGAACTTGTATAAGATGTTTTACAGGTGGCACTTATCCCCAGTGAGAATTGCCAAGATGTATAAAGATAAGTTGGCGAAGTGCTGGAAATGTCAGAAGTCACCAGGATCATACTACCATATGTGGTGGACATGCACAGAAGCTAAAAAGTATTGGGCTAGAATACATATGTGGCTAGAGAAAATGATAAAACAATCTATAGACTTAAAACCAGAGATATTTTTATTGGGAATTTTGCCTGAGGGTTATAACAAAGAGTTAATCTACTAGATTATCGATGTATTTACAGCAGCCAGGATTGTATTTGCACAAAATTGGAAAAAAGAGAAAATTCTGATGGATGAGGAAATTATTAAGAAAATAATGGAATGTGCAGAAATGAATAGATTGACAATGGCAGTTAGAGAAAGAAAAAGATTATTATAAAATTTGGAATTTATTTTATGAATGGCTAGATAGAAGAGTAAGAAATTGAAATACATTCAGTACAGTATAATATCTATTACTGATAATTGAATGAGTTAGACAAAGTAAGAAAATGAATGTGAAATATATTATTGAAAGTCAATAAATCTAATGTTAAGGCTAATATAATAAGTGATATATGTGATATAAAATACTGATTAGAATGATTATAAACATATATAAGTAAAATATGTATGATAATGTTATTATGTGCAGAAAGAAATATGTACCCAACTGACACACTGATGAACAGAAAGAAGGTTTTATTTGTTTTTGTTGTTGTTATAAAAATAAAAATTTTATTTAAAAAAAGAGCCATTTTGGTGAAAATGATTATTCCCTCCCAAACAAAATAAATGCACAGATACCCACATCTTTCAACTGAAGGAAAATGGAAGCTGAGGTTATAGAGTGGGAAGTATTTTTTGAGAAGAGAAGCTGAAGGAGGAATGGGTTGGCTTTGAAGGTTGGGAAGTATCACTGAAAATACTTGCTGTTACTCTGGGAAACAAATATAGAGGATTTGGCACTTCAAATCATTCTGAGGTAGGTAAAATGAGGACCCAAAATTGTTGGGAGCAATCTGCTGACTCTATAAAATGTTTAGAGAGGGCTGTAAAGCACTGTAAAGCGTATATAAGTCTGAGTGCTATTGCTATCTGGCTTCTCCTGTTTAGCACAGTCTATGCCCAACAAGTATATTTTTGGCTTCAAACATTTATTTCCAAATAATCTCCAAGATGCTGTTAAATTCCCAGGAAATGTTAAAACTAAATCTATAGGCAAAGAGAGCAGTCATTATTGAACAGATGCTTTCTTATATTACAGCCAGATGTAAAGATATTATGTTCTTCCTTTTTAAAAGAAATCAGGCTATTACATAATTATACATAATTGTGCAGGTAGTCTTGAACATACAACAGTTCATTTAGTGACCATTCAAAGTTACAATGGCACTGAAAAAAGCTGTTTATGACCATTTTTCATACTTTCAACCCATGCAGCATCCCCATGGTCACATGATCAAAATTGAAATGCTTGGCAACTGACTCATATTTATGACGGTTGCAGTTTCCCGGGATCATGTGATCCCCTTTTGCAACATTTTGACAAGCAAAGTCAATGGGGCAACCACAGTTGGTAAGAACCATGCTACCAACTGAACTGCAATGATTCACTTAACAACTGTAGCAAGAAAGGTCATGACATTGGACAAAACTCAATTGATAACTATCTCGCTTAGCAACAGAAATTTGGGGCTCAATTGTAGTTGTAAGTCAAGGACTACCTGTAATGGGCATTCCTTTTTTTTAATCTTCAGTTTCATTGAAATGAAATAAAATATCCCACCCACCTATGTAAAACTATTAAAACAAAATGCATCAGAGCCGTGGTGGTGCAGTGGTTAGAATAGAGCACTGCAGGGCTAACTCACTGCTCACTCCAAGAGTTCGATTCTCACCAGCTTAAGGTTGACTCAGGCTTCCATCCTTCTGAGGTCGGTAAAATGAGGACCCAGATTGTGGGAGGGAAATAGGCTGACCCTGTACACTGCTTAGAGAGGACTGTAAAGCACTGTGAAGCGGTATATAAGTCTAAGTGCTATTGCTATCAGGAACTGATGTCCTTTGTAACCTAACTGAGACCCGAGTTCCAAAGTAAAACAAACCTTGGAAGTATGCTAGAGTATCAAGTGTCACACTTCACCAATAAATAATTCTATTCTATTCTATTCTATTCTATTCTATTCTGAGAGAGTCAGTGATATTGGACTTTTCATTTGTTGTAGATGGTAATATGGTGGTAGTGATAATAACTGTGCTGGTTTTCAGCAGAACTCTTAAAAGTTGAAAATATTTCAAAAGACTGATTCGAAAATGAATAGAAGGGGAATGGAAGGCATTGAGACAATATAATTTTAAAGCAAAAGGGAGATAAAAATGTGTGTGTGTGTGTGAGAGAGAGAGAGAGAGTGAGAGAGAGAGAGAGAGAGAGAGAGAGAAGGTCACATTGGGACTAAAATACTGTAGGTTTGGGGGTGTGGAGACTATGATGGAAGCAGGCAGCCAAGTAAATTCAGTAGCTCCAGACTCATCAATAAGTCACCGAGTCTAATCTCAGTACCTTCATAGTAGCTCTAGTCCTTGTTTCTTAATTTCCCATTGAGAAGTCAGGACCAAGATGTGCTATGTGCTGCTTAAAAATCTGCTGCTTTACTCCAACCCACCAGCCTAAACCAATAACGGTGGTGATGAACAGTCTCTGTTTCCGTACTTGGTCCAGGCAGGAAAATATAAAAGGCAACATCACCATAGCAAGAGGCTGGACAATGCTTCAGTCCTCCTATCTATTTGCCTGCCTGCTGAAGAGTGCTCATATTATTCCTAGTATAGAACACGCAAAGTGTTTCATACTCCATTTGCACATTCTTACTAATCCCCATTATTGTCCCTGCTCCCCAGTTCTCTCACACAAACAAAGTCAATCACATCAATCTTTTTTTTCTTTGACAGAATTATTCACTTGGTAGATAGTAGGAATGCTTCAGGTGGAATGTATCTTCATTTGAGCAGAACAAGTGACCTCATGAGTCTGACCAATCAGAAGTATTTTCTGTAATATATGCATTGACAAGCTGATCAACTTTAAATTAGATCTCTTCTGCGTTCAGGATAACCACTCCTTATTGGTTACCACTGGTTACACTGATTTGAAAGAGTATTAATTTTCTATTATTTTCAGTGCTGGTGGCAGGTTAGAGTTGAAAGGTTCAATTCTAGCAACTCAAAATGCAGCAAGGATGCTTTTTCAAATATACATTTCAATTGATCTGATCATATAAATATCAATGTGTTAGCTAACATCACTGAAGGGAATTAATATTCAGGGTTTAAACTACAACTCCCATTACATCTGGCCACGATCACCAATAAGGATGCTAAGCATTCTACTCCAAAACGTCTATACAGGAGTACAAAATGATTGTGATTAATTTCTGCAAAAAATCTGTACCAGTGGTGGGATTCAGTTTTTTTTACTACCGGTTCTGTGGGTGTGGCTTGGTGGGCATGGCAGGGGAAGGATACTGTAAAATCTCCAGTCAGAGGTGGTATTTGCTGGTTCTTCTAACTACTCAAAATGTCTGCTACTGGTTCTCCAGAACTGGTCAGAACCTGCTGAATACCACCTCTGATCTGTACCCTCCAAATTTGTTTTTCCCTGCTCTCCCCTTCCTTTTCTGTTTCTAACTTCTTTATTCGTTCTTTGTATTTTATATTCTTTTGAAATTTAATAAAATTTTGTGGCGGGGGAGTGCAAGTAGGAAACCCACACCCAAATTTCAGAGCTATTGGTGTATTGAACTTTGTACTCATTTAAACAACCATCTCAAGTAAGGATATGTCATGCCCCTGTCGGAGTCTGACTCTGAGGAGGAAGATGAACAGGGAGTGACAGGGAGTGGGGGTGTGGCTCTGTTGGCTGTGGAGGAAACTGGGGAAGGGTAAAGTCTGGCTGGGCAGAGCAGAGAAGAGGTAGAACAAGGGAGAGGGAGTTCAGAGGAAGACCCAGGCCCACCCCCTCTTCATCCTAGGTCATGCAGGGTGGAATGGAGAAGAGAGAACGTGGGTTGCATGGCTTATGGGGGAGGAAAGGGCCCTGATTCCCTTCATTAGCCACAGCTGGGAAGAGAGTTTTTTAAAAATGCATACTGAGTGCAGCAGCTGCTGGGAGCAAATGTGAGTTTATCTTGTGTTGACTTTGGTTATCTGTGTTCCTGGCATCTTCCCAACCATGTTGAGTTATTGCCATGCCTTCGCATCTGGAATTCTTGCTCCTGCCCTGCCAGACTAATTACCTCATTTTGCCTTGATTGCACTTATAGTTACAGTTTTTGTTGACCATGTTTTGGACTTGATTCTCTGCAACCAAAGGCTGTTCCTGGGAGACTTTTTCTCCAGCCAGAAAGTAACTAGGACATTGGAGACAAAGTTGGAGCTAATAAAGGGACACCTACTAATTATCTGACTGTATTGCCTTTGTGCCATGCCCCGAGTCATCGCAGGATATTTCTAATTTGTTTCTCAGACTGATGATAAACCTGTGCTACACCAAACTGCAAGTGGTGCAAGCTTGAACATACATAAAACAAAACACTTCCTCTAGAAAGTTTGGTTTCAGTGAACAAGCCACTATCCTACATAGAAGGAATTGTGTTCGTATCAGTGGTGGGATTCAACTTTTTTTTACTACCGGTTCTGTGGGCATGGCTTGGTTGGCATGGCAGGGAAAGGACACTATAAAATCTCCAGTCAGAGGTGGTTTGCTGGTTCTCTGAACTACTCAAAATTTCCGCTACTGGTTCTCCAGAAGTGGTCAGAACCTGCTGAATACCACCTCTGGTTCATGTGCAATATAAATACTGTAGAGGGAGAGAGAGAAACATACAGAGAGAGAGAGAGAGAGAGAGAGAGAGAGAGAGAGAGAGAGAGATTAATGTATTATATTCAGTCATGTTCATTTCTAAGTCTAAAGGGATACATCCCAGACTCAAGTTTTCCACCTCAGTGAGAGTAAGATCTTTGTCTTATGTTGTTGAGTGGAAAGCCTAAGATTATGTTAACTTTAAAATAAATCTGTAACATAAACAGAACCATCATATGTTATTTTAAAACTTTAAAACAAGAGAGATTGGAAACAAATACTTTAGAATGGTTTCCCATGAAAATATTGCCTGGGTATCTCTTTAGCACATGAACACTCTACAATGTACTTCCTGCTGGCAGAAAGAAGGAAATGCTGGGCCAATAGCATATTCTATATTCAGCAATATGACAGCAATTAAGTGGAATTAAATACTGTTCTCAAAGCTTTGAGTTATTTATTTTTGCAATACTATAATTATGTGTTATTCTGTATGTTACGTAGCTTATGAGTTAGAAACAACGGCCCAGATGAGATTTTGTTTTGTAGTCTATGGCTTGATTAAGCATCTGAAGTTATTTGTTCCATAGTCATTGCTATTATTTCCTTATTTTGTCTGAATCGAGGAAATTGTCTGTTTATCCAGCCAGCTGATAACATCTTTCTGATTTTGGCTAATCTCAAAACAGTTATTCAGGATCAGACATAATCCCACCCGGGAACCCAGGGTTTCTGTCTAGATCAGGAATGCAAAGCAACATCCTGGAAAAATGTAGCAGCAAAGGGCTTCAAAGACATATTCATGAAGCAAATAAGACTACAGCTTGATTCAAAAGATAGTATTAAAATTAGTATTATTTACATGTATTGGCCTCCTTGGCTTTAATTTTCAAAATATGCAATCCCGACCTTCCTTCCTAGCCATCAGCATTCTTAATTTCATTGGGAAAACTTCTGAGATCAGTTGTTCAAGATCAGTTGCCTTGGAAAGCTTTATCACTTGCCAAATGCTGAATGAAAAGAATAACAGCTGCCTTTTTTTGCTAGAGGGCTACAAAATATGCAAATAGATAATAAGTGTGTGTATGTGTGTGTGTGTGAGTACACATGCACGCCTTTGAGTTTGAGTTAGTGTCAATGTTGACTCCTAGCAATTGCCTGTACTAGTTCCTAGTGCTTTCATGGCAAGGTTATTCCAGAAGTGGTTTGTCAGTGCCTGTTTCGTAGGATTGAGAGAAGAAAGCAATAGGCCCAAGGTCACCCAGCTGTATAGCTTAAAATGGGACTAGCCCAATGCCTTAACTAATATGCCAAGCTGATCTCTCAAACTTTAAAGACAAGCTGCTTCAATCTGGGGCACCTAATTCACAGATGGAAGATACTTCTGTGTATTAACTGCTACGGCTATGCAGATCTTCAGTGAGGGTGGCCAATTAAAAAAGTGCTTGAACAAAGTGCCACCCTATCACCACCACTGTATGAAGCAATAAGAATGATATCTATATATACAATCCATCCTCCCTTAAGACCTCACAGCGCACAGATTCAGACCTGACATTAAATCATGCCTCCATGTGTGGATTTTTACATAATATCTACCATTCCTTTTGGTGGAGGGGCTTCCATTTTATAAAATACATATCCTTTGTGGTTTTTTTCAGTCACAATGCCATAAACAACATGGCTACCTTGCTTCTAAGAGCCAAGGAAAGCAAGGGCAGCACTCCACTACTGCCTCTATTGTCACTTTTATAAATGTGGAAGATGCTGCAAGGCCTCAAGGTACAATTCAAATTCCATCTCCATGTCTAATGTTGTTCTTTGGGAAAGTTGACAGTGTTGTCTAAAACAGATGATTTACTGATTCTTGACAAGAGTTCCCTCCATTCTTACATTTATTTATTTATTTATTTATTTATTTATTTATTTATTTTGTCAAACGCTTACAATATAATAGAAATAAGAAAAAAACATAAGTTTAAATACATGAAATAGGAACTAATAATTGGGGACAATAGGACAGGGACGGTAGGCATAATTGTGCGCTTATGCACACCCCTTACAGACCTCTTAGGAATGGAGCAGTGATAGAATTCAAAAAATTTTACTACTGGTTCTGTGGGCGTGGCTTGGTGGCGTGGCCATGTGACTGGGTGGTCGTGGCTTTTTTTTTGCAGCCCCCACCCGTTTTCTGGGCCTTCTGGGCCTCAGAGGAGCCTCTGGGGGCGGCGTTTTGCTCCCCTAAGGCTCCTCTGAGGCTCAGGAAGAAAAAAAAACAGAGCATGGGAGGGACACACAGACCCCTCCACGCTCCATTTTGGGAGCTTGCTAGCCTCAGAAGAGCCTCTGGGGGGCGCTCTTTTGCTCCCCTAAGGTTCCCTTGAAACTCAGGAGGGCAAAAAATGGAGGGGGGGGGTTAAAAAATGGCTAAGCCATTTTTTGCCTTCCTGGGCCTCAGCTAGGGGAATCCCAGCACAGCTGATATATGTACAGCTGATTGTTGGGAGGGGAAAAAGAAAAAAATACCTTAGGCGAACGTCAGGCAGGCGGGGTGAGCGAGCATCAGGTAGGAGGGTGACCAGGTCGGGGGCATGACCAGCCAGAACTTACTACCAGTTCGGTGACCCATGCCAAATTCTTGCTACCAGTTTGTGTGATCTGGTGAGAACCTGCTGAATACCACCACTGGAATGGGTTGAGGTCGATAGAGGTTAGTTTGAGGGTAAAGGAGTGGGGGTTTGAGCAGGTGACAACAGAATCAGGTAGTGAGTTCCAGACATTGACCACTCTGTTGCTGAAGTTGTACTTCCTGCAATCGAGTTTGGAATGGTTTACATTTAGTTTATATCTGTTGTGTGCTCTTGTGTTGTTGTGGTTAAACCTGAAATATTCATTAACTGATAAGACATTGTAACATATAATTTTATGTACTATGCTTAAGTCCAATCTTAGCCAGCATAGTTCAAGGTTGTCTAAGCCTAGAATCTCAAGCCTGATGGTGTAGGGTATTCTGTTTTCATAGAAGAAATATAGCCGGAATATCACACTATCCCCAGGAGAAGCTACATTTTCAGTTAAACTTTTTGAAACCCCAAAGAGGCTACAAATGAATGCTAGCTGTGGATAAATTCAGAGGAAAAAGTGAGAAGTGCTGCTTTGGCTGTGAATTGCTTATGTAATTTCTGATTTGTAATGTGATACATTCTTGATTTCATACTACACAGAATCATCTGAGTTCAGAGACTAGATGCCCAAAATGGCATTGACAGTAAAATGCACCGGGAACAGAGAGTTTTTCAGAGGTTCTCAAAGGAAATATTTTCCTTTCTCCCTGAAAGCTACCATTTTACATTGGAAATATTCCCTCATGGATATGTTTAGCATAATATCTCCTGAACAACCCAGTACTGTAACATATTCCATCCAAAATCTCCAATATACAATATACTATTCATTTTTGTTTCTCTTAGAAATGAATTTGTATACTATTGTACTGATTTTTCCCCCGCACAGAAAATGTTTAATCTTGGTGAAGGTCTCAGTGTAGCTTGAATTTCTTGCATATAACCCAGCTGATCAAGAAACAGGATCGTTGAGATTTGTTTTGTATTTCAGTCTTGACAGCTCAGGATGTATGAAATCCCTTGGAGAGGTTTTTCTAATCTTACTCTGTTAAATCACCGTCTATGAAACCCGAGTCAAAGGTCATAGCTGAGGCAACGAAGATATACTGCAATTCTATAAAGTACAGGAAAGCACAGGCAACACAGATGCAATAATTGTAATGGTTTCACTAGGGTTTGAATGTGCCTATGAACTGTATGGTCAGAAACACTCATCTGACTCCAATTCCAAACTTTTGTCCTTCCTCTAATTCTGCTTCTTGTGAATCCTTCCTGGTTAAAATGAAATATGGTTGCCAATACTTGGCTCAAAATTTATCATTTTTTTCCTTAAGAAAGTGCCCGCCTTTTTGACTAAAAATCAGTTCCTGCAAGGCAGATTAAAACCACTCTATCAGTGCTTCATAGACAACAAAAAATGACTGATAAACACCGCAGAATAACTAAAATACAATATTCAGCTAGTTGACTGACAACCATTCATTCAGCGACTGTTTGAAATTACAATGTCACTGAAAAAAGTGCTTGGCAACTGGCCCTCCCACTTACAACCCTCACAGCATCCCACGACCAAAATTCAGGTTTTTTGGCAATCAGCTTGTATTTACAAAGTTTACAACATGCTGGAGCTATGTGATTGCCATTTGAAACCTTCCCAACCTGCTTCTGACATGCAAAGTCCATGGAGGAAGTCAAATTCATTTAGCAACCACATGATTCATTTAACAACTCCTGTGATTAGCCTAATAACTGTGGCAAAAAAAGTTGGGTGTGAGTCATTTAACAACTGTCTTGCTTAGCAATAAAAATTGTGGTTCCAATTGTTAACATGTCATTGTAAATATTTATCTTCCCGCAAGGCTTAATTTGCCCAATGTGACCGAAATCACACAAGTCACTAATATTTGGTGAATAAAATACTCACAGTAGAAAATAAATCAAGATGGCAACAACAATAGTGCAATCAGAGCTCCTGGTTTTTAGCTGTGTCTTGTGTGCCACGCAGAGCTTTGATCACACCATCATATAGCTTCTATCTTGACTGTTTTGACTATACCCTACAGATATATCTGCTTCCGATATTTGTTGGTTAACTGGATCTGTGACAGTCACTCACTCAAATAGTCCAGAATCCCAGATGCATTTTACAGGATTTCTCCATTTTATATTCATGTGTTCTACATTTTGTGTGTATGTGTGCAAGTAGAATTTTCTTCAGTTAATGTTTACTATGCCCTTTATCCCAAGAGCCAGGAAAAACCTTTAACAAATGTTTTAAAAGTTACATTGCTAACAGTTAAATGGAATACAATGTGATGCTATAAAATGAATCAATTGAGGATAACAAAAAAAGGATTTTTTTTGTTATTGTTAAAAAAAAACCCAACATTGGCATCATATCCAGCTGCACGTTAAAGTTGGCAAGAGAGGCTCTTAATTTCAAGTGTGAACCTGAAACAGTAATGTGCTGTGTGTTGTTTTTTTAAAAGAAATCCTCCTTTGTAGAAGATATGTAATGTCCCTTTGTGCTAGGCTGGTTTGCATAAGAATGGCTCTCTTTTGTTGCCTGTGGTCACGTGGGGGGAGAGATCACAGTAAGTAATGAAAGAAACAACATAAATGATCATTTTCCATTTTCTCTAAGTCTTCCCTCCTCCGGCAAGCTTTTTTTTTTTAAAAAAAAAATTCTTTTAGAATGTAAATACTGCTAACTATTTAAAAGAGCTCTCTGCTATTAACATTTCAGGCTTAATTGGTACTTTCCCCATATCTACTTCTACACCTTCTCAGTTGTTCTATGCTAAGCAAGAATGCCAATAGCTTTTAAGAAGCTGAAGGGCCTCAAGGCTAAATAGAAAAATAGTTTTTCTGCCCTCATGTGGTGAGATTTATCATCAGGGGCACGATTCAGCCAAAATGTAGCACTAGGAAAAAGAGAAGGGAAAGAAATATATCCTTAAATAGAATTGCCATGTAAATTTGCTCTACCAAAATGTATCTGTTAAGAAAAAAATTACAATCCAGACTCATATTATAGTAGGAAAATACAACATTGCTGGAATGTGTAAAGCATCAATATTTTCAGGTAGACATAAACATTTTCTATCTGATGCACAAATGGGATAAATTGAATTTTTTAGAAAAGAAAAACTGAGTAAAGGAACATTAATGGATCTCTTCATTCAATTTCTGTAGACTTATTTTTTCTCCATTAAAGCTAAAGTGAAGGAAAATGGTTAACTATTTTACACTTTAACATAGTAGCCTACACTTCGATTAGAAATTTATAAAATGATAGAATTACTTGCTCTGAAAAAAAGATTTTTTTAACCTTTAGCAGCTGCCTATCATCTACATTGTTTTTCTTCATGTTTTGTGGCTAAAGTGATAAATAAAAGTTTCAGTGATTTAATTTCTTCATGCTAGGCTGCCATTCAAAGAACCAGAGTTGGCCAATCAATTTAATGTCTTGTGGGAAGAAATATCCATCTGGTTCAGTTCCAAGCCAGGAGAAAGACACTGGAAACATGGAGGCTAATTGGAAACAAGGTTTAATGATAAAGCAGAAGCAGCAGTTGACAACATGGTGTTGAGAGTGGGGTTTTTTAATCCCTTCTTTTGGGCTTTGTATTTGAGCATCCTGTTCTTGTGCAAGAACATGTATTCTATTGGCTATTGTCTGATTCCCATGGGGCCATGAAGGGGTTATGTAGGGGTCATAGGCAAAGTACAATCCTAGGTGTTTGTCTGAGCTAAGTTTGGTTGAAGTTTCTGAGGGTGATGCAATGAAGGGGCTTGTGTTCTGAAAAAGTGTTGGATAATTCCTATTGTGGCTTAATGGCTTTGCCCTGTGTTGGATCTTGAGTGAGGGTATTTGCTTATGAATAGATCTATCTAGTTCTCAATAAGCTCTTTATCTTTTAAGTGCTGACATCTGCTGAGGGCTATTAAGAAAGGTGGGAGCATGTTTCCCCATTTCTCCTTTTACGGAAATATAATATTTTGCCTTTTTTAAAAATATTCTTCAAAATATTTCATTCTTCTAGGAAGGTGGGTGCTGACTTTCTATAGTCTCTAGATAGGAGGGAGGGAGGGGGAGGGAGAGAGAGAGAGAGATGATAGATGATAGACAGACAGATATAAATAACATTATATAAGCAGCTTTTCTTCAAAGTAAACTTGATTCTGTAAAATTCAATATCCAAAATAACATACTTTAAAAAATGTTCTGCCAGCTTGTATAATTTGTCATCTACCAAAGTGAATATACCACAGAATGCCAATCCTACATGGAACCCAACTTACAATGTTACATCCAATTAATTTGAAAACTGTAATTGAAATTTGAGGTCCAAAACCATTTTGTAACCTTATGGCTGCCTTCGTCAACCATAACGGAAAGTTATAGTCCAATAACCTGAAATTGAAGGTGTTTAATCTAGGGGCTCTAAATCTGAAAACAGTTAAGGAACACAATTAGCATGATGTTTTTCCTCTACAATGGTCCTCCTGCATTTACTTTTCTTTATGATGTTTCAGCTGGCCATTTGTCTCTAACATATGGGTTCCTTACAGTTTCCAAGGTAATGAAACTTAGAATAAATGTCCTTGTGGATCCTGCTTGCATGTATTTGAACACAGACACTCACTTTTCAAGTGCCCATTAAGTAAAATGCTCACAGCAGACCTCTTAAATGTATGTAATTATCACTTTAAGCCCTTCAAGTCATCATTTAAATTTCAGATTGGACTTTATTATTATCTTATTCACCACACATAAAAGACTCCTTTGAAATTGATTTAGCAGAAGCTGTACGTCAAACAGGAAGAAATTGGCAGGAGCAGGACAAAAATAATATTTAACTTTATCATAGTTATATTTTATAGCTCCATTTTTATTTTATGTATTTTATTTTATTCTTGACTTAGAAATAATTTCATTCTTACTCTCTGTATATTCTACTGCTTTAACTCTTTACTTTCCTGGTCAGTGGCCATAATAAAGTTTTGATTTAATCTGATTCACTTTTGAATTTAAATTGAATTAAATGCAATTCATATATTTATTCACAAGTTTAATAATAGTACTTGTTTGGGGAGGAACTTTGAAAATTATTTTCCATTGAGCTTTTGGGATCTGCTTTAGGCTCAATGGTTTCAAATCATGCCTTCTATTCTCATCAAAGCTGACACTCTGATGAATTTACAGCAAAGTTAACATGGTTGAAGTGAAGTGATGCTATTTTTAGATACAGGTTCAGGTGTTCCACATTTTGCCCCAGTCAGAGAAAAGAGTCAATATAACTAAACCCACTTATCTAATCAAATGAGTTTGCTTTATCCCACTATAGTATAAAGAAAGCAAAGAGGTAGGAAATATGTTTCCCATTTCCTCTTCCTTTTTTCAAAGCTTGTACCAAGGCCAAATCAGCTAGATTTAAACACAAAATAAACCAGCCATTGTTGATGCAGCAGAGTGCAATCAAAGGGACATGTGGACAAAGGTAATGCTGTTTATATCCCCACACATGTAAAGATATAGCTAGGAAGATGTAGCCACATATTCAGTGGTTCTCTAAAGCAGATGGGATTGGGAGCTTTTTCAGGCTGCAGAACCTGTTAGTTAAAATAAAAAAATTCACAACCCTTGATCAAGAGTGTAAAGCTCTAGTGACAGAAAATTAATAATAGAATGTAACTTGTGCAATTTATTGAATCACATTTGTATACAGTAGCAAAGTTATTTGAATTTTACTATAAGATCTCTGCTGGCTCAGTAGTTAGAATACAGTATTGCAGGCTAATTCTGCCAACTGCCTCCATTTTGATCCTGACTGGCCCAAGGTTGACTCAGCCTTCCATCCTTCTCAGGTCAGTAAAATGAAGATCCAGGCTGTTGGAGACAATATGCTAACTCTGCAAATCGCTTAGAAAGGGCTGCAAAACACTGTAAAGCGCTGTAAAGCGCTGTAAAGCACTGTTAATTGCCTGCACTTAAGTTCCAGCTGCCTACAACTGCTGTAGGCTCGAATCCCACCAGGCTCAAGGTTGACTCAGCCTTCCATCCTCTCGGGGTAGGTAAATTGAGGACCCAAGATTGTTGGGGGCAATTAGCTGACCTTGTAAAAATGCCGCTTAGTAATAAGCAGGCATATACAATGGAATGAAGGCTATTGCTGAGCACACTGGGTTGCATCCCAAAATTGTAAGCCCTGAGTCTCCGGAGAAGGGCGGCATATAAATGTAATTAAAATAAAATAAATAAAATAAATAAAGTATATAACTCTATGTGCTAGTGCTATTATCAAACTGGATGCATCAATTGCTTTTCAGAAAGTTATTCTTGTTATTATAAAGACAAAAAAAACCCACCCTTTTTACTAGATGTAGAATCTTAATTTTTCTGTGATACAAAATTATAAAGAGCCTTGGTGGTGCAGGCTGTTAAATGCCTAGCATTTAGTTCCAGCTGCCTGCAATTAGTGCAGGCTCAAATCCCACCAGGCTCAAGGTTGACTCAGCCTTCCATCCTCTCGGGGTAGGTAAAGTGAGGACCCAAGATTGTTGGGGGCAATAAGCTGACTTTGTAAAAATGCGCTTGGGGGAGGGGCAAAAAGCCCTAGTAATAAGCAGGCATATACAATGGAATGAAGTCTATTGCTAAGTGCATTGAGTTGTGCTCCAAAAATTGTAAGCCGCCCTGAGTCTTCGGAGAAGGGCAGCATATAAATGTAATTTTTTAAAAAAATGAAATTTCTCATTGAAATTTAACCAAACAAATCAATGTTCAGTAGCTGGAATATTCTAGCTTTTCCTTGGGTAAATTATTATGGATGTCACTGACTGAGTGGACATTTTAAAAATATTTAATCTGCCATCAGATTCTAGAGTCCCACAGAACAAAGTCTGAAAAAACTTGTTATAATATATTATAATAAAATGGTCCCTTATTCTTGCATGCATTTGTTCATCTATGCCAGTGTTTATCAAACTTGGCAACTTTAAAATATGTGGACTTCAGCTACCAGAATTCCCCAGTCAGCATGTCCTATGCCACTCATTGGAAATTCAGTATCTGGTTAAGAAAATCAATACTAATTTCTGGAAAGAAGGGATAACTATGTAATACTGTATAAAGTGAACTAATGTTTTGACTTCTTTGTGAATAACATGCATGAAGAGACAATCCCATGGTTTTAAAATATAGAATAAACGCTAAACAGCCAGTATTGGAAATTTGCTGAATTAAGATAAACATGTAAAATACCTAGATCTTTGTTCATCTAATAAACAACAGTTTTATTCTTCCCTGTTAATGCTCCCTCTCCAAGGATTCTATTTTTCATGGAACTAAAAACAAGAGTGTACCTATATATGCCTATGGGTTTAATTATAAGTCACCCTTGCTCTAAATATATAGGTTATTTGTTGTTCATGTTAAAAAAAATCAAAACCCACTGCAATGTTTACTTAAATTTTTGGTGAAGTTAGGGAACACATTTATTTGGAAAAGTTACAGAACCATTCCTAACAGTGCCATTGAGAATACTGTCAAGCTTTTTAAAAAATGTGCACTACTAAGTGCAAACAAATGCAGAATTGTATCAAAATTGCCCAAACTAAAAATAAGCTCTTCCCCATTCCCTGCTCTGTTTTAATGAGCAAACAATTGACTTTCTGAACAATGTCAATAACAAAGTCAAGTACATTCCCTGATTTAATAAGACTATTGTATCATGATCAGAACTCCAGTGATTAGCGACCACATGATCTTACTACATTTTATTAAATGTGTTTGCAATTTGTAAAATTATATAGCAAAACTGAACCCAGAGAAAATGGAAGGAAGATAGTCAGCCAATTCTTGAATACCCTGGTGTAGACATAAAAAGGATAATTTTGGGTTTTCACGCAAATCACTATGCACGCCTCCTCTTTCCTGTTGGATTTCAGGATTTTCTTTAAGTTTTATCTGCCTCTAACACTTATTCTATAAATACAACTGTTTCAAAGCCCATCTTTTATTTTTAAAAAGTTTGTTTTTCAAAAGTCTTGATTTCCTTTTCTTAATGATATTACTACTAAAGCAACATGTGAAGCAAATAGGTTTTCTTTCCTCTTGAAGTAAAACAAGCACCACTTTTTAAGAGAAACTGGCCTTTAAAAAAAAAAAGAAGATGGTCATATCTCTCAGTTCTACAGATCCCTAAATTTTGGACAGAACAAAACTCAAAGAAAATTTTAAAATGTGTCCTTAGACAAAATATAAATGGATCTAGGGGATTGTATTTGTTTATTTTTATAACTTCTCCGATCATTTCTTGCTAACAAAGTGGCAGGAAAAATCTGTAGTCATAGAGTTGAAGATTAAATCAGGGCTGAAAGTACTTAAACAGACCAAGTTTGGAAATGGAAAATGGTGGAGATGTGGGGACATTCAGGACTGCAGCAAAAAAGTAATTTTTATTACTAACTAAAATTGTAACTGTATGCTGTATTACAGAATTGCCAATCTTGAACCTCCAGGTTATGTGTGGACCCCAAAGGCCTTTGTTATGCTCACAGAACACTATCCAAGTTTTATAACTGAATTTTAATTTTTAATAAATCAGATAGAGTGGCATGGAAAGAAAGAGGACTCTAATGTTATACTACAAACATTTTAATACTGAGTCAAGGAGGAGATGCTACCTGTGCATTCTGCATGTGAAATGTTAATTTCTTACTGGGACATAAATATTGTAAGGTAGGTTGCAAATAAAATGAACTACCTTGCTACCATCTATGCCAAATTTCCCAGTATTTTATTTCACTAGTATTACTTTGCTTCTTTGATAGTAAATAATTATCAGTTAATTGTTGAAAATTCATTGATGTGGATTGGGGATATAACTTATCATTTATTTATAATTGGACGTATATGCCGCCCCCTCTCCGCAAGGACTCGGGGTGGCTCACAATTAAAAAACACAGTACTTCAATCAATAAATATTTAAAACAGAATTAGATCAACAAGCCCAATCACTAAAAACCCATTAAAATACTTAAAAACCCCAGGAGGTCAGTCCAGCCCGGCCTGTTCAAACAGCCAGGTCTTCAGATCGCGGCGGAAAGAGCGGAGATCAGGAGCCAACCAGAGCTCCAGAGGGAGTTGGTTCCACGGGGCAGGGGCCGCAACAGAATAGGCCCTTCCCGGGGCACCGCTAGCCGACATTGTCTAGCCGACGGTACCCCGAGGAGTCCCCGTCTGTGCGCCACACACAGGGCGATTGGTGTTTGATATTGGCAGGAGACGCTCCCGCAAGTACTCCGGACCCATATTGTAAAGGACTTTGAATGTTAACACCAACACCTTGAATCTCACCCGGAGGGCAACCGGTAACCAATGCAGCTCGCACAGGAGGGGTGTAACATGGAAGTATCGGGAAACTCCCATCACAACCCACGCAGCCGCATTCTGCACCAGCTGAAGCCTCCGGATGGTATTCAAGGGCAGTCCTAAATAGAGAGCGTTGCAGTAGTCGAGTTGGGATGTCACAAGTGCATGAGTGATCGTGCAAAGGGCATCTCAGTCCAGATACGGGCGTAACTGGCGAACCAGTCGGACCTGGGCAAAAGCCCCCCTGGTCACGGCCCCCACCTGCTCCTCCAAACTAAGCTGTGAATCCAGGAGGACTCCCAGGTTCCGAGCCCTGTCCGCAGGGGGCAACACCTCTCCCACATGACCAAAGATGGAATCAACTGACTGGGCCGAGATGCCTGTACGCACAACCACTCAGTCTTAGCCGGGTTGAGCTGTAGTCCATTCCTGCCCATCCAGGTCCGTACCGCATCCAGACAACGGGTCATCACGGAGAGGGCATCACTGATTTAGCTTGGGGTGGAGATATATAACTGGGTATCATCAGCATACTGATGATACCTCACCCCAAAACCACGGATGATCTCACCCAGCGGCTTCATATAGATATTGAACAGGAGGGGAGAGAGGACCGACCCCTGAGGAACCCCACATATGAGTGCCCTCGGGGTCGACCTCTGCCTTCCTGCCAACACCGATTGTGAACGCCCCAAGAGGTAGGAGGAGAACCACTGCAGAACAGTGCACCCCACTCCCAGCCCCCCGAGGCGCCACAATAGGATACCATGGTCGATGGTATCAAAAGCCACTGAGAGATCTAATAGGACTAGGACAGAGGAAAATCCCCTGTCCCGAGTCCTCCAGAGATCATCCATCAGCGCGACCAATGCCATCTCCGTGCTGTACCCGGGTCGGAAGCCCGACTGATATGGATCTAGATCATCTGTTTTGAGGATAAATATTTTAGTGTGCTACATCTTCTAGCCTAGCCTTTCCCAACGTTCAATTTATTGGAATCTTGGTTGGGAATTTTGTACATTGCAGCCTCAAAAGAGCTGAATGATGTTATGTTGGAAGGGAATCTGCTATAGCAGGATAATAACATCATCAAAAGAATCCTTCATGCTTTTTGACCCTTTGATACTAAATTCCATATGTAGGCATTGACATTTTTAGTGTAGGTCATGAAGAACACATCATTTATGGTTTTCTTCACTAGCCTGTAGAAATTGTTCTGAAATCTCTATATTCGGGGAGTTTGTTGCACCATTGGTGCAGATGCTAGGTTAATGTTCATTGGGTGTTGCATAAAGATCACACATCTGTTAAAAACTTGCTTTTTTCCATGCAATGTCTTGCCTGGGATTTGTAACCAGTGTTTCACTTAGACCTATGATTTTCTACTCCTGTATCTGTCAGAAGCTTTGAAATCCATCTGTCCCAAAGCCAATGTGGCATCAGCTACTTCTTGCTATTGATCTCTTCCCTGAAATCAAACAAACTACCACCTAGACATTTTAAGGTAAGGCTAATGGTGGGTCTGGAATTCAGGAATGTAGCCCAGTAATTACAATGCACCCTTTCATGGAAATAAATGTAAAGAAAGTTCAAAGACTAACAGTTGCTTTTCTTGAAAGACAGTAATTTGTAAAATTCGATAGTTGAGTTGACCAGCTGTCATATTTCCTGATTGGGCTGATACAATTCATGACTCAAAAAGTGTAATAACGCATTTAACATACCTATTAAAATATCAATATTTCCTATAAAATGTTTAATTTTAAAGCATATGTTTACATGTAAAATAATTTAGCAGGTAAAGATAAAGAATCCTGAGAAGTTGCAGAATCTACAGGTCACTTTATTTTTTTATTTTTATTTATTTTATTCATATTTATATGCCGCCCTTCTCCGGAGACTTAGGGCGGCTTACAATTTTTGGAGCACAACCCAGTGCGCTCAGCACTTAATCACAACCTTTTCACTATGCTGAGGGACTATGCATTTATATTTGCTTATTATTTATAAATGTACTCTATAAGTAGATAGATGATAAAATAGATGATAGATAGATAGTCAGATGAAAGAGAGAGACAGAGACAGAAACAGAGACAGAGAGACAGAGATGGAGATGGATAGACAGATAATTATATGTACATTTTATCCGAATCCATGTCAGGATTGACTCAGCCTTCAATCCTTCCAAGGTCAATAAAATGAGGACCCAGATTGTTGGGGACAATATGCTGACTCTGTAAACTGCTTAGAAAGGGCTGGAAAGCACTGTGAAGTGGTATCTATGTCTAAGTGCTGTTTGCTATTGCTATTGTCTTTTGTAATGTGCTATCAGACAGAATCATTTGGAAACTTGTAATATTATTATCACTTTTTAACAATGTCATTTAATTTAAAGTAACCTATGATGAAGCCATTATTAAAGAAAAGTTGCCCTTTGTGAACAATTCCCAAGTTGAAGGCCTGTTTTGTTTCTTAAATTTTTATGCTGAGGTTGTACTATGACACTTTCTTATTTATAAGACTTCCAATGTTAATATATCACATGAAGGGAAAAGTGTTTTTATGTTATGATAAGCAGATTTTTTAAAAAAAAGTTGAGTGAAAATTCATATAGTGATACAAAAAATATTAAGGATTGATATTATGATGAAACCAAAATTACTCCTAATGGGTTTTATGAATAAAGAATTAGAAAAAAACCATGGGAAAATTAGAAAAGAACCTCTGTGATCATATTAAGTGTTAAGTTTGCATGAAGAGCCAGACGCGAAGAGCTTCAGTGAAGAGTTTATTAAGTGACTACAGCTCGAATGGACCCGACTTGGCTGGGCTGCGGCTGCTACTTATAGCCAGCAGCCGTAGTTGCCAGCCAATCAGAGTGCAGGGTTTTCCCGCACTTTTTAAACCAATCATATTTGACAATTTACAAGAACAATTCAAACTAAACCAATGACATTCAAACCTACATACATAACACCCCTCCCCACTAGGTTCAGTCCATACCAAACCCCAACCTATCTAATGTATTCTTTTAAATAGGTGGGGCTCAGCGAGAAAAGCTATAAAGAGGGTGGTGTTTTTTTTTTTTTGAAAGACTGGAAAATTTATATAGACTTTTTGCTGAAAGAAGAAAAAATCAAGTTGATGATTTCAGAATTTGGGATTAAAGAAAAAATAAGAGATTCGGGAAAAGATAAAAATGGAATGACTTGATAGAAAGAAGGGCAGAAGGCGTTATTGCATATTTTTTCTTATTTCTTTCTTTTTTCTTTATTTCAAATCTTTGCTTTTGTTTGTATAATTTTACTACATTGAACAATTCTAAATTTTTCATATACACTCAACACACATGCCTATTAATCCTGTAACTCAGTTGCAGTCTGTGGAAAAATCTTTAGTGAAAAATTGTACACAGGCACACACACACACACACACATCTGACAATCCTGTAAACTCAGCTGCAGTCCTGCATACCTTTCAAGTAAATCCAATTACAGTTGTAGTTCTCTAATCATCATTTTGGTATATATAAACCTCTGAATAGAGCATTTGAAAAGTAATCTTATCAGGAGAGTTTTCCAACTCCAAAATTAATGTATCCCAAATAGATTTTTCATACATTGTCTTGATCTGTGGCTCACTGTCATCGTTCATGAGCTCCCTAAGATTATCACCTTGAATATTTCCATATCTGAATGTAAAGCATTTTTGAAAGCAAAATAGAAACCTGACAAATCCATCATTCAATGAATTTTCTTGTACAGTACTGTCACTTGCTGCAAGGATAAACATCGTATCATAAACAATATTATACTGCAGAGTTGTGTAGAGACTCTATCAGTTCCCTCTGCTCCAATAATAGATGCGATTGTGCATTGTCCTTGTCTGGATCAGTAATTCTACCAGACACACAATCAGCCCAAAGTCCTTTGTCATTAATTATTCTTTCTTCTAGCATTATTAAATCTGAATGCTGTCCACAACAAGCTTCTGTATTCCAACCAAATGAGATATCTCAAACTGCCTGGCAATGTTCTCTTCAGCATCATAAGCAGGTCTGGGAAACAAGAGAGATCTTAAAAGTTTGGTCTCCCAGTTCAAATGTTGGCCCATCCAAAAGTAAATATGTACTTTCCAGTTGCAAAGTTTGTATTTGCTTATTTCTTGTGGTTTACTGGAAGTTGAATGCTATAAATTATAGACACATTTATATACATATATAAATTTAAGCATGCAACTACATTTTGTGGATATTTATCCAAAACATTTAACATAACATAATAGACTATTTTTCCATATAAGAACTAGAAATATGAGTTGTTAGCTAAGACACAGCCATGGCCTAAAAGGAAATTCTGCATCAGTGAAGCTATTCCTCAAGTTCCCCTCTTGATTTTCAGCCTGCAATAACAATATAATTATATTAAAATTCTTTGCCGAATTTGTATCGCAGGAACAACAAATTTGATACTTGGCTTTCTCCATACTTTCAGTGTGGATGTCATTAATCCATACCTATATAAGATTGTAGTAATGCAACTAAAAGTAAGTTGGATTGCAGTTAAAGTCTAAATACATTACAGCTCTTTTTAAGTATTAGATTTAAACCTGTGAAGAGATGCATCTAATATTCTTGTGAACTATCCATACCTTTGGGTATTGGGATATGATAGATCAGGGGTCTCCAACCTTGGCAACTTTAAGCCTGGCGGACTTCAGCTCCTAGAGTTCCCATCCAGCAAAGCTGGCTGGGGAATTCTGGGAGTTGAAGTCCACCAGGCTTAAAGTTGCCAAGGTTGGAGACCCCTGTGATAGATAATAGTTTGAAGAGAGATCATTCCTGGATCCAAGGCCATCACAGCAACATATCTGATGGTTCAGGTGCCCCCTCCCAAACTGTGCTAACCAAACATCAGAAAGATCACAACATTTCTCAATCTTTTTGCACTATTATATCACAAGACTGCAAGGGGAAATATTTTGTTTCAAAACCCTACTGCTAATACCTCATCTAAAGGCTAACAATCACAAATCTTTGGGGATCTCTCCATTGAGTTGTTTGCTCAGAGAATGGTTGAAACTATCCAAGTTAAGAGGATAACAGATGTGCATATCAGGGTCGGAGTTGTAGCATAAGATGCATAAGTTTCCTTCCCTCACTTTTATTGAATACTATGTTAAACAATCCAAAAACATTAAAAGAGTCCTAAAAACACAAAAGAAGAAATCTAGGAATGGCTGAAAGAAATCATCTTTTGAATCCTCGTTTGGGACCATGTCTTCTATGAAAGAGAGACGTCATTATGCAGATTTATTTGTTTGTGTGAAACAACCAAGTCCTTCCTTGTCTGAATCCTTGATTAAAACATGTTTCTTACTGCACTTTCTGCAAGGGCCTGAATAATATTCCATCCCAATGAGAACTATCATAATGAAGAAACTTTCTTATAATTAAGAAGTAGAATGTCTTAATTAAGAATTGGTAAGTATCATGTGAGCATGTACTGAAAACTGAGGAAAAGTCATTTCAGTTCTTCCATACAACTCTTGCTCTATGAAAAATATTAGATAGTCCTTTGATGTTAACCAATCCTGCCCTAGTTAAATATAAGTTAAAACTGTTGAACAAAGATTTATGAAAAAATGAATAGCCATATGTTTGAAATTCATCAGATCATCTGTTTTTTTTAATACAATTAGGCACCAAATACCAATTCATGTCCCTTGTTCTCACTTACATAAACATATTGTCTAAATACTAACAGTAAATACCAAACATATTATCTAAATACTAACAGTAAATGCTACTGGACACCAAATAAAAATATTAAATATTTGGAGTGTGCTCTACTTTAAAACGTATGGATTGGAAATATTAAAGAACAGATTAGCTTTGGTAGATACTCTAAGCCAGAACAATAGCACACATTTTATTGGATACATCCTTTCCATGAGTTTCAAAATATTGCAATTAAATTCAATAGACCATAGATTTCTGCAGGGTACTTTAATGTTATGTAATTCATAATTTGTAAAGTTAATGTAATTTGGTGCAACTAAATGCCCTGAATGTAATAATCTATTGAAAATTAGAATTCCAGTGAAAGTATGTTTTAAAAATAGATATTTAAATTTCAGATATGAGGGCATGGTTATTTATTAGATTTATGTATATTATTGCTTTATTATCTCAGGGCATACTACATGCCTTATTTATAATATATAAAAAATATTGAATCAGATATAAGGGTAACAACAATCATTTCTTCTTATCTGGTTTTTTAAGGGACTTTAATATTCTCATCATTTAATGTTATATATTAAATTCTGTGCATGTTCTTAGCTTTCAGATTTGGATTACAGAGTCAGGAATTAATGAAATGAAATATTTCTTTGGGACATTAAACTGACAAGGTAAAGGAAATCCCTTGTGAAAAATATTACAGTTCTGGGTCACAAGCATTTAAGCAAGAGTTACTGCCATCCAGAGGACAAAATCCATAAACTGTCATCCTCTATGATTTTTTAAACCCAAAAGGTAAAATCAAATGAGCATGTTGGTTTGACTATTTTAGCTTAGATTAAAACATCAAAGACAAAGTAATACCATGTGTAAGTTTTTATATCTTGTTTTATTTAGCATATAATTTAGACATGTGTAACCTAGGTACCATATACCCATGCAAAAGACTATAGAACATATGCCACAAAAAGTAAAAACAAATCATCTTGCCTTTGAATTATTTTCCAGAGTATTAGAATTATTTTCTAGAAGAAGAAAGTGATAAATGTCTGTAGGCAGAATCGGCAAAAATGAAATACTGTAACATCAGTCAAAGCTACTTATGAATAGAATCCATCCTTCTTTGATAGGTAGACACCAAAGTTACAAGACAGCCAGCCATCTGGAATATGTCAAATACTCTGCATTTGACCTACATACACGGTTTGCCTTCCGCTGGTGGACTCAGATCTTGGTCTCTCCTGCTTCAGTTTCACTCCTGCTTCCTCTCTTGTAGCACTACTACACTTGGGCTATAAATATCCAGATGACCACTAACAAAATATTACAGCTTTCTGTATCTCTTTCATGATCACTTAGATTTTTGCAGCCCAGATATGGTTGCCCTACTTTCCTTACATCTTTTTGGACAAGATTTGGAGGCAGCAAGAATATATACAGATACGAGACTGACTTTGTTGGCCTTCAGGGAGTCTGATTGTGTTCAGACAGAATATTCTAAAACATCTAAAAAGAAGGATGTGGCAAACACATGGAACACACTTCCAGGCCTTTTTTTTTTTTACAATCTGTCTCTTTGTCTTTTTCTTTCCATTGTTCTTTCTCTTTTTATCTGGAAAATATAGAGTAAATTGTCCTTTGCGTGTGTGTAAGGCAGAAAATCTGTATCGGTATGGTGACATATGATTGTTATTATTTTAAGTTGGAAATAATTTGCCTGCTTAAAAATAGTCATCTCTGTCCTTTTTCTTTTGTTGTATTCTTCTTGTTATTTCTCCCTTGTTTAATGGCTAACCTAGAGATGCCCAGTATGTGTGTTAGGAAAATAGTGAATCAATACGACAAGATGAAGTTCTAGAAGGTTGTGCTGTTGATGCTGAAATGAAAAGTAGTATTTTTCCTGGTTCACCTTTAGTAAAGGAGGGTGACAGATTAATTCAGGATAAAGTTTAAAAAAAACACAGAGGAAGGGTAAGCTTTTCTTCCTTTTGAATATGTCACTCAGATTCTGCAAGAGGCACTGCAATTCTGACTTGCTTATACCGATTTCCAACAGTTCGGGGAACACACTAGGTTCATGTTTACAATTTGAGACTGAGAAGCATGCTGATTATGCTGAATGTGTTTGGGAAATGGGAAGGGCAGATCTTTTCTTCCCACTCTCCCATTCAGTGTCATGGTATGTGGGAATGACCTTGGGAGTCATAAGGAACAACTGGAGACTAGACAGCTGTTATATAAACCGTATCTCAACCCACAGAAGCAAAAGGGTTGTGGAGAAGCATCTCAGAAGGGACCATGCCTAGTCCTCTGGAAAATAAAAGTGAAGGAGAGGAAAATTTTTCAGACTTGCAAGATTCTGTTATTGTAAACTTCCAATAAATGTAGCATTAGAACCCAAGATGGTGCTTCTTGTCTGCATTAACCGAGGAGGGATGATATTCTGTGGTTGTACAATAATCCTTATTCCTGTGGCTCAGATTCTTGAAAGGTGCTATTATGCCAGAAAGAGAACAGAGCAAGCTAAAGAAATGGATCAATAACAAGTTTCCAAACAGCTTCATCCATCCCAGACAGTGCTTTGATTCATTTTAAGAAAGAAGGATGGCTCCATAAAGATCATTCATGATTGCAGGCTCTGAAAATCTGTAACCATTAATGCTTCTTACTTTGTTTTCATTCCAGTCTCTTAGAATGATTGCATAAAGAACATATTTTTGCCAAGCTGGATCCTAGAGAGACTGTCAATCTAATTTGCATGAAGGAAGGCCATGAATATTTAACAGCCTCTGTTACCTCTTATAGGAAATTTGAATACAAAGTCATGTTTTCAAATTATCTTGAACTCCTTCTCCTTTTCATGTTTTATAAGCATCATGTTTTTAACAAACGGATGGACAGGTTTTTAACCAATTGTTTTGTTATACAGCATGCTGTCAGAACAGGTTTGGATAGCTTCCCCTGTCAGGTTTATGGGAGAGGTCTTGGTAGTTCAATGATGGTTAGCTTGTTTGAAGAGACAAGCTACAACTATATAAAAATAAAAGCAAACCCCACTCCCTTCTAGCACTGATTATGTTCAGAGTCCAGAAGTATTTTACCAGAAGAGTGCTACATTCCTCTGTTCACAACAGAATACCCTACAGCACCAGAGTTGAGATTCTTGGCTTAGACAACCTTGAACTACACCAACTAAGATTAGACTTAAGCATAGTACATAAAATTATATGTTACAACATCTTACCAGTTAATGAATATTTCAGCTTTAACAACAACAACACTAGAGTGCACAGCAGATATAAATTAAATGTAAACCACTCCAAACTTGATTGCAGGAAGTACGATTTCAGCAACAGAGTGGTCAATGTCTGGAACTCACTACCTGATTCTGTTGTCACTTGTTCAAACCCCCGCTCTGTTACTCTCAAACTAACCTCTATTGACCTCACCCCATTCCTAAGAGGTCTGTAAGGGGCGTGCATAAGAGCACAACCATGCCTACCGTCCCTGTCCTATTGTCCCCAATTATTAGTTCCTATTTCTTGTATTTAAACTTATGTTTATTCTTGTTTCTGTTATATTGTAAGCTTTTGACAAATAAATAATAATAATAATCATGTTGGGTAATGGAATGTTTGCAAGAAAACCACCAAGCTCAGAGAACAGTTCAACCCTGAGCTACAAATATTCCCTTCTAAGAGTACAAAGTTTAGCATCAAAAGTTTAGATTTTGCAGCATTCTTGTTCATATTGTTTCCAGCGAGATTGGAATCATCAAGTGTTATATAATGGAGGGATTCATGCGTTGCCTGACAGTAGTAGTAATGGTGGTGGTAGAACTCCTATTCTATTCTATTCTATTCTATTCTATTCTATTCTATTCTATAGAGTTTGTTTTAACATCTTACAGCTTATTTAAGACTTTTGACTTTGTCGGAGTTGAATATGTACTCCTAGCATGCTGTGAAATGGGAGGGAAAGAATAAGGATGCTAAGCTAAGCCTTCATTACTTTTTAAAACCCCAGATTCCTTTGTACATTCCTTTTGCATTAATCTCAGACATTGATTTTTTTTTTTTAATCAGGTGAATTTTTCCAGTCCTGGGAATCTGGTGCTTTTTAATAGTACTGTATATTTTAAAGAAGGTTTAAGAGTGCCCTCTGCTGGTTTTCTCTTCCTGAATAGTGGGAGATATTTAGATAGCATTTGAATGGGAAGTCATCTTATTCATATTTCACAAATCAGCATGTGAAACGAAATACAATGAAAATTCCTATTTTCCTGAATTTAACAATATTAATTTCAGATATTTTTTTTAAAAAGATCAATATATGCACTTGGGAAGGTGCACAGAAAATTAATATTAATGGGAATCAAATAATGTGGGTACAGGTTGAAACTTACGTAGAAAAAGATTTCATAATAAGAATTGTTTGCCAGAGTGTATATTAGAATAACTACAAACCAATATGCACATAGCTTCTTTGCATATCTTTAGCATTTCTTTAAAAAAAATTTTTTTCATTAGCAACTGATTTCTTCAATCTAGTAGCTTCCATCCACTGTTTAGCTCATTTCTCCATCAGTGTTATGGAAATTTAAATGGCTCCTCCAGCCAAACAACATTATTCAAGGCGATGTTGTCTACTGTTACCTCCACTGTCAGGTTCTCCAACCAAAACTCGCTTCCATAACAAGTAGCCCATTGATATAGGAAGATGTTTAGATTACTGTGAACCACCATAGGTTTTGCATAAAAATAAGTTACAAATGTAATTTTCTAATTCAATATAACAATGGGAAAACATAAAAATGTGCTCACTGTAAAATGCAGTGAGGAAGTTTGGCTTAAATCATGTTTAATTTTCTTTTTACCCAATTGTTCATTTCAGTCTCTGGATAGTTTCGATATAGGCAACCTGGTGTTCCCAGATGTTTTTGACCACAGTTGTAAACCACTGATTGCTGGCTGAGTTTTTTAAGAATCAAAATTTAGCACATGTGATGACAACCAGACTGCCTACCTCTTGTAGAATGAAACAGATCTGTCTTGTTTGAGAGGAAATATTACCTTTCAAGTATGCTTTTTATATCCACATTTATGAGCAGAACTTTCATGCATGTCATGAGATTGGAAATAAATATATTTTAAATTTGGATACCTTAAATGGAATTTCACAGGTAGCCCACATTGGAGTTTGCTGAAAAGGGGCATTAGGCATAATCCTTCTAGTCTACTAAATGTGAAAAATCCATATTGCTTAAGACTGGGAAGATCTGGCTATCAGTGATACAAGATGCCCAACAATTCAGCAATATCTAGAGCAGCAATAATATTCCTGTTTAAATCAATGACATGTCTACTTAGCTTAGAAGTGTATTGATTCTGATCAAAGCTAATGAGCCTTTGGTTCTAGAAAATTATATATCTGCAGACATAATACATGAGTAATAATTGATCTTGTCATATAACTTTGCATCTATCCTATTAGATCAGGGCTGTCAAACTTGAGACCCGCGGGCCAGATGCATCACGTGCTGGCCACACCCCCGCCCGGTTTAGTGAAGGGAGAAAAAGTCCAGATACATCACCTGATACTGCTTGACACCCCTGTATTAGGGGTAATAGTAATGTAAGATTGCTTGCCTGAAAGTAGCAAAAAGCTCATTTGGCCCCTTTTAAGAAATCTATTGTTTGTAATAAAAGAATACTTTTAAAAACAAAAAGTATTTGTTTAGTTGGCATACAGAATTGTTACTTTAAGGTTTACTGTGCTGATATTAAGGCCTAGTTAGACAATTCTGACAAGGTGATGAAATTTGACATTGACCTTCAATTCATTGCTTGATTATGCTGTTGCCATGTTTTCTAAATAAAGGAGGGAAAGAGAAAGACGAGGTGTTTAAAAGTCAAACATAGGAGTGTAGATTCAGTCACTGACTTCTGAATGAAAAAGAGAGAGACAATATGGTACTGTGGTTAAGACACTCGGGTAGGGCATTTTACAGAACAATTAGGAGAGGGATCACTATATATGCTATCTAGAAGCGAGGTGGGATAAAAATCTAAAACCAACAAATGTACCTGCATTGAGAAAAGTGAAAAAAGAATGGAAAAGGAATCCATCTCTCTCCCTCCCTCCCTCCCTCCTTCTCTCCCTTCCCCTCTCTGTATGTGTATGTATGTATGTATATATATATATATATATTCACAGATTTCTGATTGGTAAGATCTGTGAAAACAGATTGCCACATCAAACTGAAAAGTTCTGAAAAAAAATCAGCTTGCACCTGTCATTTTCCTGTCAAAAATCTATACAAATACCATCTGCTTGCAAAGGATCTCTCCATAAATAGAGCATATGGTTGCAAAATTTTCAGACAAAAGGGGATTGCTACCTTTTTAAAAGAGGCTTCTAGAAATGCACATGAAAATTTTTCCATCAGAAATGTCTGTAGCTTAAAAAAGCAGAGAAACTTTTTTTTCCAAAAGGGTTTCATTAAAAATTAATAAAAACCTGTGCATGTTAGAAAAAGTTGCAAACATATATTTGGGAAAGCTGTAAATTAATATAAATGGAGATTAGAAAAACTAAAATTAAAATAGGTCAGCTTAGGGTAATTCAGTAATGAGGTAAACTTTACAAATCGACTAATCTGCATACTGTGTTCTTAAACCGAGCTTAACTTTAGGAACAGAGTATTGCCAAAATTCAATCCAGCATTTAAAAAACATACATGAAAATAACCATCCTATGTTCAATTATATTTCCAGGCCTGTTTCATCAAAAATAGAGAGTGACAGATTAGTGTATCCAGTTTTGCCTATTTCATTTAGTTGTCTGCTCCATAACTTGTTTCCTTGTAATCTGCATTTAAAAAAATAAGTAGGGCCTTGGTGGCTCAGGCTGTTAAATGCCTGCATTTAAGTTCCAGCTGCCTACAATTACTGTAGGCTTGAATCCCACCAGGCTCAAGGTTGACTCAGCCTTCCATCCTCTCGGGGTAGGTAAACTGAGGACCCAAGATTGTTGGGGGGCAATAAGCTGACTTTGTAAAAATGCCGCTTAGTAATAAGCAGGCATATACAATGGAATGAAGGCTATTGCTGAGCACACTGGGTTGTATCCCAAAAATTGTAAGCCGCCCTGAGTCTTTGGAGAAGGGCAGCATATAAATGTAATTAAAAAAAAATAAGTACAGGAACTTTCAGAATTAAATGGACATTTAAACACATAACTTTGGGATTTCTTTGTATTTTTATAAAGGAAAAACAACAAGCAAAAGACCAAAGCTAAAATAAATAAATGAAAATGAAAAATGGTATCACTAAAAGGGAGAGAGGGAAGACAAACCAGTCTGGCAGTATATGCAATCATGAATAAACTTTTATTTTCCTAATCTTAAGGAAGTTAGACAAAAGTTTTCAGCATATCTATTCAGCGTTTCCATCAAAAAAGATTTGTCTAATGAATGGATATATTTAACTGATTTAACTAAACATAAAAAATAAAGGTCCATTTTAGTGAAATAATTCTCAGTTGAAGGATTCTTTGTTATTGGATTTATTTATTTAGTGAATGCTATTTACCAGACTTTAAAATGTCATTGGTCTAAAGAAAGAAATACTTTAGTTTTCAGTGTTTTACAACTGTTTGCTATTATTTTTATATATTGTAACTGATAACCTTCAAACATCAACTTGATGGGAATTGTATAAAGTTTTGCATAATATTGAAGGCATTTGTTTCAGAGGTGGTATCTAGCAGGTTCTGACGAGTTCTGGAGAACCGGTAGTGGAAATTTTGAGTAGTTCAGAGAACAAGCAAATACTGCCTCTGACTGGAGATTTTATAGTATCCTTCCCCTGCCATAGCCACCAAGCTACGCCCACAGAACTGGTAGTAAAAAAAATTGAATCCCACCACTGGTTTGTATTATTTCAAAAGATATGGGCACATGGCATTCATCAAATGCTATTAATAGACCTATTTGATGACATCTAGTTATTTTTAAAAGAAACTATTTTTGTTGGTTTTTGATCACATTTGAAACCAAGGTGGAACTTGTGACTAATTCTTCAAAACAGCACTGCAGCAATAATCTTCTATCCTTCCACTAGTCTGTGTTGATCATATTTATCTTCATGCTTAATTTAGGCTATGGAGGTAAAGTTGAAAGACCAAGACTAGATGCATTTGCATCTTTTTCAAACTTAATTTTCTTCACTCGCATGCAAGATTCAAAAGAAGATAGAGCAGGGGTATCAAATTTGCATGGTCATGGCATCATCACATAACATATCGCAACTTTTTTCCCCTTTGCTAAACTGGGCATGCATGATGCATCCAGGCTGCAGGCCGCAGGTTTGACAGCCCTGAGGTAGAATATTGATATGTCTTTTTAAAACTTGTGATAAAAGGGACAGGGTGAAAACAACTGGAAGTACATTCCTTCTCAATGGGTCATCACTGGAATCAATTAAAATAGTTGTCATTTCAAGTTTAACTGAAGAAGCCAAAGTTCAGTCAGGCACGTTAAATGTCAACAATGAAGTTGCCCCCAACTACAAATTATTTGGGGGGGGGGGACAATCAGTTTATAAAATAGCGATGATGTCACTTGACCATTTACAACCCATAAAAAGAGTATAATTACCATACCTTCACTGCAAGAACCCAGTGAAGGTGGGTATCATGTTGAAGCCCTGACCCTTTGCAACATTGGAACACAGATGAGAACAGGGAAGGGTTTTGTGTCCCAATGCTGCAACACTGTTTTTATTCCTCTAACCCATTAGGTCCCTCTGCAAGTGGCGTGCATAAGCGCACAATTGTGCCTACCATCCCTGTCTTATTCTCCCCAATTATTAGTTTCTATTTCATGTATTTAAACTTATGTTTATTCTTATTTCCATTATATTGTAAGCATTTGACAAAATAAATAAATAAAATAAAAATAAATAAAGTGCTGTTAAACTCTTTGTTGACTCCAATCTTAAGAAGTATCATGAAAATAATTGAGAGCCAGGTGATGCATATATTTTACGTTGGTCTATGACCATTATAAAGAGTTGATTGAATGATACGTATTCTTTATTGCTGTTAGTGCTGTTTGTTTGTTTTTTGTTGTTGTTTCTGGAAATGTGCTGTATATGTCCATAGTTGCCCCATGACAACTTCATTCTGCAAATGGTTCCTTTCAGCAGGCACAATGGACCATTGATCTTCCTTGCACAGATAAATCCACTAGTTCTATGATCCAAGAACTAGGAAGGATCTGAAAGTAAGCATAGGGAGGTAGCTCTGATCTGCTCCCTGTTTTATTCTAACACCAGAGCCCAAGCTACAAATTTCAGTAGACTCCATAAAATGAAGAGGGGTGGCAGTGTTTACCCTCAAAAGAGATTTTCCAGCATATCACATCAACTTAAAAGATTCACCCTCTCAAGATTTCAGTGGCAAAAAAGTTCTTTATTTCACTGGCAGAACTCCTGAGGAAGAAATCTCCTGGTGAATTAAATAGTTCCTTGTATATTTAAAGACAATCAGAAGCTGAGATAATGCTTGAAAGCAATTTATGGTAATACAATGGTGCTTCCCTTCTTATTAACTGCATCAAGCTGTCCTGTCCTGGCTTCTTATGTAGATACAAACCAGGAAAATTCATTAAGCTAGGGACAGCCCAAATTGTCATTTATTCCAGGCTGACTTTATCTTGTGCTCTCCACTATACAAACAAGCAGATGTTTGGACTGGTAACTCAGAAAGGGACAACAAAATGCAACACAATATTGTACTTTTCCTGCAACACTGCCCTGTACACCAGTTTGTAGGTATTCTAAAATACTGTTCAAGGTAATAGCAGCCCATCATTTTAATTTTGTGGAAAGAGGCCTTTAGCTCTTTTGGTCTGATTCTTCTTCCTTGTTCATAAGCAATTATCTCCCCATCTCCCTTGCTCTATTTCCTCTGCTTGGCTCCAGCATATGAGAAAGGCTAGGAAGACATTGCTTTGAATTATAGCAGACTTGAACGTTTCTGTTCTGTTTAAATATACTTCCTCTCATATGGATGTATATTACACATGCAGGCAATATACACATAAAAACACAAAATCAGCTGTTAGTAATTATAAGTGTTTCAACCCAAGCAAGAGCTTCCTAGCAGAAAATATCAAATATCATACTATACATTTTTATCAAGAATCTACTGAATAAATCTTCCCTTGCTGCATGACTCCCATCAACACATACAACATTCCTACTCATTAAACTCCTAGAAAGAAAGAAGGCTCATAAAGGAAACAGGTTCAAATTCAAGAGGTCTTTCCAGATATCCAAAAATATACACATCTATAAATTAGAAAAGAAAATTAAGTTCCCTCACCAATCAAGTAAATTTACAGGTGCTGTGGGTTTCTAGAACTTCAGGAGCTATAGAGATGATGCAGTTAAGAAGTCATGGTTTAATTTATCTCAAGAGGAAATTACTAAATTCTGCCTGAATATCATGTTTGATGTTCCACAGATTAGAAGTGAGAATTGGTCTCAGAACCTTGGGAACTACAAGATTGAATTGCAGTAGCAATAGAGGTATCATTGTTATTTCTTCAGTAATTAAAATATAATAGTTGTTAATATTTGATAGTTCATATTTTACATGAATTTTCTCTTATAATGTTAAAAAAAGAGTGAGAGGTTGAAAAATTTGGCCAACACTCTAGCCTCTCTATCGGTGGAGAACCAGATTACCACGATGTGCTTTGCAACTCTCAAAGGACATATTTCTTTTTTTTTAAATGATATTCACAAATATTTTGTCATCTCTGGCCTTTAATTTTTTTTAAACATCTGCTTGCTTCATTCAATTTTGTATATTTTTTGATAGGCACTTTAAAGGGAATGTGTGTAGAAACTCTAAACCTGAACATATCAGAGGTAACTTCATACTCACTCATACATATAAGCTGAGACAGAATTTCAGTCTATTGATTTCTATATTATCTAATCCTGTATTTTATCTTGTTCATTAGATAGTACATGTTTTCTACAATTCTAAACATTTTCTATTATTTTCAGGAACTATCACAGAAAAAGAGATAAAATACAAACATTATTTCAGAAAACAAAATAATCATTTCAGTGCAAGTCTAAAAACTATAACTAGGACTAAAGGAATATGCAAAATACTAGCTATATATTTTGTTCTCCTGGCAACAATTTTTTTCTTTGCAATTGTTGAGAAATGAATCCTCAACAAGGGTGTGGCTTAGTCAAGGATCAAATATTTAAAAGAGACTTAGATGCTGGAATGCATCTAAGTCTCTTTTTCACCAGGCGTTTTGGGGGGTGGAATTGGAAGCCAAAAGCATCAATTTGAGGCTTAGTGTGCACTTTTTTCCCCTTCATGCTTTTCTACTTAAAAGAAAAGTGGTCATTAAAGAAAAGTTCAGAATTGTTGGAGAACCTCAATAGCTCCACTCTCTCTAGAGAAGTATTTCTCAGTTTCAGAGATTTTAAAGTATATGGCTGAGATTGAGCACACTGCCCTAGAGAAACTATCATTAAAAAGAGTGTCTCTTAATTTCAGCGATGGCTCAACTTTCAACTCCTTTCTTAAGGGCAGCCTTCATTTAGCATTTTTGGTGAGAATTAAAGAGGCAGAATGAAGTTTCAAATACTAGAGGATTCTTTAAGCAAGCAACTTCCTTTGACAGAATTAAACCGCTGCCATAGGAGGCCCAATTATTCTGTCCTTTCACTACTGATTTCTTGGGTAGTTGAAGTTTTGTGATGTGAAGCAGTAAACTTTCTTTACCTGGTATCTTCAGTCCTTTAAACCAGAAGTGGACAATCCCTAGCCCTAGCTCTCATGCAGTCCTCCTAGCGCCTAAGACTGCACAACAGTTTTCATGGGTTATTATATAGAAATAAAAAGATATCTCAAGCAAGCTTAGGAGGCTTATTTTTCCAATCCTCCCACAAAAACATAAATGGGGGAAACAAACATTTGGGTATGCTTTTTGGGAATTATCATTCTGTCACTATCACACCTTGCTTTATCTCTCAGAAACTATTAAAATATTAATAAAAACCAGTAACTCTCACAGTTTTAATTCCAACTTCTGTGGACCCATTCCATATTTAAGAGGTTCCTAAGGGGGTGTGCATAAATGCACTAATGTGCCTACCATCCCTGTCATATTTTAATTTTTCCATTTATAAGCTTTGTTTGATGAATTAATTAAATAAATAAAAATAAAAACAATATGTCATCCTCTTGTAAATGAACTCCTTCTGTTTCTTGAATTCATCCAGGAAGACCATTTTGTAGTTCTTGGGCCATGTGGTAAGTTGGCTAATGAATGTAATCAGGGAAAGACAAAATGGGAATAATTAAAACCAAAATTGGGTATTCAAAATAATAATCCCAGATTTTTCTTAAATTCATGAATTAATTTTGTTACCATCTACTTTCTTTCATGTTATCTACTTTGAAAGCCACTAACTTGCGGGTTAACTTATTGAAAGTTGTACTGGCTGAGGCAATTAGGTTCACAGAAATATTTGAATGAAAGTTATGATCCCGTTTTTTATTTTATCTGGAATTACCCAGAATGGTACCAAGAAATGGGGGGGAAATGCTGCTACTGTACTGCTGAACATAAGCTAATACTATAAAAATCCCTACATTTCTTAGTCGTGTGGACCTCCCTATCTGGTTGACTGCTTATATCAACAACTGCTCCTAGATTTCATGACTATTGTATTTCGTAAGTATTGTTGTCCATTTCTTTGTTTTTAAAGATAATTCACCTCCAAAGCAAGTTAATTGCCATAGCTTTCTACATGTCTCCAGCCATAGCCAGCAGGACTATGTGATTATCTTAATTCACATAGATGGCACTGCTTTTTTGTCTGAAGTAGAATTTCAAAGTGAATTAGAAGTTCCTGCTTTGAAGAAACATGCAAGAAAAATAGAGGGAACTAAAGAGAGTTTTGATAAGACAGGTAATGATTTCTGAAATAAGAGTTGGAGATTAATCACATTTCTACATGGGGAAAAAGAAAACATTAATGTTTTATGAAACTAAGCTCTACATGTAATCTACTATTCAATGACACAATGTCCTGTTAAATAGGTAAAGAAAATCTCTAGGCGGTGGGAAAGTTCCTCTTGAAATTCAGTGAAAGAAAATTCATGAGTTTTTTTTCAAGAGATTGATACTCAGTAAAAATGTCATTTAGTCTGCATTTTTAGATGAGCAACTTTCTTTTTAGATTTTATTTATCCTGCCTTCATTATTGTTATAAATAACTCAGAGCAGTGAACATTCATTATACTCTTTCTTACTCTCTTTCTCTCCACAACAACAGCCCTGTGAGTGGGGCTGGGCTGAGAGAAAATAATTGGCCCAAATTCACCCAACTGATTTCAAGGCAGGACTAGAACTCACCGTTTTTTAGTTTCTAGCCTGTGCCTTAACCACTAGATCAAAATGGCTCTCACAGGTCTTCAACTAATATGAAAAGTGAAATGCAGTTATCCTTTCATTTATATTTCTTTTAATTCTGAGCTGTAGTTAAAAAAAATGCATGTGATCTTTAAAGGAAAACATTTATGAAAACACGTGGAGGGTTAAGTAATATAGTACTGCATATTTTAGGAGATAATATATATCAGTTGCAAAGTTTGAGGGGTTGGGCAATTTGTAGAACAAGGATGAACAAAATGAAGTACACCAAATTATATATGTATGCATGTAGTCTAGGCAGCACATAAAAAGAAGACATAAAAAATAGAATTTTAGTGTAAAATATAGATCTCCATAAATATCAGTTACACATTTTGGAAATGTTTAAAATTTTGTGCAGTACTTCATATATTCTGGTTTGCGGAACACCAAAAATGCTTTGAAATGAAGTAGGAACATCCAATCTGGTTCATTCTTGAAAACAGCCTCCATTTCAAAGTGATTCATAGGAGTTCATTTTAAAAACGTATTTTCAAGACCAAAATAATTAGTGCCAAAATCAGATTTTGCTTCCATCCAATAATTGTCATCTACATTAAAAAAATCTGTCTTGTCCTTTGAATCAATATCACAGAAATTAATCTCTTCAACAAATTTCATTGTGTTCCTTTCATTAGGATTTCATACCATCAAAAATAGGAGAACTCAACTTTGGCTAAATCGAGCCCTTATTTGGCATTGTGAATTTGCAAGTCATCTTTCTACACAAATAGCTGTCATGTCTTAACACAACTCTGAAATAAACAAGAATAGTCTTAAGCAGCTCTTGCTCCCTAACAATGTTTAGTGGCTGTCATCGTACAGCTGATGGAGCCATACGTGTGAGGACTTACTGCCTAAACATTTTGAGGAATCATATCTATCATACAGATTGTCAAACATCCTTCAAATCAGCTATAAAAATACCATAACACAAACCTGCTTCTACACACATATATCCTCTAACTGGGTCAGGCAGCACACACTAAGCTCATTTCTGTGCTGTTTTCATTCAAAGCTTAGCATATGGCAAACATGGGAACCGACTACTAGCTGGGTCCCATTTCCATTTTTTAAAAATCATATTTATCATTTCAGTTTCAGGCACTGACTACAATGAAATATCAGTTTGCACAAACAAACAGACTATCTTCTTGCCACATCCAATCTAAAACCATGGTAATAATGTGAAACCTTGTTTATTTCAGGCAAACAATATTTACCAATGTAAACCATACCCAAATGGTAGTCTGAAACTTCCTTACCATTCCCTTTTCTTTTTCTTTTTCTTTTTAGATGGACTTTCCCTGTTAAAAAGATATATCCACATATAATTCAAAGTGGCTTGTTTAAAACTTTATAGCTGGTAGCTTAATATATATTTTTCTGTGCTTTGAGTACAAAGGCTATATTGTGCTTTTGTTGGCATCGTTGCTAGTCTGCATGCCAGCGGCATAATTTTCTTCTCTGCAATATGTCAGAGCTATGAGTGCCGAGGGCTCAACAGGTGGCGCTTGGATAAAGTTCTGGCAAATCAAAGAGGTCATGTGGTTATTTCTTTTGTCAAATTATAATTAAATGCAGAACAGAGTCAAATGAATCTCATATTTTTCCTGGTTCAAAACAGAGTGTGAAATTAAATATAATCAGTTTCTAAGGCATAGGCACATCCCGGTGGAAGTTGGCTCCTTATACAAACATACAGCACCTTAACTTTGATCTGGAATTGGACCAATTGTGTGCAAAAAGTTCCTCCTGAAAAGATATCGGTGTCAACATTGCTTTAAAATATTTTAATTTTTTTCCAGCTTCTGACATAATTTAAACATAATTCATTCATCAGTTTGAGTGAAGCTGTCAAACTGCCTCCCTCAAAACCCTTCTTATCAATTGAATCTCCTTCATTGTGAGGGGAAAAAGAGGAATTGTTTTATTACAAGCAATGAGGCTGGTCTTGTCCTTCCCATCGTCGCTACCTCTGGAGAAAAACTGCAGCCCATCTCTCCCTAACAGCTATTCCTGTTTTTCCTACTTGATACACACCTATGTCTTCTTGCTAACCTTATCTTTCGGCTCTTCTTAAATTTAAAGGGCTCCTGGGATTGTGAAGTCCAATGTCAGATTAGTACATTAAAATACTTAGGCACAAACTGTGAATGACTTGTCTGGGTGAACATTTTTGGAATAAGAAATGAAGGGCGTCCTTACTTACAATGTCACCTGGTAGGACGATGCTTGAAAATGGTTTATTCTTGTTGGCTTAGTTTCTATCTTTTTATTTATTTATTTTTTTGTCAAGCGATTATAAGATAACAGGTATAAGTATAAACATAGTTATGAATACATGAAATGGTATGAAATGATACATGAAAGGGCCTTGGTGGCTCAGGCTGTTAAATGCCTGCATTTAAGTTCCAGCTGCCTACAATTACTGTAGGCTCGAATCCCACCAGGCTCAAGGTTGATTCAGCCTTCCATCCTCTCGGGGTAAGTAAATTGAGGACCCAAGATTGTTGGGGGCAATAAATTTGACTTTGTAAAAATGCTGCTTAGTAATAAGCAGGCATATACAATGGAAGGAAGGCTATTGCTGAGCACACTGGGTTGTATCCCAAAAATTGTAAGCCGCCCTGAGTCTTCGGAGAAGGGCGGCATATAAATCTAATTTTTTAAAAAATGGATACATATAAGAAAAATAAAAAGAAACAATAGGACAGGGACAATAGGCACGTTGATGCGCTTATGCACGCCCCCTACAGACCTCTTAGGAAAGGGGTGAGGTCAATAGTAGACAGTCTAAGGTTAAAGTTTTTGGGGTTTGAGGAAGAAACCAGAGAGTCAGGTAGAGTATTCCAGACATTGACCACTCTGTTGCTGAAGTCATATTTCCTGCAATCAAGTTTGGTGCGGTTTACCTTGAGTTTGTATCTATTGTGTGCTCTTGTATTGTTATGGTTGAAGCTGAAGTATTTGTTGACAGGTAGGACATTGCAATGTATGATTTTATACACTATACTTAGATTGGACCGAAGGCGGTGTAGTTCTAGATTTTCTAGGTCTAGAATTTCAAGTCTGGTGGCATAAGTTATTCTGCAACGAGTAGAGGAGTGGAGAATTCTTCTTGTGAAATATTTCTGGACTTTCTCAACTGTGTTAATATCGGATACGTAATGTGGGTTCCAGACTGATGAGCTGTATTCAAGTATTGGTCTAACAAATGTTTTGTATGCTCTGGTTAGTAGAGTGATATTACAGAGAAAAAGCTACGTAGGATTAGGTTAACAGCTCTTAACGCCTTTTTGGCTATGTAGTTACAGTGGGCTCTAGCACTTAGATCATTAGAGATGAGTACTCCAAGGTCCTTGACAGAGTTATCAGGGATCACATCAACATGATAACATCATACTATGTAACAATGTCAGAAAGCCAAATTAAGAAGTTAAAGTGGCTCCTGACTTCAGACCAAGTACAAATTTTATTCTGCCTTACATTCTTTCTAAACCATGATGAAAAATGTTGGGGTTTATGGAAGGTCGATTATTTTTTCTAGATACTAGAGTGAATCTTATACAAAACTTTTACAAAAGACTGCATGAAATAAGGCTACAAGTAGACTAACCAAGGGTACAATCCTCTTTAAAATAATGCCAGTACTTCTAAATTAAAAATAAAATAAAACGATCTTCATATGGTTAATAAATGCTTAAACGGATTTCAGAATCTTCCACAAGTGCTTCATGAAAAAGGTCCTGACTCTTACCTTCACTAAACAAGTTTGATTCAGCAGGAAACTCAGAGAATAGCATCATGGAAAACTTGGAACTATAAACCATTAGGAATTCCAGAATAACAAAACAAACTAAAATGAATTGGCAAATATGTGGTTCATTTTGCTTTGGGAACACCCATTATAATATGAGTATTTACTGGGGCACAATATATTATTGAAGCACCGCCACTATATTTTGTTGTTCCAATTTTAATCAAGTCATAATTAAATCCAAGCATACAAAAGAAGTTACTAACAAAAAAAACCCTTTCTCTGTTGCTGTTTGGGGAGTGACAGGTCCCTCCAGAGAGACCAAATGGAAGGGAACGAGAAGGATCCATGCTTGATGGAGGGGCAGGCAAGTAGGAGAGGAAAGGGCAGGTATGGTGTTCTATGGTAGGAGGTAACAGCCTTCTGCATGACGGTTATGGATGGGAACTGGTGTTCCATGTAGTCAATATTCCCTCATCCCACATAATTGAAATGGGAGTATGAGGTCGTACAGCAGGACAAATGAAGCCTTACAGGTCATTATATACCTCACTAACAAATATTTGAATACAAGAGTGATTTTTCCATTTCCCCATGAAAGACATTAGCTTCCTGCTCTATATTCTCAGCCAGCTTCAGCTTGTTTCAACATCAGGTTGACATCGAAATGAGGGCTCTGCTACAAGGATATCTACTCAACAAACTGTCAACAGGCCATCTTAGCATGAGACTAAGCAGGGCATAGATAAACTGTGATGTGGGCTAGCCTTGTCTGGGTCATCATAGGGAAGCCCACTGAGGGGTGTTTAAAAGCTGGGTAGCATGAAAAGCAAGAGCTCCTTACCTCCAGAAATTTCTTCTCCCCTAGTGGCATACTTCCATTAGCCCCAGCTGAAGCTCAGTGATAGAAACATGGGATGGACAAAGCAAGCCTAGCACCTTTCAGGATGCCCTCATCCTCTATAGCTGTTAGTTCAGATGCCATGTACAATTATAGGGAAACAAGGTAGTCAAGAAGGAGCAGAAATGTGGGAGCTGGTGAGTTCTGTCCTAAGCCTTACCAAAAAGCACTCAGTCAACTCTGAGTCCCAGCAAAAGCCTCTTTATTTACAATAATGTGAATTATTTCATTCACAGTCAGCCAATAGCTTGGCAAAAAGTCTCGCAAAGGTAGACTAATTATCTCAGACCTTTATCAATCCTGGAACATTGCCCGGTAAATAGTTCCACACTCACTGTTGGCAGGGAAGGCTGGGTTTACAGACAAATCTCCACAAGGCTGGAACAAAAAAATGACCAAACAAGTGATTTTTTCCCTGCAAAAGCCCCCTCCCCTTTGTTCCTCTTTTAATCCTGGTGGGAGGGGCCATTCATCGTCCACCTGTGGCCTTGCTCCCACGTTGACCCTGAGTTCTTAATTGCTCCTTTCTTTTAGCAGCTCTGTGTGTGCTCAGGCTGGGAACCGGTTCTAACTGGTCCCCAGCCTCACCGCTATCTGAGCCCAAAGGCAGCTGATGACTGCCAGCCTGCCCTGGCCCCATCTCTGCCTCTGATGTAGATCCCTTGTCCTGAGTCTTCCTCAGCCTCCAAGACTGGCCCAGGTTCCTCCACAATCTCCTCACTACTGTCCAACTCTGCTGCCTGCTCTGCCAGCCGCTGGCGGGCCACAACAGTGAGCTGGGCTGAGAGCAGAACATATATCCCAATGCAAAGGGGGAACAGAACATAATTTCTGCCTGGTTTTCCATGTTCTGCTGCTTGAACTGGGTGAAGAAACGGTGTCCTTTTCCATAAGCCTCCCTTGTCTTGCTCAGGTGCTGCACATGGATGGGCTCCAGAATAAGACTGACATATCCTTTTCTTGGCAGTCATTTATCCATCTCCTGGCACATCCCAAAAGGACTGGCCTGACTCTTTCCACCCACAACTGCTTTCAAAAATAGATAAAGCTTACACACCAAGCTCAGATCTCCAATGCGATTCAGATTTCCAAGCTTTCACGCGTCTCTTTGATTATAATTGGTAAACATCAAATGGCAAATGTGTTCTTTTGAAGTGGCAGGATATATTTATTTGATTATTTTAGTGTACTTTCCATTAAATGCTACCTGAAAACACAGAAGTTACAGCCTTTTTTATGAGAGGGTTGTACATGCCAAATTGAAGACAAACATTTATCATTTGTTTTATCCTTCAAGATCTACCAATATGATTTTATTGTTATTATTTATTTGGAATGAATAATTTTCATTTTCCCATGGGACAGGTGCTTTATAAGCAATTCCACATCTTACTTCAAATTTATCTGGACCCTTAGTCCATTTTAACTTTCTAAAATTAAGGTTTTAATCACCTTTTGTTGTTTATTAAAGAAAGAAAGTTCTTCAATTTGTAGTTAAAACTTCCTTTGCTAAGGATTGAAGGAAACTTACCCAGTGTCAGGCCTGCCCAAGAACAACATAGATCAATATAGCCAAAGTTTAGTTCTTTATTTACTTATATCCAATAGACAGCATCTTGCCAGACTAAACCTGTACTACTCTCACCCAATGGATATGCCCTGGGGGATTCTAGGGATTGGCTATCCTAACTCTCTTCCTCTGTCTCCTGTCTAGTTCTGGACTGTATTGCCTCTTGTCTCACACCCACCCCATCTCTTGGACTGTGCTCTCTCCTTCCTGGGAAACTGTAGTCTATCATACCTGGTGCTGTAAAATTTGTCAATCCAAAGGTTTTTTAAAAGGAATTAACAAACGATTTCCAAAAGTGATTAGAAAGTATGCAAAATGAGTGCCCTTTCAATGGTGCAAATGCAGTTTGAACAAGATGGTTTTGTCTTATCTCCCAGAGCAATGAACCCACTGGAGACCACTGTCTTGCAGTCTCCTGAGAAGAAGCAGTTGTCTGGAGCACTTGTGGGTGATCTCAAGCTCTCTCTTTGTCTGGAGGGGAATGACTGAAGAGCTGATCTACCTGCTGTCTCTTCAGGTCACCATGATTGTTGGCTCCACATTTTCAGAGCCATTTTTAGTTCACTATTTCTTCTCCAGAAGTCAGAGAAAGAATACCTTCCTTAAAAATATTCTGTAGCACTAAACTAAACAACTAAGCTGAGCTGAGCTAAGCTAAACTGAACTGAACTGAACTGAACTGAACCAAACCAAACCAAACCAAACCAAACCAAACCAAATCAAATCAAACCAAATCAAACACCATGTTTCTCCATCAAAAAGGCATGGTATAAATGATTCCAATGTGGGTTACAGATATGATTGCTTTCCCTTTTCTTCCTGGCAGCTCACTTTAACAGTATGAAAGTATTTTTAATACACAGACTTGTAAAATATTTGCCCTGGCTCCTGCATAGAGTATAGTAAGTAACATATTATTTTTAAACATCATAGAAAGAAGAATATCCTATAGCCTAACCTACGTCCCTTTTCTCAGTGTACATGACAGAGTATCATGTTCTCCAAGCTCATGATGGGCAGTTTATGGGTAATAGCACACATGGCATCCTGGTTGTTTATCAGGAAGAATGAAGACTGTTGCTCCCCCATGTCTCTTGAGGTGAAACTTAATCTGTCTTATTAAAATGAAGAAAGATGCAAAAGGAGATAAAATTCTTTTTTAAAAATGTGGGCTACAACGTGGAAGCATGAATGTACAACTATGTCAACATTTTCTGATGACTTTCCTTTGGAGCCATCTGTCTCAATGCAGAAGTCCTCGCCATCACAACCAGGAGACTGGATGAAGAGTTCAGTTTCAACACTGAGCATTCCCCACCCCCTACAGCTGTCAAAACTATTGTATTTGGGCTCTGGCATGTGTAACATTAAATTCCACAGTGCCAAGAAAGAAAAAGAAAGCGGGGAGCTATACAAACTCTGTGCAATTTATCATTGATCAAATAGACTCGATGGCTGGATTTTTTTTATGGTTTCTTTGTTCTTTCTGGTCTTCCTGGGAAACAAAGATTTTAAGCCATGCTTAAGCTTAAGACTTAGTAAGCAAAAAAGCAGGAGGATGATAGACTCAATGGGAGGCGGAGAATAGATGGGGGTGGTGCCAGTCAGAGGTGGCATTGGCCAGTTCTTCGAACTACTCAGAATTTCTGCTACCGGTTCTCTAGAACTGGTCAGAACCTGCTGAATACCACCTCTGATTCATACTAAATGAGTATGTTCCCTATCTCAGTAAATAAGAGGTCTCTTTTGTATAAGGTAAAACATAAGAAGTGGTAAGAAGTAGTAGCAGTAATCAGTAAAATAAGATGCAACATGCACCAAAGAGACAAGTAAGGTCAGGATCCCTGGAAAAGGATAACATTGAAGTTGTTAAAATAACAGTTTATTTATTTATTACTATTTTTCATCTTAATACCACAGCATTATAAAAATTATCATTTCAAATGCTCTAATTTATACCTAATTGTAAAAAGTCAAGACACACATCAGCTAAATAGGTGAACCATATTGGTGGAGCTAAGTGGAAAAATCTCCAGTTCTACTTTCTCAGTTCTACTTGCTGAAGATAACCTTGAAGGTAGAAATTGAACCAAAGGTAATTCAAATCTACAAAACTGGTGTAGAACAGAAGTCTGAAGTACTTTGTCCAAATTTTAAGGCAGATCAATTGAAATTGATCTTACATAAGACCAGTTGCCACCCTGAACACTTCATTGGAACCATTAACAATCTAGGGATTTAGTCATCTAGTGTGTAAGATGATAATGCTCAAATAAAAGGCAACAATAATTACCATTCTTGCCCCCAAATGTAAAAGTAAAAACATAGGATGGGGTGTTTATTTAATTGAATGGACTCCATGTTTTCATAATGTTTATTTGGAAAATAAGAAACATAGGATGAAGAGATGAGAATCAGAAAGCATGTAAATTATAGTCCTGCCATGATTTCATTAGTTAATTTGAAGCAAACAAAATACGGTTCTGATTTATTTTACAGAATTTTCATACTGGAACCCTAGGTAATTTTTGCAAGTATTATGTATGTTAAGTTTGCATGAAGAGACAGACACGGAGTGCTTCAAGCTCTTTAGTTTATTAGTGACTACAGCTCAGAATGGACCTGATTTGGCTGGGCTGTGGCTGCTACTTATAGCCAGCAGCCAGTTGACAGCCAATCAGAGTGCAGGGTTTTCCCGCACTTTTAAACAAATCATTTCTAACATTTTACAAGAACAGTTCAAACTAAACCAATGACTTCAAACCTGCATACATAACACCCCTCCCCACTAGGTTCAGTCCATACTCAAACCCCATCTATCTAATGTATTCTTTTAAATAGGTGGGGCTCTTACGTGTACGTTGAGACCTACGTGGTTCAGATGCTTTAAGGTTCTCACCCAGTGAGAGAGGAAATGTGTCTGCTGACATTTCCATACTTGGACTTCTAGTAATAGTAGAACCTGTTTGGTTGCTACAACCTGGTCTCTCCTCCCAATCCATCTCCAACCCAATGTCAGCACCCAAGTCAGGTAGTGATGTACAGTCTTCCACTTGTAAGAAAGGATTTTGGCATTGTGACAGGTTTTGGGATGGTTCCTGTCGTGTTGGCTCGTTACACATGGGGTTGATTCTTGCTTGCTGATTATCCTCATGATCCTCCCCTTCCCCCCTAGATGAGGTACTAGGTATGGGAACCAGAGAGGAGCAATTGCGATGTTCCTGAGGTAATCTGGATCTAAGCTGATCAATGTGCCTGCTCCAGAGGACACCATCCTCCATTTGTACCCTGTAAGACCTATGGCCTGTGATTTGGGTTATCTCAGCAGGAATCCATAATGGTTCACCCATAAGGTTCTTAGCATAAACAGAATCACCCACACTGAATGTGCGAACTTTGCTAGTGGAATCTAGTGGTGCGTTGGGTGCGTAAGTGGGATGAAGGCAGTCAAGGAGAGACCTGAGTTTCCTACCCATCAACAACTCTGCTGGGGATAAGTTAGTTGATGGGTTAGGAGTGATATGCTGGACACTGAGTAGTTTTTCAACTTTCTCAGTGATGTCCCCAGGACCCAATTGCTGAAGTTTTTCCTTGGTAAAGTGTACCATGCGTTCAGTCCGGCCGTTAGCAGAAGGGTGCCCAGGGGCTGTCAGGGCATGTCTGATACCCTGCTGTGCTAGATATGATTCAAAAAGGTTGGACGTAAATTGAGGACCATTGTCAGAAATGAGGACATCAGGTAACCCATGAGTTACAAAAAGCCTCTTAAGCTGCTTGATGACAGCTTCAGCTGTGGTGGATGCCATAGGGATAACCTCTAGCCATTTGGAATATGCATCTACTATAATAAGGAAAGTGTGCCCTCTGGTAGGGCCAGAAAAGTCAATGTGAATCCTGGACCATAGGCCCCTAGGACATTCCCATTCCTGCTTGGGGGCGAGAGGTGGGGCAGGCCTGACTTCCTGACAGTTGGGACAGGATGCAACCCAGTGTTCAACCATTTTGTCAATACCTGGCCACCATACATAACTCCTGGCCAATCCCTTAATTCTGACAATTCCCGGATGACCCTCATGTAACATTTCCAAAACCTCTTTTTGCAGTTTTGCAGGAATAACCACTCTGTTACCCCACAAAATACATCCTCTTAATACAGATAATTCAGTTTGCCTGGATTTAAAAGGTTGGGCGAGTTGAGGTAGATCTTGAAGTGGCCAACCTTTTTTAATCCAGCCTATAATAGGAGCCAATAAAGTGTCTTTGGCAGTCCAGAAGAAGCACTTCAAGAAGCAAGCATTGACTCTTAAAGACTACCAAGGGAACAAGATTCCAGTAGTTGGAACAAGAAAATTCAATGTGAAATTCAAGGGCCACACCAAACACCTACCACTGACCATCGTGGACAAGGACCGCCCAAGTCTGCTGGGCCTTGAGTGGTTCAACCCGCTGGGCATCGAGGTGACTGGCATCAATCACGTGAGCAACACTGAGTGGGAAGAGGCCTTGAAGTCTGAGTTTCCAGAGGTCTTCAGCAATGGATTAGGCAAGTACTTGGGGACCCCTATCTCCTTTAACCTAGATCCCAAGGTACAACCAATCCGTTTAAAACCCAGAAGGGTCCCATTTGCCTTAAAGGAAAAAATTGATGCACAATTAGATAAACTAATAGCCCAAGGGGTTTTAGAGCCCACTGATCACTCCAGGTGGAAGACACCCATAGTCACACCAGTCAAGGCTGATGGGTCTGTGAGAATCTGGAGACTACAAGGGAACATTGAACCATGCGCTACAACAGAGTGCATATCCAGTTCCAGTAGTGCATCATTTATTACACTCTCTTGGAGGGGGCACAGTTTTTGCCAAGTTGGACCTGGCACAGGCATATCAACAATTAACAGTTGATGATGCCACTGCTGAAGCCCAAACCATCGTGACCCATAGAGGTGCCTTCAAATGCAAAAGATTGCAATTTGGAGTAAGTGTGGCACCAGGCATCTTCCAAAGCCTTATGGAAAGAATGTTACAGGGGTTGCCAGGGGTGGTGCCCTATTTTGATGACGTTTTAATTTCTGCTGAAACTGACACTCAATTCCCTGAGAGACTCAGGGAAGTCTTAACTAGATTCAAAACAGCGGGGTTAAAAGTCAAAGAAGAAAAATGCACACTTAGAACAGATAAAGTGGAATTCTTGGGTTACATGATTGATAAACATGGCATCCATCCCACAGAAGCAAAGGTTCAGGCAATCAAAGAAGCCCCCAGGCCAAAATGCAAAACAGATTTGCAAGCATTCTTGGGACTCATTAACTTCTATCATATGTTTCTACCTCAGAAGGCAACCATTGCAGAACCCCTACATAGGTTGCTGGACAAAAATCTGCTTGGGTCTGGGGAGGAAGGAACAAGCTGCATTTAACAATATCAAGAGACTAATCACATCTGATGCCGTGCTGATACAGTTCTCTGAGAACTTTCCTGTTGTTCTGACTTATGATGCCTCCCCTTTTGGAGTGGGGGGGGTATTGAGCCACATGCTTCCCAGCGAGAGGGAAGCTCCTATTGCATTTTACTCTCGCACCTTGACTAAAGCAGAGAGGAACTACAGCCAACTGGACAAGGAAGCTTTGGCAATTGTAGCAGCTGTCAAAAAATTCCATGAGTATTTATATGGGAGAACATTTACTGTTGTCACAGATCACAAACCTCTCTTAGGCATTGTGGCAGGGGACAAACCAACACCCATGATCCTGTCACCAAGAATGCTGAGATGGACTGAATTTCTTGCTGCTTATTCATACAAACTGATCCACAGACCTGGTAAAGACATTGGGCATGCAGATGCTTTGAGTCGCTGCCCACTTCCTTCACACATTGAGGACCCTGTTCCTGAGACTCACACCTTCTTTCTAGAAACTGTTGCCAAGCTTCCAGTACATGCTGCTCAAATTGCCAGAGAGACTGCCAAAGACACTTTATTGGCTCCTATTATAGGCTGGATTAAGAAAGGTTGGCCACTTCAAGATCTACCTCAACTCGCCCAACCTTTTAAATCCAGGCAAACTGAATTATCTGTATTAAGAGGATGTATTTTGTGGGGTAACAGGGTGGTTATTCCTGCAAAACTACAAAAAGAGGTTCTGGAAATGTGACATGAGGGTCATCTGGGAATTGTCAGAATGAAGGGATTGGCCAGGAGTTATGTATGGTGGCCAGGTATTGACAAAATGGTTGAAAACTGGGTTGCATCTTGTCCCAACTGTCAGGTAGTCAGGCCTGCCCCACCTATCGCCCCCACACAGGAATGGGAATGTCCTAGGGGCCCATGGTCCAGGATTCACATTGATTTTGCTGGCCCTACCAGAGGGCACACTTTCCTTATTATAGTTGATGCATATTCCAAATGGCTGGAGGTTATCCCTATGGCATCCACCATAACTGAAGCTGTCATCAAACAGCTTAAAAAGCTTTTTGTAACTTACGGGTTACCTGATGTGCTTGTTTCTGACAATGGCCCTCAATTTACATCCAAACTTTTTGAAGGATATCTAGCACAACAGGGTATCAGACATGCCCTGACAGCTCCTGGGCATCCTTCGGCTAACGGCCGGGCTGAACGTATGGTACAATTTACCAAGGAAAAACTTCAGCAATTGGGTCCAGGGGATATCACTGAGAGAGTTGAAAAACTTCTCAGTGTTCAGTCCTTAGGGAGTAGGGCGGCATACAAGTCGAATAAATAATAATAATATCACTCCCAACCCCTCAACTAATTTAACCCCAGCTGAATTGTTGATGGGTAGGAAACTCAGGTCTCCCCTTGACTGCCTCCATCCCACTTAGGCACCCAACGCACCACTAGATTCCACTAGTAAAATTCGCACTTTCACTGTGGGTGATTCTGTTTATGCTAAGAACCTTATGGGTGAACCATCATGGATTCCTGCTGAGATAACCCAAATCACAGGCCCCAGGTCTTACAGGGTACAAATGGAGGATGGTGTCCTCTGGAGCAGGCACATTGATCAGTTAAGATCCAGATTGCCTCAGGAGCATCGCTTTTGCTCCTCTCTGGTTCCCATACCTACTGCCTCTTCTAGGGGGAAGGGAGGATCATGAGTGTAATGAACAAGCAAGAATCAACCCCATGTGTAACGAGCTAACATGACAGGAACCATCCCAACCTGTCACAATACCAACAACCATTTTCACAAATGGAAGATTGCACATCATTACCTGATTTAGGTGCTGACATTGGGTTGGAGATGGATTGGGAGGAGAGATCAGGTTGTAGTAACCAAACAGGTTCTACCATTACTACAAGTCCTAGTAAGGAAGTGTCAGCAGACACATTTCCTCCCTCACAAGGTGAGAACCTTAAAACATCTGAACCACGTAGGTCTCAACGTACACATAAGAGCCCCACCTATTTAAAAGAATACATTAGATAGGCTGGGGTTTGAGTATGGACTGAACCTAGTGGGGAGGGGTGTTATGTATGCAGGTTTAAAGTCATTGGTTTAGTTTGAACTGTTCTTGTAAAATGTAAGAAATAATTGGTTTAAAAAGTGCGGGAAAACCCTGCACTCTGATTGGCTGGCAACTGCGGCTGCTGGCTATAAGCAGCAGCCGCAGCCCAGCCAAAGTGGGTCCGTTCTGAGCTGTAGTCACTAATAAACAAAGAGTTTGAAGCACTCTGCGTCTGTCTCTTCATGCAAACTTAACAGTTGCAGTGTCCCAGGGTCCTGCAATCCTCTTTTGTGACCTTCTGATGAGGAAGTAAATAGGGAAGCCACAATCACTTAACAACGGGGTTACTAATTTGACAACCGTAGTGATTCACTTAACAAATTTAGCAAGACAAGTTGTAAAATGAGGCAAAACTCACTTAATAAATTTCTCATTTAGCAACATAAATTTTGGGCTCAATTGAGGTCATAAGTTGAGGACCACTTATAGTATTATTCCTTGTCTTAGTCAACTTTTACTCTCCAGGGCTGGGCAATGAAGAAATAGCAGAATTAGGCAGGCCTGAGCCTGTAGTCAATGCTGTGAGTTTGCACTGCTGCTACTCATTTGATTCATTCATTCTCAATAAATTATGAATGAAATGGAACTGATTGTATTGCCAACTGGGCCCCTTCCTTGAAGGATCAAACTCCATTTATATAATATTGGCTTAAACCCTGTTTGTTTTCTTCTCTCTGTGCGTATCTCAAGATTTTTCTCAGCATTTCAAACTCTGGGTGAGGTTTGAGGCCAAACCTTTGGAGATGTGCTCATAATTGCCCTGTTTGGATTGCACATGATTAGCATCTGCTAAAAGATAATGCAGTTCTGCAATTTTGCTGTTAAGTGCTGGTCACATTATTAACTTGTGGCCGAACCAGAAGAAAATACTCCAGAGACATCACTTTCCCTTTGACAGCTTCATTTTCTTCTTACCGTAATCTCCATTATAAATGAAGCACTTTGGTTTCGGTTTAAAGAGACATAAATCCTAAAGCTTGTCTAGTAATGAATCCACTGATTTCCCTGTTCATTATTACAGGAGTTAATGCGCTATAAGGTTATCGGTACAGTCAGACAATTTAACCTGCTGCCACTGTTTTAACCACAAAGGAGTTCCCTAGTACCACAAAATTGACCTGAGGATCTCAAGAAAATGAGGGTTTTGTTAGAAAAACAAAAATGGGCTAGTAAATAAATGAGGTAGGATATTGAGTCTTAGTCCTAGATTATATTTTCAGAAATATCTTGTGAGGAATGTCATTTGCATTACAATTGCACTCAGCATGGAAAGGAATCTATAAGCTTAGATTCTCACATCAGCCTTATTCAGTTGGCTATTCTCTGGTTGTGAAGAGACCACAGTTCCCCGAATTTCAAGTCCAATTAGCTAGCTGCTCTAATGCTAAGAATTCTGGGAGATGCTGTTCTCATACAACTATAGAGCATTTTGTTGGAAAAAGTTGGTCCATACTAATGGCCCATAGACTGAGACAATTTTGTAACTATACTTGTTTTTGCTGCAAAGAAAATTAAAAGTCTCTTCTTTATATTTCTTTTCATCTTTTCTTTTTGCAATTGTTTATTTCTTTATCTTTCTCTTTTCCTTCCTTCTATTTCTTTACTTTATATTAGTGCTTGTTAGTTTTTAATCTTTTTTAAATATATATCTATATAGAATTTAAAGTGCTATTCTTACTTTTAACATACATAAATGATTAAATGCAGAGAGAGGAAAGTATTTCTGATAGGGTTTTTATTATTATTATTAGTTTTAGTGTGAGGATAGCCAAGGCCCGGCAGGAGTAGAGGAATGATTCAGTGACATTATTAAAATGGGCACAGCTGAGATTTCTGAGAATTTGAGGGGTTATATATAAAAGAAGGCTATGTGTATATGTGTCTGTACGTCTGAGGTCTACAATAAAATTAACTTTTTGTTTTATCCTCACAAAGGAGAAAACTGAGGTCCTGATTTTTGGCAGTTTAGTAGTCTGATCTGTCAAGGTTGTAAAAAAAAGGATGTGGGGTGCATATGAGAGATGATAAAACTATGCATGTCCTAAATGTGAGGTCTTTGGCTGAATATCTTCTCTTCATACTTACCTTGTCTACCCAGAAGTCTTCCAGCTGTGGAAAGCTTATCCAGAAAAGTGTTCCTGATACCTTCCCTTTTCTATTTGAAGAGAAGGACCATGTCACTGGCAGGTGTATTCATTCATTCTTAGTCCATATGTGTGTATGTATATTTCCCACCTTTATTATTTTTTTTATAAACAGCTCAAGATGGCTAGCAAATCTTTCCCCACAACAACCACCCTGTAAGATGAGTAGAAGTGAGAGAAACTGAATGGCCCAAAGTCAGCCAGTTGACTTTCATGGCTAAGGTGAGACTAAATCTCCTGATTTCTAGCCTAGTGCCTCAAGCTCTAAATCAAACTGGCTCTCAGTTTAATCCTTGAAGGAAAGATTTTGAATTTACTTCCACCTATTATTGTACATCTTGTGTTCTTTTGGTTCCTTTGCGTAGAGCACTTTTATATGCTGAGAAAGGATTTCTGGAAATGAAAAATGTTAAAAATTAATGATTGAACAATCATTTAATAAAAATAACATAGCAAGAATAAGTACTAAAGGAAGCTTATTACCAGGACATTTGAACATTTATCTACTTCAGGAATGTCAAGCTGGCGGCCTGCGGGCCGAATGTATCACATGCTGGCCCCGCCTCCTGCCCAGTTTAGCAAAGGGGACAAAAGTCCCGATACATCATGTGATGCCACCGTGATGCTGTGAGTTTGGCACCCCTGATCATTGATAATGACATAAATAATGCACTTCTGTTTCTTCTTACAAAAAGACTCCTATCAGTGGACATGTATTTCCTCCTTCCTCTCCTTCAACAAGAATATCACCTTGCTATATTCAGCAATGATTTTGACAGAAACATAAGCAAGTCTAATGAACTTAAGCCTTTTATATGCATTACAGTTGCTATGTGTCAGAAACAATGCTTGATATCTGAAACGGAATCACAAGGAACCAAAAAAAATAGCTTTTTAACTGTATAAACCACTTGATCCTTACCTCAAAAGCCTGTCATGAGTAGGGAGCTTTCAAATGCAGATTTAATCCACGGAAATTTTATGTTGTGCATAACATGTAAACACACAGCAGACTTCCTTTGGTACAGCAATTTTTCTCATTTCTTATTTACTACAGAAATGCCAGATTCTTGTATGTTTATGGGCCATATGCAAGGCCTTCAGCTACTGATCTCTGTGTATTACCTGATCATTTAAAATCTTTTTTTCCAATCATGAAAATAAAATATTTCTTTTTAATATTCATTACTCTCATTTTGCTACTTTGTTACAAAATGTATCTATTAATATTTCATATTAGGAATTTGAATTTTCCTTTCATAAGAAGCTGTTTTAGTGGTTGAAAATATCCAAAAAGCGTGCAAGGAAATTCTTTTTGGCAATCAAAAAAGTTAAAATATTTTTCCACTAGGCTTTAAATCCCACGGTACTGTAAAACTATCAAAGATCAGATTGTTGAGTAAAGAAGTTTCCAACCAAGATAAAGCCAATGTGCCACTGGACGCTACTTCCCAACTCTGCTTGAAGTCAAGAATAACTAGGGAAGCATTTGCATCAAAACTATGAACTTCCTTTCACCAGGGTGGCAGAGCAAATAAGGTGCTCTCTAAAAAAAGCTTCTAGATCATGCTTATTTAATAATCTGAAAGTTAAGTGATGTTGCTGCTGCTTTGAGATTATCTAACACACTGTGCTTTGCCTTGAGCCATTGATGTCTATATCAGTGGTGGGATTCAAAATTTTTTACTACTGGTTCTGTGGGCATGGCTTGGTGGGTGTGGCGTGGCTTGGTGGGCGTGACAGGGGAAGGATACTGTAAAATCTCCATTCCCACCCCACTCGGGAAGGATACTGCAAAATTCCATTCCCTCCCCACCCCACTAACCTGATTTCCAGCTCCGTTCCCCATGCAGGGCAACAAAAGAAGACCCAGCCGATCAGCTGGGACTCGGGATGCAGCGAATAGATGGGGGCAGGGCCAGTCAGAGGTGGTATTAGCTGGTTCTCTGAACTACTCAAAATTTCCGCTACCAGTTCTCCAGAACTGGTCAGAACCTGCTGAATACCACCTCTGATTATAATTGACAAGAATTTGGGACCTTACTTGAGGACTGTCTCTTAGGAATGATTAGGATCTTATTGTGCTAGGTCAGCCTTTCCAGCCCATAAGTATGTTGGATTCAAATTTCCACAAGCCCCCATCAAACAGGCTGGGGCTGATGATGATGTCCGAAGGTCCCAAAGTTAAGGCTGCATCAGATATTTTCTGCCATCATGTTTAATCCTGCAGTGCCGCAATTTGCTGAGCTTCAGTGTCCAAGTCTAGCTTTTTATGGCCTCACAGTTTCAATGATTTTGGCATGTCTGCTTCAATATATTACCTTATGGCAAGTTCATAGATGACTTTCTCTTTTGTTTGTCAGTTGTAACTACTTCCCCATAACTGTAGTAACCTCTTTAGCATTTGGAGAAGATTAAACTAAATACATCTTGCCAACGGCAAACAGTCAAAGGGTAACTTTCATTTTAATTACTGCAGACAAGGAGAAAAGAAGCTCTCAGAGAAGTCTGTCAATTTGGAGCTATATATAACTCTTTGAGGAATTCCTTAGTGATTTCCTTGCTTAAACAGATTTCCGTTAAAATACATTTGTTTTCTGTGCAGGCTGGAATTATTGTAAAATCAAATGTTCAATTTTTTTTTCAAAAGGTCTCTTCAGAATTAGAAATGCTGGCACAATGTGTAGCATGCATGCACTGCTCCCTGTAATGCTCAAGTTTTATTGAATTGCATTGAGGGCAGGAAAAGGGAGGGGTTTAAGCAAAAGATTGACTTTGCATTATAGAGCTAATGCTCTTTTCCCCCTTTGCAAAAGCTAATTACTGCAAAGTCAAGTCAATAGCCAAGTGCGCATTCTGTCTGGACCAATTCTAAAGAGCATAAGAAGTCATGAAGAACCCAGATCTGGTCTCCATCCTGTTTCCAATAGTGACCAGCTGCATACTTCCAGGAAAGAGGGCAGAAAGATCTGCCTCCTTGTTTCTTCCCTAAGAGAGATAAACAATGAGAACACCTAATAATTTAATGATAGCCTTTATAACTTATGACCTTTCTGGGAACACCTGAATAGTTATCTAGATTATGTAATACTACTACTTCAATAAGCTCTGTGTAACCAATATCAGTAATATCCAACAATAGCCAGAGAATTACAAGTTCCCAGACCCTGAAATAAGTCCTTGGTATCATCCCACTGGCCTCTTCTTGTATTTTACAATCAATTTACATGTTGTTTATTGATTGACAATTTGCAAACAAATTGATGCCAACTTTCAGCCATATAGATAGACTTTTTCTTGTGTGATCTGGTACCATTGTTGTCTCTTCAAGTCTGACAGTAGTAGACCCACTGATTCTGTAATCAAATTTATTCAGCTTGCTGTTAGTTGTCTCTTTTTCTTCTCCTTCCTTCCATCTATCCCAGCTATTAAGACTTCTTCAAAGAGCTACGGTAGTTGCATAATGTCTCTAAATACGATCGTTTGAGTTTCAAGCGAGAACTCTTTATTAATATGTTGTATGACCTTTTTTGTTTTCTTGGTTATCCATTGATAAATGGTTATCCTTTTAAAAGATATGGTGCCTCCATATACGTTGAACTCCTAGAAGCCCTATAATGCTAAATTCTTCTACAATTTCTGAAACCCCAAACAATGGAGAGAGTACCAGGTTAATGATGGGAACAACAAGGCATCATTAAAGTAGCCTAAAACTGTCAGCTGCACCAAAAACCAAAGTGATTTATGGAATTGTGATCTGATCACAAAGAAATCTGAGAAAACAAGACAGTTTAGGACAAGTAGCTCTCTTTGCACATTATGTGAGGGTTTTTTTAATACATACAAATTTATTAATGATTTTACAAAGCACATAAAAAGAGAAACTAACCAAGGATAAAAAAGCAAACGCAAGCAGGCAGGCAGGAAGGAGGGAAGAAAGGAAGGAAGGAAGGAAGGAAGGAAGGAAGGAAGGAAGGAAGGAAGGAAGGAAGGAAGGAAGGAAGGAAGGAAGGAAGGAGAAAAGGTCCAAAAGAGAATTAAAAGAAATGGAAAGAAGCTTCTGACTTCTGCAGCAAATTACGATATTGGCTCTTACTCCATGATTACAAAAAAAAAAAGCTGACTTTTTTCTAATATCCATTTTTTTCTAATCAGGAGTACATTCTTTTCTATTTCATGGAAAAATTCACTAACCGGTTTCCAGAAAGCCATAAATACAGATATTGGTTTTTCTTCTTTAATCAAAGAAAAGATTTGAAGTACCTTTATATATTTTAGATAATTTCTCTTGACAAATATCAATGATAATTTTATAGAAATTCTCTTGAAGGCTAGAACATAGCATGAATTTGAGTCCTTTCACCCACGTTTTCCCATTTATATATTATAACCGAAGTGTTTAGCTGATTTTACCAATACATTACCATACATACCATACCTTCTTCGGCCTCATATTTCACAAAAGTTTAGCAATAACATGATCATCATTAGTGGAGAATTCTATTTCAAACTCATTCTTATTTTGTTCAAAACCATAAAATCTTTTATCTACTTTATACCTTTCCGGTAATGCACATAAAAAAAATATTGACATGGATATTTGTCTGTTATCAAATCTGTTGTTACATTTAACAATTCCCTTGAGATAATTCTAGTATATCATGGTAAGTTAATCATTTATATTCACTTATCATTTCTCATCTATAAATGCTTCTTGCTGTGAAAATCACAAAATAATTTTTGGACAGAACCTGGATGTATATTCATTCCATATTGTATAGTCATTCTAGCATAATAATTTTTAAAGTCTATATTCACTTAGTTTTATCATACCATAAATAGCCATGCTATTCAAATCTCAGATCTACTACTACATAACAACACCCATTCTTTCATCTAAGATAAGCAACAAGAAGCAAAATATAATTCCAAATCTGGTAGGCCCAATCCTCCTCTTTCCTTCACATCTTGTAGCACCTTATTAACTCATTAATAAATTAACTCATGGTCCTTTTTCCCTTCTTGCCATATAAATTTAGATACGTCGTTCAGGCATTGTTTAAACAATACATCAATTATCAAGCAGATATTATCTGAAGTGTTAAGTTTGCATGAAGAGTCAGACGCGAGGAGTTCCAGCAAAGAATTTATTAAGTGACTACAGCTCGAATAGACCCGTCCAGGCTTGGCTACGGCTGCCTCTTATAGCCTGCAGCCGTAGCTGTCAGCCAATGGGAGTGCAGGGTTTCTTCCCGCACTATTGAAACCAATACCATTTGACATTTTACAAGAACAGTTCAAATAAACCAATAACATTCAAACCTACATACATAACATGAAACATAAATAGAATTCTATGTAAAACATTCACCTTAATCACAGAAATTCTACCTAACAATGACACTGTAATTCATCCCATCGTGACATATCTTTTTAAAATTTCATTCCACGTCTTAACATAATTATTTTGAAATAACTTACAATTCGTATTTGTCATAGTTATACCTGTTTTTCTCTTTCTTCTCAATCTTAAAGCCCATTTTATTCAGCAATTCTATTTGATCTTGTCTTCATATTTTTGCTAACATCTTTGTATTCTGTCTATGGAGATTCTCAGTCATCCAGATCATGGTTGTTCCAGAGGTGCTTTTTCAGGAGGCAACTGGACTTTATGGTTTTTGGTTGTTATTTTTTAAGATGTTTTGCTTCTCATCCAAGAAGCTAAAGAAGCTTCTTGGATGAGAACCAAAATGACTTCAAAGACAAACCAGAAAGTACAGTTGCCTCTTGAAAAAGCACCTTTGGGACAATCTTTGTATTCTTTTTATTAATCTTGAAACCTGCTAAGGTCCCAAATTCTTTTTATTTACTCATTTAAAATTCAACTCCCATTAAGGTGTCATCCAAAACTGTTAAGTTTGCATGAAGAGTCAGACGCGAAGAGCTTCAGTGAAGAGTTTATTAGTGACTACAGCTCGAATGGACCCGTCTTGGCTGGGCTACGGCTGCTACTTATAGCCAGCAGCCGCAGTTGCCAGCCAATCAGAGTGCAGGGTTTTCCCGCACTTTTCAAACCAATCATATTTGACGTTTTACAAGAACAATTCAAACTAAACCAATGACATTCAAACCTACATACATAACAAAAACCAAAACTAAATCATCTTCCAAAGCTCTTAACTTATATGACTTTTTACAATCTTTATGCCCATGACCCACTCATCTTTTCTAATAACCTTATTTAATATTTCAGAAACTAAAAGAAACAAAAGAGGAGACAATGGGAACATTGTCTTGTACTTTTTTTTGAATTTCACATGGTTTGGTTAACACCCTATGAAAAATTATTTGTGCCAGCTGTGAAATATAAATTAATTAACCGATTTTGTAAAATTCTCCCCAAAATTTATATCTTCCAAAGCCTTAAACCAAAGAATAATTCCAAGCATTATATTAGCTCTTTGCAGATTTCTGACATTTTTCCATTTGTAAAATAGAATTAGTTGCAAGAATTAGAATTAGAATGTTATCTTGTAAACGCTGTAAAAGTTCATTCTCAAAACATTTGTAATACAGCCTTGATATTGTACCTGGCCCATTTACCTTTCCTGGCTACTCTTTTTAATTGCCTCTGAAACTTCCCTTATCATTATAGCCCATTCATAATTTTTCAATATTCTTCTCTAATCCTCAGTATATTTTGTTTTCTCGGATATGCATCTATTTTTTTCCAATGGGATATCCTTCTTCATACAAATTAGAATAATACTAAGAGAATATTATAATACAGTATTGACCTTTTTACTATTAATATCATTCTATTGATTGATTGATTGATTGATTGATTATGCCAAATATTTCCCTGGTTTATTTGTAACTTCAAAATATCTTTGCTTTACATAATTCAATGTTATTTCTCTTATTGTTAACATGGTTAACTTGTAAAATCTAAATACATAATATGAGATTTTTAAGAACAGAAAAGCATAATGATGAAAGGTTTATCCATACTGCTCAATTGCTCCACTGCCAGAATAGACTGGCATCCATTGCTGAAGGGCAGAAACAAATTATATCACCCTGTTAATCCCTTGTTCCCCATCAAAAAACCTTACCATATGTTTCCTGCTCTGCTTCATTTTTCCCCTTCCACTGCCTCAAGTGTTCTATTCCACATCAGGCTAGCACCTGTTAATCTCAGAAGTTCATTGGACTTCACCTTCCACTCAGCAATTGCTTATGATGCATGCTATTAAGTTCTACATTGTCTCCTACCATCATTGCTGAATAGCATTGTGGTTAAGATGCGCACAACATTAATAAGGTTGCCATTTCAAAACCTCATTTCACTCTGTGCGTGTGAGCGACAGCAATAGAGTGAAAATAATGCACGTGTGCCTATCATTTTTGTCTGTCTGTTTGTCTGTCTGTCTGTCTGTCTGTCTGTCTCTCTCTCTCTCTCTCTCTCTCTCTCACAATCAGTTTACAAGAAGGAAAGTGTCAATCATTTTTCTTGGAAGAGACAGGTGAGAGGACAATGGGAATTGTGGTAGTTTATAGTCTGGATTAAATACTTAGCAATTTGCCAGCAGGATTTTCTTAAACTGACTTAAAGTTAAGATGTGATGAGGGCAGCTTAAAAGGTAATATGGATACATCTAAAAATGTTCCTTAGCTGCAGTAGCTCTTACCATTTATGCCAAGAGCTTCTCACATGATAAAAAGTATTATACAGATTTCATGATTAGCTTACTAAATCTATTCAAGTTCTAGCCCAGTGTGCTCTTAGACAGAATTTTTTCCCAATACCACAGGCTAGCTTCCCCAAATTTAATATTCTATAAATATTTTAGGACTGCCACTCCAGATTTCTGGAAGTTGCCATCCCAACCTATTTGTCCCGCCTTCAGCAGACATTTATTATTATTTTATTATTTTATTATTATTTTATTAGACTTGTATGCCGCCCTTCTCCCAAAGGACTCAGGGCGGCGAACAGATAAAAAGACCCATGTATACAATAAAAAGATATTAAACAAGACAAGTCTAGATTACAAAACTGTGTTAAAAACAATTAAAATTACAGTTATACCAATAATATAAAATCACCCGTCCCCCATGGTCAATCCAGGCCGGCTTGCTGAAACAGCCAGGTCTTCAGGTCTTCAGGCGAAAGGAGCGGAGATCCAGGGCCAAATTTGATGGTCTCATTGACTGGACTATGCATTAAAAATTGAAATAAAGCTTCAAAATGACCAGATCTGCAGTTCAAACCACAATAGTAAAGAATTGGGCCATCAGAAGATTTTCTGTTTCTAAATCTGTTTTTAAATCGTTAGTGGCAGTGAGGCATGTTCTAAATCATAAAGTTTGCCATCTGAATTTCCTTCACTGATTGCAATGAACTCTGAAGGAAGACAGTCTCTGAAAATCACTCAGGAGCAGATTTCAAAACTGGTGCAGCTCATATTTAAACACAGAGTTTAAATACCAGATTTTCAGAATTGTTGAGGTTAAATATGCCTTTCTCCTGAATCATTTGAGAATCTCCAGATGTTTCCAAAAGCCCAAACAGCTGAATAAATGAGTAGTAAGTTGTTTCTGAAGATTGTAGATGAAGTCAAGACTTTCCAGAGGAAGTTCAAATTGGAATATAATGGTAGGCCCAAGAAATTTTTCAGTAAGTGATGGATGAGGAAGGTAGTGTATCATGGTAAAGCAATTATTAAATGTTGGGTAGAAATAATTTTCATGATTGGGAGAAAGCAAGCTAAAATAGTTCCAAAACAATTAATTAACGTATCTGCTATATTAATTGGACATTGGAGTTGAGACTATAGATTGTTCTAAAACACAAACCAGCAACCACACTTTGCTTTAACAAGGTGTGAGAACCTAGTCGGCATGTTCATTATATTTATTATATGTATATGATGTCTGAACAGATACTATCAAGCAAAGGAGAACTTTTTTTTCATTGCATGGAAAAGTATATTTGCACACCAAAAATTAACAAAAACCATTACATTTCACAGCTGGAATGAAGTTGTTTTTTTTTACAGAATAGCCATTTGTTACAGTAATAGTTATTACAATATAGTCCCCTTCTTCAACCCCCTCCCCCTAATTACATTACCTAGCCCATGAAGCAATATAAAGTCTAACAGTGATGGAAGACATTTGACATATGTTATCTTAACTTCTTAACTGCTGCTATTTGCAATTAGTTTGGGTTGCAATAGCCAGAATGGGCATTAATCTATGAGATCTATTACTGTCATCTCCTCAACGAACATCATGCCATAATTTGTCATTATCACTTGAGAAGAGGATCTTAATTTAAATGTTTGACTTCTTTCCAAGTTCTCATAACCTTCAACAACTTTAGTGGACCATAGGTATTAACTTACAAGCACTTAAGCATTTAATCCTGTAAATAGTTACTAACTCAATGTGGATTTATTGAAGATGGAACATTAATGTCATAGTATGTTATATTAGCTCCAGAGGGAAGCTTATGAAATTTTATGATGGACCCGATTACTGTTACAGCACTCCCATTATCCTGGAAAGTGACCGTCCTGAGCCAAATTCATTATGGTATACTTGGGAAATATCAACTTGTAGATTGGTACAGGATTTCAAGGAACTTGAAATGGATTAGATGGTAATACAAATATGTGCCCTAGAAGAGAGAGAATAAAAATGAATCACTCTGCAGAATTGCTGGAATGCTAATCAATACGCATTTGTACAAAATATTCCATTTGTAGTTTATAATTTATTGTGTTTGTTTTTATTGTAAGCCGCCCCGAGTCTTCGGAGATGGGGTGGCATATAAGTCCCATTAATAAATAAATAAATAAATAATTTGGCTCTTTTCATGTTTTGAACATAAAACCCTGGGTTTTCATTCTCGAAACTAAATCTCAAATTTTGGTTGTTTTATCAAGTTGCATGTAAATATTTACCCTGCCTCAGTGTTTTTATGTAAATAGAAAATTGTGTCTCAAGCATTAGAGTTGACACTAATGGAATATGAGGTTTCACGGATTCTGTACTCACACCTTATGCCACCAGCACTCCCAGATCCATAAGAGACATCACGGATTTCCTAACAATATTCAAATCCATAGGCAAACTCCTTTACAACACCATTTTAGCCATTATAAATGTTGAGGTACTATATGATGTCCCAGAAACATAGATTTAAAGCCGTCAAGAACATTATCATTGATGCCAAAAAGTATACTTCGCCATTAGACTCGTGATTTTGCCCTCACCAATAACTATTTCATCTTTGGCAATACATACTTGCAAATATGTGGCACAGCCATAGGCATGGTTCCTCAATATGTCCAGAGCTTCATGGATGATCTAAAACAATTCTTACCTACTGACGCCCCTCCTTTACTTGAGATTCACTTATCATGTTTTTATCATAAGGACTCATGAACCTCTCATCAAATTCTATCATGATTTCAAAAACCTCTATATAAATTTGACTAATAAACAAATTAATAAAATAAACTTCTACTCTATCATAAATCTCAGGTAGACATTTCTACAAGAACAAGTCTTATTCCTTGATGTTGCTGTGAAACTATACAGTGGATACATAACATACATAAACATCACATTATCCAAACTGTAGTGTCTCGATAAATACTTCAAGCTTCTAAGCAAAACACATCAGTAAAATTATTTCAGTGTTGTTGTTAGTTGTGAAGTCATGTCTGACCCATCGTAACCCCACAGACAAATTATTATCAATAGGCAAATTATGTGTTACAGCTGCATTTGCTCTGCTCAAGTCATGGAATTAAACCAGGCATTTAGGTGAATTACCCATCCAGTGAGATCAACAGACAAATCAATACAACCAGATCAATTCCCAGGAAGTTCAAGCTATAGAACCCAAACCACAGACCATTCATGGTTGCCATCAACATCTCACTACTCAAACATACTACTGCATGAGTAAGCCACAGCCCATACTGGAAAATGACACTGTACATTCTCAGTCACTAGGTGGCAGGCCCATGCTTGCATACAAAGAACCACCCAACCTAAAACAAATTCTTATAAGCAACAAGAAATAATAGACAATGATACAAATTTGGGGACATAGCCAGATGACTATTTTAACCATATTTTAGCACTATATTAGCCCCAAGAAGTTTGCACATAAAATTCTTTCTCTAATGTGGTACAGTATTTGTAATCACCTGCCAAAATTGCCCTTAGGATTCTGACATAGGACAAACTAGACAAACGAAAAAAGTGCACAGAAGAATTAAGGGACAGAAGTTTGACATCAGCCTTAAAACAATATCAGAGCATTTCAACTTTCCAGAAAACTCTATGGCAGGCCTCATAGACAGAGCCACTAGTTTGGAAAATCTAGATTTTAACAATACCACTGAGCAAAAGATTGCTGAACTCACCTACTTTAAGGCAACCTCAGAACTCAACAAACACAATGGATTTTTCACCCATTATGATTGCTAATGAATAAAGCACTTGCAATCTCCCTCAGCCTGGATCTGCATAATCAACCAATCTTTCTCCCTACCCCAATTTAAATCCTATTAGATTTACAGTTGATCTGGCCACTCTATGCATTTGAAGTATACTGCAGCTCACGAAAGCTTAGTTCTTTTAATCAAAGTTCTTAAGCCAGAAAAAGGTCCTATTAAACTCTTGATTTCTTTTTTGCCACCATAGATTAATATGGCTCTCCTCCTGCCCAGACTATATTTAAATAGTTCTTTCACCTTCTGGAGATGGACATAACAGGGCCAACCAAAAGTTCTTTAAGCTAAAATTCATAATTTAAATATTTCCATCAAGTTGAATGAAAATAACTTTATAAAGTAGAAAAATTGCAGCAGCCCGGCATGAGGACCAAATTGTAGGACTCGTTCCTCATCACCAAAAATAAATGATGGAAAATTTTAAATTTTAAAATTAATTAGTTAAAAGAGACAGGCTTCAGAAGATAACATACTTCAGCTATCTGCAACATAGGAATCCTATCAACAATCGTGTTTCTTTTTTCACAAGTACCTTACTGTTTCTCCTCATGTTAAGATTTTATTACACCGGTGACGCTGATAGACATTAAAGTGAATATTTTAATACCAGTCACAGGTCCCTTAAAAAGATGTCATTGCTTGTTTTGTCCCCTCTTTTTGTGCCCATAAGCCCATTGTTTTAACAAACTTCCAGAGATACTTTGAAGGGAAATTATGTAAGGGAAAGTCCTTTGTTTAAATATATAAACAAATGTGGTGAAAATTGTAAAAAAAATATTCTAGTTGCTATGGCAATAAACTTTTGTTACCCCTTCTAGATCCCTGCACTTTGCAGGGTTCGAATATGGTGTTTTTGCTGGAACTGGAAGGTGGCTGAATGAATAGCCTGATACATAATCAGGAGCTAGGAGACAAGGTAGGACAAAAATGATCTCCCCATTTCCACTGAAAATCACCTGGCCAACTTAAGGCCCCCTGTGATCCTTCAAAAGATGGAAGATGGAGCTGTGACCTCTGACCTTTTAAATCAATCAATCAATCAATCCTTTATTTATTTATTTTAATTTATTTATTTTAATTTAATTAATTAGCTGCCCAATTCCAATGGCCTCTGAACATCCCCATCAAAACAAAATAGAGGATGTGATCTCACAGTGGAATGCCAAAACCTCAAACTATGTTGAAGAATGTAATAAAGAAGTGTTACTTATTTATGGCATATCATGCATGGACTAGCAATGTATATTAACATTTCATCTACATTAGTGGAACACAATGAAACATAAATGTTAAAAAGGTCTATGTTCAAATACTAATGTCTAGGCCATCTATCAACTGAAGTGCAGTATTGTTTACATCTTTTTTTAAAAAAATCAGATACTGCTTTTAACTCACAGCTGGTTACGGTGAGTCACAACACACTCCTACGAGTGCATGCTGACCTTCTTCTTTATGAGCAGGAAGACTCAAATCCAGGAATGCCCCACTGGCACTGCACAACATCTGTCCAAGAACTTAACATTGATTCCCAATGGAAAGCCAAATGAGTCACTGAACGCCCAGTCATAGGAAGACATATAAATGAACCCACAAAAAAAGGTGCCAAGCTTTCAAGTACTATATCAGCAATAGACAATCCAAGATAGGATTTGTATCTCACACAGCATCTGCCAGGACTCTCTGTATAAATGGGGCATAGTATCCTCCCTTCAGTGTAACTCTGGAGTCCCATGTCAAACTGTAGATTTAAAAAGTGTATTATACTATTATGTTGTGTATCATGTGAAGCAGAGGTGGCATTCAGCACGTTCCGACCAGTTCTGGAGAACTGGTAGCGGAAATTTTGAGTAGTTTGGAGAACCGCGAATACCACCTCTGACTAGAGATTTTACAGTATCCTTCCCCAGCCACGCCCACCAAGCCACACCCACAGAACCGATAGTGAAAAAATTTGAATCTCACCACTGATGTGACCACAAAATGCACAAAAACTCTCAGGCAGAATATAATGCAGAGATGTTGGGATACTAAATATAATTTATTTTTCTCTCATCTCTCCCTTTTCCTTTCCCCCACACCCACTTTTTCTCTCTTGCACACATATACAGGTTCCAAAACACTTACATAGTCTATAATTCTGTAGCAATCATAGGAATTTATAGCCCTGACCTTAAATTATCTCAGTGTGAGATATTATTGTTTTGGAAAAGCTGGATTTTTAATTTCTGACTCTTTGCTTCAGCATATTTTAGGAAAACAACAAAATGTCTTGTTTTGTCAGCTCTGGCTTCATGTTCTGCTTATTTGTGGGTACACAATTACATGTTCATTTCCTTAAGCACTGTTTAGGGCTTACCCATATACTAAAAGATAGATGAGAGACCCTCATTGTAATCTGCTTTTAACCTCTCCTCTCCTTTACTATGATGGCAGAGCATTACGGTAAATGATGGCTACCTTGTCTATAAGATGGACAATTGATTTGACCTGACGGCCGCTGATGCACTAATGGACTTGTGGTTAAATCCCTGGAGATATAAAATATGTCCAAGTGAATTGGGGCAGGTTAAAGAACAGACCCGTTTTCTCTCTCCCTTGGCTGATTCAAGGGATAATAGATCTTCCAGTTGTTCAGAAAAGAAGATTAAAAGTGATCAATACCCAAATCATTTTTAAAAGTGTTGACTCTGGTACACTCACTTTTTTTTTACTTTGAAGGAAAATGGTTCTTCAAACTGGTGAAAAAGGTATTTGGAGGGAGGAAAGGGATCTTGAATAAGGTTGGGCAGAAATTTTCATGAACTTTTCTGTCAATATCAAAAATTGTATTCTTATTCTGAGAACCCTTTTTTTTAATTGCAAAAAAAATCAAAAGATGAAAATATTGGTGATATAGAGGAGTACCAAAGCACAGTAGAAAAATGATAATTAACCTAGCTTTAATCCTGTTGCTGGTTATGCAGTGATAGGTGCATGGCATGTAAACCTTCCTCACAATCTGAAGATAAATTTTTACTAGAATGATTGGCAGAATTTTTCCTTACCATGGCATAAGGTCTCCTGCTTGAGCACGGGTTGGACTAGAAAACCTCCAAGGCCCCTTCCAACTCTGTTATTCTGATATAGATTACTATAGCCATGGAATAAGGAACAGATAAGATGAGAAAGTTGGGCAGTAATATAATTTTTATTTAACCAAAGTTCATTTCAATGGCTGCTCTTGAAATAAAAACCCATATTGCCTCTCAGTTTAGTTCTTTTCTCCCAACCTTCCCTGTGTCACCTCTCTTCCCTCTCCTTCATTGAATTTTTTTAGTCACAACCTCCATATATATGTGTTTGTGTGTATGTGTATACACACACACACACACACAACCAGTTGGAGTCTGTCAGAAAATAGAACTTTCTGGTGTTGCTATGCAGTTTACAATCTGCCTGGATTTGGGGTGAGATCAAATCCACCAATGACAGGGTGACACCACATACCCTGTCCTGGCATCATAAGCCATGCCCCTTGGTATATAAGGAGCTGCCAAACTGGCATTTACCTCAAAGTGGGGAGGTCCACAATTACCTGAGAGGTCTCAAGGAGAGGGAGACTAGCTGGGTACCTCAGGGGCATGAGGAGGAGGAACCTTATGACAAAAGAGAAAGGAGAGAGAGAGGGAAAAGTCTAAAAAGAGAGGTCTAAGTTTCTCAAGAGGTCTGTGTTTCTTAGAGAATTATTCTCAATAGTCCTTAAGAGAGATTGATCAGCATAGGCAATCAATTCTCTCAAATATCTACCTCAGAACTTCTGACAACCAAAACTAAGGGACTGAGAAAACCTAATTACATAGGTAGTTACAGAAACCAAGAGAGACCTGAAGAGAAGAAATTAAAGAAGGCAAAAGATACTGGTAATAGTCTTTCTGCATGTTTATTTGATTTAAGCTGCTTGTACAATAAAGGTTGGTTAGAAAACAGACTGGGCTCAGCATCTTTATACAATTTAAATATATAGACAGGTTAACAAGATCCTCTAAACATTAATTGATCATAGGATCGATTAATAAAATATTCAACAGAGTCAGTTGTCAACAATTGTTGGCACAGGCCTGGTTTCTGAGATTACTCCTCAAAAAATTATTGTTGAGATCCTTTGTTTCAGAACAGAAAATGCAGGTAAGTGGGTTTTCTAGACCAAAAAGAGCTGGGGTCAGGTGGGAGGGGCAGAACTTCATGAAATATAGTCCAGGCAAAAGACAAGTTCCCTCTATCCAGTTTTTAATTTAAGCTAGAAAGAAGTTGAGGGGCTTCTAAGTTCCTAGCAAATGTTGCCTGCTCTGTTGACATTGTTAAGGTATTACATTCCAAAATTCATTCAAAGACTCATTATCATACCTATTTATCATGTCTATTCCAGTGCTGTAGATATTAATTGAGAGCAATGTTACGTTACCTGGCGATGCCTTGGTTTCAATCTGAGCACTTTTAAATGTGAATCATGCACTCTAGAGCTGAGCTAGGTCTTTGCTGTGAACATTCTTGGATTTTTCTTTTTTCTTTACCATATAATTTGTAGACATTCTTCACACTGCACTTACATTTAGCAAGACTTCATAAGCAGATCAATTCAAATCATTACAAGAACTACATACAGTCCATGAGCTGCTATTGGCTATCCCCTAATTTGACCTACTTTAACCATGTAGAGGCAGCATGTCATTACTTTCATCCTTTCTTCAAATATGGGTAGCCAGAAGTTATTTTCTGGGGTTCAAACCCTCTACAACAAATTGAAGTCATTGATCAACACAGTTTTAGATTATTATACACAGTGCATAAGTTTTAGGACCTACTCACATCCTGGTGCTCAATGGTGTAGAAAGGAATATCCTGAAACTAGTCATATAGGTAGTCAGTGTAACTGAACATATCACACCAGTGCTGGGATTCAATTTTTTTTTTTTTACTACCGGTTCTGTGGGAATGGCTTGGTGGACGTGGTGTGGCTTGGTAGGCCGGGCTTGGTGGGCAGGGCAGAGGAAGGATACTGTAAAATCTCCATTCCCTCCCCACTCCTGGGGGAAGGTTACTGCAAAACCCCATTCCTTCCCCATCCCACTAACCTGCTTTCCAGCTCCGTTCTCCTGTGCAGGGCAACAAAAGAAGACCCAGCCGATCAGCTGGGACTCAGGAGGCAGAGAATAGAACTACTCAAAATTTCCACCACCGGTTCTTCAGAACTGGTCAGAACCTGCTGAATACATCTCCAATACATAGGGACATCACATTATGTAGCACTGCCCAGTTTTGCTGGAAGTCAGATGGCATATAAATAATAATAACAAAATTACTATCGATCATTTGCAAAAGACAACTTTACTTGGAACAACATACATTCTGTGAGGTTACCTTTAACAACATCAAACAACAACATCTGCCTATCCCAGGTCCTTGGTAAGGACACAATAGTTTGTCAAAAATGCCAAATCCAGTCTAAATATGTGGCTGACTTTATGACTAATCATAATAACTACAACACCATCTCTCTCTCTTTTCTGCAAATTTAAGGGAAGGTGGACCATTCTGACAATACATCTAGTCTAAGCATGTGTCATAGTTGCTTCCTGTAGATGGGAGCTGCACAACACAAAACCAAACTCCTTCTATGTTAATATTTTTATTAATCAGACCTATGACTGATTAATGTTTGAGGATCTTTTAAACTCTGTCTATATATTTAAATTGTATAAAGATGCTGAGCCCAGTCTGTTTTCAAACCAAAGTTTATTAAAACAAGCAGCTTAAATCTAATAAACTTACAGAAAGAATATTACCAGTGTCTTTGTTCTTTCTTAGTTTCTTTTCTTCAGGTCTCTCTTGGTTTCTACAACTACCTATGTAGTTGGAGTTTCTCTGTCCCTTAGAATCTCAGATTGTAAAGTCAAATAGTCTTTAGCCTAGGAATACTTTCTCTTCCTTCCAGTTTGGTAATCAGAAGTTCTGAGGTAGATATTGAGAGAACTGATTGCCTATGCTGAACAGTCTCTTTTAAGGACAAATGAGAACAACTCTCTAAGAAACACAGACCTCTTGAGAAACTGCAGACCTCTCTTTAGACCTTTCCCTCTCTCCTCTTTCTCCTTTGCCATGAGGACTCTCCTGAGGCCGCGTTGTCTCCCTCTCCTTGAGACCTCTCAGGTAATCGTGGACCTCTGAGGTAAATGCCAGTTTGGCAGCCCCTTATATACCAAAGGGGCATGGCTTGTGATGCCAGTACAGGGTATGTGGTTGTTATGTTTGCATAGAGAGACGAGACGCAGAGTGCTTCAGCTCTTGTTTATTGTGACTTCAGCTCAGAACGGACCCGAATGGCTCAGCCGCGGCGGCTACTTATAGCTGGCTGCCGCGGCTGCCAGCCAATCAGAGTGCAGGGTTTTCCTGCACTTTTACAACCAATGATTTCAAACACTTTACAACAACAACCAATCATTTTAAACTCTGCATACATAACAGTGGTGTCACCCTGTCATTGGTTACAAATTGTAAACTGCATAGCAACAGCAGAAAAGGCAGAAAAGGCCTATTTTTCTGACATTCTAGATAACAATATAAAGGAAAAGTGATTAGCTTTTTAAAGTGCCGGATCTTGTATTTGGAAGACAAGTCAAGTGGCAGAAACACCAAGGTATGTGAAAGGCCAAAGTTGAACACTACATTATCTGAATCAATGACACCTTATTCTTATTCCTCCCCAATTTCAACCACTCTCGGTCTCTTCTCAACCACTTTATGAACACAGATGTCATTTTAATGGGGGTCTAGCTGAAAGTGACAAGAAAGTGACCCACGGGTGAACTCATGAGCAGGTGAGGCCTATCAGTTTCTAATTCAAAACTGTTGTCAGTCTTGAGGAATGGCTGCTATAATGCTATTTGTAACTGATATATATTGCAAACACCACAATCATTCAGCACGTGTCTACTATGGACTATATGAAATTAACAATTCATGTTTATCACTATGGATACCAAACTAAATCAAGTAGATTAAGTTATCTATATCATCTCGGGAATATCTGTTGGTCTGTGTTGGTCTGAAAAAAGATTACTTTGGCACAATGATCTGTTCAAGCTTCATTTGTATTAAGATATGTATTGTTTTTAAAATTCTGTCAGTATAAAATTTAGAACGTGTGTGTTTGTGTGTGTGTGTGTGTTTCCTTTGTCCAGAAATTTCCCCCTCAAAAATTCATGGGTCTCTTTCTCTCTTCTCGGCACACTCTTTCCTTATAAATTTGCCAATATCTCCTTTCCAAATCATCAGCGGTATTACCCTTACCCTCAGAGTCAGAAATATCAACTAACATTTGAACTTTCCCTGATATCCCATGTTTGGATAGCATTTCTACTGAGTAATAATGAGAGGGGGGAGCGAGGGAAGGAGGGAGGGAGGGAGAGAGAGAAAGAGAGAGAGAAAAAAAAAGAGAGAGAGAGAGAACCCTGTCTGTTCCCCTTGTATTAGAAATCAAAATTATGTTCTACTTCCAAATTATTGTTCTCTATCCCCACCACTAAGATATGAGGCACTGAGGAGCATGCAAGGAACAAGCAGTTGATCCAATTCCCAAGTAGTAGAAGACTTGATATATTTTCACTGTAGGTAGAAATCATCATATTGATCTCTGTAATTGCAGGAAATGGTCCAATAAGTTTGGCATCTATGAGTAGAGGCATTAACTAACTCATTATAAGTGAACTCAATCATAGGAAAAAGTTCAATATTGCTGGTAATTTTCATAACAATGAAGGTATGCCTCCAAACACTGTTGTTCCCTCTGTTCTTCCATCAGCAGGCCATGGACTGGCTGCCTAATACCTAATAGTTGAGATGGCACCTTCCAAAAAATCTGTCATGAATTCTGGAAATCTTCCTAGAGAAAAATCCATTTACCTCAGGGGAAACTGTCTCTTGTTAAGTCCAAGTCAGCAATGTCCTATGTGCAGCATATTAGGAAGAAACTTGAAATGAAAATGAAAATGGGAAATGCATGTTCCAGTTAATGTGATTGCAGATGTCACTGTCAGAATCTATTTCTTTCAAGAAAATATGATAAATCAAAGTATTCAAGACAAGCAGATTAAAGGCACATTTCTCTATCTTAGCTTAAAGCTGTATCTGTGAGGTCGCTGAAGATCTGCCTAGATTTGTTAGGTGTAGATAACAGAATCCTTAGAGTAGATCAGGATAACATCCAACTACAGATAGTCCTCGACTTACAATCACAACTGAGCCCAAAATTTAAGTTGCTAAGTGAGTTTTGCCCAATTTTACGACCTTTCTTGCCACATTTGTTAAGTGAATCACTGCAGTTGTTGGTGACATGGTTAGTCAAATCTGCACTATGATTTGAGGAGGGAAAATGCCACAATTTTTAATCCTGCAATTGATCTAAATATTAATTTGGTATAGATCCTACTAGAATGCTATGTTAAGTACTATGGATATTGATCTGAACACTATCAAGTATACACAGGTGTGATGATTATGGTGGAGGCGTTTATTTTAAATTGTATAAAAAGAAATCACAATGAAGCAGAATTGTTTGGTGTTTGAAAAAAGGGAGAGCAATACAGAAAACTATGAATCATAACTGACTCTTTTGCAGTCACTCATCTTTCCTAAATCAGTAAAACTTACATTCTGTATTGCTTATATTCAACATATGTTTTAAATAGAGGGCCTACCTCAGCCAAGTTAAACAACATATGTTCTCCTCAGTTCAAATCAATATGGAAGTATTGGCAGGTCTGCAGGGAAATGTTTTATAACACTCACCAGTGTCTTTATCTTTTATCTATAAGAAGGAGACCCCATTTGGGGTAATAATTAAAAGTGCAGGATTGGAGGCTATGACCTTGTCCAGCCACAGGTATGAACACCATGTGGGTGACTTTGGACTGGTCGCTCTCTCTTCTTGGGCTTAAGAAGGAGATCCTGGTAGGCCAATTCTGAAAATGATGCCAGGCATGGACTTGTTTATTTATTTATTTTATTATATATTTATTTGATTTGTCAATTGCCTACAACGTAATAGATATAAGTATAAACATGAGTAAGAATACAGGGAATAGGTACGAATAAATGGGGACAATAGGACAGGGACGGTAGGCATGATGATGCACTTATGCACGCCCCTTGTTCCTGCAATTCTGCTCTCTCCCTAGGGTTTAATCAGTTAAACCATCACAACAGCTACAATCCTCAAATCCATAATCAGTCAGAGTCACCTATAGTATGTGAGGGGATGCAGATAAACTAGTTGTCGACTTTTCTCTGGAGGTGGGGTGGCACAGTGGTTTAGAATGCAAGCAAATTCTGCTCATTTGTCTGGAGTTTGATCCTGACCGGCTCAAGGTGGACTCAGCCTTCCATCCTTCCAAGTCAGTAAAATGAGAAACCCAGATTGTTGGGGGCAATATGCTGGTTCTGTAAACCTCTGAGAGGGCTGTGAAGCGCTGTGAAGCACTGTGAAGCGGTATATAAATCTAACTGCTATTGCTGTTCTCTCTCCCAAACACTGGTGAATGGATTTATCCAGTGGCAACAGGATTCTAATAAATCAGGCAAGTGAGCAACTGCTACCTGAACTTGAGGGCAAGTAAAAGTCCATTCCCGATTGGCCTTGCAAGAAGGTAGAAACTCAGGATGCAGCCCCACATGACAAATAGCTTCCAGCGCTACCTGAGAAAATTGCAGTTTCCCTGGTGTCACTTTAACACCAGTGAAACTGCAATTTGCTTGGAATGCGGGATGCTATTCAGACTACCATAAAAAGAAAAATAGAATTGACAGCTTTTGTCCCTGCTGATTTCATGGAGCTAAGGACCAAACTAGATATGCTGTTAAACATGTGTAAGCACTTAACAAGTCTGAATTCTGTACTTTAAATAGCAGCCACAGGGGGAACATCAGGATCAAGACCACAGAGTGGAAGGAAAAGTGCTGATATGTAAGACTGTACCCAGAGTTTAAGAAATCCAATGTCATATGACTCTTGCAATTACACAGACTTCCTGGAGAACAGTTCCTATGAGAAAAGATTGAAGGGATAGTAACTCAGTATCTAAATGAAGCCGATGGAAAGGAGCATGCGTGGATTTGGAACTAGTTACCACCAATTAGAGATGATGCCATCAATATGATGATAATAGAGTCATTTTTAGGAGGGCTGTGATGGCTCAGCTTGTTGCTGGACAGCCCAGAATCAAGACCAGAGGTGGTATTCAGCAGGTTCTGACCAGTTCTGGAGAACCAGTAGTAGTGGAAATTTTGAGTAGTTCAGAGAACCAGCAAATACCACCTCTGACTGGCCCCACCCCCATCTATTCTCTGCCTCCCAAGTCCCAGCTGATTGGCTGGGTCTTCTTTTGTTGCCCTGCACAGGAGAATGAAGCTGGAAAGCAGGTTAGTGGGGTGGGGAGGGAATCGAATTTTGCAGTAACCTTCCCCCAGGAGTAGGGAGGGATGGGGATTTTGCAGTATCCTTCCCCTGCCATGCCCACCAAGCCACACCACGCCCACCAAGCCACGCCCACAGAACCAGTAGTAAAAATTTTTGAATCCTACCAGTAATCAAGACCCAAGCACCACAAGACAGGGTGAGCGCCTGTTACTTGCTCAAGCTTCTGCCCATCTAGCAATTTGAAAGCATGCAAATGTGAGTAGATAAATAGGTGCCACTTTGATGGGAAGGTATGAGCACTCTGTGAACCTCAGCGTATAGTCATGATGGCCATATGACTGTCGAAGTGTCTTCGGACAATGCTGGCTCCCTTGACTAAGAAAGTGAGATGAGCACAGCCTCCTGAAGTAGGACACACTGGAAACCTTTACTTGTTTCTTTATTTTTAGAGTCAGTTTGGATAGGGAGTTGGGTGGCATATAAAATGCATACATACCATCCATCCATCCATCCATCCATCCATATATACATACATACATACATACATACATACATACATACATACATATTCAGGTATATTTCTGTCCTGTAGGTATAGGCTTGAAAATTTTCAAGTTTTGTATATCCAGAAAGAGAGAGAACAAGTTGAAGACAAATTTGGACAAGATGGAGTTCTTGCTGATTTTAGCGGTGAGATTCCAGGAAGTGAGTAAGATGCTGTTTGTGGGGGAGGCACTTCTTTTAAGGAATAGATTCATTACCTTTAAAGAATAAGATTCACCTTGCCTGCTGGACAATGTGGGAAAGGGAAGGGTATTGATTAGCTTCAGTTGATCAACTAATGGCACCCTTAGTTGACAGAGACATGGTATTAATGACACATACATTGCACTACTACAAACTCCTACTCTTGGGGCAATCCTGTAAGATGGTTCATTGTGGGACAAGTTGCCACTAGAATTGAGGCAAGCTTCCTTCTTACTACTTCTAAGTTTTGACTCAAACCTTTTAGAACTTCAGAGATTTTATGCTGTTGTTTTATTTATATTTATGTCTCTTTAAGGTAGACTTACTGGTGATTTAAACCAGCAATAGCATTTGCAACGGGCAACATCTAAAATTGTAAGAATAGCTAAATTAAATGATACATTTAATTAGGTAATAGGCTAACCCTAAGAAGGAGCTTCTTGGGTGGAACAGACTGCAGTAGAAAGTGATGGATTGTCCTTTGTTAGAGTTTTCTCAGCAGATGCTGGATGCTTTGACATCCATGTCAGATATTCTGATATGAATGTTCTAGCAATGGAGTTCTTGCATCTGACTTCAACATCTAGTGAATCCCTAAAAAAAATTCATATCATTCTATGATCCATCTTGTACTGGCCCAGTAAGGGAGGGTGGGAGGGAGGAGAGAGAGAGAGAGACTGTAGCAGAATTTTGATTTTAGTATTTAACTCCTAAGTTTTAGTGTCTTTTTTTGTTGTTGCTCTTGTTAAAAGCCACTATTTGTGAGAGTCCGTAATTGTTAACAGCAACTCTGGCAAACATCCACTAGATGTCAGTCATGCAGCTTTACATCAATTTACATCCGTAATAAAAGTGGACATGCAGCACTTTCATATCTCAAAACACAATAAACAAAATTCCCTTGTAATGCATTTTAATTTGCCCTGTATGTGACAAGGCCACCAAGAATTCAGCATTCCCTCTGCCCCAAATTGTGTTCTTAGACAACAGGAAGGTAGCTGATTTTATTTTTATTTTTTTTTAATCTCCCAGTAAGCTTTCTTCTTTCCCTTAAAGAGTTGTTTGCCTTAATAAGCATGGAGGAAGACTAACTTTTGAAGTACATTATACTCTGTCCAGACTAATTAAACTAAGAAAAGATGAAATAAATGCAACCGGTAAAGGGGTTTAAAACAAACACAAAACAAAAGCACTTTAAAATCAAGTCTCTGCATCAGCCGTTCTGAATCAATATCTCACCAAATGATTGTGAGAGTAACAGCTTCATGAACTGCCTTCTCCCACAATAGTCGCACATTTTGCCTATTGTCCAATTTGATCTTTTGTTACAAATGAAAAATAATAAAGCAAGAAGATATGTGAGATATTTCATTGTATGTAATGTATGTATGTACATTTCATTGTATGCAATGAGTTTCGTTCTGAAATTACTGTATTTATTATCATACCTTCAGTTGTGATAAACTCCCTTTGCTTTTGTTGAAGGATAACCCAACAGCCATTGACGGTTGTGCTGAACTGAATGCCGATGTAGTTCTGCTTTTCTCTGGTCTCAGCTAAGCCAAAAATCCAAGATCAGTCCCAAGCCTTTCCAGCTCAGCATTCCGGCATGCAGTTAATCAGAAGAACCTGGGAAATTCATAATCAACATCCTGTACCATTTTTCTGCCAAGCAACTCACGATTAGGGTATACTGCCATTGGGTCTGAGCCATTGAGACCAATATCCATATCTCCCATGAATCTGGTCTACTTTTAAAACATTGAAGTATGAGTTGTGTAAATAAATATTTTCTTTTTATCACTCTTCAACCTTCCCACGTTCAGCTATCAACACTTTGGCAACACATCAACACTTCAGTAGCAATGACAGCATTGCCAAAGGATGGAGGACAGGGAAGAAGAAGGGGCATTGTATTTATACTGATAAAGAGAAGGTGTATTTCCTAGGCATTTCTTCAGCTAAATAAATTCAAGAACTCCTTCTAGTATGAAATACCTGAGTGATCTGATGAGGTAGATTTGAAGATTTGAAGAGATTTTGGTAAGATATTTAAAACGTAATAAAGACAGGAGATCTTCATACAGCGCTACATTTTCCTCATCTGTTCATGTTAAGAAAATTTGAAGCAAACCTAACATTTCCCCTTCAACCAAAACACCTGAACATATAAAGAAAGTCAGAAGTTCCAGTAAGACTGCATAAGTTTGTCAAGAGGGGATTTATGTAGGATAACTACATCCATTCAAATTGTGTAATAAAAGGATTGTTTCTGCATGGCTCTGTAATAGTCTCCCTCAGAATGTCTATGGAGATTCTCAGTCATCCAAGTCAGAAGTGTTTTTTTCAAAAGGCAACTGGACTTCCTTTATTTTTCCTTGAAGATGTTTTGCTTCTCATCCAAGAAGCTTCTTCAGTTCTTCATTTCCTGTTTCCTTGACAACTGATGTACAATGGCAGAAGGATATATGTAGATTTGTGTGATGGGGTAAAAAAAAAACCCATGAGTTAAACATAAGGTGATACACAATGCAAAAGAAAAAAGGGAAGTTGAGTCTCCCTGATTTCAAATTGTATTTTGTATTAACTTTTACCTTTTTAAAAAAATATTTAATAAAAATCACACAAACACATAGAAGCCCACTAGTGATGCTACCACTGCTAACAGTGGAACCAATTTCTAAAACAGTTTTTCCGAAACTATTCACATCCTGCCCAATTTTTTTTAGTTTTTGGTTAAAGCTATTTTACATGAGCCCCAAACTTCTAATATACTGTATTTTTTATGTTTATTGCTTCTACTTTTGTTTTATTTAGTTCTCATATCCTGCCTGTATTTTATGTTTACTTTAATGCCATTGTGATAAGTTTAATATTACTTCTCAACTGCCTTGAGGGTTTAAAAATACCTTTAAATTGAAACATGGAGATTAAAAAAAATCTTTAAATAAATAATTAAACTTTCCCCTCATGCTTGCTTCTAAGGGAAGCAAATTATGTTTGGATTACTCCCATCCCCATCAGTAATTTAATTCATGAAACTGCAAATGTCAATATTTCTGTTATGAAAAGTTTACAAGCCAATTACGATGAATAGCAAGTGATCTGACTTTTTTCTGTTCAATCTTACATATAGAAAACCAAGCATCTATCTTTAGTGTTGAATATTCATTTACTGAAGTAAATTGAAAGTCTTTAAATGTGCCCTTTTCTAGAGGCTATTCATTATGTCTCCATTTAAAGAACCCAATTTGGAAAAATAAAAGCCTGGAAAACTCCCCCCTTTAATACTACACAAATACAATTGTCATGTTTAACACAATTACAATTGTGTTATTATTTTCAAAGCAGCTGTATTATTAAATTTAATAACATGGAAATTCTGGTTCTTCTGACACAAGATTTCTCATACTTATATCTAACAAGCTACCATGATAACAGAAAATACTTGCCTGAAGCTGCCCATATGTTCCAAAATGCACAGTGGAACTGTTCCACTAACAAATCAAATATAGGAGCAAAAAAGGACTACCTGCTTAAATCTTTTTTGTCTTAAAAACCAATTGACACTTTCTTCTGAGTTTAAAACTTCCAGATGTTCATCAGATTCCTTGAAAAAGATACCCAACCCAATGTTCCTAGTAGTAAAGAGGGATTGCATTGTAATTTTACCTCCAAGCCTCCTATACATCTGAGCCAAGATATCTGTTTCTATGCTTTCTCAGAGTCTGATTTTGCTTTTATGCTAGATAGCGTTAACTAAAATGTTGAATAGGAAAATCTGAGAGTGAAAACAAAAACTGAAAAGTAAGAGCTCAGATCTAGCAACAGGCTAGATTCAGAAAGATGAATGAAACATTGGATATTCATTCATTCATTCCCCACCTTTGTTATTTTTATGAATAACTCAAGGCAGTGAACATACTTAATACTCCTCCTCTATTCCCTGCAACAAGAATCCTGTGTTGAGGTTTGGGCTGTGAGAGTGACTGGCCCAAAATCACACATCCAGCTTTCAGTATATGGATGGAAACTCCTGCAAAAAGACTGCAACCATTTCCATATTGCTGTCAAGAAACAGGAGTCAAACTGAATTAGAGGAAGACTTAGCTATAATTTTGTTGGCTAGCAGCTGATAGCAACAATTCTATGCTGATAACTAGGACATGAAGATAACTATTGTGCTGAGATACATCTCTGACCATATTAGGATCATGCCTACAAGCAACATCCAATAGAAAAAGAGGGGACCAAGGAAGTTCTCATGTGAGCTGATGAAAATTATATTTGGAGCTGAAGCCTCCTACTCTACCATCTCCCTGACAGCACAGCTATGGATCATAATGATTATGTATCAAAAATGCTAAATTTCTAAGGGACAAGCGGGTGAAAGACATCACAATGAGTTAACTTATGATACTTTAATTTGCTGATCTTTCTGCAATGAAGGACATTCCAAGACTGATATTTCTTGCCAAGACACTAACTTGTGTAAATTAGGTGGGTTATTCAACCAAACATGAATGTCAGAAAGGCATTTTTATTTATCCAAGTTCTGCTGTCATTCTCTCATTCTATATACACAAACACACATATATACACTTCTATATTTTGATCCAGATAGACAACGCATCCTACATCCTACTTAAGCATATCAGTAATGTGTTGTTAAATACTTGCTGCTAATTCTCTTTTCTCATCCAAAGAGCAGGAAAAGCCTTCTGCTTGCAAAGGATGGAATAGAAATTATTTTGGATCCAACCCATTTTGTTTACTTGATCTATTATTGCAGACAAACTCAGAAATTACAAATCATGTTGCACCGTGGCTTTTCCCTTGATTGAGACATAATGCAAATCGCCAGGTTGAGAAATCTGATGGAGGGTTTATTGTTATGTTTTTTGAACCCTTGAACATCCGACCATAATTGGCAAGGCGGGAGCTGCTGAGTGCTGATCCCACTAGAATGCCTGGCACTGAGCTCTTTTGCAAATCTGACCTCACCTCTAAATTGTTGTCCCAAGGAAGCTTTGATGTCTTCAGCATAATCATTAAGTTACAACAATTTCTAGTAGCAAAGGGTAAGATAACTTGACATTCTGTACCATCTATATAATACCCTAAAACAATATGGACAATAAGGAGAAAACCACCAAGCTGGTCTGTATTTAAATGTATTTAAGCTAACAATGAATGCTATTGAATGGTGTGTTTTATATTTTATATACACTACCAAACTGGCCAGGACTATTCCAGGAGAAAAATCTATTTCAGAGGAAGAAGTAACAATTACTGGGGTTCAAGAATAAAATCCACACTATTTAAGACAGCATTTTGACCATCGAAGGACAAGGACCAACCACAGATAACATCCAGGTTCCCCAAAATCTCTCATTGACTTTTCATGTTTAAAGCATCAGAGTACTAAATTTAGGTTTTAAATTTATCCCCAAAGTCATACTTTACTACTGTTATGCTGAAATTCCTTCTTCATAATTTTTTAACCAAATTCCCTTTAATATGACCATTCATTCATTCACTCACTCACTCACTCACTCACTCACTCATTCATTCCTATTATATGGCCACCCATGTCAAATACATGTCTCTGGGTGGCAAATAAAAGATAAAAACTAGAATTATTATTATTATTATTATTATTATTATTATTATTTATTAGACTTGTATGCCACCCTCTCTCCCTAAGGACTCAGGGCGGCTAACAAAATAAAAACCATACAAATTTACAATAAAAAAGAATTAAACTAAATACAAGCCTAACAATAAAAATCAGTTAACATTTAAAATCGCTAAGAACAACCCCCCCCCCTCAGTTAGTCCAGACCGGCCTGTTCGAAGAGCCAGGTCTTTAGGTCATGGCGGAAGGAGCAGAGATCAGGGGCCAAACGAAGGCCCAAGGGGAGTTGTTCCAAAGGGGGGGGCACTCCCACAGAGAAGGCCCTACCCCTGGGCACCGCCAACCGACAATGTCTAGTCGATACATTTATAAATACCATATTGACATATTATTTTTCATTTGATGGAAAATAGTCCGTTTTTTACTTTTTTTTTAAAGGAATGAAACATTTCACTGACATTCTGAATGGCATACATGCGATTGCTTGTCCAAGACAGTCCTCCTATATATTTTTTTCCTAACCAGGAATAAATCCCGCTAGGGAATTCACAAGATTATGAAAAGATTTGTAACTAGAAGCAAATAATACTCAGTTATCATCTGGTAAAGTACACCAAACCCGAGCAGATCACCAAAAGTAATGAGATTGTAAAATGTTAAGAAACTAAAACAGAAAAGCCAAAGCTGATTTTTAAAAAAATTAGTTTAGTTTTGAGAGTGGAGAAAATATTCAAGAAATTACAGGGTGGAGTATACTCTACTTCTATTTTGCCACTGCTTGATGTAAAGACTGAGCATCTCTACACTTTAATAATCACATCTAAAAGTCTTTATCTATATATTTTATATTGGCATGGTTGGTGAATAATATAAACATGACCAGCTGCCTTCAACAGTTCTTGTCACATGTCATATGCTCCATCAAAATCTCCAATACACATCAGCACAGGATGTTGCCAATCTTGCCATAAAGTTGGCCGCTAAGGAACTCTCATCTTAAGGGATGCATAAGAAATGTGTAGCAGTGAAAAAGAAAAAGAAATGCTTCGCCATTACGTGACTCTTTCTTACTAGATGTCTTGGTTTTTCTAGTGCAACCTTGAGACCTTTAAAAAAATGAATTTAAATAATGAAATGTGATATTGTTGTGGTTTCAGAGGTGCCTGCTAACTGTGCAAAAATGTCCTGAGCCATCCACAAACTACATCATAACTGTCTATACCCTCAAGCATTTAATGGATTTTCTATCCACTTCTATTTGTTTGAATGTATAAGTTTCCTTCCGAGTGTCAGCGGAAAATAGCAGAGGTGCAGAAGGAATCTTTAGATCAAATATCACTGATATGGGAAGACTTCATATATGTACGAGATGGAAAAGCAGCAACTTGATTTTCTTCAAAACCACATCAAACATATACTTAGAAGTGGCTCTCAACTTATACCCACAATTGGGACCAGAACCTCTGCCACTAAACAACATGGTTATTAAGTGAGCTGGAACCAATTTTACAAGCCTTTTTAGCCATGGTCAATAATCAAGTTATGGGGTGGTTAAACAAAACCTGATTTTTTCCATTGATTTTCCTTATCAGAAGCTCCTTAAATGGTGATCATGTAATCCTGGATGCATCAAAGATACATACTGCTGCCAAGTGCTTGAATTTTTATCATGGAACCTCAGGGATGCTGAAACAGTTGTCAGTGTGAGGACTGGTCATGTCACTTTTTTCAGTGTCAACATAACTTCAAAAGTTCATAAAACAAATGGTTGTAAGTCAAGGATAACCTGTATGCCTATGAATCACATGTAAATTCTCCGTCTCTGGAGATTTCAAGAAGAGGCTGAACAATCACATCTTAATCATGGATTAATTGGTGTTAACTGAGGGTTCTTGTAGCACCTTCCATCTCTGTAATTCAACAATTGATTATGATCCTATACTCATGCTAATGATGCCAAATTAAAATATATAAGTGTATGTACCGGTATGTATGTATATACATTTGTGCATATGTATGTGTGCATGTGTATCTCTGTTTGTGTATGTGTGTTTATGGATATACATATCCAGTTGTTTTTATATATACCTCACTAAAATAATTCTGTTTACTTTCATTACCTATCCCTTTGTCCTTATTCTTTTTTAAAAGCAAATAATAACCATCCTGGTTTTGATTCACTCACAACCACAGAACCAGCCGCTAGATCCATTTCACTTGGCTCTAATCTTTTTTTCATGTATTCAACAGTGTAAAAAACAATGTATAAAACTATATATATATGGGAAAGACCCGAACACACCAAGACCTGCATACCTATACCCTGTGAAATTCTATAAAACATATATATATAATACAATGTATAAAATTATACATTGCAAACCCCACCTGTCAGTTTCAACCATAACAATATAAGAGCACACAATAGGTACAAACTCAAGGTAAACCACACCAAACTTGATTGCAGGAAATATGATTTCTTCAGCAACAGAGTGGTCAATGTCTGGAATACTTCTACCTGACTCTCTGGTTTCTTCCCAAACCTCAAAAACTTTAACCTTAGACTGTCTACTATTGACCTCACCCCTTTCCTAAGAGGTCTGTAGAGGGCGTGCATAATGCACCAGCCTGCCTACTGTCCCTGTCCTATTGTTTCTTTTATTTTTCTTATATGTTATATGCTCCCACTTTGTGGAATCTTCTTCCACTGGAGCTCCGGTTGGCCCCCGATCTCCCACCTTCCACCACATTTGAAGACCTGGCTCTTTTAAAGTCCAGGCTGTGCTGACCCTCTGGGGGTTTGATTGTTTTAACTGTGGGGTTTTTAACCTTAATTCGGCTTGCAATTGTTTAATATGTTTTTAGGTAATTTATTTATTGTTGTATTTATGTTGTGAGCCACCTCAGTCCTTTTGGAGGGGGGCTGCACAAGTCAATATTAATAAATAAATAAATAAATAATATGTATCCATTTCATGTATTCATAACTATGTTTATACTTATACCTGTTATCTTATTATCACTTGATTAAATAAGTAAGTAAGTAAGTAAGTAAGTAAGTAAGTAAGTAAAATAAAATAAATACTACCTTCCCAGATAATACTAGTCATGTATTCATAACCATGTGGCAGCCAATTATCGTAGAGCACCTCATGCCAGCAGGCTACCATTTGAAAGGTGGCTTATTTTGATGTAAATATAATTATCCACATACTCATTTAATATCTTGCAATGAAAGAAGAATGCCAGATCTCTCATTCTCAGGTTCCTATCATGTAATCCCATTTTACCACAATGCTAAGCAAAAACTGGTTGTTTTTACTGATCAGCAGACAGGAATGGAAATATTGTCGGGAGAGAAACATGCAGAAAAATGCAAATGAACATCAAACACTGATCTTTACTTATTCCACATTAAAATTATAAGAATAGCACTGTGCAGCTGTCTTGTTGTGAGGCTAAATAGAGATGGCTTGTCGGGACAATCATATTATGTTTGACATTGTTTCCCCCATTTGTTCTACCTTGAGCAACCAGAGAAATGAAATAATTAAAATACCAATTGATACCTATTTGCTAGCGTGGCTGACTGTACTACAGTGTTTTAATTTACAAAATGAGATGTGTTGTTAAATCCATCTGTCCATTAGTGTGACCCAGCCAGCCAAATCTAGCAAGCAGGAGAAAAGAGTGGATGCAAACACATTTTGCAAGTCAGCTCTATTCTGAATGTTTGCTCCATTAATTATTATGCTTAGGAAATTATGCTTGTTTCCATTTTGGCTTGCCGGTGTGTGGTTTGCTTTGTTCTTATCTTAACGAGATACTGAATATGCTAAACATTTGCACTTTCAAGACCACCATCTTCCAGCATGAAGGAACAGATACATCCAAGAAGCATTCATAACAGGCTGGGATTCTGCAAGATTTTAGTAGATTAAGTTGGCATCTCTTCAGACTGATAGAAACACAGGGATGAAAATAATGCTGGTGAATTATTTCATAAAATTTAATTATAGTGGGAACAAAAGCTTTCCATGGATTCCTCCAAAATTCCTCCAAAACCAATTGGCCCAAAAGAGGGGAAAATAGAGAGAGTCCTCAACTTACCACAGTTCATTTAGTGACTGTTCAAAGATACATCACTGAAAAAGTGTGTTAGACCATTTTTCACGCTTACAACCATTGCAGCATTCTTATGGTCATGTGATCAAAATGTGGATGCTTGACAACTGTCGTGATGTATGATAGTTGCATTGTGCTGGGGTCACAAGCAAAATCAATGGGGAAGCCAGATTCAGTTTTACAACAACCACTAACTTAATAGCTGCAGTGAGTCCTCGACAGCTGTGGCAAGCAAGGTCATAAAATGAGGCAAAATTCACTTAAAAACTGTTTCACTTAGCTGTTTTTATGTTTCTCTGTAAGTCACCCAGAGTCACCACAGAGGTGTGGCCTCAAAATTGAAATAATAAATAAATAAATGCAGGAAGTTCTCAACTTACCACCACAATTGAGCCCAAAGTTTATATTGTTAAGGGAGACATTTGTTAAGTGAATTTTGCCCCATTTTACAACCTTGCTTGCCTCAGTTATTAAGTGAATCACTGCAGTTGATAAATTAGTAATCCGCATTAGGTGAGTCTGGCTTCCCATTGACTTTGCTTGTCAGAAGGTCACAAAAGGTGATCACATGACTTGGGACATAGCAACAGTCATAAATATGAACCAGTTGCTAAGCAGCTGAATTTTGATCTCATGAGCACGGGATACTGGAAAGGTCATAACTGTGAAAAGCCATCATTAGTCACTTTTTCAGTGCCATTGTAACTTTCAATGGTCACTAAATGAACTGTTGTAAGTCAAAGACTACCTGTAATAAAAATATTTTTCCAAATATTCACAGAAAGTTGGACACACTAATACATTTGATTGCAATATTTGATCTCTGACAGTGGTTGACTGATGATCTGTAATGGTATCCTTGACTTTCCACAAAACATGAAAGACAGTTGTGTGTCATATTGGGCTTAATAGTTGATTTGCAGTGGTGTGTAGCATCTGAGTAAGCTGTTCACTAACAAGCTACCACATTGCACGTTGGGGTGGGGTTATAGGACTTCATCCTAGTTTATCATCATGGACAGACCTAGGTAACTGAAAATCATGTTGTCAGTGTGAAGATGGTACAAATTAATTTCAGCAGAGTTGATTTACTGAGAATAATTTAAAAGTGGGGTGAGAGAGTTATCTGTAATCAACTCATATATAAATAAATAAATAAACCGTTATGGAGCAACATAAACATCTTCAGTTTTATTACTTATGAATAGGACTCTTAAATTTAATGTCGCAACTCAGTTCTCTTTCAGGGAATCAGTGGAATTTTTCATGTCTTCAACCAACCAAACCCATCAGACAACCTCGCAGAGTTCAAAAGTTCAGAATTAAGCCTGCAACTATAACTTACTACTATTTTCTGATACTCAGAAAGAAATATATATATATGACTAGGGAGAGGTTAGATTTTGAACTGTGCAAATGGGGAAGCTTGAATTGTGAACATGTTGTGGTACTTCAGTGAAATGATAAGTTTGGAGGTCCATATTATTTACAGCCATCCACAGAGTTTGGCATTTTGGAGGATCGAAGAGCAGATATTTTGAACAGTGTAATGTTGATGTAATCATTGGCTGTTTTCCAGAGTATCTTCTAAAACAAAATGTAGGAGAAATTAGTGTTTTTAACAATACAATTCTCCATCTGATTAAAAACATCACTATTCTGATTCTAAGCTTTGTTTTTAGGTAAACTTTTATGTAAATATTTTTGTTTTATTGTTAGCCCTGAGTCCTTAGGGAGAGAAGGCATACAAGCCAATAAATTATTATTATTATTATTATTATTATTATTAGTTTTTATTTTAATTTATCCTTATTTTCCAAGAGGAATTCTTGATATAGTTAAATGAGTTGTGTTTTCTAATGCATATATTGAGATGAAGTTTATGATACAAAAGTTATAAATTTTTTTTGTTTTTCAATTCCATTTGTATTTCATTCATTAGCTGATCCTATTTAAGATATCTTTTGGTAAAATTGATTTTGCGTTATCAGAAAACCGCCACCACATCTAGTTAGAGCATATGTTCTGGGCATATTTCAAATTATTCATCTCCTAGGAAGCAAGTCTTTCTAGAACTTGAACGCTTCATGGTAATTAGCTTCTGCTACTATATTTATTCTACCAAAGAATGTGTCTACCTGAAGAGCTTGTCCCTCAAAATACACAGGATACACAGGAGAATATCATTATTTTCT